>CAWUFW010009673.1:0-600000 GCA_963921515.1 Calotriton arnoldi
ATTCTCCAGTATTGGGGTATCTTTCATAGATTCACATGCCTGAATCATTCCCCGTCGTCGGAGTGGGAGTCCTACGGTACATAAAAAGCAATAATTATGCACATAATAACCATAATATAGGTAATACATAGAACCAGGAAGTGAAGTAGATAGAAACTACAGGGGAAGAAACTTCCATTTTTATGACTTGTTCAAGTCATTATAAACAGTCCAAACTGCAGCCAATCAGGCGACAGCACCCTCCAGAATGCTCTCCCCTGAGGCTCTCAGATTTTCTACCGCACGTCGTGTGAAGGGAGTCTCCCTGAGCTCTGCTCAGTACTTTTCTATTTCTTCACAAATTACTTCATTCAGGATGTCTTCATCTAAAAGATCTCTCTTTCGACCCTGTGAGTCTTGGGGGAAGCTCCGGCTGTTTTCAGAAGACCCCCACAAGAAATGCATTTATTGCCTGTATCCGGATCACCAGGTGAGGGACTGCAAGATCTGTAGGACCTTCCCTCAAAAAACTCTTAGAGACAGAGAGGGACGTCTACTTCTGTGGCTACAGAAGATCAAGGATCAAGACAACCCCTTATCTGATGTGGGGAGTATTGCCTCAGGCTCTACTGCGTCCTCTAGGAAGAGGATTGCTGAGGAGGTCTTGTCTTCTCCTGGGGCTAAGGTGTTGAGAAAACAGCAGTCCTCAAAGGGTGCTGAATTGCCTTCCTCCTTAAAAAGGCTCCTCCACCTTCTACAAGTAAGCCTCTGCATACTACCCCCGAGAAAAACTGCGAAGTCTCTGGCTTCAAAACGCTTGCCTGAGAAGATTTTACCTCAGAAAAAGGTACCGTCGTCGACGGCATCGACGACGACTTCGTCGACGATACTTACCATCGACGCTACGACGACGTCAACTGCCACCTTCTCGTCGCCGAGACCACAGATGGTCATGTCGTCGGCGTCATCACTGTCGACGCTGGTTTCTGTATCCGTGAAGCCAATCTCGTCGACGACGGAAATTAGATCTACCGTCGACGTCCCGTCGACGACGAAGAGTAGAAAACTCCCGTCGACGACCGCCTCGTCGACGAAGACTGCCTCGTCGACGAAGACTGCCTCGTCGTCGAAGACTGCCTCGTCGTCGAAGACTGCCTCGTCGTCGAAGACTGCCTCGTCATCCAAGATTGCCTCGTCGTCCAAGATTGCCTCGTCGTCCAAGATTGCCTCGTCGTCCAAGATTGCCTCGTCGTCCAAGATTGCCTCGTCGTCCAAGACTGCCTCGTCGTCCAAGACTGCCTCGTCGTCGGTTACTTCATTTACACCGGCTTCGACGACGACCGCTCCGTCGACGGATCCCTCGTCGACGCTACAATTATCTGCTTGTACAGAATTGCAGGTTTGGTCAGCGACTGCAGCAACGGCGCCTTCTGCACCGTCTGCGACACAGGTGCAATTACCACCACTGACAACAGCATCTTCCTTGCTGCATAGACGTGGTTCTTCATTGAAGAACCTCTCTCCACTGCATATTTCTCCTACTAAGGTACCTCTAGAATTGCCTGAACAACTACTAGATTATGGTGAGGATGATGAGGAATCTGAGGATGATGACAGATTTCGCACTGCCAGGAGCCCATCAGAATTATTCATCAAATATCAGGAGGACGATCAGGATGACGATCCTCCCCAAGAGACTGTTGATCCAGCTCCAGATGCGATTCCAACGGCGCAAATGCCTTTGGCTCTATTAAATAATCTACAATTCATGTTGGATGATTATTATCGCCGTTTCCCTCCATCTGAATCGGCTTCATCTATTCCACCGACACCTGTACCTCAAACTTCCTTTTCTGCGTTGAGGTCACCCAGACCACCGTCTCCGGTGCCGTCTCATCATTCCAATGATGCTCACACCTCTGACAATGATAGGGAGGAAGGAGAATTAGACGACAGATCGCTTCTTACGGAGTGGGATGATTACCAACTGCAAACTCCGTCTCCTTCAACTCCAGCTCCCATCGATTCTCCTCCTGTTGACATCGGAGGGTTTCATCTTCTGATGGAAAGGGCAACTCAAAGGTTCCTCATGCCTATGGAAACCAAAAAGGATGAGTGTTTCCTATATGACTTTAAAGATCAGACGAGGAAGCAGGTACGGACCATCCCAATAATCGACTTCATTTGGCAAGAAGGATTGAAGGTAATGAAGGCTCCTGCTTCTGTTCCTGCGGTCCTACCTCGCCTCGACAAAAAATATAAGGCGCCAGATAATACACCGGCATGTCTCATAAGTCAACCAAAAGCCGATTCTGTCATTGCCCAAGCGGCACAACGGCGAGCTAGAAACCCATCTTCTCCAATCACAGCTCCTCCAGATCGGGATGGCAGACTATTGGACACTATTGGGAAAAAAGTTTCCACCATGGCAGCAACAACAGTCCGTGCTGCTAATTCACTGGCCATACTAGGCCGATACGACCGGCAGATGTGGTCAGATATCTCTCCTTACATCGACATGTTGCCAGAACCATCCAAATCGGAAGCTTTAAAAATACTGCAAGAAGGAGAACGTATCTCTGCGGAGATCATAGATTCGGCCGTAGATGTCGCATCTACAGGTTTTAGACAACTGGCAGGGGCCGCAGTACTACGACGGCAAGGCTGGCTCAAATCGACATCTTTTCGCCAGGAGGTTCAGGCAAAGATAATTGACATGCCGTTTGATGGTGAATCACTGTTTGGCCAACATGTGGATGAGGCCCTTCAAGCCATCAAGAAGGATACCGAGACAGCAAGATCTCTGGGTACTCTCCAATTTAAGAAGCCGCCCTTTCGTGGAGCTAGGGGCCGTGGCTCCTTTTCTAGTCGAGGAGGATATAACCAACAAAGGTCATACCAGTCCTTCCAAAATAGTCAACGATACCAATCCCAACGCCAACAGTCTTACGGACAACGAAATACCTCATATTCACAGAATAAGAGAAGGCCTTCCTATCGGGGTCGCGACACATCGAAAAAACAGTGACAACCGCCGCCTGCCACCTATTCTACCGCCTACCCTTTTAAAAGTTGGAGGGAGAATCTCCCAGTTCTACTCGAACTGGTCCGCTATAACATCAGACAAGTGGGTCCTGGACATTGTGGCCAGAGGCCATGTTCTAGAGTTCATAAAGATCCCTCCAAACTCTCCTCCCAAAGGCCCACCACCATCTCATCTCAAGGAGCTTTTTTCCCAAATAAATTTGATGCTAAGAAAGGGAGCGATCGAGAATGTCCCTCAATTGCAAAGAGGAACCGGGTTTTATTCAAGATTCTTCCTGATAAAGAAAAAATCGGGAGAATGGCGCCCCATTCTGGATCTCCGCTCCCTCAACAAATATTTAAAGAAGTTATCCTTCCGGATGTTAACGCTTCAAGAAATACTTCACCTACTTTCTGCGGGAGATCACATGGCCACCCTCGACCTCCAGGACGCATATTTCCATGTACCGATTCTTCCCAGACACAGGAAATTCTTGCGGTTCAGAGTGGCTGGCAGGGACTTCCAGTTCAAGGTCCTTCCCTTTGGACTACGTTCCGCACCCCGTGTATTTACCAAGGTTCTAGCACCGGTGACTGCACACCTTCGTCTGGAGGGGATCCAAATCTTTCCGTATCTAGACGACTGCCTTATCAAGGCAAATTCTTTTACGGTCGCAGACGCCCACATTCAGAGATGTTTGTACCTCTTCCAATCTCTAGGTCTCTCCATCAATCTCGACAAGTCTCATCTAGCTCCATCGCAAAGACAAACATTCTTGGGAGCCACGTTAGACACTCAACTGACACAAGCATTCATCTCAAAAGAAAGGCAACAAAAGATTTGCAGCCTTGCCCACCTGTTGCGCTCAAAAGGTACGCTTCAGTCCGACAGTTAAAGTCATTTCTGGGGATGATTTCTTCATGCATTCCTTTACTTCCCAACTGCCGTCTAAAAATGAGACCCCTACAAGAGGAGCTCGACCACCAATGGTTGCAAGTTTCAGGCTCCTTCAACGATCTCATTCGCATCACTCCCCGGATGCGACAAGCCTTACTCTGGTGGACTCGCAAGAAGAATGTGGAAAAAGGGTGCGCATTCCTAGTGGAAGCTCCAAGTTTCACCATCACTACAGATGCATCCCTCGAGGGGTGGGGGAGCACACCTTCAAGGGCTCACAGTCAGCGGCAAGTGGAACATCCAGCAACGAACGTGGCATATCAACCTTCTAGAATTGCTGGCCATCTTCCTCGCCCTAAAATCCTTTTGCACCATCATTCTGGGAGCATCCGTATTAATGCGGACAGACAACACAACAAGTATGCACTACTTGAACAAACAAGGAGGAACAAGGTATGCCCGGCTCTCGCAACAAGCCCAACAAATTTGGGACTGGGCGATACGACACAGGATCAGCTTGTCAGCGATACATGTTCCCGGAGTTTCCAATGTCCTGGCAGATTCCCTCAGCAGATCAATAGTATCCAATCACGAGTGGGAGTTACATCAACCAACGTTGGATCAAATTTTTCAGGCGTGGGGTCGTCCCAATCTAGACCTGTTTGCGACCAGTCAGAACCGCAAATGCCCATTCTTTGCAAGTTGGCTTCCCCACAAGGGGTCACGCGGGAATGCTTTTTCGATGAATTGGTCACAGATCTATGCCTACGCTTTTCCTCCGATACCGTTGGTTCCCAGAGTTCTCAGGAAAATGAAGAGAGAACCTTGTCGCCTAATCCTCATTGCTCCCAGGTGGCCTCGCCAGTTCTGGTTTACCGAACTCCTCCTTCTATCAGAAAGCGATCCCATTCAGTTTCAACCAATACCGAACCTTCTGTCCATCCAGAACGGACAGATCTGTCATCCGGACCCTGCATCTCTGAGATTAGCGGCCTGGCGCCTGAACACTTTGTATTCGCTCATTTAGATATTCCTGCTGACTGTAAGGAAGTCTTAGCCAATGCTCGCGCGCCTTCCACTATTAAGACGTACAGGCTTACATGGAGGAGGTTTTGCTTGTGGTGTCAGACTGCCGCTATTCATCCGATCCATGCAAAACCGGAGCAGATCCTACCATTCTTTTTACACTTGGCAAAATCAGGCCTTTCCCATTCTACTCTGAAAGTATTTTTAGAGGCTATTTCAAGATATCGACAAGATGGATCCAACTCTCTTTATTCAGCTAGGATCATTCAGCAGTTCTTCAAAGGATTGTTCCGGATGTTTCCTCCTATCCGCCGCCCATCTCCATCCTGGCATCTGAACGTGGTGCTTGCACAAAACTTATGCGACACCCCTTTGAACCTATTCATAGAGTGGATTGGAAGTTTCTCTCCTGGAAGGTGTCTCTGCTGTTAGCCTTAACATCAGCTAGGAGGGTTAGTGACATTCAAGCCTTCACTATTAATCCGCCTTTTCTTCAATTCACTTCAAACTCGGTAGTGCTACGCACTAACCCCAGTTTTATGCCTAAAGTACCTTCAGACTTTCATCTCAACGAACCAATAATTTTGAAAACTTTCTTCCCTAATCCTCAATCACCTGCGGAGAGAACTTTGCATACACTTGACATCAAAAGATGTCTCAAATTCTATCTACAAAGGACTTCTTCCATCCGTAAATCTGATCAGTTATTTGTGGCCTATGGGAAAATACGCCAAGGTCAACCAATATCCAAACAGACCATAGCTCGTTGGATTTCTGCTGCGATTTGTTTCTGTCATCAACAAGCAGGGAAGACCATTACAAACGATTCCAAGAGCGCACTCTACTAGAGCAATGTCCTCGTCTACTGCTTTGTTTGCTGGTGTGCCTCTTCATCAAATCTGCAGAGCTGCAACATGGTCCAGCACGCACACTTTTACCAAGCACTACTGTTTGGAAGCTGCCAGTAATGCAGATACGTCTGTGGGACAAGCGGTTCTCCGTAATCTTTTTAAATAAGGTGAGCCTCTGTTCTTCCCTCCTCCTCTTTACTGTTTCTCAGACTGAGATCAGCTATGTTTATTTTATATAAATATATATATATATATATAGATTCACTGAAAAAACCATAGGTTTCAGGCACATTATAGTTAGAAATTAACATTTAAAAAACCTTAGAAATTCACTGAAAAAACCAAAGGTTTAAGGGACAGTTATAGTTAGTTGGACATTTCACTCATACAAAACCATAGAAATTCCCCCGTTATAGTTAGTTCAGCTAACTATAACTCGCGCCCCCGCAATGCACTGCTGATGACGTCACATATTACATCTCTCATGACATGGTCAGTGACATCACTGATGACATCACTGATGACATCTCAAATGACATCACTGATGACATCATCCAGTGACTGTGTGTTTCTGTAAAGTTTAAATATGTTTAATATATATAGGAAAAGGCTTACTGAAGAATGAGTGGGTGTGTAAGTGTCTGAATGGATGATTTAGTAGGTGCGTGACTGACTCTATAAGTGAGTGATTTAACGTATCTTACTGGATGCATGGGTTAGTGACTAAACTGTGTGAATGTCTGTATCCGTCTGTCTGTTGGTGTGTAAGTGGCTGCATGGGTTTCTGAATAGCTACATGAGTGTCTACATGAGTTATTGATTGGTTGTCTGAGTATCTGTATGGGTGCCTGAGTGTTTGTGTGGGTGGGGTGTGTGTGACTCTGTGCATAGATGTGTGAGTGGGTGATTCACTGGGTGCATGGTTTCAAGAGTGCATCTGTGATAGACTGTATGGGTGGGTGAGTGTGTGTATGGGTGTGTTAGTGAGTGAATGTATATCTCAGTGGTACATGTGTGAGTAACTACATATGTGAAAGGCAGTATATATGTGTGTTGGAGTATATAAATGGCTATAAGTAAGAGTGTGTGATTGTGAGAGTGGCTGTATGGATGAGTGTGTACTTGTATCAGTGATTGTATAAGAGCGTAAGAATGTGCTACTATTTGTATGAGTAAGTGAGCTGGTGTGTGTATAACTGTATAGGTGAGTAAATGGGAGTGTGATTAATTCTTTGCATGACTGACTAGGTGTGTGAGTACCTCTATGGATGAGTGGCGTTGTGTGAGTGTCTATATAGGTGTTTGAGTGCATATGATAGTCCTGTACTGAGTGACCGTAAGTATGAGTGACTGTACGGGTGAGTGAGTGGATGTGTGTGTGTAGACCTAAGAATCAGTGAGTGTGTATGTAGTTATTGGTGTTGGAGTGTCTATGGTTTTGACGAATGGCAGTCTGTAATTTACAGTGGGTGTATCAAAGAGTTATATTAGGGTGTGAGAAGATGCATCAAATTATCACATGGATGATGTCATCAGTGATGTCATCAGTGATGTCATTTGAGATGTCATCAGTGATGTCACTGACCATGTCATGAGTGATGTAATATGTGACGTCATCAGCAGTGCATTGCGGGGCGCGAGTTATAGTTAGCTGAACTAACTATAACGGGGGAATTTCTATGGTTTTGTACGAGTGAAATGTCCAACTAACTATAACTGTCCCTAAAACCTATGGTTTTTTCAGTCAATTTCTAAGGTTTTTTAAATGCTAATTTCTAACTATAACGTGCCTGAAACCTATGGTTTTTTCAGTGAATTTCTAACGTTTTTTAAATGCTAATTTCTAACTATAAGGTGTGTGAAACCTATGGTTTTTTCAGTGAATTTCAATGGTTTTTTAAATGCTAATTTCTAACTATAATGTGCCTGAAACCTATGGTTTTTTCAGTGAATTTCAATGGTTTTTTAAATGCTAATTTCTAACTATGCCGACAAAGTTAGGACATGTGAAGAAAGAGGAAGAAAAGCGCAGAAAGAAGCGAGACAAATGCAGAAAGAGGCAACAGAAGTCCAGAAAGACGAAGAAAAGTGCAGGAAGAAACAAGAGATGTGCAGAAAGAACCAACAGAGGAACAGAAAGACCTCCTGTGCCCCCAACTTTTTACTGACGGGTACTGGTGGTAACTGATTCTGAATAACCAGGACCGGAGCCAGTGCTATGCTAAAAGACACTTAGAATACAGTGAAAACACCTAAATACACTAGGGAACACTATGCGTTGGGGTACCCCTGTAATTAGCATGACCTCCTCTGTATTTGCCATGAGTTAGTGCCTGGGTCATTGCATGAGTACATGAGTAGTGACTGGATGATTAGAGTACTGCAAGGACAGTGCATGGTGAATTTATAAGTGCCTGGGTTTTGGCGGAGTGATTGGCTGGACTGCATGGGTACTGCTCAGGGTATTGTAGCAGTGCATGAGTTAGTGCATGGGTCATTGCATGAGTGCATGGGTAGTGACTGGATGATCAGAGTGCTGCAAGGAGAGTGCATGGTGAATTTATAAGTGCTTGGGTTTTGGCAGAGTGATTGCATAAGTACACACATGTCACATCAGGCCCGCCCCCTCCCTTCACCACTGTGCAAACACGCCCCCTGGCGGGTTTTAAGTTGGGGGATTAATTCCCCTTGAATCCTGAGGGTCCCTGGGGGCCAACTAGCCCACCAGGTACCTCCAGTAAGCACCACAGAGCTGCGTTGCAGAGAGGTGCTCAGAGGCCACGCCCCTTTTTACACCTCTCTGCAACGCAACTCTGTGGCGCTTACTGGACGTACCTGGTGGGCTAGTTGGCCCCCAGGGACCCTCAGGATTCAAGGGGACTTAATTCCCCAACTTAAAACGTGCCACAGGGCGCGTGTGCACACTTGTCACATCAGGCCAGGCCCCCTCCGTGCACCACTGTGCAAACACACCCCCAGGTGCATTGTAAATTGGGGGATTAAGCCCCCTTGAGTCCTGAGGGTCCCTGGGAGCCAACTAGCCCACCAGCTACCTCCAGTAAGCGCCACAGAGCTGCGTTGCAGAGTGGTGTAAAAAGGGGGCGTGGCCTTGGACCACCTCTCTGCAACGCAGCTCCCTGGCGCTTCCTGGAGGTACCTGGTGGGCTAGTTGGCCCCCAGGGACCCTCAGGATTCAAGGGGACTTAATCCCCCAACTTAAAACGCGCCACAGGGCGCGTTTGCACACTTGTCACACTTGTCACATCAGGCCACGCCCCCTCCCTGCACCAATGTGCAAATGCACCCCCTGGAGCATTGTAAATTGGGGGATTAAATCCCCTTGAGTCCTGAGGGTCCCTGGGGGCCAACTAGCCCACCAGCTACCTCCAGTAAGTGCCACAGAGATGCGTTGCAGAGAGGTGTAAAAAGGGGCGTGGCCTCTGAACACCTCTCTGCAACGCAGCTCCCTGGCGCATACTGGAGGTACCTGGTGGGCTAGTTTGCCCCCAGGGACCCTCAGGATTGAAGGGGACTTAATCCCCCAATTTACAATGTGCTTTAATCACATAGGGAGGGGGGCCACGCGGCCCCCCTCCTGGAGCCCGTGATGGCCCTGGGGACCGCCACCCCCCAGGGCCGGCTCTTGCAGTGTCCCGGGGTGCCACCCCCGGGACACTGCTGTTTGCTATGGCAGGACGGGAGCCGTGCGGCTCCCACCCTGCCATAGCAAACACTGGTTTGGATTTTGGAAGCGAGAGCAGGGAAACCTGCTCTCGCTTCCAAAATTCAAACCAGATTGCTTTTCCACACGGGGAGCTGCATGTCAGCAGCTCCCCATGTGGAAAAGCAATGCCGGCTCCCGCAGGACGCGGGGAGCCGGCGGGACCTTGGGGGCATTGGGGCTCCCCCCACGGTCCCCAACGGATAGGGCCTGTTACGGGGGATGGGGTCCCCGGGGCTAGAAGTGGCCCGGGAGGGGGGCCACGCAGTCCCTCTCCCCCCCCCAAAAAAATTATATAAATAAAGGCGGCCCCGGGGGATGGGGTCCCCGGGGCCAATAGAGACCCCCTCCTTAAAAAAATAAATAAATGTGGCAATGCCCCGGGGGATGGGGTCCCCGGGGCCGGAATTGGCCACGGGAGGGGGGCCCACTCGGCCCTCTTCCCGTTCAAATTTTTTTATTTTTAAAAAAAAAGGGGTCAGGCTCTTGGGGATGGGGTCCCCAGGGCCCAAAAAAAGGAAAAAGAAGGGGGGCCACACAGCCCCCTTCTAAAAAAAAAGAAATTTAAAAAAAGACCGGCATCGTGCCGAGGCCCCGCCCCCTCCCAGCAACACTCTGCAAACGCGCCCTGTGGCGCGTTTTAAGTTGGGGAATTAATTCCCCTTCAATACTGGGGGTCCCTGGGGGCCACCTAGCCCACCAGGTACCTCCAGTATGCACCACAGGGCTGCCTTACAGAGAGGTGGTCCAAGGCCACGCCCCTTTGAACACCTCTCTGCAACGCAGCTCTGTGGCGCTTACTGGAGGTACCTGGTGGGCTATTTGGACCCCAGGGACCCTCTGGATTCAATAAGACTTAATCCCCCAACTTAAAACGCGCCACGGGGCGCGTTTGCACAGTGGTGAAGGGAGGGGGTGGGGCCTGATATGTCAAGTGTGCAAATGGGCCCCCTGGCGCGTTGTAACTTGGGGGATTAAGTCCCCTTGAATCCTGAGGGTCCCTGGGGGCCAACTAGCCCACCAGGTACCTTCAGTTTGCGCCACAGAGCTGCGTTGCAGAGAGGTGTAAAAAGGGGCGTGGCCTCAGACCACCTCTCTGCAACGCAGCTCTGTGGCGCAAATTGAAGGTACATGGTGGGCTAGTTGGCCCCCAGGGACCCTCAGGATTGAAGGGGAATTAATTCCCGAACTTACAATGCGCCAGGGGGCGCGTTTGCACAATGGTGCAGGGAGGGGGCGGGCCTGATATGGCAAGTGTGCAAATGAGCCCCCTGGCGTGTAGTAACTTGGGGGATTAAGTCCACTTCAATCCTGAGGGTCCCTGGGGCCCAACTAGCCCACCAGGTACCTTCAGTTTGCGCCACAGAGCTGCGTTGCAGAGAGGTGTAAAAAGGAGCGTGGTCTCAGACCACCTCTCTGCAACGCAGCTCGGTGGCGCAAATTGAAGGTACATGGTGGGGTAGTTGGCCCCCAGGGACCCTCAGGATTGGAGGGGACTTAATCCCCCAACGTAGAACGCACCAGCGGGCGCATTTGCAGAGTGCTGAAGGGAGGGGGTGGGGCCTGATATAACAAGTTAGCAATTCTGCAGTGTGGGATTTACTGGCGGTAAAAAAAGGGGTAGTTGGCCACCAAGGTTGACGTTGGGGGCTAACTATCCCTCCTGTTACGTCCGCTATATCCCACACAGTGGGATTGCTAAAAGGTGTTTGAAGGCCACGCTCACCTTTCTCCACCACTCTGCAAACGCGACTGCTATGTTATAGATTGAAATTAGCATTTTAAAAACCTTTGAAATTCACTGAAAAAACCATAGGTTTCAGGCACGTTATAGTTAGAAATTAGCATTTAAAAAACCTTAGAAATTCACTCAAAAAACCATAGGTTTCAGAGATGTAATAGTTAGTTGGACATTTCACTCGTCAAAAACCATAGAAATTCCCCCGTTATAGTTAGTTCAGCTAAGTATAACTCGCGCCCCGTAATGCACTGCTGATGACGTCACATATTACGTCATTCATGACATGGTCAGTGACATCACTGATGACATCACTGATGACATCACTGATGACATCATCCACGTGAAAATCTGATGCACCTCCTCACACTCTAATATAACCTTTGATACACCCACTATAAAATACAGACTACCATTTTCGAAACCATCGACACACCAATACCAGTTACTACATACACACTCACTGATTCCTAGGTCTACACACACATCCACTCATTTACCCATACAATCACTCATACATACAGTCACTCATCAATACAACACTATCATATGCACTCATACACCTATACAGACACTCACACACCGCCACTCACCCATGGAGTTACTCACACACCTAGTCAGTCATGCAAAGAATCAATCACACTCCCATTTCCTCAGCTATACAGTTATACACACACCAACTCACTTATTCAAACATATACTAACACATACTTACTCTCTTATACAATCACTGAGACAAGTACACACTCATCCATACAGCCACTCTCACAATCACTGACTCTCACATATAGTCATTTATATTCTCCAACTCTCACATACACTGCCTTTTACATATGTAGTTACTTGGACATGTACCACTGAGACATCCAATCTCTCACCAACACACCTTTACACACACTCACCCGCACATACAGCTGTTTCCACATGCAATCTTGAACCCATACATCCAGTGAATCAACCACTCACACATCTATGCACAGAGTCACACACCTCCCACCCACACACACACTCAGTCTCCCATACAAATACTCAGACAACCAATCAATAACCCATATAGACACTCATGTAGCTACTGACCAACACATGCAGCAGCTTACACAACAACAGACATACTGATGCACACATTCAGACAGTTTAGTCACTAACGCATGTATTCAGTAAGACACATTTAATCACTCACTTATACAGTCAGTCACACACCTACTAAATCCTTCATCCAGACACTTATACACCCCCTCATTCTTCAATACACCTTGGCATATATATAAAACATATTTAAACTTTACAGTAACACACAGTCACTGGATGATGTCATCAGTGATGTCATTTGAGATGTCATCAGTGATGTCACTGACCATGTCATGAATGATGTAATATGTGACGCCATCAGCAGTGCATTGCGGGGACGCGAGTTATACTTAGCTGAACTAACTATAACGGGGGAATTTCTATGGTTTTATACAAGTGAAATGTCCAACTAACTATAACATCCCTGAAACCTATGGTTTTTTGAGTGAATATATAGATATATATATATATATATATTTATTTATTTATTATACTTTTATATTAGTTAAAAAGTAGATATATAGAAATATATATTAATTATTATATATGTGTGTTTAACTTTTTTTAAATGACGTTTATGTTATATTTGTTAAAACATATATCAAATCCATTTTTTTAATAATGTTATATTTAATATATTTAATATTTATTATTTTAATTTAAACATTTAAATGTTTTTATTTTTTACATTGATATTAGTTATAACGATATTTTTTTCTCTATATTTTTGTACTTACCATTACAAGTATAGGATGACGATATTTTTTAAATCGATATTTTGTTCATGATATTTTGGTACGGCGATATTTTGGGTGGCGACATTTTGTCAGTGAACTGATTTTGCTACTAGACTGGGTGCTAAACTTGTACAGGCCCATGTGCAAGTCTATTAAGAGAAATGTATTTCTATTGCCAGTTAGGGGTGTGATCTCTGGGAATATAAGGAGGCCAGTGGGAATATAAGGAGGCCACAGATCTGCAGATATTCGAAAATAAATTCTTGAGAAGACTGTTGTCAATACCACAATCTATAGCCTCCTTTATTGTTCATGAAGAGTCCTGAGTTGGGTACATCTCAGACCTGTTGGCACTTTCCCCACTGCTAAGGTGGATCAGGATCTGGAATAACCCTGACCTAGAACTGAACCAGATAATTATAAAAGATTGTTTGTCTCTGGAGAAGGGCAATAGTATCCCATGGCTTAGCTACATCAAATCCATAGCGGGGAAGTTGGGTCGCCCCAAGTTATTTTGGCCCAAGAAAGGATCACAGGGAAAGATTTGGATGGGGCTAAGAAACATATTCTCTCTCTTGTGCACTCTGAGGGGCATATTCTCAAGCCCTGGCGATAGTTATCGCTAAGGCCAGTTAGGGGCAGTATTTCTATCGCCGCCTAACCCTGAAAATTATCGCCATGTTAACGGCCTATTACCAAGCCGTCGCTACATGGCGATATTTCCAGGGACCGGCGGTGAAAACTGCTGCTAACATTAGCACGATGGCGATAGGGAAACCAGCGTTAGCGTGCGAAAACCAGCGATAGGCCCATTAGCGATAAAAAAACTCACGTTAGTCAGCCCAACGTGAGCATTCTTGCCTCTAATGCAATAAATAGCCCATCAGTGACCCCCTAATAGGAAATAGGCATTAAATAACATGCAGAATGGAGCAGCCAGGGCCAAGTGCAGCACACATCAACAACCCCTGCAAGCCAGCCAACAACCAGGAGGACCAGGATGAGAGCCTGGATGCCTCGCTGAACCTGCGTCTTGAGCCTGGATGCCTCGCTGGACCTGCGTCTGGAGCCTGGATGCCTCGCTGAACCTGCGTCTTGAGCCTGGATGCCTCGCTGGACCTGCGTCTGGAGCCTGGATAACTCGCTGGACCTGCGTCTGGAGCCTGGATGCCTCACTGGACCTGCGTATGGAGCCTGGATGCCTCACTGGACCTGCGTCTGGAGCCTGGATGCCTCGCTGGACCTGCGTCTGGAGCCTGGATGCCTCGCTGGACCTGCGTCTGGAGCCTGGATGCCTTGCTGGACCTGCGTCTGGAGCCTGGAGTGTGATGCGGAGGAGCTGTGGAGTAGCTGAGCCATGGCAGTAGACATTGATGGGCGGCGATCGCCCGTACCTTGTGGTGAAGTCTGGCAGGTCGCATGGAGACACGTTGCTGACCTGTGTGAGAAGACCACCATGAGCCCCTTGGAGCTGTGAATGGCAGAGGCGCTCCTGCGCACCAACGTAGGGAGGTCTGCATCGCATACTTTGATCCACCACTACACCGCGGTGGACGGAGGGAATTACCAATGCTGTGCGGCGCCTCTCTGCATCACAGTCCGGATGATCTTGGCCTGCCCGTACGCTGTTGATGGTGAGGCCCCTGTGCTACGTCGAACTTGTGTGGCGTGAGCACTGCAACTTCACGCGTAAGGGGGCCCTGCTGCATCAACTGCATCGGGAGGTCCACCAGCGGACTAGGCAGCGACTGCTGTACCCAGCCTAGTGAAATCACACCTGGCTGAGGCTCCTGCTGGCTGATTCACAGATTTGGAAAGAGTGCAGTGGATTGCGCCACGCTGTCATTGTCCAGGTAAGGAGACAGTGGGACGCGTAGCGCAGGAGGGCTGGGGGGCGAGTCGCTCAGGACTATCACACGTAGATGACGCACCCCCAATGGTGGCTCCACCGCTATGGCGGAAGAGCGTTGCCGCACTGCCTCAAGCAGTGCAGAAGAGGAACAATCATCACATGATGATGACTCAATCAATCAATCAATCAGGGGAATTGTAAGCGCGCTACTCACCCGTGAGGGTCTCAAGGTGCTGAGGGGGGGGTGTCCGCAGATCTGTTAGCCGAGGAGCCAGGTCTTGAGGGTCTTCCTGAAGGCGTACAGGGAGGGGGTGCGTCTGATGTCTGCCGGTAGCTCGTTCCAGGTCTTGGCTGCAATGTGGGAGAAGGATCTTCCGCCTGCTCTGGCTCTGTGGGTGCGCGGGTTTTGGCCAGTGCGAGGTTGGAAGATTGGAGGTATCTTTTGGGGACGTGGAAGTTGATACTGTCGTTGAGGCATTTGGGGCCGTTGATGTGTAGGCATTTGTAGGCATAAGTGAGGATTTTGAAGGTGACTCTTGTCTCCACGGGGAGCCAGTGGAGTCTTCGTAGGTGTTGGTTGATGTGTTTGTGCTGGGGGATGCAGAGGACGAGTCTGGCGGTGGTGTACTGTAATGTCTGGAGTGTGCAGAGTATGGACTTGTAAATGCCGGCGTAGAGTGTGTTTCCATAGTCCAGTCTGCTGGTGATGAGTGCATGGGTGACTGTCTCCCTTGACTCCGGGGGGATCCATTAGAAGGACTTGCTGAGGATGTGAAGGGTGTTGAAGCAGCTGGAGGTGACGTCCTAGACCTGTCGGTTCATGGGGAGGGATGAGTCGAGTATGATGCAGAGGTGTGTGGCGTGGTCCGAGGGGTAGGTGGGCTTCCGAGGGCAGTTGGCCACCAGGTGTTGTCCCATGCTGAAGGGGTGGTTCCAAGGACGAGGACTTCTGTCTTCTCGGCGTTGAGCTTCAGGCAGCTGTTGGTCATCCATATTGCGACGTCTTGCATTCCTTTCTGGAAGGTGAGTCTGGCAGTGGTGGGGTCTTTGGTGAGTGAGAGGATGAGCTGGGTGTCATCAGCATAGGATACGATGTTGAGGCCGTGTTGTCGGACGATGGCGGCGAGGGGGGCCATGTAGATGTTGAAGCGGTCAGGCTCAGAGATGACCCCTGTGGGACTCCGCAGGTGTTTCACGTGGGATAGGAGAGGAAGGGTGGCAGTCTGATCCTTCGGCTTCTTCCGGTGAGGAATGATCGGAACAAGTCTAGGTCTATTCCTTGTATACCGCGTCGTGTAGTCTGGTGACTAGTGTGCCGTGGGAGACGGTGTCGATGGCCGCTGAAAGGTCAATTAGGATGAGGGATGCGGAGTGGCCTTGTTCCAGGGGGGTGCGGATGTCGTCTGTGCCAGCAAGTAGGGCGGTCTCGGTGCTGTGCGGTCTCGGTGCTGTGGTTGCTTCGGAATCCGGATTGGGATGGGTAGAGGATGGGGTTGTCTTCCATGAATCGTGTCAGTTCCCTGTTGACTGTTAACTCTGCAATTTAGGCCGCGAAGGGGAGGAGCGAGATGGGCCGGTAGTTCTTGAGGTTGGTGAGGTCAGCTGTGGGCTTTTTGAGCATGTGTCTGACTTCTGTGCACTTCCAGTCATCTGGGTAGGTGCCTGTTTTGAAGGTGGTGTTGATGGTGCGTTGTAGTTTGGGTGCGATGGCGGCCGTGGCTCTGTGGTAGATGTGAGGAGGGCAGGGGTCGGTGGTGGCCCCCGAGTGGATGCCTTTCATGGTCGAGGCGGTGTCTTCGGCTGTGACCGGCGTCCACGTGGAGATGGTGGGCTGGCTGGTGTGTCCGGGGGCTGGGGGGTCTGTAGACGAGGGTTCCTCGGAGTGTGGAGTTGTGGCTGGTTTGGATCTGGAAGTGCAGGTGTTCGGCGGAGGGGAATGTTTCGCAGGAGGTGGTGAGGCGGAGGGTGCTCTTGTGGGCGATGTCAAGGCCCACTCCCGGGTGGTTGGGGCGGTCCTTTCTCTGGATCTTGTATCCGTCCGGGATGGCGGTGTTGATGTCGGGGGCGGAGGAGGCGTAGGTCCAGGTCTCCGTGAAGAAGGCTATGTCGGGCGAGAGAGAGTCGAGTGGGTTCAAGTTTCCAGGCCATGTTTGTGCACGGAGTGCACGTTGAGGAGGATGCATCTTAGGGTGTCACCGGGGCTGGCGTCGGCTGGGTTGGAGTCCGTGGTGGTGGTTAAGGTCTGGCGGCAGTGGAGGCAGGGGAACTGGCCGTGGGTCGTGTTTGGCGAGGCCTGTTGGCAGTCTCTGATTTTTCCAGGGTTGAGTGCGTGGAGGGTGGCTGTGCTGTAGCAGTGGGTGGCTCGAGATCCAGGGTTCCTGGCGCTGGTCGTGGTCGGGTCACGGATGGGCACTGACGGCCTTGCCTTAGGCGTACCTTTGGGGCGCCAGCCACCCATGTCCACTGCGCAACCGCGCAGCGGCCTCCATTAAGTGGGGGAGGGACGCTCATCTGGGAGGTGGGTACGGACGAGGAAAGGGGTGCGGGGCCAAAGGGGCAGCAGCGGGGGGAAGCGGGAAGCACGGGCTCAGAAAAGCCCAAAAATAATATTCAAAAGTGAAAAAAAAGAGATAACTAACTGATGTAATCATGCTATGTATCCTCAGGGGGTGGGATGTGTGGGTAGGACTGCTCCAAACATGGAGCAGAGCATGGTCGGATTGGCATGCCCACTCAAGTGTGCAATGACTGTTTGTTCGGCCCACGCAGGCCGTCCAAAGCAGTCATGCGCACCACCCTGTTCGCAATGCAGGCTGCATTACAGCCTGCATGGAGAACATGCCCACCCCTCTGGCCCCAGGCTGCATGACTTGTCCCGTTGCCATTTACCATTCCCAGCGCTGCATCGCAGCGTTGGGATTGACTCAGGGGAGGGAGCCTGGCTGCCTACTTCCTTTTCCTGGAAGCAGACACAGGAGAGCAGGAGCTACGAAGACACATGACCCGGCTTCGAGGTAAGACTTCCCTCATTTGAATATGGTACCACACCCGCTCACTTACACACATCCCCGCATCCACGCCCCATCCAGTGTTCTTACCAGCGTTTACCAACTCACAGCTGTCCAGCCCCCCCCAGCACTTCTCAATGGCGGACGCTGTGCGCCCATGCACAGCGGGCGTACCACTCGTGTGCCAAAGGCACATACGTAGTTGCGACGCATGCCATAACATTGCATTCCATTCCAATGCATACTGATACTAGGCACATTGCAATAGTAGAGTAGGTGTTGCATAGCAGAGACATGAAGACCATTATTCACACTTCAGTGAGTGCAACCCAAAACTAACCTTTGCACCCCAAACCCAAAAGTGAACCCTGGAATTCCTTTTTGAGCACCCAAAACACACCCAAAATTCAGATTTTGAGCCAAATTCACACCCCAATTTTCATATTTTACTCCACAACACACCCCAATTTTCATATATTACATCCGAAACCCATACCCACCCGTAAACTTAAAATTACCCCATTACTGACCTCTCAATACGTTGTCATCAAATGCGGTGTAAATGCACCTGCGTTGTGGGAGTTGCGTTGTTCACGATGTACTGCCTGCATTGTTATGGTCGTCTCCTGTGCCAAAGGCAACCCATAGGCTATGCCGTGTGCGTCCGTCTGCCCCTGGACCACGCTCAGCACCAAGGAGCATTCCTCTTGGACACTCCACCGCTACGGCGCCAGCACCCTCCTCGCTATCAACCCTGGACGCCACCTCGCCTGCCAGGACCAACCTCTGCTCCGGACCGGACATCGCCATCGCCATCACTGACGGTTGCAGTATCACCCGCAAGGAGCACCCCGACCGTCAAGGAGGAGGCATTGCCATCACCTACAGAAGCACACTCCGACTGACCACGCACTCTAATGACCCAAGGGTGACCATGGACCACCTCAACTCCCAGATCCGGAACAAGCCCAAGAACATTCTCTGCAGCACCTTCATGTGCAGGCCCCACGGGCCATGGCCCCCCATTCTCCAATACCATTGTAGGCCTCATTGCACCCCTGGGTCTCCCATCCACCGACGACATCCTACTCAGTGAACTCAAGTTCCACCTGGACTACCCCAGTGACCAGGACACCAACCAAGGCATTTGGTGAGGGACGCGGAGCACTTTGAAGGACCTTATCATCAAACTTTGGGAATTGCTATTACTGGCTTCATTCACTTAATATCTTGTTCATCTTGTGGAGTTGCCCCCCCCCTATGGTGCATCACTACGTTTTCCAGCTAATAACCTCATAATATATAGAAAATAGCAGCTCCAGTAATATATATCATTATAATACTTTGTGAATTTTATCCTTGCTATGGTCCTGTTATTACGTATAGAAAATACGTGGAAGGTCACACATACATTCTAACACTTGAAAATAAGGTATAGTGGTTACTACCCTCGATAAAAGACCCTGTTGTTCCCGTCCTGGATATTGGAACTTCAATATAGGAAACTTAATACTTTGTGAATTTTATCCTTGCTATGGTCCTGCTATTACGTATAGAAAATACGTGGAAGGTCACACATACATTCTAACACTTGAAAATAAGGTATAGTGGTTACTACCCTCGATAAAAGACCCTGTTGTTCCCGTCCTGGATATTGGAACTTCAATATAGGAAACTTGTTCCCTTTGTGTATTTGCCGGTGTGATACTGTACCCGTTTTGGACAAGGTCCTGAGGAAGGTTGTTCACATGTTGTGTTAATCCACCGAAACGCGTGTCGACCTCGTGTGTCCAGACCTTATTGTTGTTTTTTTCATCTTGGTGGAAATGTATTACATCTTATGTTTCCCTTTGAATCCAGATGTGCATAAGTGTCTTGTATGAATGTGAATGTCTGTGAGGTATGCATGTTTTGTAAGAAGATTTGTCATTGTGGGGACTAATAAAATTGCATTTTATTTTGTATGATTGGTTATATGTATTTACAATTTTCTTTAAAAAAAACAAAAAACCGTTTTTTGTATCTATTGAGAAAAATGATATTTAATGTATTGGTAAAAGAAGGAGAAAAGAAATTAATGAAAAGAATAAACATGATCTTAAAAAAATAAAAAACAATGATGCTGTTAATATGTTATAAATATTTGATGTTTGGATTTTTTCTATACCCATACTAGATTTAATCTTTTGTAAAAAGAAATATAGGTCCAAGGGGAGTGTTTTCTGGTTCCATTTGTTTGTTCTGTTCCCCTCTTACTTCCAGACCTTATTCGCTCTTAGAGGCGGTCCCTTGCTCTTTGATTGCAGGACACCAACCACTCCTGGGGAAGGTCCCCTGCATCAGACGCAAGCAGCAAGTCACCCCAACAAGCCACATAGCAGGACACATGGTCGAGCACGTCACCTCCGCCAGCGGGAACTTCTACTGCAGCCACGACACCGGACTCTCCTGGACCGACCATCATTCGTCACGTCTTCACCTTGCCCACCCGATGCCAACGCCATCATCGCACCCCCTTGCAGCTGGATCAAGGCCACCAAAGGACGTCTCGACAACTCCCTCTGCACCAACACTCCGCCAATGCTTCCAGACGATGACACCGCAGCGCGCAACCACCACGGATGGATCTCCAACAGCGCCCACATTCGGGCACCCCTCTTGAACGGCACTGCTTCAGTACCTTCTGCCAGCCTGATGGCAGGCGTGAGGGTGACGCAGTGCCACAGGGATAGGCTGGCCCCATGCATTGATGGAGTTGCATCATGGTTGTGACACGACTGCAGCAATGCGTGACTTTAGCGCAGACGAATACGTCAGGATTCCTGACGTATCTGTCAATAGGTGCATCAAGGAGCGCTGTCCAGTGAATACAGCGCATCCATGCTGTCGCAAGGAGGGCGTAGTGAGAAGTGTTGCAACGCTGTATTTTCACAGCGCAGCACCACTTTTCATGACTGGGGCCCAGGAATGCGCACTATCTTATTGATGGTGCGCATTCCTGCACTGTAGTTTTGTCGCTGGGCAGCGCTGCAACGTTACTTGCATCGCTGTCCAGCACCAGAACCTGCTGTGATGTGGCCACAAGTGTTATCCCCATTTTTAAGACCAGCTTTTTGCTGGTCTTAAGTTCCAGCAGCTAACAGGCCTTAGCGTGTGTTTTTTAATCGCATCGCCTTTCCGGGCGATCGTTGAGAATATCGCGAAGTGGGGTTAGCATGCGTTTTAGCACGGGAACGCCTACACTGCATATGATTAGCGTTAGTTGTCGCTAACATCGTTGGCGATGTTAATAGCGGCCGCGATTGCCTGAAAGCTGTCACTAACGGCTGTTAGCGACAGCTTGAGAATAGGGCGATAAGAATATCGCCGCACGGCAGAAAAGTGCTGCTAACGCGGCGATAACTGCTTGAGAATATGCCCCTGAGAGAGAAGCTAGAGATCTCTGTAAACTTTCAGTACCAGAATACATTATAATCTTGCCCCTTAACAGAGCCTTACTTAATAGTGGTCACAATTCCTCATCTTCGTTTTCTATTAACGATATTTAGGTTAAATCTTTTGGATTGGTTGCTTGCGGAACTGAAGGAGCGGAATAAAGTCGAAAATTTGGGCCGCTGTAGTTGTGAAAGTTTTTCATTACAAGATACCATGCATTTTGTTATGCTTTGTGATCATTACTTTTTCCTGCAAGTAAGACCAGCCTTAATTTATCTCCAGATGCTGTCGAGCCCCTTAATATGTTTTAATGTAGCCCGCTTCTTGGCAGGGGCCCTTGGAAATAGAAGAGGCAATTTGCACTGGCTCCAGGTCTTGTGATAACCTGATGTTACCTGGCTGTGATCCTGTTTTGTTATTACAGAGAATATGAATTGGACTCTCAAATTTTAACTTGTTTTTACAGATCTTTTTAATGTGATTTAATTGATACACTGAAAGAACTTTGTAATATTTTTGATATATCGTATTTTAATAATGTGTGTCTTTTATGGTTTTAATTAACCAAATAAAGAATGTTTGACTAAGTGACTGGGTATGCCACTGATAACTGTGACATTTAAGAAAATATTTAAGAAAAGATAAACAATTTGGTAAACTGCATGCTCATAAACCATATTCTTTCCTGAGAGGAGCGAAAATGTTTCTGACCCACCTCCTTTGACTGTTATTCATATTTTTACTCTGTGCAAGGACTGTACTGTAAACAATGTAAAGGAAGCATCAATGTGGGACAGAGTGAGCATCTCTCCTATTCTCAAAGCTTTTCAGATTTTAACACCCTTGGTTTCATTTATTATTGACTGCCTCAGGTTTACTGTATGCTTGAACATAAATGGGAGGACTACCTGGTGCATACTATGTGTGTAGCAACCAAGCCTTTGCCTGATTACCTTCAAACTGATATGGATTTTGATAGCTAGCCTACTTGGGGTTCAATTACGGGTCTGGCGGTCCACGGACCGCCAGACTCGCGGGAGCGCGGCGGCAGCGGTCTCACGACTGCCCTATTATGATTAGGGCAGACGGACCACCATTGCCCTGCCACAGTCGCCATGGAACCGCCATCCCCTGGTGGTGTTGCTGTGGTCAGGAGGCATCAATATGCTTAGTGGTACCGCTGCGGTCCCATCAAGCCTATTAGGACTTTCCACTCCGACATGGTTTTCATGGCGGTTCCTCCACCATGATAACCGTGGTGGAGAGGAAACAAAGGGGGACCCCTCTGCATTCTGGAATGCACACGATGTACCCCCTGTGTGCATGCACCCCAGTTTTTGCACAGCATGGGCTTATCGGGCCATGCTGTGCAGGAACTGTTTTTGGCGTTCCCATTCCGGTAACTCCTAATCTGGCGGTTGACCTGACGACTGCTTGGGCCATGCGGCGAAGGGGCGGACTCGGCGCCAGATCACCAAAGTTGTAATCAGGCCCATAGTCTCAGCAATACTCCATATTCTTGCTGACACACCTCACCAACTTAGTCTTGCCTGAGATGAAGCTGAAACTGCTAGGCTTTTCACAATTCTGTTTCTCATGTAAGGAATGGGAGTCACTGTCTGTGTGGAGCAGACCTCTGACCTCGTGGTCAAGAAATTGCTCTCCCCTTGCGCAGCTCCATCCTTGAGTCTCTGCCCCCTGCACCTTTCTGGTTCCAGGTAGGTGTTCGAGGCCCTCCTCCACCCGCAGGCTCCTGCCTGTGCCTCAACCCTGGTGGCCCAGTGGGAGAGCCTTGCTCTTCTGCTGGTCCGCTCTGGCTGCCTTTTCTGTCTTTTCTGTCTATTTTTCCTTTTTGTCTGCCTGTGCCTTTTTGCCTAATTTTGCAGTTTTCTGCCTTCTGTCTTCTGTTTTCACTGTTTGTTTTCACTGTTTGCCTTTTTTCTTTTTTGCCTTCCCCACTGCTGCTGCACCTGAGGCCCCTCCCCCCTGTGTGTTCCCGCTCCGCCCTCCCAGCTGCTCTCCTTCCCCCGACCCCTACTTAATGGCGGCTGCTGCGCGGCCACGCCGCTGGCGTGCCAAAGGCAAGTCCATCTGTGCCCGTCTGCAACCTGACTGCAACCTGCGCCTGGGACCCTGGTAATCCGACACCCTGCAACTATGACTCCAGCACTCTCCACGCACTCAACCCTGGGCGCAACAACAACTGCCAGCTCTCGACGCTGAACAACTCCCAAGGCATGTTCTCCTGCTGTCACTGCCGCCGCACCTTCACCCACCTCCGGACCCAGACGGCTACCGCCAACCCACCAGGCGCCAGCGCACCCAAACCCCTCAACTGCAACCTCCTCAACTTATTCTTCCTGCACAGACACGCAGTAGAAATCTGGGAGCTCCTCAACACCCTCGCACCCGACATCGCCTTCCTCACAGAGACCTGGACCAATGCCAGCTCTGCTCCCGACATCGCAACCGCCATCCCAGAAGGGTACAATATCCTGAGGAAATTCCGCCCTAACCACCCTGGAGGAGGCCTCGCCAACATCCACAAAAGCTCCCTCCGACTGACAACCTCCATCTCGAACGACGCCTCACCCCCCATGGAACACATCCATTTCCAGCCCAACCGCAGAATGACTCTACACGGAACTCTCACCTACAGACCTCCCGGACCCGCTCCCCATTCACAAACACCATCGCAGACTACATCATACCCCATGCCCTCGCTCCATGGACTACGCACTGCTCGGAGACCTCAATTTCCACCTTGACAACCTCAGAGACCCCAACTCTACCGCCCTCCTAGAGAATCTCACCAACATCGGACTGAAGCAACTCATCACCACCCCACCCACATGGCGGGAAACACACTTGACACCATCTTCACCGGAGGAAACAACATTCACTTCAGTCACACCACGCAACCTCTCTGGATGGACCACCACTTTGTCCACTTCTCCTTCTTGAAACCCACTGCACCCAAGCCAATGCCATGCCCCAGCTCAGAAACTGGAGCAAGATCACCGAAGAACACCTCACCTCCTCCCTCAGCCGCACTCCTCCCCCCACCACAACCGACGCCAACTTCCCAGCCAACGACCTCCACCAATGGATCGCCGGCTGCGCAAACACGCTCGCCCCTCTCCAGAACTCCGACAGACAACACAACACAAAAGCCACCTGGTTCACTGCGGACCTGCAAGAATCCAAGCGCTCGTGCCGATGACTGGAGAAAGCATACAGGAATAGCAAAACCCCGGAAGCACGCACCGCCTACAGGGCTGCCACGATAGCACACGACCAACTCATCAGATCTACAAAGAAAAACGCAATTTAGGACAGAATCCTCTCCAACTCCCACAACTCCAAGGAACTCTTCAACATCATACAAGAATTCACCAGACCCCACAGCAAAACCTCCGACTTCCCTCCCTTCCCAGGCCCTCTGCAACAAACTCAGCTCCTTCTTCCACCACAAGATCAGGACATTCTATGACAACTTCGATGACCAAGACCAAGGCACTGACCCAACACCATCCACCAGTGACGCCACCGAGCTGACCCTCCTCACCTGAACCCCTGTCACCACAGAAGACACTGCAAAGACTATGAAGAGCATCTACTCCGGAGCACCCACTGACCCCTGCCCACCACACATCTTCCACAGATCCGCCTCCACCATCGCACCGGAACTACGACGGACAATCAACTGCACCCTCGAGACAGGCACATTCCGCGATGACTGGAAGCGTGCCGAAGTCAAACCCCTCCCCAAGAAGCCCTCGGCAGACCCAACAGACACTGAGAAAATCGTCAACACCTAGCTAACGCACTTCATTGAATCCAACAACATCCTCGACTCATCCCAATCCGGATTTTGCAGCAACCACTGCACCGTGACCACCCTCCTAGCTGCCACAGACAACATCTGCTCACTCCTCGATCAAGGCCACTCTGCAGCCCTCATCCTACTAGACCTCTCAGCAGCTTTCGACACCGTCTCCCACAGCACACTAGCCACCAGACTCCATGATGCCGGCATACAGGGAACCGCCTTAGACTGGATCTGCTCCTTTCTCTCCGGCAGAACACAAAGAATAAGACTCCCACCCTTCCTCTCCGAACCCACAGAGATCAGATGCGGAGTACCCCAAGGATCCTCCCTCAGCCCCACACTCTTCAATATCTACATGGCCCCCCTCGCAACCATCATCAGAAAACATGGACTCAACATAGTATCCTATGCCGACAACACCCAGCTCATCCTCTCCCTCACCAAGGAACCCGACACCACCAGGCACAGTTTCTAGGAAGGAATAAGGGACGTTGCATCCTGGATGAGCAGCAGCTGCCTGAAGCTCAACTTGGGGAAAACGAAAGCCCTCGTCCTCAGATCCACCCCCACTGCATGGGACAACACCTGGTGGCCCCCCGCCCATGGAAACCTCCCAACCCCACAGACCACACCCGCAACCTCGGCATCATACTTGACTCCTCTCACCATGAACAAACAGATCAACGCTGTATCCTCCACATGTTTCAACACCCTCTGCATACTCCGCAAGACCTTCAAATGGATCCCCCCGAATCCAGGAATACTGTCACCCATGCACTCATCACCAGCAGGCTGGACTACGGGAACGCACTCTATACTGGAATCAACAAATCTCTCCTTCACAAACTCCAGACCGTCCAAAAACCTCAGCCAGACTCGTCCTCAGCATCCCACAACACAACCACATCACCCAGCACCTCCAAGACCTCCACTGGCTCCCCATCAGAAAAAGAGTGACTTTCAAGCTGCTCACACATGCCTACAAAGGCCTCCACAACACCAGACCCCAGTACCTCAATGAAAGAATCTCCTTCCACGTCCCCAAGAGAAACCTCCGCTCTGCCAACCTAGCCCTGGCTGCAATCCCATGCATCCGGAGCCAGAACGGGAGGCAGATCTTTCTCCTACATCGCAGCCAAGACCTGGAACAAACTCCCCCTCAGCATCAGACGAAGCCCGACACTGCAAGCCTTCAGAAAGGACCTCAAGACCTGGCTCTTCGGATGACCTCAGACCTGCCCAAACCCCTCCCCCCAGCACCTTGAGACCCTCACGGGTGAGTAGTGCACTTTATAAATCCCTGATTGATTGAAGTTAAGACTGTTGCTAGAACATTAAAGGAGGTAGCAAATGTGACAGCTTTTGCCTTATCTCTGATCTGCTAGAGGCTCAAAGAGATATAATACTGCATGTAAGGGTCTGGATTTTGTCATGGCTACTAAGGGCAGAATGAGCACCGTTGTGAGTGCAGAATGTTGTTCTTTCATATTCAGTGTCTCCCTTACTGTTCATGACCAATAGATCATGTTAGGGATCATGTTAAGGAATTGCACAAGATCAATGATGGACTTAGTGGAGATGGTGAAGGAATTTGGTCGTGGTTGAAAAGCATTTTTGGGAGATTGATCTGAGAATTATTGAAATAATACTAGCTGTCTTTATTATCCTGATTCTTTTCTATATTTTCATGTGAATTTGTATGCATGATCTTCATCGTCTCAGAAACAATAAAAGTTAATCTCTAATTTGTCCACTCACTATTCTTGAAGATTATGATAGCATGAATAGCAATATAATGAAGGTGATAAAATGAAACATGAAGTCAGTTGATTAATGTCAATATAAATATTTTAATATTGCAGCTTAAGTGTTGAAAAGAAAGGAATTTTGAAGTGTCACAAGTTTGCTTTAAAAATTCTGTAGTAGTAGATGCCATGTTATTTTAGCTATTGCTATCTTTTTTTGCCCATGTTGACCATAGCCTTTCAGGCTGCTCCGACTATGGGCCCAATTCCGATCTCGCTAGGAAAGCCCTCCGTACGACTCGGCTCCGGAGGGTTTTTTAAGTGAGACGTGCTCCGGGAGTCCGAACGAGCGAGTACGATGCTGCTGTATGCTTACGGACTCGGTTCGCTCGGACTCCCATTGAACTCTATGGGAGCCCGTGTACAGATGCGTACATAGGCTCCCATAGTAGAAAAGGGGTGGGTGGGGAAAAGCGTACACCCTGTGGTGGGCACCCCATGGTACCCGCCACACTGTGCATGCCTAGATCGGGGTGACCCATGGGCACACCCCCGTGTCAGATTTGGAGGACCCTGGGTGAAGGGGGGCCTGCTACGGCCCCCGAAGTACACTTCCGACAGCCGTTTTGTCTCGCTGAGACCGAGGCGAAGCAGTTGTCCGAATCATGCATCGTACTCGCTCAGTCGGAATAGGGCTCCATAGCGCAGCACGATTTGGCTACGAAAGAGTCGTACGGACAGGTTTGGGTCCCGGAAATGATTCGGTCGGCGCGTACGTGATCTTCGATTCGTACTTGGTCATTCGGACCTGTGTACGATTCGGTCGTAAACATGGGCTACGAAACAGACCTGGGAAAGCCAAATCCGATTCAGAGGCCTTCCGAACGACATCAGAATCGGGCCCTATGATGCATTCAGCCTTACTCTCATGCTTGGCAACAGTAAGTGAGGATTCTTAATTCACTAGCTCAGCATCCAGAAGTTATTTTTCTTGTATCTCTTTTTCAGGGTCCTTTGTACACTTCACACAAAAAATATGAACTTCTAGTACTATCAGAGTTTCAGTTTCTGTCATGGGTATTCCATTTGATGTTTGATGTCTAGTAAAAAAACATGCAAATGGGAGCAGGGCGGGCCGCATTAGGGCTCAATTGCTATGAGGGGAAAAATGAGTAACATTGGTCAAACATGGCAGAATTTGAAGAATACTAGGATCTCCCCTATGTTATTTAGGATGGGCATAGTGCAAATTGTGCGTATGTAGGCATATTATACCAGTGACATCTATTTAAAAAATGTTTAGGATTTTAAAAAAAGGGAGCTTGAGGGGGAGTGGAAAATGCAGCACAGCTTGTTCCATCAAAGCTGCCAGGCTTGAAGACCTTGTGGATGTGGGGTACCCTGAAATTTGAGACACCCCAATGTTTTATCTCAATCGGAATGCTTAGATTAATTGTATCGGAGATGATGTTAAACCTCAATTTCATGAGGCAATGTGTCTCCGGGTTAAGGTATTTCCCAATACATCGAAAATCAGAAAAGTACAGCAATTTAGTAAATGGATCCACTCAATAGCTGAGTACTAGATTAATTGAAAGTTAAAAGGTTTTATTACAAAATTCCAATCTAAGTGATACAGAGTCAATGTCGTGAAGGCTCTAAATGTAAGGGCAATACAGAGAAATGCCAAAATCTGAAATTATTCCATATCCCAATTGGCCAGGAAAATCAAGAGTTTAACAGACAACACCCCTAGTAGAAAAGGAAAGTCTTCTGGCTCACCCCCAAAAATCAAGGGTTTTTGGGGCACATGCATCAATGCTTCATTTTGCAATTACCAATTAGCGATTTATAAGAAATCGCTAATTGGTAATAGCAAAATGCAATGCAACAATACCAACAGCAAATAGCGATTCTCTAATTGCGATTCCTTAAGAATCACAAACACAATTAGGGAATCGCTATTTGCAGTTGCGACTCCATTCTTTCCTATGGGCCTCAAGGCCCATAGGTGAGAATGGTCTTGCATTGCCTAAATTGCGATTACCTAAATGGTAATCGCAAATTAACTAAGGCCTCCCGGAGGCACCCCAACAAAAAAGATGCACATGTAAGGCACACACATGCCCTAGGGGCATGTGTGTGCCACATGGCACTTTGAAAAATGCAGTTTTGTGCATTTTTCAAAGTATGCACATGGTTAACATCAACTTCAAGTTGATGTTAATTAGCATTTCCTAAATGCACAGTTCGCATTTAGGAAAGGCTTCTTGAATGTGCATTAGGGAATCGCAAATTGCGATTCCCTATTTGCATTCGCAATTTAGAGAATCGCAAAAAATTGCGGTTACCTAAATTTGCGCATGTAAAAAATCTTTCATACATTGAAAAAGGCCATTTTGCGATCGCAAACGGACAACTTTTCCAAATTGCACTGTTTGCGATCGCAAAGTTGCTTGATGCATATGCCCCTTTATGTCTTATTTTTGCATATGAAATTACAGAAACTGCAGAATCACTGTGGTGTGAGCAAAAGATTCATGTCTTCAGCAAATCAGATTACATGAAAAATAAGCTTCACACCTAAGCACTATCCCACTACATGAACAGTTATTCAGCACCCTCTATGCTAATGTCATATGGAGATGCTAGAACAAACTAGATAATTTAACATTAACATGTTATATGAATGAATAGGGCACAGTGAAACAGTAAAAGATCTTTGGAATTAATGTTGCAGTTAGTGACTGAACCAGGGAGGAATTCATCGAGAGCAGAGTAAAAATGACAGTGGAAATACAGTGGAAATAAACCAGTAAATCTCAGCTTGACTGTGTGCTGGACATGGAATCATGGAGATACATGGGCAGGGGGTTAAATTTGGTGACAGGGGCAACTTCCATCTTGAAAAAGACAGCATTTATACCAAAACATATATTGGGGAACTGGATGTCTACACATCATAGAGAATTTGTTTCCAACGCAATAGTACTATATCAGTGTGTACATGTGTAATTGAGTAACAAAATACATTCTAGAAGTTGTTAATGATGCACAACACATATAGACCCATACAAAATGTTCAACATCCTAAGCTAGTTGATCCATGTCCTATTTCCGGTCATTTTAAGTGCATTAAGTAGGACATCCAGGAGGACACATTGAGGGCAAATCAAATGGCCACTGTGGAGCAGCAGCAGAGTTTTGCCTCTAGTCAAACTTAAGAAGGGATATCAAAGATGGCATATGACCAAGCACAGGTTCAGAGGCTGGTGAGTGAAGTGAGGCTAGAGCTGAAGCTGTGCCACCAACAGGTGCCACTGGTTGGATATGGCTCTCTAGCACGTACCCTTCTAGGGCCTCTGGTATGGTAGGGCTGGCTCGGATCATCGCTATCCAGGAAAGTAAAAGTAGAGGATAAAGGAGCAGTTTTAGGAGACATGAGGGAGTTGCCTGGTCAGTAAGAGGCCAACAGGGAAACACTGGGAGCATTTGAGTTGTGTCAGGGGACTGCAAAATGTTACTGAGTGGCAGGCTACGGCACAGTGACACAATTTCCCTGGGGGAGCACCACCCCTGAATAAACCCCACAGGACTTATTGGCCCTTCTGAGGGGCCTATGTTAGCAAAGCTTGCCAATCTTCCATCACTATTGTGATCCTGGTGGTGACAACACAGTAGCTGGACTTGGAGCTTGGAGTTGAAGCACATTGCACACCAGTTGGATGGCAGTGGGAGATGCCTGCCTGGGAGGGCCTTGGCCATGGATGTGATTATACTTTTGCCAGGAGTCAAAGCGCTGTGTATATTCTGGTAGTAGGGGCATGATGAGTTCACAACAGAAAACACCACCTCTAAGGCTAGGGTCAACAGACCACGGTGCGTTAGGCATACAAAGACCCACAACGTACAAACATTGTAGTGAGGCTGGGAGGTCCTAGTCTGGTAGCAGGCCCTGGAGCTGTTGCTATTGGCACCACCTACAATTAGCCTGGAAAACAAACTAATGGGCCCACACCACAGCATCTCTCGAGTGGGAGTGAGATTTTTATTTGAGCACTGTGAGAGGCACTGGCCTGATTAAAAAATTGTTTAAGAGACTGCAACATGGCAGCTCTGAAATGGAAGAAGGACACAATGGTGAAGGAGCTGTTCTGGCAGTCATCTTTCTCCAAAAACAACATACAGAGTAAGAACAAAGAGACAGTTGATCCCCAAGTGGCCTCATTGTCAGTCACATGTAAATTCAATGGGCTACTATTGTAGGGCCTCAAGGAAAGGTTTGGAGCTCTGCCGGCAAGTCATGGCACCGACCTTCAGGAAGTCAAAAATGGTGTTCAGGATTTGGGTGAATAAGTCTCACATCTTGAGAAATCTGCAGAATGCAAGTTCAAAGAGCATGAATGTATGTGCGACAGGGGTGATTGTGTAGAAGAAAGAGAATGTAATACTATAAAGAAAAGTTTGAGAATATGGCAAACCACTTTCAGAACAATATTATCTGTACTGGGTATACCAAGAGGATCTGAAGGAGTCATCATTGGGGCCTACAATCAGCACATGTTCAGGGCACTATTAGGACTGGAAGAATTTACAGGACACACAGGACTGCAGAGTCACATCAACACAACTCCAAGTCATCAATATCCCGACTAGAGTCCACTGTTTCTTCTTTTTTAACAACTTTATTTATATGATTTTGTTACTGTACCAGATACACACACGGACATTCATGACCAAGTCATACCCCCTACTCTCCCAGATCTAAATACAGTAAATGTTTGAAAACTCCTGGTTCAGTGACAATGAGGCTCATGACTTAAGTAGTTTTAAAAGGGGCCTCATATTTTCCCACAGTTTTTCATTCTATCCCTAACCAAGGCGGTCAGATAGTTCATGACATATATATTATAAAATGTAGTCCACCACAGCTGTTTTTGGATTACTTTGTATGTTTTCCACTTGTGAGCTATAGTTAATCACATATCCAGGAGTATGTGGGTGACCAGTCTACACTGTTCAGACAAGTGGCCTAATGTCCTCTTCAGCCATATAGCCGATTGAGCAAACTAATGGGTTTAACGGGACATCTCCCTCTTAATCCCCCATATTTTCCTCCACAAAAGTTGCCATCACTAGACAAGTCCACCTCTTGTGTTCCAACATACCTCGCTGTCCACAACCCCTCCAACAGCAATCCGGCCTGCTATGCATGGTGCTCATCCTGGCTGGAATGTAGTACCAGTGCATCATGATCTTATATGTATTTTCCTTAAACTGGGAGCATATTGAAGTCTCAGCCACCCTTGTCTAAATAATCTCACATGTGTTGTCCATGGTAGTAAGTTCCAAGACCACCATTCCATTTCAGCATATATATATGTAAGGCCACATATGAGAGCACTTGTCCAGTCTATCGCTGGGGAAAATGTCTTTGGTTAGAGTGAGTTTCCTGGAAATAGCTGATTTTATGTCTGGTTGGCTAGCCCAGTGGAGTAGCTGTGTAAATCCAAAGAGCCTATCTGGGTTAGGTGAAATGCCATATAACATGTCACATGACTGTGGACTGTGCCCTCATCAAAGAGATATTTGAGGGTTAGGGGGCTGTCTCTTCACTGGCAGGAGCGTCGACCTATTACTCCTAGGGCAAAATTGGGAATGTATGCAATTGCCTTCACAGGGGAGGGATGAGTCATCAACTCTCTTCTATGGATCAATAAATCCCAATGGGAAAGTAAAATGCTGGTAGTCCTGGTGGCAATTAAATTGCTGTATGCTATGCCTATGTGAACGCCATAGCAGGTAGTGTAAATAAATTGAGGAAGACTCTTCTTCTATGTATGCCCAAGCATTCCCTAGACCATTCCAGGACAGGTTGCAACTGCTTGACCAGGTAATGTTTGAGATTAAGTAAGCAGAAGCTCCCATCCACCACCATCCATAAATGGACAGTCTAGCTACTTATGGCAATTTGTTATTCCATATAAATGCTTCCAGCTTCTATGTAACATTTTAAAATACCTGTCTAAGAATTGTAATGGGTGGTGACTGAACAACATAAAGAAGCTTCAGAACAATCTGCCAAATCAAGTCATTTCTAATCTCTTTCACCTGTGGAAGTCTTTAAACAGTGCCCAGCCTTTTGGTGGAAATACAGACATTGATATGTTTGGTGTTGTTGGTCAGGTTAAATCCCAGATATTGGTCTTTTCCATTGAAAACCGCGGTCCTTGAATATGGTAAAGTAAATCATATCCCCAGTGTTCCCAATTCCCTTGGACTTTAAATCATTGATTTTAAATCCTGAAACTGCAGAAAAAGCTTATAGAGAACACACTAGTGAACACTAGGGCAGTCAGCCAGGTCTTGGAGCGAGTTAAGAATCATAATATATCCTCTGCAAATAATACAGCCTTCTGATGCCCTGATTTTGCTGGGGTCAAAGAACCAGTCTCGTCATCTATGGGTGGGAAGTTAATATCTCTAAGGTAATGATCTTGAGCTCCTGGGTCGACATTGTGGAAATGGTACAGGGTCAAGTAATAAGTATGGAAGGTATGGAAGACAAGTCAGAGTGTGAAGTCCCATCTTTGGCCTGTATCTGCCAAATATGGTTCCTCTTCTGTGCTTTTCTAATTTTGTAGGCCAAGGATTTGTCTGCCTTGTAACCCTTTTGATGGCATTTTTACTGTATATAGGACCTTCTGGGCTGTATTGTGTATCAGCAGGCTTTCAACTTTCCCTTTCACTTTTCTCAGGGCTCTATACAATCTGCAGGAGCAGTCCCATATTTAAGTTGATTTTTCCAGTTTAGCTCTTTCTCGTTCTAAACTTTCTATTCTTTCCATTGTTAAACTGATAAATATGGCAATATGGGAGATGGACTTACACCTCAAAACAAACTTTGAACTGTCCCAAACCATATCCCATGAGGTCTCTCCATTCACATTTTCAGTAAAATAGTGAGTCCGGGTTTCTTTGAATGCCTTACACGTATAGCTCTAAAAGTGCTTCTCTTGTCGAACTCCATAGAGTTATATCTCAAACAGCTAGTTGATTGATCGTCCATAGCTTGGAAAGGGTTGGGGATGGGGTTATTACTCCAGTCCAGAATTATTTTGACAAGAGCATAATGTGATAAAGTGTGGCCCCCTATTTCAGTTGATGTAACCCTGGGGAGGATGGGCCTCCTGACCAAAAAAAAAACAAGCCCCAAAAATGTGTAGTTATGGTTGTCCAATGTTGGTCACTCCATGCATCCACCAAGTTGTGGTCCCTGGGTCCTTCAACCAATAAAGGAGCAGGAACAAACAAAGGCGAGTAATGAAGGTGTGATCCTCTCCTAGATCCAAAGTGGTATTAAATTTGCTACCAATTATGAGGGTACCTTTTAACAGAGAAGCGGCTGACAAAAAGAGATCCACTAAGAACCACTCTTGGGCACTGTTCAGGCCATAGATCAAAAGAAGTGTCGTTCAGTTAATTCCCACTATGCTTCTTATCCCCATCATTCTACCCGTAAAATGAAAATATTTAGGGACCTATTAGCAAACTGCATTTTATAGTACCTAAAGTAGTACTACAGTGGTAGCACTCACGTATTTCCAAATTCTATTCACAAACCTACAGACGCAGACTTCCACTTCTCCTATCTTTTCTGTGTGGAGAATGTTTGCCATGGTGGCAGAGCTCTTTATTCACTTAGGTATACATTTCGGTAGTAAATATGGGAGAGACAAGGAGAGTGGCTGGAAAACGGGGGCAACTTACTTCTAATTGAGAGTGGTGTAGGGAAATTTAAGAAGGGGTTTACGGATGGACATGCTAATACAAACGCACCCAGACTAAGACCATTGATGTTCAAAAACTACACTTCAACACTTAGGGCCTGATTACGATGTCGGGCAGACTTGCGTCTGTCCGGCACCATCTCGGTCCTGGGACCGACCGTCCTCTGGTCGGCGGCCCGACCGCCTTATTAAATGTGACCAAACACTGCACGGGCGCATACTCCCATTTCTCAATGGGCGCTCGTGTTACGGCCGCAAACCGACCGTAACACAAGCTTTAATTGAGAAATGGGAGGTGTTGTTCATCCCTTCACCGTGTGGCAGAGACCTCAAGGTGCCTACCACGGGGTGTAGGGATCAACAGGGGAGCTCAGCCCCCACTGGAGGCCGCAGGCACAAGGGGACCCTGCTGGGCGTCCCCATACACGGTTTCTGACATGGTTTTCATGTCGGACAGGCCGGCATGGAAACCATGTCAGAAACAGTGCATCATAATCCCAAGGGCGGAAAGGCCTGCCCTTTGGTATTACGAGCCGGTTCCGACTGGCCAACGGGCTCTATGAGCCAGTCGTAAGCCAGCTGGAATGACTGGCCGGTTTACTTTCTGACTGCCAGCATCATAATGCGGCGGTCGGAAAGTAAACCAAGCGGCCCGTTGCGATGCAACCATGAAGGCTCCGACTGTCGGTTTACGACATGGTTTCCATATTGGACAGGCCGGCATGAAAAACATGTCAGAAACCGTGCATCATAATCCCAAAGACTACATACCCCCTGTAGTTAGTCTGCAGTCAGGACAGGGAAGGCAGGATGCCTGGGGACATCAAAGGGAATTTCTAGAAGCTTTTCACTCCTTCCAGAAGAAGGGCACCAGATATAAATATTGGACCGTAGACACCGCCTCTTCAGTACACTTCTGGACCTGTAGATTATCTGCCAGGAAGAAGGACTGCTGTGCTGCTGAAAGGACTGCCACTCTGCTGGACTGCTGCTCTGAAAGACTGCTGCCCTGCTGTGCTGACCTGCTGCCCTCTTACCTGGGTGAGGAGGACTGGACCTGTATCTGGGGAACCCATGACACGAAAGTGACTCCAAGAGATAGTTGGCTGGCCTCCTGAGTAGAGCTTCAAGGACAGAAGACTCCAACAACCTTGAACCAAGCACCTGAACTCTGCAATCTGTGAGTCTACCCTACCAAGTGGTTCCCTCCCAGTCATTTGCCCTTGGGGTTCACTGACATAATATTGACACCTAAAATATCCCCATACCACAATATCGAGTTATAAATATCGATGTCAAAAATATCGACATCCTATATTTATAAAGGTAAGTACAAAAATATTGAGAAAAATATATAAATGTCATTAATATAGTTGTACAAAATATTGTTTTATATATATATATATATATAATTCACTGAAAAAACCATAGGTTTTAGGGACAGTTATAGTTAGTTGGACATTGCACTCGTACAAAATCCGTGAAATTCCCCCGTTATAGTTAGTTCAGCTAACTATAACTCGCGCCCCCGCAATGCACTGCTGATGACCTCACATATTACATCACTCATGACATGGTCAGTGACATCACTGATGACATCACTGATGACATCTCAAATGACATCACTGATGACATCATCCACGTGATAATCTGATGCACCGCCTCACACCCTAATATAACCTTTGATACACCCACTCTAAATTACAGACTGCCATTCGCAAAACCATAGACACTCCAACACCAATAACTACATACCCACTCACTGATTCTTAGGTCTACACACACATCCACTCACTCACCCGTACAGTCACTCATACTTACGGTCACTCAGTACAGGACTATCATATGCACTCATACTCCTACATAGACACTCAAACACCGCCACTCATCCATAGAGGTACTCACACACCTAGTCAGTCATGCAAATAATTAAACACACTGCCATTTACTCACCTATACAGTTATACACACACCAGCTCACTTACTCATACAAATACTAGCACATTCTTACGCTCTTATACAATAACTGATACAAGCACACATGCATCCATACAGCCACTCTCACAATCACACACTCTCACTTATAGCCATTTAAATACTCTAACACACATATATACTGCCTTTCACATATGTAGTTACTCACACATGTACCACTGGGACATACATTCACTCACTAACACACACACTCACCCACCCATACAGTCCATCACAGATGCACTCTTGAAACCATGCACCCAGTGAATCACCCACTCACACATCTATGCACAGAGTCACACACACCCCACCCACACAAACACTCAGGCACCCATACAGATACTCAGACAACCAATCAATAACTCATATAGACACTCATGTAGCTATTCACAAACCCATGCAGCCGCTTACACAGCAACAGACAGACGGATACAGACATTCACACAGTTTAGTCACTAACCCATGCATTCAGTAAGATACGTTTAATCACTCACTTATAGAGTTAGTCACGCACCTAGTAAATCATCCATTCAGACACTTATACACCCACTCATTCTTCAATACGCCTTTCCCTATATATTAAAAACTTTACAGAAACACACAGTCACTGGATGATGTCATCAGTGATGTCATTTGAGATGTCATCAGTGATGTCATCAGTGATGTCACTGACCATGTCATGAGTGATGTAATATGTGACGTCATCAGCAGTGCATTGCGGGGCGCGAGTTATAGTTAGCTGAACTAACTATAACGGGGGAATTTCACGGGTTTTGTACGAGTGCAATGTCCAACTAACTATAACTGTCCCTAAAACCTATGGTTTTTTCAGTGAATTTGTAAGGTTTTTTAAATGCTAATTTCTAACTATAACGTGCCTGAAACCTATGGTTTTTTCAGTGAATTTCAAAGGTTTTTTAAATGCTAATTCCTAACTATAACATGTCTGAAACCTATGGTTTTTTTCAGTGAATTTCAAAGGTTTTGTAAATGACAATTTTTAAATGTATTAATTGTTATATTTATTTTTTTGATACTGATTTACTACATTTTTTTAAACTATTTATTTTTAGATATTTTATTTTTTAAATTACATTGTAATTACATTATACATTACATTACAAAATATACTTTCTCAGAATGAATTACTTTAGTTTAAATACTTTGCAAATAGGCAATAGACTTTTAAGTACAGTAGTTACAGTTGTTGCAATGGGCAACACAATTTCAAACACAATGCAACATTGAGTTCAATGTGAATTTCTAGTTAAATGCAATTAGTTACTTGATGGATTACTTTTCTAACCACAGGACTGGATCCTAGATTCAGTCCTGCGACATCTCCTGTAAACAGTTGAGTAAAAGCGTTTTGGTTACAGTAGTGATTTTTAAGGAATATTAATGTATTTTAAAAGTGGGCACTTAGAAACTTTTTCACATAGAATCACCAATGTTATCCTATGGGAGGAAATTCACTTAGCAGGTAAGTATTGTTATCGTTACTTTTTCTTACTCAGTGGCGGATCCTGGATCCAGCACTGGTGCATCTCCTGTAAACAGTTGAAAGAATGCGTTTAAGTCATACAGGCGATTTTTTAGGAATATTTGTAGTTTGTGAAAATCGACACTTTGAAACTTTTCTGCTGAAAACCAGACAATGGATTCCTACGGAAGGAAATACAAGTTACTGGTAAGTACGGTTAAAATTACTTTTCAGGATCAGTACTGGGCTCAAAGATGCAGCACTGAGGTATCTCCTGATAACAGGTGAGTAAATCGGAATTCGTAGTTCTGCTGATTTTAGAGGAATATTTGTATGTTTCAAAAATCGACACTTAGAAACTTTTTCAGCAAAAAGCAGGCAATGATATCCTATGGAAGGAAATTCAAGTTACTGGTAAGTACGGTTAAAATTACTTTTCAGGATCAGTACTGGGCACAAAGATGCAGCACTGAGGTCTCTCCTGATAACAGGTGAGTAAATCGGAATTCGTAGTTCGGCTGATTTTAGAGGAATATTATAAAGTTCCAAAACTCCACACTTTGAAGAATTTCCAAGTGAAACCAGTCAATGTTAGCCTATGGAAGGAAATTCAAGTAACTGGTAAGTACCGTTAAAATTACTTTTCAGGATCAGTACTGGGCTCAAAGATGCAGCACTGAGGTCTCTCCTGATAACAGGTGGGTAAATCGGAATTCGTAGTTCGGCTGATTTTAGAGGAATATTATAAAGTTCCAAAACTCCACACTTAGAAGAATTTCCAAGTGAAACCAGTCAATGTTAGCCTATGGAAGGAAATTCAAGTTACTGGTAAGTACGGTTAAAATTACTTTTCAGGATCAGTACTGGGCTCAAAGATGCAGCACTGAGGTCTCTCCTGATAACAGGTGAATAAATCGGAATTCGTAGTTCGGCTGATTTTAGAGGAATATTTGCACAATGGTGAAGGAAGGGGGTGGGGCCTGAGATGACATGTCTGCAAACACGCCCTGTGGCGCGTTTTAAGTTGGAGAATTAATTCCTCCTCAATCCCGAGGGTCCCTAGGGGCCAACTAGCCCACCAGATACCTCCAGTATGCGCCAGAGAGGTGCGTTGCAGAGAGGTGTTCAGAGGCCACGCCCCTTTTTGCACCTCTCTGCAACGCAGCTCTGTGGCGCTTTCTGGACGTACCTGGTGGGCTAGTTGGCCCCCAGGGACCCTCAGGATTGAAGGGGATTTAATTCCCCATCTTAAAACGCGCCACGGGCCTGTTTGCAAACATGTCACCTTTAGCCCCGCCCCCTCCCTTCACCACTGTGCAAACACGCCCCGTGGCGCGTTTTAAGTTGGGGGATTAAGTCCCCTTGAATCCTGAGGGTCCCTGGGGTCCAACTATCCCACCAGGTACCTCCAGTAAGCGCCACAGAGCTGCGTTGCAGAGAGGTGTAAAAAGGGGCGTGGCCTGGACCACCTCTATGCAACCCAGCCCTGTGGCGCTTACTGGAGGTACCTGGTGGGCTAGTTGGCCCCCAGGGACCCCCAGTATTGATTGGGAAGTATTTCCCCAATTTAAATGCGGGGCCTGACGCTCGATCGCGTCTTTTTCTTTCTTTTTTTTTGTTTGAAGGGGGGCTGTTTGGCCCCCCTTCTTTTTTTCTTTTTGGGGCCCTGGGGAACCCATCCCCCAGGGCCTGATGCCTTTTTCCTTTTTTAAAAAAAAAATACTGTAGGGGAAGGGGGCCGCGTGGCCCCCCTCCCGTGGCCTATTCCAGCCCCGGGGACCCCATCCCCCGGGGCATGGCCACTTTTTTAAAAATAATTTTGGAGGAGTGGGGCTGCATGGCCCCCCTCCTAAGGCCTCTATTGGCCCCGGGGACCCCATCTCCTGGGGCCGGCCTTTATTTCTTTTTTTCTTTTTTTTCTTTTTGGGGAGGGGGGCCGCGTGGCCCCCCTCCCGGGCCACTACTTGCCCCGGGGACCCCATCCCCCGGGGCTGGCCCTATCCTTTGGGGTCCGTGGGGGGACCCCAACTCCCCCACGTACCCTGCCGGCCTGGCGACCGCCAGTAGATAATATATATATATATGCGGTCGCCAGTAGATAGTTATAGTTACAACCTATTATCCATAGGAAATCCGCAACATTCTATTTGAAATAACGTTGGCGCCGGTTGACGAATCTTCGTGAAAGTTTCCAACTTGTTGGGGCGCTCCGCTCCGCTCCTACCCTGAAAGTCTCGGGGTGATACGTGAAGCGGGGGCCGAGAAAAAAGGGGGTCCCAAAACGCGTTTTCCCCATTCATTTTTCCATAGGAACCTTTAGTCGCAGCTACAGCCCGAACTGCTGAACGGAATTACACCAAATTTGGCAAAGAGGTAGCCCTTGGTTCAGACTGGTGCCTTTTGCTTAAATGGTGTAAATCCGTTCAGTAGTTCCTGAGAAATTCACAAGTAAAGTCACATATATATCTATGGGTGCGTCGGATCCGCGTACCCTCAGCGCACCCTGCGCGCACCGTCCCGATCACGAGCTGCATGCTAATTGGCTGTCAGCTGGCTGTCAACATTCCGATTCAGGAAGTGTTGGCAGCCATTTTGTCCCTCGGTAGAACCGAGGGACAGAAACGAGTGCGCAAAGCGCAAAAGGGGGCAGGGTAGAAACACCCTGACCCCTAGGTCTGCTCAGGGGTCCCACAAGGACCCCTGGGCAGAAAAAGTTTTTTTTTTTAAATCGGCGGGATGCGCTTAGGGTGCGCGGATCTTGCCGAGAAAAAAAAAAGAAACAAGTGTGCAAAACGCACAAAGGGGGCAGGGTAGAAACACCCTGACCCCCTAGGTCTGCTCAGGGGGTCCCACAAGGACCCCCTGGGCAGAAAAAAGTTTTTGTTTTTTTTTAAATCGGCGGGATGCGCTTAGGGTGCGCGGATCTTGCCGAGAAAAAAAAAAGAAACAAGTGTGCAAAACGCACAAAGGGGGCAGGGTAGAAACACCCTAACCCCCTAGGCCTGCTCAGGGGGTCCCACAAGGACCCCCTGGGCAAAAAAAAACAAAACATTTTTTTAAAAAAATCGGCAGGATGCGCTCAGGGTGCGCAAATCCTGCCGAAAAAAAAAAAATCGAAGCGCGGTCTCCCGCGCTTCAATGTTAATTGGCCCCCGGGTGGCCCAAGTCCCGGGGGCATGGTGGGGGGGGGATAATTTAATGTGTGGGGGGCCTCAAAGGGCCCCCCAAGCCCCGGGGACCGCCACCCCCGGGGCTTTTTTAAAAAAATGGCGCGGGAGGGCTCTGAGCCCTCCCGCAGCCCCGGGGACCACCACCTCCCCGGGGCTTTTTTTAAATTAATTTAACAACCTGTGTGGGGGGCTCCAGCCCCCCACACGCCCGAGGACCGCCACCTCCCCGGGCACTAACAAATTAAAATGGGGGTCCGTTTTGGACCCCCGAAGCCCCGGGGACCACCACCTCCCCGGGGCTGTGCTGATGTAGGGAGGGGGCCGCGCGGCCCCCTCCTGGAGCCCTTGATGGCCCTGGGGACCGCCACCCCCAGGGCCGGCTCCTGCAGTGTCCCGGGTGCCTACCCCCGGGACACTGTAGTTTGCTATGGCAGGACGGGAGCCTCGCGGCTCCCGTCCTGCCATAGCAAACTGCTTTGGATATTGGAAGAGAGAGCAGGGAAACCTGCTCTCTCTTCCAATATCCAAAGCACATTGCTTTTCCACATGGGGAGCAGCATGTCAGCTGCTCCCCATGTGGAACAGCAATGCCGGCTCCCAAGGGACGTGGGGAGCCGGCGGGACTGTGGGGGATTGGGGACCCCCCACAGTCCCCAACGGAGAGGGCCAGCCCCGGGGGATGGGGTCCCCGGGGCAAGTAGTGGCCCAGGAGGGGGCCACGCGACCCCCCTCCCCAAAAAAGAAAAATTAAAAAAATTAAAAAAAATGGAAAGGCCGGCCCCGGGGGATGGGGTCCCCGGGGCCTTAAATGGCCAGAGGAGGGGGGCCACGCAGCCCCCTCCAAAGAATAAAAATAAAAAGGCCATGCCCCGGGGGATGGGGTCCCCGGGGCCAATACAGGCCCAGGGAAGGGGGGCCACGCGGCCCCCTTCCCGTAATTTTTTTTTTATTAAAAATTTAAAAAAAGGGGTAAGGCCCTGGGGGATGGGGTCCCCAGGGCATAAAAACAGGAAAAAGGAAGGGGGCCACACAGCCCCCTTCAGGGGACAAAACATATTTTTTTTTTTTTAAACGATCGGGCCCGCAGGCCCCGCCCCTTCCTTCACCACTCTGCAAACGCGCCCCTGGCGCGTTTTCAGAGGGGAACAATTCCCCTTGAATACTGGGGGTCCCTGGGGGCCAACTAGCCCACCAGGAACCTCCAATATGCGCCAGGGGGCTGCGTTGCAGAGACGTGTAGAGAGGCCACACCCCTTTTACACCTCTCTGCAACGCAGCTCTGTGGCGCTTTGGAGGTATATGGTGGGCTAGTTGGACTCCGGGGACCCTCAGGATTCAAGGGGACTTAATCCCCCAACTCAAAACGCGCCACGGGCGCGTTTGCACAGTGGTGAAGGGAGGGGCGGGGCTTCAGGTGACATGTGTGCAAACAGGCCCCGTGGCGCGTTTTAAGATGGGGAATTAAATCCCCTTCAATCCTGAGGGTCCCTGGGGCCAACTAGCCCAACAGGTACATCCAGAAAGCGCCACAGAGCTGCGTTGCAGAGAGGTGTAAAAGGGGTGTGGCCTCTCTACACGTCTCTGCAACGCAGCCCCTGGCGCATATTGGAGGTTCCTGGTGGGCTAGTTGGCCCCTAGGGACCCTCAGGATTCAAGGGGACTTAATCCCCCAACTTAAAACGCGCAACGGGGCGCGTTTGCACAGATGTCACCTCAGGCCCCGCCCCCTCCCTTCACCATTGTGCAAATATTCCTCTAAAATCAGCCGAAATACGAATTCCGATTTACTCACCTGTTATCAGGAGAGACCTCAGTGCTGTATCTTTCAGCCCAGTACTGGTCCTGAAAAGTAATTCTAACCATACTTACCAGTAACTTGAATTTCCTTCCATAGGCTAACATTGACTGGTTTCACTTGGAAATCCTTCTAAGTGTGGAGTTTTGGAACTTTAAAATATTCCTCTAAAATCAGCCGAAATACGAATTCCGATTTACTCACCTGTTATCAGGAGAGACCTCAGTGCTGCATCTTTCAGCCCAGTACTGGTCCTGAAAAGTAATTTTAACCGTACTTACCGGTAACTTGAATTTCCTTCATAGGCTAACATTGACTGGTTTCACTTGGAAATTCTTCTAAGTGTGGAGTTTTGGAACTTTAAAATATTCCTCTAAAATCAGCCGAAATACGAATTCCGATTTACTCACCTGTTATCAGGAGAGACCTCAGTGCTGCATCTTTCAGCCCAGTACTGGTCCTGAAAAGTAATTTTAACCGTACTTACCGGTAACTTGAATTTCCTTCATAGGCTAACATTGACTGGTTTCACTTGGAAATTCTTCTAAGTGTGGAGTTTTGGAACTTTAAAATATTCCTCTAAAATCAGCCGAAATACGAATTCCGATTTACTCACCTGTTATCAGGAGAGACCTCAGTGCTGCATCTTTCAGCCCAGTACTGATCCTGAAAAGTAATTTTAACCGTACTTACCGGTAACTTGAATTTCCTTCATAGGCTAACATTGACTGGTTTCACTTGGAAATTCTTCTAAGTGTGGAGTTTTGGAACTTTAAAATATTCCTCTAAAATCAGCCGAAATACGAATTCCGATTTACTCACCTGTTATCAGGAGAGACCTCAGTGCTGCATCTTTCAGCCCAGTACTGATCCTCAAAAGTAATTTTAACCGTACTTACCAGTAACTTGAATTTCCTTCCATAGGATATCATTGCCTGCTTTTTGCTGAAAAAGTTTCTAAGTGTTGATTTTTGAAACATACAAATATTCCTCTAAAATCAGCCGAAATCCGAATTCTGATTTACTCACCTGTTATCAGGAGAGACCTCAGTGCTGCATCTTTCAGCCCAGTACTGGTCCTGAAAAGTAATTTTAACCGTACTTACCAGTAACTTGAATTTCCTTCCATAGGCTAACATTGACTGGTTTCACTTGGAAATTCTTCTAAGTGTGGAGTTTTGGAACTTTAAAATATTCCTCTAAAATCAGCCGAAATACGAATTCCGATTTACTCACCTGTTATCAGGAGAGACCTCAGTGCTGCATCTTTCAGCCCAGTACTGATCCTCAAAAGTAATTTTAACCGTACTTACCGGTAACTTGAATTTCCTTCATAGGCTAAGATTGACTGGTTTTCAGCAAAAAAGTTTCAAAGTGTTGATTTTCACAAACTACAAATATTCCTTAAAAATCGCCTGTATGACTTAAACGCATTCTTTCAACTGTTTACAGGAGATGCACCAGTGCTGGATCCAGGATCCAACACTGAGTAAGAAAAAGTAACGATAACAGTTTTTACCTGCTAAGTGAATTTCCTTCCATAGGATAACATTGGTGATTCTATGAGAAAAAGTTTCTAAGTGTCAACTTTTAAAATACAATAATATTCCTTAAAAATCACGACTGTAACCAAAACGCTTTTACTCAACTGTTTACAGGAGATGTACCAGGACTGAATCTAGGATCCAGTCCTGTGGTTACAAAAGTAATCCATAAAGTAACTAATTGCATTTAACTAGAAATTCACATTGAGCTGAATGTTGCATTGTGTTTGAAAATGTGTTGCCCATTGCAACAACTGTAACTACTGTACTTAAAAGTCTATTGCCTATCTGCAAAGTATTTAAACTAAAGTAATTCATTCTGAGAAAGTATTTTTTGTAATGTAATGTATAATGTAATTACAATGTAATTTAAAAAATAAAATATGTAAAAAAAATTGTTTCTAAAAATGTAGTAAATCAGTATGAAAAAAATTAATATAACAATTAATACATTTAAAAATTGTCATTTACAAAACCTTTGAAATTCACTGAAAAAACCGTAGGTTTCAGGCACGTTATAGTTAGAAATTAGCATTTAAAAAACCTTTGAAATTCACTGAAAAAACCATAGGTTTCAGACACGTTATAGTTACAAATTAGCATTTAAAAAACCTTTGAAATTCACTGAAAAAACCATAGGTTTTAGGGACAGTTATAGTTACTTGGACATTGCACTCGTACAAAACCCATGAAATTCCCCCGTTATAGTTAGTTCAGCTAACTATAACTCGCGCCCCGCAATGCACTGCTGATGACGTCACATATTACATCACTCATGACATGGTCAGTGACATCACTGATGACATCACTGATGACATCTCAAATGACATCACTGATGACATCATCCACGTGATAATCTGATGCACCTCCTCACACCCTAATATAACCTTTGATACACCCACTCTAAATTACAGACTGCCATTCGCAAAACCATAGACACTCCAACACCAATAACTACATACCCACTCACTGATTCTTAGGTCTACACACACACATCCACTCACTCACCCGTACAGTCACTCATACTTACGGTCACTCAGTACAGGACTATCATATGCACTCTTACTCCTATATAGACACTCAAACAACGCCACTCATCCATAGAGATACTCACACACCTAGTCAGTCATGCAAATAATTAAACACACTGCCATTTACTCACCTATACAGTTATACACACACCAGCTCACTTACTCATACAAATAGTAGCACATTGTTACGCTCTTATACAATCACTGATACAAGCACACAATCATCCATACAGCCACTATCACAATCACTCACTCTTGCTTATAGCTATTTATATACTCCAACACACATATATACTGCCTTTCACATATGTAGTTACTCACACATGTACCACTGGGACATACATTCACTCACTAACACACTCTTACACACACTTACCCACCCATACAGTCTATCACAGATGCACTCTTGAAACCATCCACCCAGTGAATCACCCACTCACACATCTATGCACAGAGTTGCACACACCCCTCCCACACAAACACTCAGGCACCCATACAGATACTCAGACAAGCATTCAATAACTCATATAGACACTCATGTAGCTATTCACAAACACATGCAGCCACTTACACAGCAACAGACAGACGGATACAGACATTCATCCAGTTTAGTCACTAACCCATGCATTCAGTAAGATACGTTAAATCACTCACTTATAGAGTCAGTCACGCACCTACTAAATCATCCATACAGACACTTACACACCCACTCATTCTTCAATACGTCTTTTCCTATATATATTAAAAATATTTAAACTTTACAGAAACACACAGTCACTGGATGATGTCATCAGTGATGTCATCAGTGATGTCATCAGTGATGTCATTTGAGATGTCATCAGTGATGTCATCAGTGATGTCACTGACCATGTCATTAGTGATGTAATATGTGACGTCATCAGCAGTGCATTGCGGGCGCGAGTTATAGTTAGCTGAACTAACTATAACGGGGGAATTTCACGGGTTTTGTACGAGTGCAATGTCCAAGTAACTATAACTGCCCCTAAAACCTATGGTTTTTTCAGTGAATATATATATATATATATATATATATATATATATATAATTAAATAATAAATATTAAATATATTGAATAATAACATATTTCTTTAATAAATTAGATGTAATATATATTTTAACAAATATAAAAAAATAAACTTAATTTAAAAAAAGGTTATACACACATATATAATATTTAATATATATATTTACTTTAAAACCATTCATAAACTATTAATTTTAATTTATTTTATAATTTTAACATTATATAAAATGTTTACAAATAAATATAAATATATATATATACACATACACCACTAAACTAAAATCTATTAAAAAACGTTCTAATATAAATTAAATCATTAAACTATTTAAAAATCTTTAAACTTACATTTTCCACACCAGTCAGTGCAACAGTAGGGAAAGTGTTGGATAGCGGAGTGGTAAAAATTACTATTCCCATTCCAGTGAGTGCAACAGAAGGGAAAGTGTTGGATAGCGGAGGGATAATATTTATTATTCCCACTCCAGTCAATACAACAGTAGGGAAAGTGTTGAATTGCGGAGGGGTAAAAATTACTATTCACACACCAATGAGTTTAACAGTAGGAAAAGTGTGGGATAGCTGAGGGGTGAAAATTACTATTCCCACTCCAATGAGTGCAACAGAAGGGAACGTGTTGGATAGCGGAGGGGTAAAAATGACTATTTCCACTCCAGTGAGTGCAACAGTAGGGAACGTGTTGGATAGCGGACGGGTAAAAATAACTATTCCCACTCCAGTAAGTGCAACAGTAGGGAAAGTATTGGATAGTGGAGGGATAAAATTCACTATTCCCACTCCAGTCAGTGCAACAGTAGGGAAAGTGTTGGATTGCGTAGGGGTAAAAATTTGTATTCCTACTCCAGTCAGTTCAAAATTAAAAACAAACAAAATATCAACAACAATAAAATATTTAAAAAACAAAATAAAAAAAAATATATAAATATGTTAAAAATTTTAATTTATAGATTTAATATTAAAAAAATAAAAAAATAAAAACATATTATAATGTTAAATATATATGACAAATACCTACAAATATTATATTAAATAAAATAAAAAAATAACTTTCAAACAAATAAATATTTTCAGTTAGTAATTATTTAGAGACAAAAACATTAATTATTACACACATTTAGTTTATTTACTTCTGACCCTATAGCACCACACAACTCACAACCCACATCTAAATTTTAAAAAAGGTACTTCCATAATTAACACAATTAATTATCAATTAAAGAAATATTATTAATTAAAAACTAATTAAAACCGATAAGAATTAATTAACTTCCAAATCCTTTACCCCTAATCCCCACAACCCACAGTTAAAATTAAACTGTAAAAAAATTAATTACACAATTAAAATTTATTTTCAATTAAAAAACTAATAACTAATTATAAAGTAAGTAAAAATAATTTACTCCCCATCATTTACCCCTATAAAACCAAAACCCACACACAAAAAAATTAAACAATTACCCTAATTAATTATCAATTAATTAATATTAATGATTACCTAATTATTAATTAATTAAACATAAATGACTTCCAACCCTTTATACCTATAAACCCCACAACCCACACCAAAAATGAATTACACAATTTCCATATTTAGATTTCAATGAATTAATTAATATTAATTAACAACTAATTATTAATTAATTAAACATAAATTACTTCCCACCCTTTACCCCTACAAAACCCCACAACCCGCACCTAAAATAATTACACAATTTCCATATTTAATTTTCAACTAATTAATTAACAACTAATTGTTAATTAATTAAACATGAATTACTTCCAACCCTTTACACCTATAAATCCCACAACCCACACCAAAAATTAATTACACAATTTCCATATTTAATTTTAAATTAATTAATAAATATTATTTAGCAACTAATTAGTAATTTATTAAAAATAAATTACGTCCTTCCCTTTACCCCTATAAACCCCACAACCCGCACCTAAAACTAATTACACAATTTCCATATTTAATTTTCAATTAATGAATAAATATTATTTAACTAATTATTAATTAATTACAAATAAATTACTTCCCATAATTAACACTATAAAATCTCAATTAAATAAATAGTAATACATACAAAATAATCATTAATTTATTATAATTAAATTACTTCCCACCCTATTCCCCTATAAACCCACAACCTGCTACGGAACTAAAAAACGCAAAATGTAATTAAAATAAAATTGATAACTACTAAAAATGTAACACATATATTAAAAAATATAAACAATACTTATCCAAAAAAATACATCACATACATTTAAAATATAAACTAAAATACATAACAATAATTTAAAAATCGATATTTTAAACAACTGTGGGGCATATTAGCAAGGGCAATTACGCCGCTTTAGCGGCACTTTCTGCCGCTAAAGCGGCGTTAATTCTATCGCCCAATCAACAAGCTGTCGCTAACAGCTGTTAGCGACAGTTTACTGCCAATAGCGCCCGTTTCCTTACCGCTTTGCATGTCAGTGATAAACATCACTAATGACATGCAAAGTAGGCGTTCCCAACATCAAAGCGACTGAAAGCAGTCGCTAACCCACATACCCCCTATTACCAAGTCCCGCGGAGCGAAACAATAACTCGCGCTAACCGCGAATATAATGGGAGGTGGATTATGGGGTTACGGCCACATGGCCGTATCAGCAAGCATTTCGCCGTATTGCCAGGATGTTCGCTGGTTTTTCAGCGATGTCTGGCCGTTTTTCACGCTATTGCTGGAATATTTATCGCCATAGCGCTATTCGTTGCTAATACAGCGTTAGCGTGGCAAAATATTCCAGCGATAGCCGGCGATAAAACTATTCGCGCTAAGCGCGCTCTGCGATATTTATCGCAGTTTGTTGCTAATATGGCCCTATATTCTTGCAAACGATATTAATGACTTCCATATTTTTGAAAATGATATTTCTTACCTTAAATTCAATATTCTTGACCACGATATTCTTGCTGTCGATATTTCTATGTCACAATATTTCCAACTCGATATTTGTGTGAGTTCACATTTCCAACTTGATATTCTGTCTGAATACCGCCCTTTGAAGTGGGCCTAAGGTGCTCTGCCAGCCTCTGTGGATCCAGTAGAACCGACACACCTTCTCTGCTGCACGGCGCAACCCTGAGCAGAACGGATGCATCGCCGCCGCTGAGTGTATCAGAACCGTCACAAATACCTACATTGCATTTCAGCTCGTCGTCTCATTGGAACCGCCACTGCATGCACAACACATCCTCGCATCCCTCGGCAACCGCAGCCTTGAAAATGACACTGGACTCCGCATTGCAGCCTAGCAGCTCCTAGGAACCGACGCATCAACCCGACTGCATACTCAACGCATCGTCGACGCCGAACTTCTCATCGCATTCCCTGATCGAAGGGATCTTCAATAATGGTCCAGGACCTCGTACCGCAGCTTTGCCGCACGTCGGAACCAACGCATCACTTTGGGTGCATGCCGCATCTTTAACACGGATACGCGCAGCGCTCGCAACCCAGAATTTAAGGTACTTTGTTCAGCTGGCCTAGCTGGGTCCATGTAGCTGGCCCACGCTTCATCGAGGTCAGCCTGAACTTGTGACTTTTTCCTGGTCCCTAGCAACCTGGTATCCACAGTTTTGGCACTATTTTTACTGAAGTATTTAAAGATGAATATCTCTGGTTCTACTAATTAGATTTTTGTCGTTTTGGTCTTGGTTTATTTATTAAAAATTACTTAATTTTTCTAAATCAGTTGTCTGATCTTTTTGTGGTGAGTTTTCTCTATGTGTTACTGTTTGAAGTGTTGCACAAATACTTTTCACATTGCCTCTGAGTTAAGCCTGACTACTCAATACCTAGTTACCCGAGGGATGAGCACAGGTTAATTTAGGGTTTGCTTGTGACTTCACCCTGAGATGGATTGTGGTTGCTGTTTGAGAAGGGTTTCACCTCCCTCAACCAGTAACCCAATTTTGTACGGATGTAGCAAAAACGTAAAGATTGGAATCCAAATACAGAGTCAAATGACAGATTCAAGCCCAGTCACAAATGGAAAGTCCTCAGCTGGAATGGAGCTGCACTGAGGATCTCAGCAATGCTGCATGCAGACACCAGTCAGGTCTTAAGGCTCCCAAAAATGGCCCAAAATCCTGCTGGCCTGATTCACAATTGCTGGAGATGGGCCTCACCCAGACGATCTAGATGGTGCATGTATCAGGGGAGCCTAGGAAGGGAGATTGCAATATGACCCATGTTGTAGCAGCCAGACCACCTTATCTCAAGCCACTTGTGGGGTCCGAACACTGGAACACAATGCAGGTTCCTCTAATGAGTTATGGCTCAAAGGAAGAACACATGGGCAACCCACTCTTCATGCTCATCAGTATCCATGCTGATCAACCAGGAAAGCAGACGGCTTTCACTTTGAAGGAAATCTAATCACTTTGCATAAGGATCTGTCAGTACCGATGCTCCATATACGTAGGGCATTTTGCCCATTCACAGAATTTCTCAGGACCGACAAAGTTTCTTATAGATTGGGCTACCAATTCTGACTCATTTTCAAATGGACCTAACAGAGAGACCAGTCCAAATCTATCGCAATACCTAAAGAAATACTGGAAATATGAGATAAATCCTTCAAAAGGGGCAAACCCAAAGGAGACTGGAGCATGACCAAAGAGCACCAGTTATGTTGAGACAGGTGGAAGATAATGATGTGGAACAACAGCAGTGCCAAACCCTTGCCTGACATCATATGTCAGAAGCAGAGAGCGGCTGCCTGCTGAATGAAAAAGGTTGGCTGACTGCTGAACTATGGGAACAAAGACCACCAAGATTCATCAGCTGAGGCTAGTGACTCAGAGATGGGTCCAAATTTGATGGGCCTTAACACAGTATTGAGCTGGGGCCCTGAGCTAGACAGGTTGGGAGGATGCACGTAGGGGGGCCCATTCTTGAGTTTTTAGTCACCTAGTAGTCCTGAAAGGGGGTTTGTGATCAAGGATTCAGTTTTGCGAGTAATTGTGCAAAGGGGGAGAGAAGGAGGCGGGAATGACTCTGTAAGGCTGAAGCAGGATCCATTCTTACCAGGATTGGAGTATCAGTGGCCCCTAAATAATACAGGCACTGTATAGTCTCTGCAACTAGGGCTTTGTAAATTATAGCCTTCAATTTTTCAAAGTGCTTAATGCCCCAGCTAAACAACTAATGAGCCTATATGCTTTTAAGAAATAGAAGCAGATGTCTCTTACAGGAGATTCATTTGTTTAGGAAGGGTGCATCGAGCTGCGCACTATGCCTTTCACCTGTTGGAATTCAGTTTTCACCTCACTTTGAGTTCTCACTCACTGACTGGTTTGCAGATATGGAGGGGTAAATGACTGACAATAAATGGCATTCTAAGACCCAGCTGATGCTTATGTGCCTAATTTGGGACAGGAGTGCTTTTTAAGACACAGTTCAAAGGCTTTACAGGGCTGCTGATAATGGGGGATGAATGGACAAGACTGGGCACACGTTTGGGGGCATGGTGATGTTGTTGAGGGAATGATCACAATGGCCCGCAGAGGTGGTTGACTGTTGCATTGAAGGTCCACAACCCTGCGCAAATCTATTATGCGCACCACTCAGCCTCACATAAAAATTATGCAAGAACTGAAATAATTTTCCCAGATTACACACTCCATCATATGGTGAAAAGGGAACAAAGTGTCATCAGAGTCTCAGACGTTGCATTGGTGCTGTGCACAGTGAAATGGGATAAACAGATAGGAAACAGAGACAGTCTAGGTCCTTGCACAAAGCTCTGTTATGAGACCTGGTCATGAAGGCAGCAGTCAAGGGGGACCTGAGAAAATATATATTCAATTCAATGGCACAGGGGACAGTCACATGGACTGGACTTTAAAAAAAGCTCTCATGTGGTGATCAGCAGATTAATGGCAGACAGCCCCCAATTAAACAGAGTTATAGAGGTGGCAACACCACTTGATGATCTGAAATTGCCAGTAGTTGAACACAAAAAACTCAGTCAGAGAAATGTTGGTGTATGGTATTCCACCTAAGGGGATAGCTCAGGTTATTCATCCTCAACAAGACAAGATACTCACTAGCAAGGTTTAGACACAAGTTTTCTGTGGTTGCTAGCATTAGGATGTAAGTCACAGGAAGCTTTGGGACACACAGGGGCATATTCTCAAGGACTCATCGCCGAGTTAGCGGCACTTTATCGCTGCCAAAGTGGCGATAAATTCTTCGCACTATTCACAAGCAGGTGCTAACAGCCGACATCACCAGTTTTCCTGCGATAGCAGCCGCAAAAACATCGCCACGGATGACACCGGCAACTAACGCTAATGATATGCAGAGTAGGCGATCCCGTGCAAAAAGCCGTGGAAACACCACTTCGCAACATTCTCAACGACCAGCCAGATCGGCGGTAAGAATCAAAAACATGCGATAAGGCGCGTTAGCAGCAGGGATTTAACACCAGCTCCTACCTGGTGTTAAGTCGGACGACAACCTGCACCATGAAAGGGAGGCCAGCCCAGAGCCACACCTGAAGAACAACAGATGCCATGGAGCTATTGATCATGCAGCTCGGAGCCCCAAGAGGGCCACAACACCCACCGCCACCACACCCAGGCCCCCCACCCCCCGGGGCCCTACCCCGGGCACTCCCCCTCGGACAAAGATATTTCACATCTACCTTACAAATTCATGAACACAACAATTCGCCTGATGTCGCACAAGTACAACAATTAACATTCATGTGTGGTCAGAAAAAGGAGAAACATTCATACATCTTAGAACTTCAAAAATAATTATTTTATTCAAATTTAACTCAACACTAATAATTGGAAGAGTCATGGCGGGTCTTCTCTGGACAATCTGTAAGTCACAGCCTGCAAGACAAAATTGAAGATAAGAAGGTGTGTCATGCGCTCAACAAAGGACAGGGAGAGAGAGAAAGAGAGAGAGAAAGCAATGGAGAGAGAGAGAGAGTGAAAGAGAGGGAGAGAGAGAAAGAGAGAGAAAGGGGGAGAGAGGGAGATGGAGAGAGAGAGCAACAGAGGGAGAGAGAGACAGCAAAAGAAAGAGAGTGAGAGTGAGAGAGAGAAAGAGAGAGAAAGATTGAGAAAGAGAGGGAGAGGGAGAGAGAGAGAGAGAAAGATAGAGAAAGAGAGGGAGAGAGAGAGACAGTGAAAGAAAGAGAGGGAGAGTGAGAGAGAGAGAAAGAGAGAGAAAGATAGATAGAGAAAGAGAGGGAGAGAGACAGTGAAAGGAAGAGAGGGACAGGGAGAGACAGTGCCGACACTGCGCACCCAGGCCTCACAGCTCACCTGCTGCCACCGGTGTGTCTCCAACCACGTGCCGGTATACACTGCAGTCCACCAGGTCCCTCATCTGAAACAGAGTCCACAGCTAATGATGGCAGAGTACATATCATTGCACACGGCAACATCGCTTGGCCGCCCCTGCACACACAGGCTCCTGCACCTCAGCCCCTCCCGCCACCCAGCGGGGATTGCCTGCCCCTGCGCACCCAGGCCTCACTGCTCACCTCCGCCACCGGCGTGTCTCCAAGAGGGCCCATCACGTGCCGGTGCAAGCTCCAAGCCCGGTGCCCGCGACCTTGGCAGCCTCCACATCATCAGCCCCGCACCGTGGTCCACCAGGTCGCACACTTGATTCTGGGTCTTGATTTTGCAATGGCAGAGATCATATCAGTGCACACGGCATCCTCGCAGGCTGCACACCCGCTCAGCACTATAGGTGCCACTAACTCTGTGAACCGCGAGGCAACGCCATGTGGCGGTAGGCCCGCTCTGCCCACTGGCTCAGGCCTACACTGCGGTCCACCAGGTCGCACACTTGATTCTGGGTCTTGATATTGCAATGGCAGAGACCATATCAGTGCACACAGCATCATCGCAGGCTGCACACCCGCTCAGCACTTTAGGTGCCCCTACCTCAGTGCACTGAAAGTCACCGTCCCGTGGCGGTAGGCCTGTGCCGGCCGCAGTGCAACCGGTGCCACCAACTCCGTGCAACGCAAGTCATGGACCCTATATGATTGAGTCTCGTCATATGCCAGGCGGACGCAGTCATGTCATCTCAGGCAGTGGGGAAGAACTGGGACACGTAGCGTTGTCGTACCCCCCTTTATACGTAAGCCGAGTGCGCTGGCTCGGCGTACGCCAGGCCAGCGTAGGGGTGTGAACAATTATCCCTGGCCTCTGGGCGTGGTTCATATCTGGGCTGCACAGAAAACCAACTGATGCATGTGTCTCTGCGCCACACGGCCTGCAATCGACAATGTTGCAATGCAGCCGGAGGGCGTCCACGCACGAAGGGATTGTACAAGGAGCGCAAGGCCGCTCTGGGTCTTGGCTCATACATGGTAACTGTTGTGTGTGTTCATCGCTTTTGGTGCACCATAAGCTCAAGGCCTAGCCTCAATTGCAGCGCGAAAGCCACATCACATTCCCAGGATACAAGCAGTAGTCTGACTAACATTAGGGATGAAAGCCCCTTTGTCTCAATACAGAAGGCGGAAGGACATCTGCACCTCCGACCTTGGAATTGCATGCTGCAGGCACCCCCTGAGAGAGATACCATGGCAGATGATGACGACTCCCACACTACACACAGCGCTAATGAAAGATCAACGTATCCCCACCCCACACACAGAAGTCCTTGCTCGAGGTACTCCTGCATGGAATGGCCTTGACACTTACGTACAGGACAACCCATACGTCCAAACTTTGCACACTCATATGACTCATTGCTCCGAGCTGTGGCATATCATCCACATAACAGCCACAGGTCAGAAGAGTGCCGGTTCTACGAGAGCGAACAACGCAATGTCAGAACATCCTGGGCACATGCACAACCCCTGTCACGTGGAACTGTACTGTGACCGAATGCTGCATTTGTTGGGGGCACTGCCACTGGCAGTGTTGCGCATCAGTTACCGTCTGAGCTTCCGACTTGCATACGTTGCCTGCGTCCAGCCCTGGTTCCACTGTCGATCATGCATATTCGAGTGGCCCATGGATATCTGCCTATCCAACACAACGGTAGCTGAATTGGATTATGACATGTGTGTGCGCCCCTGTTGGACCACAACCAGGAGTGTAACCGTGATACCCGTTCATGGGATGCCTTGGTATTCAGCGTATGTGCTGGCAGTTGGGCATGTGAGATTGCACAATTCCTCGTGTGCAGTGACCACATCGAAGCGCTCCCCTATTGGGCTGTGTTGCGGTTTGGTGAAACGGCGTGGATGGAGCACATCTGTCCGGACCAGCTAATGGATTGGCTCGCCCCCGTGTTCGTTGAAGTCAACAACGACGTACTCTTGGAACTGATTGCCCATGAAGCTGCGCTCGCTTTCATGGACGAGTAACTACGTTCCTGCAGCCACGAAAGATTGTAACCCATAGCACAGGTCCCAACACCCTTTTGCATCTTGGAGAAATGGACACATATCCCACCATAACAGTGGACATGGCTGCATTTGCCTGGACTCAGAATGCATGTGCGTGCGAGACTGCGGGTTGACACACACCTGTGCAAGGTGAGTGGACAGCGGCGCCTGGCAACGTTCCTCAACCTGACACACCGCTGGAGGGAGAGTACACACATGGCAATGTAGTAATACATGTAACCTTGTTGGACTCCTTCACCTGCTCACTGTCAGCAGAGCAGACAGTCAGCGCAGTCCGGTGGTACAGGACTATGCAGATCCCATGGGCTGTGAGTGGTGTCCCCTGACACAGTGCAATGAGCATTTGCCAAACACCACATGACTCGTCCAGCAAGGCAAGGTGGGCTGAGACCGTTGGCATCCGTAATGATTGGTGTTCACTTGTGCCTCCCCATGTCTTGCACCTCTACATGTTCCTTTGCTGCCTGTTAGTGTATGTTGCATTGGTCTGCATGTTGTGGCCCTTGTCTTGCCCGTACTGACACGCACATGCTAATAAAGTGTACGCAACTTCACTAGTGTTCAACTGTGATGAGTGTTGATTAGCATGCCAAATCGTGTGCCTCAATGAGCATTGTCCTTACACAGGGAGGGACTGACTGACGCATTTCACTTAGGGGTGAGTCCCTATTGCCAGCTCCATCTCTGCGAGCCAGACATTGTGGTTGGGAGAGTTGCTGGTAGACCTGTGCGCTTACGTGTCTTCAGCAATGTGAGTATAGTGTCCAACTTCTTGCCATGTGGATCAATGTGTTCCATCAAACCAGGCTGTGTCTACACAGTTGAGTGTGTGTAGGTATGCGAAGAGATGTTCTGCCGTCACATGTGATGTGGGACACTACTTTAGGCCTCCTACCGACTTTGACATTTTTACAGACAGCCCTATTTAATACATGGACATGGGGCTACGTTGGGGGGTTCCGAGATTGTTGTTCATGATCAATGAGGCCACAGCTAGTTCACACCTTCACAGTCATCTAATTGGCCATGTGTGTCACGGTCAAACATGCGCATTGATGTCATTTCCCAGGGTGTACCTTTTTGTGCAATCAATGTCCCTACAGTCATCCATACTGTTATACTTGTTTGAACATAGACATGACACATCTGTGTGATTAGGAATGTTTTATTCACATCCTGTGGAGTGTCGGAGCTGGAGAAGTACTTGGCCATGCACACCCCACATTACATGGTTGCCCAGTGGAGGGCCAAACAGAGTCCTTTAGGGAATGACAAGTTAATCGGTAGAGGAAGGGTTGAGTCCGCAGCCTGTTTGCTGTGTCATTGGTATCCAGAGCAGATATGGCAGTCCATGTCGGGGTCCAGGTGAATGTCGCAGAGTGTTTCGGGGGACAGTGGAAGGTGTTGTACCAGGGCATGATGCAGAGGGCTGTACCAAGCAGAAACAGGCCATATGGCGGGGGATGAATGCTACAACCTCCTTTTGACACAGAGTCATTACCATCCACATCTTCGTCCTCTGATATGTCTTCTGTGTCAGGTGTGCCAGGTGTGTGTGGTGGGGTTATGGCTGCATCACTGTGTGCCACTGACACATCAGGGGGTGGAGGTGGTATGGCTGCATCACTGTGTGTCACTGACACATCAGGGGGCGGAGATGTGTGTGTCGAAGTTCCTGCAGCAGTCATCTGGGACAGGCTCTGTGGCAGCAATGGCAAGATGGGGATTTGCAGGGCATGGAAGATCCCAGCTACATCTCGCTGGTGTTCAGCCATGGCAGCCATCCTTCCTGCCTGCATCCGCTCCATGTTCTTCATTGTCCTCCGCATCTGTGCCAACTCTGTGCTGTCGTCGCTGGAGCCTCTCTGACTAGACAGTTCTTGTATCCGAGTAATGGCTCCAGCGAGGTCAGCCAAGGATTGTTGTAGGGAATGGAGAGGACTGTGGGTGTCCGTTAGGGACTGTAAGTGGTCCCTGATGGGACTAAGACACTCACGTATGGCATCTAGTTTGGCTGCCATGAGGTCAAAATCCACCTGCACCTGTTCAGCCAGCCCCCTCTGGCAGTCTGACACACGGCGTTGGAATGCCATGTGTTCTTCGGTGAGGTGCTGGGAGCCAGCCGTGGTGGTGGGTGCTTCCTGCTGTGTGGTCTGTGCAGGGGGTGGTATCACCTCGATGCAGCTGGGCTGCCCTGCTCCTGGAGGTGGGGTGCGGAGGCTGTCCACGAGCCGTTGGAGGGTATCAGAGCAGATGGCCAGGGGGGCTTCCTCATCATCACTGAAGAGATGTCTTGTCTGCTCTGCAGGAGGTGTTGATTGTCCCTTTGCAATGTGAAGGGGAGATGCAGGTTAACAGTGTGTTTCATGTATGTGCACGCATTGTACATGTTTACATACAGACTGCATGACAATGTACATTGTGACTGTTTTGGAGGAGCTGGGTATTTGATGAGAGACAGTGGACATTTCGACTACATGACGGATGTGAGGTTGTACTCGTACATTATCATCTGACAGTTTCCTGCTATGCCTGATGTGGTTGGCCAGTTTCTACGCACTTGCGGCACCAGTTGTGTCCTCTGTTCTGTGGTGTAAGTGTTGCACTTTGTACCACATTGTCGTCAATGTTGATGTGCTGTGATTGCTATGTGTGTGTGCTCCATTGTGGGAGAGTCGCCCCTGCAGCTCTGATTTAGTGGCCCCTTATCCCTTTGAAGCGGTGTGCCTTTGACTTGTGTGCTTTTACGGTGCTGAGATGTTGGTGACTTGGTTCATTTGTGCTCTTGGACGGATTTTGGACTCTTGTGCATTGTTTGTCTGCAGATGTGTTGTTGACGTCAGGGGTTGTATGTGCACATGGATGTGTCAGGGTGTGAACTGCTCCTTTGAGGATGTTATCCACACTGGGCCACCTCAGTGTCGTGCACCATGTCATGTATTTTGACTGCAGCCATGCTATTGGTCATGCAGTGTCACTTGCATTGTCAGTGTGGCTCACAGAGCCGCTGCTTTGCTGGGTTCAGCACATGTGCATGGGTAGGTTGTGAGATTGGTGATGGGGGGGCCATTTGTGCACACGGTGGACGGGGGCCTACTTGGTGTTTCTATGTGTGCTGCAGTGTGCCATGGCCATCAGGGACATGTTCCACAGTCATTGTGGGTGTGCAGTGTGCTACACATAATTGTGCATGTGTGCCATTGTGCCCGTCTCCCCCGTCCCCCCAGTCCCTGGTCGTTACTCACCCTGTTGCTGTTGGGTCAGGTCATATCGAACAGTGTCCGGACCCCCAACTCCTTGCACCATCTCCGCACTGATGACTGTGGCCACCATTTCCTCCAGCTCATCCAGCTCCTCCTGTGGCGCAGGACTCCCACCTCCAGTTGCCGTTTCTGGCTTCCGGTTGGCAGCGAGTTTCTGCTTGGTTTGGCTTTTCACATCATGCCAGCACCTCTTGACCTCCTCCATTGACCTCCTCAACACTCCGACTGCATTCACGTTGTTCACGATGGACTGCCATATTTCCGTTTGTGTTGCCGATGACACAGTGGAGGTGATGAACAGTTGTTGGTAGTGTTCTGTCACCTCCGTGACGATGATCCGGTTTTCCTGCGGACTGAACCCCGTCTTCCTCTTCCTCTTCTCCTTGCCCTTCCCCGGCCCCGGGGTTCCTGGCTGGTCATCTGTGGGGCTTGTAGGGTTCGTGTTGTCCTCTGCACTCGGTCCGGGTGCGTCCATGGTGCTACGCAGTTACATTTTTTGTCTTTTTTCTTCTCTGTTTTTATAGTGCATTCTCACGCAGGACGCGTGGGAATCGCAGGCCTGTCGCTGGTTTTCGCAGATTTTTGTATCGCCATTGGGGACATCGCCACTTTTTTCGCGTTTGTGTCGCATTTTTTCGGCATCGCGTTAATTTTAATGCGGGCATTTGTCGAGTTATCGTGAGACTATCGCATGGTACCACCGGGTTGAGAATACTGCGTTAACACAGTGTTATTTTCCCGCGATAGACTGCGATGTGAGAAGTTGCGTTAAGCGAATTTGGCAATAGTTAACATACGTTCTTGAGAATATCCCCCCTGTTTCCAGAGATGTTCGATTTGATGAACAGGCATTTCAACTCTTTCACCATATCAAAGAGGGTTACTCCTACAATGTCCTTAGCATGGATTTCCGTTTTTTTCAAACCACGGAGTAGCAGAGAGGATTGCGCCCCATATCCTTACTCAGTGCTCATGTGACACTTTTCTCTTGGTGACTGGGTTAATTGGGGTAATGCTTCAGCTGGTCGACCTGGACCAATCGGGCTTTGTGGGGAATGACGATTAAGTGACAAAATGAAGAAAGTGGCCCTTTTGATAGACGTAGCTCCCAGAATTAAAAGGGAAACAGTATTTACTCCTTAGATATCAAGAAGGCCTTTGATATGGTCAAAACGGTACCTGTCAGCTTGGACACTTATACTTCAAAACCTTTCACATTTGCATGTGATGCCCTGCAAGGCTCATCTTGAGTCCGACACTATTTAATACACATGATTCCCCTGTTGAAGTTGATCAAATCTTTTGGTTTTTCCACAGTGTCCTATGCAGATGACACTCAAATTGCGATCTCTGTTGAGGACAATGTGAAAGTAGTTGCTGCCAGATTTAACGCATGCATGGTTGCTACAGTAGACTGGATGAGTTCCCATGCATTGAAAGTCAATTCTGATAAAACTGAGGTCCTTCTTTTCGGGCGGGACTCCTCGTTCTGGAACTCATCCTGGTGGTCGCATTCCTTGGGATCCCTGCCATGCCCGGTCCCTAAGGTTAGGAACTTGGGTGTCCATTTTGACACCAACCTTACTTTTAGGGACCAAACTAACCATCTTACATCGTCTTGCTTTCTGGTCCTGAAAATCCTTAAGAAAGTTCTCCCTTTCCTACCGTCAGAACTCCAAAAATCTGTGATAGTTGCACTTGTCTTATTGAGACTAGACTATTGCAATGCCCTTTATGTTGGAGCACAGCCGGGTATCCTAATGAGATTGCAGAGGCTGCAAAATGCCGCAGTCCATGTTCTTACAAAGACCAAAAAGTCTGAACACATTTCTAAAGCCAGAGAAGATCTTCATTGGCTCCCGATTAAAAAAAGGACTCTGTCTTATACACAGGGCTCTCTATCATCATGGCCCTGAGTTTCTAAAAAAGAACCTTTCTTGGTACATTCCAAAAAGATTTTTGCGCTCATACTCTGCCAGGAAGTTTCTAGTCCCGGCCACTAGTAAAGTTTCCTGGGGTGGCAGAAGTTTTCTTTACAACACCTCTAAGCTATGAAACCAAATGCCATGGAGTCTGAGGAATCAAGCCAACCTCCTCACATTCAGTAAATCACTGAAGACCTGGCTCTTTACCCTCCCTCTGTAGTATGCCAGTACTGCCACTGGAAAGGCAGTGCCAAGACGCCTTAGGGCAGACGCCACGCTCTATAAAACTTAAATCAAATCAAAAAAATGAGAAGGCTTTGGGGCAGCGCTAATGGATATGATTTGGGTGGGGTTTGCAGCACCGGTCACAAAGAAATAGTTGTTGGTAGGGGGGTAACAAGGAGACCTGCCTCCTTTCACTGCTGCACTTCATCTTATACATTAACCGTAGGCTCAGAGGACTGGGTACAATCCGTGACTCATAGCTATCAGGCTGGGACCCGACTCATTTAAGATGACTATCTCTACTGATAATGTCCTGGTCTCATTGCTAGATCCAGCTTCCTTGCTTCTGGTTCTGCTGGAAGAGTTAGGTTGTTCCAGCAAAGTTCAGGGTTTAAGATAAGTATTGCAAAATCAGAGATCATATGCCTCAATTTCTTCACTGACACTCTTTGCAGCCTACAAAATGAAAATCTTTTTTGCTGGCTAAGATGCCAATTAAATATTTAGCGGTACACATTACTTATCACATTAGGCCTTTTTGTTGCAAACTACCTGACACTGCTGAATTCTGTCAAGGGGGATTTGCAACAATGGCATAACTTGCGCCTCCTGTGGCTGGGATGCTTTGCAACAATTGAGATGATGGTCCTGCCGAAGATATTATTCCTCATCCAGGCCCCATCTGTCCATGTGCCTAGAAGTTTCCTTAATCAGCTACTAAAGACCTGTTTTATATAGGCAGAGGGAAGAGGTTAAGTGTGGGGAGAAGAATGGGCCTTCTTTCAACAAAACAGGGAGTTTAGGAAATCCTCATTTTGTTTCTTATTGTAGAGCATCTCAATTGAGATACATGTTTGAGAGGTTGAGTAGTTGAGGGTCAACACTGAGAAAAATGGATATTTCTTATATCACACTCTAGGGCAACAACAGTGTTGGGGTTTTCATTGCTTAGAGTGATGTTGTGGGCGTGGGACATGGTTAATTTAGGAGGGATCTAGCAAGTTATCCGTCCAAGTTCACCCACCACTTCAGTAATGAGCCTTCCAGCCTGAGCAGGACAGGGTGAAATTTAAGAAATGAGAAGAAAATGGATGCCTGAAGTTGAGAGATATTTTAAGCAAAGGCAGTATTAAATTATTTGAACAAACTAGTCAGAATTTGACTTAGGGAAGGGGTAGAGGTATCACTGAATGCATTTGCTCTACAAGGAACTACACCAAATGATTAGACTCGTGTGACAAGAGAATGCAAGCTCTTTGAGAAACTCCTACAAATGACTGATATGAATTAGAATTTGACATCAAGGATTTAACAGGTGCTGCCCTAAAAGGAGACTTCACTGAGGAGGAGTTTCCAGTGTTCATGTGAAAGAAAGCTGGGAATCTCCCTATCAGATAAAGATTTGGCTGATATTATGCGCCAATCATATGGGAGGGCACAAGCCATAATAAGGTTGACTACTGTTTGAAAATACTATATAGCTGGCCCTACACACGAGCTAGACTTCACACTTTTGATAAGAAAAAATCCAACACTTGTTACAGGGATGTGGGAAGAGGGACTCACTAACGAACATATTATGGGACAGCCATATGGTCTGAGACTTTTAGAATGAGGTACTCAGCAATACTTTCCACATAACGGGAGTGAGGTTCCTGGCTCATCCATGAGTATTGTCCTGGGATGGGCACAGAAGTTAATTGGAAGTTAAGTGGGGGAAGTCACTGGTCTCACAGAAACTGGTCATGCTGATACTTGTGGCAGTCAAGCAAACATTTGTGGCAAGGTAGAGAAGAAAGAAATACAGATTCCCCAGTGGTGTATGTCTATTTTCATAGGATATGGCAGGTGCTGTTGATTAGGTCAGTTCCAGAGGGGGAGCTGATGGGGCCAGACCAAGAGCCAATTCACAAGTCGAAGAGTGTTTTGTGTTTTTTTAATCTCTACTTTTCCCATTTGTTTTTTTTGCCTGTTGCCTTAATTGCATGAGAGCTAAGATGCAGGCATATTGCTGCTTCAAAATGTTCCATGCTTTCTTTAGTTGCTCATGAGGATGCCACATTTTCAGTAGGAAAGAGATTTAGAGCTTTCCATGTCTAGAGTTTTCTCTGTAAGCTATCGATTGATAGGGTTGCCACATTTTTCCATAGAAAAATGCAGTTCTTTGCTTCTGAAATTCTGGGAGGTCAGGTGCCGGACTATAAATTTGTATAAAATTCTTTGCATTCTTTTTCAACTTGCCGATTCTCATTCTGTAATAGATAGTTGACAGTTCTTTTGAAGTAATTTCCAGGCCTGGGCGAAATTTTAATTATGTCGAAATAATTCGAATAGTTTCAATAATTTCGTGTTACTCTTTTGATGCAAAACTACTGAAAAGTTCGTAATTATGAGTATTTTGGCATAAAAATCAGATACAGGAACACATGAGCAGTAAATTTAGCGAGCACAAGTGGCTGCTGGCTGATGCTGTTTGTGTTCTGTTGCATTTAGTGCAAAATGTATCCACTGGTCAATTTGAACATAAGGGTGCATTTTGCTCTATGAAAATATAACTCAATGCTGGATTGCGCTTATCTGTAATACCGTATAATCTTGCATAATTTTGCTGCAATTTGATGTAATTATGCTACAGCAAATTACACAAGTTACACCCACCCATACTTATTTTTTCATATATTTAGGGGCATATTTATGAGGGGGGTTGCAGCACGCTTGCATCACACAACATGGTGCAAGCGTGATGCAAGCCCAAAATGCAATTTATGAAGCCACGCAAGGCCACCCTGTGTGGCCCTGAGTGGCTTCATCAATCTAGAGTGACGCAAAGAAGCGCAAATCACTGCATTGTGTTACTCTACCCTGGGAAGGCATTACACTGGCGTTGCATGGGTGTTCCCACGCAATTCCCATGGATTTTGATGCATTCCAAGATTAACCCAAACTGGTAGACCTGGGAATGTGCCAAAATGCTACACCTTCCCAGGTGAGGTGTAATGAGGAGAAATAGCTTTATTTCTCATCTTTACTTCCTCTTTCTACGTGTGTTGCTTTCTGCAGTACACGTAGAAAGAGGAAAATGCTTCTCAGGATTGCTTTTGTGGAAGAAGGTGTCTCTTCCTGCACCAAAACAGTCCTGCATGCAATGCAGGCACCCTTGCACATGGTGCAAGGGTGCCTGCGTTGGGGCTAGGCAGCCCATTATGCACCAGCGCTGGGGAAAGGACAGGAATGCACTGTATTGCAATTAATATAACACATTCCTGCCCTTTCCCTGTAATGCAGCGCAGCAAGGTTACTTGCTGCACTGCACTGCGTTACAATCCCATAAATATGCCCCTTATTGTTTTAGGTTGGTATCACTGTCAGATCAATTCAAGGGGCCATGGTGCAAGCAGAGGTTGCTGGGCCGCAAGCGTGGGGACTGGGGTCATTTGCCTCCGATGCCCCTGGGTCCATCCTACAATTGTCTCCAAATTGGGGCAGTTACAACCTCTTGAGTACTCAACTTTCAGTGGTACTGATGATGAATCAAAGGCTTCTCAGGAAGGTTAGTGTGGTACAACAGGCACCGCACTCCACAAACACCCAACAGTGCAATATTGTGTTTGTCCAGCCCATTGCTTCACCTTGATAAAGAAAAATGATTTATTACCTGGTAAAACTCAATATTGCACACCACTGGCGTAGCAAAACTTGAGGGGGGCCCCCCTGCAAGGTATGTGGAGGGGCCCCCTCTGGAATCACTCAGGAGCTCTCGGCCAGAGTACTGTACTGAGGGGGCCTTCTGGAGCTTGGGGGCCCCCCCCACACCGCGGGAGCTGCGGGGGCCTGTGTTACGACACTATTACACATTACTCAATAAGTATCAAATACCTAGGGTATGGGTGCAAGGCATATACTTGCAGGTAAGGCTGTTTCCAATCTTCAATCAGTTCCCATCCACCCCCTACTTTACTTTAGGATACTCTGGTGTAGGTAATAGAACAGGTGCAGACTTTTCTCCAATTCACCAGTCCTTCAGCAGTAATAGCACTCAGTTTTTCACCAATGTTCTGGGGCTGCAGTATACTTCGTGTTGGCATCCAGCACTTCAGTCCATGATATTACTTCTCTGGAAAGGAGGTGTGCTGTCTGTGTTTAGGCCAGGTGGCTGGTCCACTTCCAGTGGGCATGCACGGTCACATGCCAATCTCTTTGAGGTAGCAGTGGCATGCAGCTGTCTTCAGACAGCAGCCCTCTTCTAGGCTAATGGCTTTGGCAGAAGTTGAGGCCCTCAGTTACAGGCATGCCTTCTCCTTCCAGACAGGTGAGTCTTTGGGTCAGTTGCTTGGGCATCCCTGGGATGAAGAATTGATGCAGTACTCCTCCAGGTGCAAGTCTGTGATTGGAAACTGTGTGATTTGAAGGGACTGTGCGATGGTGTCTGGGTCTGATTGGGCACATTTGTAGGTATCTCCAAGGGCAGCCACTCTGTTGCTTTGGCTCCCATTTGCATGTGCCTCGAAATTAAAACTTTTAGTTTCAGGGGTGTAGTCTGCAGAATTTGCTAGTGCCAGGAGTAGCTACAATCTCAATCACACTTGGGTGAGTACTTTGGCTTTACCTTTCTCTTCTTCAGCTGCAGAGACTGCTCAGACACAGGGAGGCAAATTTCACACAGGTGTTGGAAGGGTCAATTTTGTCACTTGAACCAATTGCCACAGATCAGGGTTAGATGCTTCTTCAACCATGCAGACCCCTTTGGCGCACACAGATAGTTGCCACGGTTTTGACTACAGACATCAGACGCAAATCCATTATTAGGTACAAGGTAGAGAAGTTATGGTACCAGTCTTCCTTACCAATGTAGCACTCAAAATAAGCACTTGCATTTCCCAATAATGAAGAAATGATAGACCAGAGCCCCCCTGTCACCTATTCTTTTCAGCAATCAAATTCTGGACAGATTCCCATTCAGTAAATGCAAATTTAGATCCCAACCGCTGCCCAGTCTGACTCCACCAAAGACCCTACTCTTGAATTAGACTTGACCAAAGTAATGGACCCTTTCTCAGCTTCTGAGCAATCAGCATCACACCAATGTGAAAAAACCATTTTCACTTGTATGACTTCACTTAGAAAGATAGGTCCCACCATTTGTATCATATCCAGAATTATAGCACTTTAGGGACCATTCTCCAAATATGTCACCTTAATTGAGGCTAGCTTCTCAAGGAAGAGGGTTATTTGGTCAAATATAAGAGGGCATATATGACAGGTCAATATTACCCAACTTGATCTGACTCCTGTAATTAGTGACACTCATAACCCCCTGTGACCCTAGAGAGGGTAGCCCTATTATGGGACTTTTGATGCTATCCCATGGATGGAAAGAAATCATCAAGGGCTTATTATCATTTTCTATTCTTTTCAATACACAGAAATCCATTATTATAGATCAGTACTCTAGTCTGGCTATGATGAAATTTAGCCTACTTATTCAATGACCTCTGTAAAAAATAAATGTTGCTGGTGTATCTAACACAAATCTAGCCGTTATTGGTCTCAGTCAATGCTCAACTAACATATCTCTTTCTTATTGTCCCTGCCTACTTGGGGTAGCTATTTTAAAAATCTCAGGAAAATTATTACCTAGGGAACAGTTACTAAGGGTGTAATTGAACATCTATTGGGAAGCTTACTACTGGAAAAGTACTTTGTTCCATCATCTATCTGACATTCTAAGCCAAGCAGTACCCTAACAAAGGATGGCACATGTAATATCAAACTCAGGGCCTCAAACAGTGCTTCTTCTATCACATCCTTCAGTATGCAATCTCATGAAGTACCCCAGAAAGGCCTGGGCAGAATTAGCTTTCACAAACATATGCACTCTTTGTTCAAATGACCCTCTGAACCTAGATTGAACAAATTTCTTCCGTCAGACCTTAGGTCCCATCTTTTTGCCTTTTTATCTTTTTATCTTTGCTGAAACCAATAAGGATAAGCATCCTATGGCTTAAAAATATATCTAGCACTAGTTTCCACAACTCTCCTTGACCTGGAAGGACACATCATCTGTACCCTTCATAGTGGCTGAGGACTAATCCTCCTGTCATGGGTTCATAGGTGTGTTGTGGTTGTAGCAGCATACCATGTTTTTATAAATCATGCCATGACCAGACCTTTTACTCTGTGTTACATGAGTTAGAACCTGCTGGTTCACTCATGTAATGTTCTGTGACTAAAGATAAACCTGGATCCTAGTGCTGAGACCGTGAGGTTGTGGATATATACATGATGCATGTGGTAAGCTTATTACACACCATATGATTGTCTGAGTGACCAGAGTAGCAATGACCTGCAGGCTACATTTTGGAAGCCCCTGGCGTGTTTGTGTGCACAACATGAAGTGTAGTGCTGACATTCTTAAGACTGGAGGGAGGATACCTAGACATTGAAGTTGGGAAGGAGGAAGCAGGGTTTCCCTTAGAAATTTGATTAGGCCTATTTGATGTAGAGGGCTGCTGGTTAGTCTTTTTGAAACTACCATTTGGTGTATGGTAGCTGTAAAGCGTGTGACTGCATTTCCTATTTTCAGAGTGCGCCTTTATTGTAGGTGTTCCAGCCTGTAGATGACCGTGCTGTGAGGAGCATCCCTCTAGTTAAAGTGTGGACGACAACTTGAGAAGGACACATGAATGAGAACCGACCTAAACTTGTTCTGAAAGTGCTGTGAGAGAATCCACATCTCCTAGTTGCCATCCTGTATAAAAGTGAGAGCTGTAGATGCACTTGTTTCTCCAGCTCCAAGGTCTCTCTGACTAAGAAGGCTTACTCTGCAGAGTACTCAAAAGACTACTGCACCACCAGAGCTTGTGTCTGCCTGACAGTCATCTTCACAGAGGTGAAGGGGCATTATTTGGAGTCTGACATGGAGGAAAAATTGTTTTCCATGTCCTGGAATGCCTTGAGAGCCTTGTGTGGAAGAAGCAGGAGGAGGATCAGACTACTGGTGTGTACATGAACAACTGACCCAGGTTCTAAGAGTCCATCCACATGAGACTTGTGAAGAGTATGAGTGGCATGCTCTCAACTCTGAACCGGTTACTGTAGCCATAGCGGAGGATCCGTGACACTGCCAATGAATGCCTGAGCGACTTCTCGTCCCACCCGTGCCAACAACTCAGCCAACCTTAGCTAACTAGTTGGTTTGACTCTACTCCTCCTGCACAAAGCAGTTCAGAAGATGACATTAGTAAAGTCTTAGTCAGTTAAAAGAAAAGGAAAGTGCCTGGTTCAGATTGTTTGCCAGTTATTGTTGTCATGATTGATTTACACTAATGGATTAAACCTTTTTTCTTTTTATTCAATTCAATTCTTCAAAAATGTCTGATACCTAAATCTTAGAAACAGGGATTATTGTACTCATTTTAAAAAGGAGATAGAATTTCCCTACAAATTATTGTCCTTGTCATTGGACAGCCTTTGAAAGCTCTTTAGGAACATTTTGTTGTATGGCTTCAAAAAGGTATTGTCTCCATGTTAGGATGTTTTTCAGTCCAGAGTAAGAATCATAGAAAAAGCTTTCTGTCTATTGAGCTTGATTATGAAGTTTGTGAAGATGAAACATGGAAGGCTATTTTTTGCCTTCCTTGATTTAAAAGCCACTTTTGATGGCACAGACGTCTTTCTTCTGTGGGAATCACATTTCCTTGTCAACACTGATAAGGACATGATTAAGGAAGTCAATTATTATTATTACAGTGGTAATAAAGCTGCAGTGAAATTGTGTTCTTATAGTGAAATAGCTGAGTCATTTGAAGTAAGGAAAATAATGCAACAAGAATGTCTTCACGTAGCATTTGTATCAATGACACTTAACTCCCCCAGTGGAGACTTTCCTAACGATAAAGACATCCCAGTTCCTTGCTTGCTCTATACTTACAATGCTGTGTGAATTGCCAGAAAAGAAAATTCTCTACATAAACTCTTGCCTACTTTTGCAAACTTCTGTCAGTTGGAAAAAGTAGAGCATAAAATCTCAAAATGTACAATCCTTGTCGTAGGGACCCATTATCTTCTAAGGCAGTCTTTTAAACTTCAGGGTGATATATAGGAAAATATGATTATTTAGGTCTGAGGTTTACAAAGAAGAGATCCTTGAATGCCCATTTTTAGGCATCATGAATGACAGTGCATTTGCTGTCTCTTGCAAGACATACTGATTTCTAGCGGTGGGCTTACAAGCCACCCATTACTTACCATTGGTTGGATTCATTGTCACTTTCATTTGCTTGCTTCTTATTGGTCAGCTGCTGTAGGCTTTCTTCCTCTTTGTATGTTTGTCCCTCCCCAGAGCATGGATGCATTACATTTGTCCTTCCACTGCTCATTGTTTTTAGGCTCTACTTTATTTTTTGTGTTTAAGCACTCTAACAGAGTGTGTCTTTTTCAGCTGCCACACTCGTGTCCTTCTCCCTTCTCTGTGTTCTCCCATCTGCAGATCCTCTGCTGTCCATCGTGCTGCCCCCACACCTGCTGTCCCTCCGTTGTGCATCCTCTTCCACCTGCCATCCCTCCATTGTCCATCTTGACTTACCACCCACCCGCCCTCTGTAGTCCATCTTGGGAGCCCACCCTCCCTTCATTGTGTTGCATCTCCCACTCTCTCTCTCTCCCTCCATTGTCCATTTTTCCTCTAGCACGGCCCTCCCTCAGTTGTCTGTGTTGCCCTCGCCACCTGTCCGTCCTCCATTGTCCATGTTGCCACTCACATCCATCATCACTCCGTGTTGCCACCCTGCCTTCCATAACAAAAATAATACTGTGACTCCCAAGTGCTGGCTGTGTTTTAGTGGTTTATTCCTACACCTTTCGTTGTCTGTGTTGCCCCTACCACCCACCCTCCCTCCGTTGTCTGTGTTGCACCAATTGTCCATATTGCCCCCAACACTCACCGCCCACCATTGTCTATCTCACCCCTGTCATCTCCCTCGTTGTCTGTGTTGCCCCTCAGCATAACAAAAAAAGGTGCTGGGATGCTGCCATTGTCTGTGTTGTCCCTAATCCCTCCTCCCCTGTTGTCCTTGTAGCCCCTCACATCTGCCCTTCTTCCATTGTCTGGATTGTCCCTCACACCCACTTTGCCCCTCCCTTCCCTTCAACCATTGTCTTTGTTGCTCCTACCATCCACCCTCCCTCTGTTGTCCATGTGGCCCCTGCCACCAGCCCTCCCTTCATTATCCATGTTGCTCCCCCACCCGCCATAACAAAAAAGAAGCACTGTAATGTGGCCAGCGCTGGCCACGTCATATCACTTTTTTCCCACACCATGTTATCCATGTTCCACCCACACACCATCCCTCCCTGTGTGTTACCTCCTGCCCCACCCAACACTCCCACGACCAATAAAAAAAGGTCCTATGATGCAGCCAGAGGTGGGTGCATCATAGCACTTTATCTTTTAACTTTTAGCCATTCTGCACAATAGCCATGCTGCTGTACAACATGGCCAAAAGCATTGACAAAGCCCATACCTTGCTTGGGCAAGGCCTGTTGGCTTTGCCTCTGCTTGTTCTAAAAGTAACCATGTTTTGACCAATACATCCCATGTGGCTGCAGCTTTGGGGATGAAGTTGGGTGATGGCCAGCCTTCTGCTCCACTTGCATTATATAGAGCTAAAATTGAACCCTCTATAGGGCAGAATTTTGGGGTTCGCAAATAAGAATTCTCTGTTGTTACTTCAAAATGAGTATCCTCAATCTGATCTGATGTACTGAGTATGAATGAAATAAAAGGATAAAAATATGGTTGAAAGGGCTGCCATTAATCCTCTTCTATTTTAGGTGAAGCCAAAGGCTGCAATTTCTCATTAGTCCAAGCAAAATCTTTTTTGGCATGATGGTGCACTAAAACTTCCATGATTGCCATTTGTCCTGAGATTTATACTTGCTCTCGGTTTAAATAAAATGTGGGCAGACTCAGGATATATTAGTAAGAGAACATCAGCAGTGGTGTAGCTAGACCTACTGCCACCAGGGGTGGCCCCTAAGTTTGCCGCCCGGTGCAGGTAAGAGCGAAGGGGTGGCAGCCGATGGACAACTTGTTCCGGGGAGGGGGGTGGTGGCGGCCGACGGACGACTTGTTCTCGGGAGGTGGGGGGATGGTGGTAGTCGACAGACACGACTTGCTCAGCTCCGCCGCCTCCCAAAAAGAGTGCCGGCTGGGGCGGACCGCCCCCCCCCCCAGCTACGCCACTGAATATCAGAGATATTCAAACATATATTTTGGGGCAACATGCTGATCCAAGTCTTCCATAGGCCCTACTTATATTTGCTACTAAAAAAGCCCTGGGGGGGTGCATTTTGATCGGATGACACTGGCCGCAATGCAAAATCTTTTTCTTAAATTTTACTTAGTAATCTAACATTGTTTACTTTTATGTCTCAATGGCACAGCACAGCTTCTACAAACTGTATCTGTGACTGGAACAAGTAGATGAAAAGCCCTTTCTTTTTGATGTTCCCTGTTTTAAAAGCAAATGAATATCAATGAGGTACAGGGCCGGACTGGCTGTAGTGGGCACTGGGCGTTTCCCTGGTGGGCCGCCAGTATGGGGGCCGGTTTTGGACCCCTGGGGGGCCATTTTTGTTGCCAGGGGCCGGGTGCAATATCAGCCCCCTGTAATAAAAGCAGCTGCAGTGTTTTCCACGCGCATTTACCCCCCCACCTCCGTGGCCGGCCCGACTCAATTGCCAGGGCCGGTTTGTGTTACCAGTCCGGCCCTGATGAGGTTGGTCCGATTTTGACCCACTTTGAATCTGAATGTTCCAAACTGACCTATATGTATGAACGTTGGCTCGGAAAATAAATTACTGGTTACAAAAATAGCAAACACTAGTCTCAAATGGCGACCACAATTTTGTGTCTGGTAAATAGTACATCTGGCCTTACATGTCTTACACCTTTTTAGGTCGAGCCTAGCGGTAGCGTGCATGCGCTGCTCGCTCTGCGAGACTGCTGCATTAGAGTATGGGAGAGAAGCCACGCCCACTCTCCTCCCATATTTTTCATGGGATTGTGTCATTGTCTTTCGTAAATGCTGCCTTCGGATTCGTTAATAGCCTTGTTAGTCCCTCCTTAGTATGGCCTTGTCTTCATTTGTGACCTCCCATGGCGACTGGCCCCTTTACTTCGGTTGTTACACAGGACCTGTTATTTGGGGCCAAATGTATCAAAAAAGAGTTTTGCGATTCTCAAATTGCGATTTTTAGCGAATCGCAAAATGCAATATATGTAGGATTTGCTAAAAATTTTGCGAATCCTACATATTCCTTATTTGCGAATCACAAATTGAGATTCGCAAATAAGGAATACCTTCCCATTCATTCCTATGGGCTAGGAGGCCCATAGGAATGAAAGGGAAGACATTCTCAATTTGCGATCACCAATTAGAGAATCGCAAATTGAGAATGCAATTTCAAGGTTGCCAAAAGGACACCCTGTTGCACCCCTGAAATATGCCTGTGTGCACATTTTGCGCACATACATGCCCTAAGGGCATGTATGTGCGACATATGGCATTTAAAAAAAATCTAAAAAGTGCTTTTTTAAAGAAAATCGCAAATTTCCACCAACTTGAAGTTGGTGGTAATTTGCAATTCCGTAAGGCCAAATAGCAAATTTCTGGTGCTTCCAGAATTGCATTTAAGGAATCGCAATTTGCAATTCCTTAATTGCATTCGCAAAATAGAGAATCGCAAATTGTGCGATTCTCTATTTTGCGATGGCCTTTTGGGATGATACATCCCAAAAGGCTTTTTCCCATTCGCAAACGGGCAGATTCTGAGAATCTGCCCGTTTGCAAACGGGAAAAAGGCTTGATACATATGGCCCTTAGTCTGTAAGCACTATTTACTTTATTGAGTTTCTCTTACTGCAGGCAGAACATGCGCTGCTTCAGCTGAAACCGCTTGTGTTTTTTTAAGCAGGACGGCCGCCCCGTAACATGGGCGCCCGCTTTCAATCACTTTAACCCAGCATTATCTTGTGTCTGTTTCAACCCCCCGCAGGTAAAATGGATTTAGACATGATTAGCTAATTAAGTCATGTGAATTCCAGGTAGCACATAATCGTGTGCTAATGGACTGAAGGTGAAAACAGCACATCTGTGTTACATGTCATCTGCACTAAGCCACCTGATGGGTTGTTTTCAAAAGCCTGTTTTATTAACAACAACAACACCACCACAACCACCAATACCACCACCACCAATACCACCACCACCACCAATACAACCACCACCACCATCAATACCACCACCTCCACCACCACCAATACCACCAATACCACCACCACCACCAATACCACCACCACCACCAATACCACCAACACCACCAATACCACCCCCAATACCACCACCACCACCAGCAATACCACCACCACCACTACCACCAATACCACCACCACCAATATCACCACCACCAATACCACCACCAATACCACCACCACCACCAATACCACCCCCAGCAATACCAATTACCACCAATACCAATATCACCGCCAATACCAATACCACCACCAATACCACCAATACCACCACCACCAATACCACCAACACCAACACCAATACCACCACCAATTCCACCACCAATATCATCACCACCACCAATACCACCATCGCCACCAATACCACCACCACCACCAATACCACCACCAATACCACCATCACCACCAATACCACCACCACCACCAATATTACCACCATGAATACCACCACCACTAATACCACCACCACCACGAATACCACCACCACCAATACCACCACCAATGCCACCACCACCAATACCACTACCACCAATACCACCACCAATACCACCTTCAATACCACCACCACCAATACCACCACCACCAATACCACCACCACCAATACCCATACCACCACCACCAATACTATCACTACCAATACCACCACCAATACCACCAATACCACTACCACCAATACCATCAATACCACCACCACACAAACCCCCAACACCAATATCACTGCCGCCACCACCAATACCACCAATACCACCACCAATACCACCACCACCAGTACCATCACCAATACCACCACCAATACCATCACCAATACCACCACCACCACCAATACCACCACCACCACCACCAATACCACCACCAATGCCACCACCAATACCACCACCAATACCACCACCTATACCACCACCAGTACCACCACCACCACCAATACCACCACCAATACCACCACCACCACCACCAATACCACCACCAATACTACCACCACCACCAATACCACCACCAATACCACCACCACCACCAATACCACCACCACCACCGCCAATACCACCACCAATACCATCACCACCACCAATACCACCATCACCACCAATACCACCTGCAATACCACCACCACCACCAATACCACCACGAACACCACCACTAATACCACCACCACCATCAATACCACCAATACCACTACCACCAATGCCACCAATACCACCACCAATACCACAACCAATACCACGAATACCAAAAACACCACCACCACCAATACCACCACCCACCACCACCATTACCATTACCACCACCACCAATGTCACCAATAACAATACCACCACAACCAATACCAATACCACCAATACCAATACCACCACCACCAATACCACCACCAATGCCAATGCCAATACCACCACCACCAATACCAATACCACCACCAATATCACCACCACCACCGATAACACCACCACTACCAATACCACCAATACCACCACCACCACCAATACCACCACCAATACCACCACCACCACCAATACCACCACCACCACCAATACCCCACCACCATTACCACCACCAATACCACCACCACCATCAATACCACCACCTCTACCACCACCAATACCACCACCACCACCAATACCACCAACACCACCAACACCACCAATACCACCAACAACATCACCACCAACACTACAAATACCATCACCACCAATACCACCACCAATACCACCCCCAATACCAATACCACCCCCACCAATACCACCACCACCAATCCAATACCACCACCACCAATACCACCACCAATACCACCACCAATACCACCACCAATACCACCACCACCAATACCACCAGCACCAATACCACCAGCACCAATACCACCACCACAATACACCTTCACCAATACCACCACCAATACTACCACCACCATCAATACCACCACCACTACCAATACCACCAATACCACCACCACCAATACCACCACCACCACCAATACCACCACCACCAATACCACCACCACCACCATTACCACCACCACCAATACCACCACCACCAAAACCACCACCACCAATACCACCAATACCAATACCACCACCACCAATACCAATACCACCAACACCAATACCACCACCAATACCACCACCACCAATACCACCAACATCAATACCAATACCACCACCAATACCACCACCCATACCATGGCCACTACCAATACCACCACCAATACCACCACCACCACCAATACCACCACCACCACCAATACCACCACCAATACCATCAGCACCCCCAATACCACCAACACCACCAATACCCCACCACCACCAATACCACTACCACCACCAATACCACCAATACCAATACCACCACCACCACCAATACCAGTACCACCACCACCAATACCAAAACCATCACCACCAATACCTATACCGCCACCAACACCACCACCACCAATACCACCACCACCAATACCACCACCAATACCAATACCACCAATAGCACCACCATCAATACAAATACCACCACCACCACCCATACCACGACCACTACCAATACCACCACCAATACCAATACCACCACCACCACCAATACCACCACCAATACCATCACCACCCCCAATACCACCAATAGCACCACCAATACCCCACCACCAATACCACCACCACCACCAATACTACTACCACCACCAATACCAATATCACCACCACCAATACCAGTACCACCACCACCAATACCAATACCACCACCACCAATACCAATACCGCCACCAATACCACCACCACCAATACCACCACCACCACCAATACTACCAATGCCACAACCACCACCACTAACACCACCACCACCAATACCACCACCACCAATACCAGCACCACCAATACCACCACTACCAATACCACCACTACCAATACCAATACCACCAATACCAATACCAATACCACCACCTCAGCGCCTCTTGCTCACTATTAAGAGCAGGGGCACTTGACAAGGCCGGAGCTGCAGCCGAGACCATCCCTCCCTCCTTCCATGCCTGCCATAAAGCACAGCCTGCCCTGCACCAGGAGGTGAAGCCAGGGCCCTACTACAGCTGGAGTGTTTTTTATTAGGCCAAAGATAGCAATGACATTACGCAATGCCACACTGCACACTGAAATCACAGAGAGGGCAGGAAATAGCCCCCTCCCGCTCTTCCTCCTGAGCAGCGACAGTGTAATCACAGAGCGAAAGGTGTTGGAGCACTTTGTTAGTGTTTATAGCTCAGATCATATGTAACTCTCACTTCACACTTTGTGTCTGTGTAATTTACAACACTTACACATCTTCTTCACTGCACTATTTATCACTACTTTGAAGACGTCGCCGGCCGGTCTCTTCCTCTGATATTTACAATCTAACAAGCGGTCAAGAAGGCCCTTTATTGCAATGCAATAGGTCTCGCATTTGCGAGAGTTTAAGCTATTAGTATTGTAAATGACAATGCGTTTTATTTATGTTTTAAAACCCAAAACATAAATGAAAGGTATTGTCATTTACAATGCCAATAGCTCAAACTTGCGTGAATGCGAGACCTATTGCATTGCAAATGCTTGTTTTAAGAGCTATGGGTGTTAGAACAGGAGCGGAGGCCTTGATTATATTCAACTGCATTGATTAAAGATTTCAATATTGATGTAGAAATTTCCTGTTTAAAGGTTGGTAACCAAGAAGCGCATTGTTAAGGTTTTAGTAGGTTTTAGTTCATTCTTGCGGATTTAAATATTCTGATGGTGTTTTATTGTGAATGTGTATGATTTTTTAATGTTGCTACAGTGGGATTCTTTGTGCGTTTTTCTTTAGATGATTTGCTATTGTGTTGTGTATTTGGTGTATGTTTTATGAACTATTTTCATACTGAAACTAACATTATGAACACTGTAGAAGAGACTAAATAGCCGATTGCTATAAACCCTTTGTTCATTTTTGTCCACTTCCCCAGGCATGTTCAAGTCCTACCTAAGCTTCTTCATAGCCCTCCCACATCCTGAATACAGGAGCCAATGTTTAAAAGGAAGTACAGGTTCGTTTAGCAATATAAATAGTTGCTCACATACTTAAAATAATGGTGCAACAAAAGGCATTATCTATCTATCTATCTATCTATCTATCTATCTATCTATCTATCTATCTATCTACCTATCTATCTGATATATCTTACTCTATGTCTATGTGGCTGCCCACTTGCCTATCGACCCTCCTATTTACTTATTTATTTGCATGTCTTTCTGGCTGTCTGCTTCCTGTTAAAAAGCCGCTTTTTTATGAGTGAAGGTGCTGAACATAGGTCTGCGTGACAGTTTGAGGCAATCTGACACATCAGTCGCTTCAGTGTTACTTAAAGTATGTATGATTTCCTGTGAGTCACCGCAGACGGATGCATCTTAGCAGTTCTTCTCCATCGTGAAACTATATGTCATATGACACTACCACCGTTTTAAGTCAAAACATGCTTGGTTTCTTTGGACTGTCAGCCGAGCATCCGAACGTTTTTCTTTCAAGGAGATTTATGTTAATAACCAATTGTGACTCACGGTTCTGGTAAGAGTTGAAACAATTTGAGTTATCAGAAAAATAACAAAGTCTTCATTAAAATGCATATGTGTGCATAATATGCAATCTGTCTGTCTGTCTGTCTATCTATCTATCTATCGATCTATCTATCTATCGATCTATCTATCGATCTATCTATTGTTCATTTCCATCTAGCTATCTGTTTGTTTGCCTACCTATCTGCCTGCCTATTTATATACGTATCTGTCTATTTCAGTCTGTTTATTTCTCAATTTATATTTTCGTCTCTCTTCTAACTCCTTTTCTTCTTCTTGTCCGTGGGAGAGCACAACATACTCAGAACGGGTTCATGCTCAAATGAAGAGGATTGATGCAGAAGGGTAAGTGGGGGGGGTCACCTTCATCCGCATGAATATAAGGATATTGGTTGGTGAAGGGTATAAGGGAGTGAGTGGTAAGGGAGAGTAGAATATAAACTGTTTCTAACCAAGCATTTTTCATTATCTGGGTATTTGAATGGCTGGAAGGCTATGCATTTATCATCGAGCTTACATTCGAGTGGTTGATTTACCATGAAAGGTCTTTGATTTGAATGGTTGGGTGGAAAATATATGCGTCTGAAAAGAATTAATTTCATAAATTTAGTGCACCAAAATTGATATAGTGGGCTGGGTAGACATTGATGAAGATGAGAAATCATTGCCCAGATGAAGTTGGGTAGTTACAGGGAGAGAGGAGAGACTCTGGGGCAGACTTACAAGCCCCTTGCGCCTCCTTGCGCTGCCATTGCGTCACTTTTTTTGACGCAACGGCGGCGCAAACTATGCGTCTCATTTATAACGTGACACATCTAGGGAGATGCGTCACGTTGTAAAACCCTGCGTTACATTATACTTACGTCAGGTATAATGTATGCAGGGTGGGCGTTTCCACGCAGTAAGGCCTAATAAAAGTGACGCAGTGAAATCTACAAGATTTCACTACGCCACTTTTAGGACACCACTGCGTCAAATCCTTACGCCTGCTTGAAGCAGGCGTAAGGAGTGACGCAGTACAGTAGGTATATGCCTCAAAATACATTGCTGGAGTTGCGTCGTGCTTGCGACACAACTCCAGCAATGCATGACTTTTGGGCCAACAGATGCGTCAGAATTTCTGACGCATCTGTTAATCCTTGCGCCATGGAGCACTGTATTGTAATTACAGCGCATCCATGGCGGCGCAAGTACATTTGACTCTGGCGCAAGGAAACTGACGCATCTATGCAGATGCGTCAGTTCCTTGTAAATCTGCTCCTCTTTGGTTAGAAACACTAGCATATTCTTTTCTGCACGTGCCACTGTGCTTAGGTGTTCTTTGTAGTAAAGTTACTTAAAGTCATTTTGCTTAAAGGCCTGTGCATCACATAATAGATTAGTTCTCTGTTTCTTTATTGATAGTTCCTTTATCATAGATATTACAATGAAAATGTCCCTCTTGTACCCACTGGTCAGCCCTGCATATTGGCAGACCTTCACATCATTTGCCTTGTCAGCTTTTAGCACTCTCATCTTTTCCCATTTGGCTGCGTTTCCACAGCCAATCCTGAAGTAAAGTCTGCCATTCCCTGAGCATGTGTTGTGTAGAGGTTCCTGGTGTCTGATAAGGTAATTGTTTAAATGAGTGACTGTGTTAGATGATTCTTGTAGCACAGGGGGTATCATCCCGAATCAGCAACTAGAATGTCTCTCTGAGGTGCCCTTGCTTGGTCAGAAAGAAGAGAGAGAGGTCAGCAGCACACATGCAGCCCTAAATCAGAAGGGGATCAGCCCTGGTTGCTTTTGTACCATTGGCCAATCAGGGAAGTTGCTCTGTTGATAACGATAATGGCTGTCTTGCCCTGGGTGGTTTCTTGCTTGCATGGAATAATTTATGAATTTGGTGGATTTCATATAGCCTTACAACTATTTGCTGTGTGCTATACTGGTTGTTAAAGGTCCTGCACCCGAGTTATAGGCCCAAGCCACAGACGATGGTCTGTAACGAGGAAGAGAGCCTTCACCGACCAGTATATCCCAAGACGGATTTACTATAAGGCTATTAGAATATTCCACCCACTGAGGGTAGAATGTTCTAAATTAAAAGGGGAGAAACAAAAAGGCAAACATTGGGATCTTGGAACAGAAGGCTTCTATCAGCCATTTTTAGCTCTGAACGACTTCATTGTCTTTAATGGAGCTCCCAAGAATATTAAGTTGATATCTGATAATTTGTTTCTAGTTAAAAGTATGATGTAGGTCCTGGTGGTGCAGACTGTGGGTGTATATGCAATATGAAACGCAATGCATGGAACTGTAAAGCAAGGCTGAAATCCTTATTCGATTGCTATATGTTTTAAATGCATGTTGTTGAGGCTTTATTGAAAACATTACCATTATTTATTTAGTTGGTTGTTGGCTCTGCCATTTGACATTTGAAGTAGGTCTACTTTGTTAAGGGGATATTTAGATGAATGCTTTTGTGTTCATTTTTGACTGCTAAATGTTCAGAGTTGTCTCACGAGATTACTGAAATCTTGTAAAGTGAGTTTTGTTATTTATACATTTTTGATGAACTTGCCATGCCAATGTGCTAGCATTTTGTATTTATTGGTTGAGCTCATTTCAAATCTAAAGTAAAACCGAACTAGAGAGTGCATTTTTGAGCCCAGATTATTAATAGTGTACTGTTAGAAATGGGGGTCTCTAGTTGGAAGAGGTAGGTACCTTTGTCCAAATAGGGACCCATGCTTCTAGTCAGGGTAAGGGGGATACGCACTTCAGATAACCCCCGCTCACCCCCTGGGTAGCTTGGCACGAGCAGACAGACATCCCAAAGGCAATGTGTAAAGTATTTGTACTCAAAACACACAGTAATACAGTGATAACACCAGTTCAGAAAAATATCTAAACTCAACAAGACCAAATCGACAAAAATCCAACATACATGTAATTAGCATATGACTTTTCAAAGGTTTCAAGTAACTGGGTCCATAGAAAACTATGGATGCATGATTCTACACAAAGTACCTGTAGATGTGTCAAAATTCACAAGGCCAAACAGCCACAGAGATGGGAAGCGTTGGATACAAAGAGATGCGTCAGTTCCTGAGACCTTGAGGAGGGGATGCAACAGTTCTGCTGCATGCAGAAGAAGTGATGCGTCAAATCCGGTCTGTTGGGGGAAGTGATGCGTGGACTCCAAGACGGTTCTGGTCCACGGGTGATGCATCGGGAAAACTTGCTGCACAGGTACGATGCGTGGAAATCCAGGATGGGTAGGCGATCGATGCATCGGCATCGAGAGGCGCTGCACTGGTTTCTTCAGCCGTGATCCCTCAATGTGGTTCTTGCATCAGCGACAGGTGATGCGTCGGTTTCGGCAGCGGTACGGCAATGCGTGGTGATTCTTCTCGCACAGCAGTGCTGTGTCGGGAAAACAGCCGCAAGAAGAGCGATGCGTCAATTTCTTCAGTTCTTTAGGTTTCTTCCAGCTACCAGCAGCAGGAACAACCTCCAGAGGTCCCGAACTGGAACCAGCACCTCCTGGCAGGTCAGAACTCTCAGCAGCAGAGTTCAGGGGAGCTGGGGAGATCTTCTTCAAGCAGGTTCAAACTAAAGTTCCAGTCTTTGTCCTTTCCTTGGCATAAAAAGCAACTGCAGGCCAACCCCACACCGCACACAGCAAAGGGGCAGTACTCCTCCTCACAACTCTTCAGCTCTTCTCCTTGGCAAAGGTTCCTCTTGAGTCCAGAAGTAATCTAAAGTTCTGGGGTTTCAGGTGTAAGACTTATACCCCAAAATGTCTTTGTTCTTTTTGTGCAAGGGTCTCTGAGCCCAGTCCAAACCATTTCTGTCCTCACCGGTGCAGTATGACCACAGGGGCTGGAGACAGCATTGTGCAAGTGAGGCAAGCCCTATTCAGGTGCAAAGAAATCTCCTCCCACTACTCTAAATTCTGCCAAGGTCTATTCAGCTCAGCTCTGAGTCAACCAGGAAGGGCCAGGCACACCTCAACCACCCCAGTGGCAGTCTACAGTGAATGCACATCCCCAGCCCCTGTCACTCCAAAACCAGATGGTCAATACACAAACCGGCAGAGGCACACAGAATGGTTAAACAAGAAAATGCCTACTTTCTAAAAGTGGCATTTTCAAACACACAATTTAAAAACCATCTTTACTAAAAGATATGTTATTAAATTCTGAGTTCAGAGAGCCTAAACTTTATTTCTCTATCTTATCCCAATGGGAAGTTATACTTGTAAGATGTTACAAAGTATTTCCCATTCTATCCTACGGGGCAGATAGCCTTTCAATAGGGAAAAACGAAATTGGCAGTATTTCACTATCAGGACATGCCACACACGCCAGTACATGTCCTACCTTTCACATACACTGTACCCTGCCCAGAGGGGTACCTTGGGCCTACCATAGGGGTGCCTTACATGTAAGAAAAGGGACGGTTAGGGCCTGGCAAGTGGGTGCACTTGCCAGGTCGATATGGCTGTTAACAAACTGTGCACGGACACTGCAGTGGCAGGGCTGAGATACCTTTTCAGGGCTACTCATGTGGGTGGCTCAAGCAGTGCTGCAAGCCCACTAGAAGCATTTGATTTACAGTGCACTTTACAAGGGGCTTCACAGTAAATCAAATATCCCAATCAGGGAGAACCAATTGTAATTACAATTTACACAGGGAGCACTTGCACTTTGACACTGATCAGCAGTGGCAAAGTGCCCAAAGCATCGAAGCCAGCAAAAACGAAATCCAGCACAGCATCAAAAATACAGGAGCTAGAGGCAAAAAGTCAGGGAAACCACGCCAAAGATGCCAAGTTTTACATGTACCTATATTAATCGCAAGCCCTCTGCAATTATCTGTCAATGGAGGATCAACTAATGCAAAAGATCTGACTTAATCATGCAATTACAAAATTAAAAATATGAAACACTATACATCAATTTCTGCTGCAATATTTTCCCCAATATTGTGTGATCTTGAAGCATAAGCATTATATTTAATTATTATCATCCACTCACACTCCGCGAGTAAATTAATTTATATAAAAGATACAATGCTGCACACCACCATGATCAAGCCGGCATAGCCACACTTTTTGTAACAAAAGGGGTACCTCTCTCTATTCTCTGTATCCCAATCAGGATTTAGCCCCTTCTTCAAACACGTTCATTCTGTGTCCATTCTATGGGCCTCTAGAAGTACCCGTTTCCATCAAGAAGCAGCCCTTCTGTAGGTACTGTAAATTGGGAAAGTAAAATGTAAGTATCTCACTGGGAGATAGGCTAAGATTCAAGATATCAGGCCTTAAAAAGAGAAGTAAAATATTTGGAATTTGCCTGTACTCCTTGGGGCGTTTTACAAAGAGGGCTCATTGTTCCTGTTTATGACACAGAACACCTTCAAACTGGTGTGCAAGGTGCAAACGAGGACAGTGCACACTATTAGTGATAACGCACTGTCCCCAGGGCAGTTGTGAACTTCCGGTGTCCTGAGGGTGTAATAGTGACTGCTTGAAGCAGCCGGTCCAACTTTGAAAGTGCAGGCAGGACTTGGCCCTGCAGGGGGTGCAGAGAGGGACTTCTCCCGCCTTGGATATGATATCTGGGAGGGCCATTTGATTCCCTTTACCCCCTTTGTGGGGTGTGGTGTCAATTTGCCACCTATTTGTGGAACATAATGCACCTCCTGAAGGCCTCTTTGCCTCTGCTTCTGCATCCTTAACGCAGGATGGGCACTGACGCAAAGCGTTTCCCTCATTTATGTGAGGCCACGCCCCATGCAAATGAGCATATATCCTCTTAAGATAGTGCTGTATGTGCGCCGGTGCTTTCCGTATTACAGAGAGGGCCCTTTCTGTAATACTACAGTGCTCTGGGAGTGCACAAACTGATTGCACACTCCCGTGTTTCTCCCGGAACACTATAAGCTATATGGACCCAGGTACCTTTTTGAAAAACTGTGGTGTTAAGAACAGTGTCTGCGGAGTAAAATGTATTTGCGTGAATAATGAAACAAAATATTTTCATGACAAAGAAAGAATCATTATGAATGAAAGTGCATTTATTAGCGCAACTGCTGCTTCATAAGAAGTGTCCTGGTGCTGTGCCGGCGGTATAAATAGGACTAGATTACCTCTCCTGAAACAGAAAAGTTTTCAACTGGACCTTAAACAAGCTTTCCTTAGAGACAGACTCGAGGTACTCTGGTAAGTCATTCTGGGCTAAGAGTTAAGAAGGAAAAATATTTGCCTCCTGCTCTGGCTTTAGCACTTTAGGTACACATAACAGATTTTTATTGGCAGAGTGTAGTGCCCTTGCAGAAAGATATTGTTTTAGTTTATCCTGGATATACCTAGGGCCATTATGATGAAATGCCCTGTATGTAATCATGAGTTCTTGTTTTGAATAGCCCATTGTATACATTCCACCAATGTGTGATTCATTTTTTCTACTAAACCATTTGCCTGTGGGTGGTATAATGCTACTCATTTATGCTGAACAGAATTCCTCTCCAAGAACTCCCTCATCTCTTTGGAGACAAATTGGACGCCAGTGTCTGAAATTATCTCTTTTGGACATCCTTCTCTTATGAACAGTTTTTTTAAACACTTTAAAACTGTGACAGTAGTGGGTTCTTCAATGAAAAAACCTCCCACCATGTACTATAATAGTCAACAACTACAAAGGCAATTCTTGACTTACGAGGCAGAGTGCTAAATGGACCTATGAAATCAATAGCCAATTTTGACCATGCTCCACTGGGTAGGGTACTTGACTGAAAAGGCAAAGCCTCAGTTTTGATACCTTTATCATTACTGGGTCATATCACACATGTTCTAATGTTCGACACAATTTCTGTATCCATGACTGGCCACCAATAGCTCTACCTGATCTTTCTTTTGGTGATAGTTTGCCCTAGATACCCTTCATGACAGCTTGAAATTATCTTGTTCCTTAACCCATAAGGGGGAATACATTTGTCTTGTCTCATTAGCATACCATTCTTCTCAACAGTCAACTCATCCGCCATCTTAACATAGGTTTGAAATTCAACAGGCAAAACTTTCTCCTTAGGACATCCTTCCACCACATATTTCTTTATCCATACCAAATCATCATCCTCCCTCATTCTGGCACTCCATTCATGTTCAGTAAAAGAATTACCTTCACACACATCTACAGTGGCAATCAAGCATTCTTCATCCTCATCCTCCCAATCTACAGTTTCCTCCTTGGTGGTGAGAGGATTTGACGATAAATAATCTGCCCTAACGTGTCTTCCACCAGGAATGTATTAGATGTTAAAATCATATTGCAACAACCTAGAACTAAGATGAGTCAAACGAGGAGTGTGGTCCCTGATAACAGATCTTCTGAGAATATAAACTAAAGGTTTGTGGTCTGTTTTGAGAGTAAATTTTCTACCCCAGATGAAACATTTAAAATGTTCCACCGCCCAGCAACAGGCCAACAATTCTTTTTCAATGACTGAAAATACTTTTTCATTTTCCTTTAAATACCTAGACGCAAAGCCTATAATTACTTCACTTCCACTACTATTTACTTGAGCTAATGTCGCAATTAGACCCTCATTACTCACGTCTACAGTAATGACACATTCTTTAAATGAATCAAAGGGTGCCAACACACCTGCAGTCCCAATATCTTTTTGTTAGAAATGGGGGTCTCAAGTTGGCAAGGATTTGCACCTTTGTCCAAGTAGGGACCCTTCCTTCTAGTCAGGATAAGGGAGTTACACTCCTAAAATAACCCCTACTCACCCCCTTGGTAGCTTGGCACGAGCAGTCAGGCTTATCTTAGAGGCAGTGTGTAAAGCATTTGCACATAACCAACAGTAAAACAGTGAAAGCACTACAAAAGGACACCACACCAGTTTAGAAAAATATCCAATATTTTTATATACTCAAAACAAGACCAAAAACGATAAAGAATCCACAATACAGTACTTGAAAAATAGATACTTTGCAAGATGTCTTCTAAACTGCAGAAATACCTCAAAAACACAGTTGTATGAATTGGTAGCTCCGTCCGGGGCTACCGCGATTCTGAAAACAACAGAGTCTAACAGTTCCAGCCGACTGCATCGATATGGGCCAGCAAAAGCGTGAACAGACTCAGTAACAGTACCTTTCTCGTTGCGGCTTACACGGAGGTGCGAGCCGGTCGTGGCAACCGTCGTGTTGCAAAGTGGAAGCGGTGCAGGGCGCGGTGTCCTCTCAATGTGGTGCAGGCAGCGGCTCGGTGAGGGTCGTCCAGACAGCGTCGGTGAGACCAAGGCTTACGGTGCAGGGCGAGACGGTGCTCGATGCGCTGCTGGCAGGTTGCGGTGCAGGCGACAGAGCCGGTTGGCGGGAGCTGGCGTCGGTCGGGCCAGACGGCTGTGTGGGACGGGGCAGTGCTTCGTGAAACTTTATGAGCGGTGCCCACAACCACGATGCGATCACTGGTGTTGAGTCAGCAGCAGCGACAGCGTCGGTGAGACCAGGATGGCGGAGCGAGGCGGTGCGGACTGCGGTGCCCGCAGGTCACGGTGCAAGCAGCGACTCGGTGACGGTGGCGTCGGTCACCGTCATCAGTGAGATCAGGGTTGCAGTGCGAGATGCGGACGGTGCGGTGCCATCAGGACACAGAGCCAGCGACTGAGTCGGTGACGGAGTCGGTTGCGGTTCCCTTCTCTGTGGCAACTTAACCAGCAGTTCCAGAAGCGGTACCCAGAGGCTGATGAAGTCTTTGCAGTCCCTGAGACTTCAGAACAGGAGGCCAGCTTGATTTCAGGCCCTTGGAGATACTCAGCACAAGTAAAGAAAGTTCAGTCCAGTCCTTTCACTGCCCAAGGCAGAAGCATAAACTGCAGGCCAACCCAACAAAGCAACAACACAGCAAAGGGGCAGTACTCCTCCTGGCAGCTCTTTCAGCTCTTCTTCTTGGCAGGTTCCTTGATTCCAGCGAGTTCAAAAGTTTAGGGGTTTGGGCCCCACTTTTTATAGCCCAAAATCCTTTGTCCTCTCAGGCAGAGAGTGTCTGTGCCCAGCCAGAACCAGTTCTGTCCTCTCTGGTGCAGCTTCTTGGCAGGGGGTGGAGACAGCATTGTCAGAGGCAGACCAGGCCCATTCAGGTGAAAGGAAATCTCCTCTCCCTACTCTAAATGCAGCCCAGGTCTATTCAGCCCTTCCCTGACCCATCAAGACTCTCTGGAGCCACTGCTCCTCTCCAGCCCCTGTCATCCAAAACCCAGACAGTCAATCCACAAACCTAGCAGAGGCCTACTGGATGGCTGAGCAAGAAAATACCTACTTTCTAAAAGTAGTATTTTCAAACACAGAATGTAAAAATCACCTTCACTAAAAGATGCATCTTTAGATTCTGAGTTCAGGCATACTAAACTTTATTTCTCTACCTTGTTCCCAGGGCCAGTTATGTTTATAAGATGTTATAAACAAACTCCCCATTCTGTCCTATGGGAACAGGTAGCCTTGCCATAGTGAAAAACGAAATTGGCAGTAATTCACTATCAGGACATGCCACACACAACATGGCATGTCCTACCTTTCACATACACTGCACCCTGCCCACAGGGGTACCTTGGGCCTACCTTAGGGGTGACAGACATGTAAGAAAAGGAAAGGTTAGGGCCTGGCAAGTGTACTGGCAAGTGGGTACACTTGCCAAGTCGACATGGCAGTCCCAGACTGCACACAGGCTCTGCAATGGCAGGCCAGAGTTACAAATACAGGCTGCTTGTGTGGGTGGTACAATCCAGTGCTGCAGCCCACTAGCAGCATTTGACTTACAGGCCCTGGCACACTCAGTGCACTTTACTAGGGACTGACAAGTAAATCAAATATGCCAATCATGGAAACACCAATCCATAACACAATTTACAACAGGAGCACTTGCACTTTAACACTGATCAGCAGTGAGAAAGTGCGCAGAGACACTAAGCCAGCAAAAACAGAGTCAAAACCGGGAGGTCAGAAAGCAAAAAGTCAGGGGAAACACGCCAAAAGATGCCAAGTCCAACATATGTCCCCTCCAGCTGAAAGTAGGGAGAACTACCCAACCTCCTGGGAGTTCTCTTCACTAAGGCGGAAGAACATGGACAGACCATTTGCGTTGGCGTATTCTGTGCCAGGGTGGTGTTCTACCGTAAAGTCCATTCCCTGTAGGGAGATGGACCACCTCAACAGTTTTGGATTCTCACCCCTCATTTGCATCAACCATCTGAGGGGCCTGTGGCATGTCTGAACCCGGAAGTGAGTCCCAAACAGGTAGGGTATGAGCTTCTTCAGTGCCCAGACCACAGCAAAAGCTTCTCTTTCTATGGCGCTCCACCTCTGTTCCCTGGGGAGTAGTCTTCTGCTAAGGAAGACTACAGGCTGGTCAAAGCCCTCTTCATTTAGTTGTGAGAGCACTGCTCCCACACCATGCTCTGAAGCATCGGTCTGCACGACAAATTCCTTGGAGAAGTCGGGTGCCTTGAGCACGGACGCCGTGCACATGGCAGCCATCGGGGCATCAAAAGCTTTCTGGCAGGATTCAGTCCAGATCACCTTCTTGGGCTTCTTCCTGGAAGTCAGCCCTGTTAAGGGGGCAACAATGGTGCCATAGCCCCTAGCAAACCTCCTGTAGTAACCGGTGAGTCCTAAAAAGGATCTCACCTATGTCTGGGTCTTGGGGGGTTCCCAAGCCAGAATGGTGTCAATCTTGGGCTGTAGTGGCGCCACCTGGCAGCTTCCTACCTGGTGTCCCAAGTACACCACAGAACCCTGCCCGATCTGGCCCTTACTGGCCTTGATCGTGAGGCCTGCCCTCTGCATAGCCCTCAACACTTCCCTGAGGTGCAGCAAGTGTTCTTCCCAGCTGGAACTGAACACTGCAATGTCATCCAGGTATGCGGCACTGAAAGCCTCCAGTCCAGCCAACACCTGGTTGACCAACCTGTGAAAGGTGGCAGGGGCATTCTTCAACCCAAAGGGCATCACCCGGAACTGGTAATGTCCTTCTGGGGTTGAGAATGCTGACCTCTCCTTGGCCCCATCGGTTAAGGCAATCTGCTAGTACCCAGACGTTAAATCAAACGTGCTGAGGAACTTGGCAGCTCCCAACCGATCAATGAGCTCCTCAGCTCTGGGGATGGGGTGTGCTTCAATCCTGGTGATGGCATTGAGCCCATGGTAGTCCACACAAAACCGCAGTTCTGGAGTGGCACCGGGTGCAGCAGCCTTTGGGACCAAGACCACTGGGCTGGGCCAAGGACTGTTGGAGGGCTCGATCACCCCTAACACCAACATCTTAGAGGCCTCCTCTTTGATGCTGGCCCTGACCCGGTCAGTCAACCTGTAAATCTTGTGTTTTACAGGAGGGCTGTCACCAGTGTCCACATCATGGGTACACCAGTGAGTAACACCTGGGGTCAGAGAGAACAGTGGGGCAAACTGTCCCAACAACTGGTGACAGTCACTCTGCTGCTCTGGGGTCAGTGTAGGGGAGAGGATCACACCTTCCACTGACCCATCGTTCTCCTTGGTGGACAGGAGGTCAGGGAGAGGTTCACTCTCCTCTTCTACCCCATCATCTGTCGCCAAGAGCATGCTCACTTCGGACCTCTCGAAGTGGGGTTTGAGGCGGTTCACGTGGAGGACCCTCAAAGGGTTCCTGGGAGTCTGCAAATTCACCAGGTAGGTGACATCACTTTTGCACTCCACCACCTCAAAAGGCCCAGTCCACTTGTACTGCAAGGCACAAGGTTCCACTGGGGCCATGACTCAAACTTTTTGCCCAGGTTAAAATTCGACCAGAGTGGCATTCTGGTCATACCACTTTTTTATTTCTTCCTGGCTTGATTCCAGGTTCGCCTGAGCGAGTTTGGTGAAGTGGGCAGTTTGGTTTCTGAAGGCCAGCATGTAACTAAACACATCCTGGGGAGTTTTCCTGGGAGCTGCCTCCCAGCCTTCCTTCACCAAACTCAGAGGTCCTCTCACAGGGTGGCCATACAGAAACTCAAAGGGACTGAACCCAAGAGACTTCTGAGGTATCTCCCTGTATGCAAAGAAAAGGAATGGCAACAGGACGTCCCACTTACGCCTCATGGGTTCTGTTAGACCCATAATAATGCCCTTCAAGGTCTGGTTGAATCTTTCCACCAGACCGTTACCTTGTGGGTGGTAAGGAGTGGTGAACTTGTAGGTTACACCACACTCCTTCCACAGGGGTGTCATATACTTCGATATGAAATTAGTTCCACGGTCAGAAACCACCTCTCTGGGGAAACCCACGCGGGAAAAGATCCCCATTAACATCCGGCCCACCACTGGCGCCGTCGTCCTGAGAGGGATTGCCTCCGGGTACCAGGTGGCATGGTCCACCAAGATCAGGATATACCTGTTGCCCATGGCTGCCTTAGGATCCAGTGGCCCCACAATGTCCATCCCTACCCTTTCAAAAGGGGTTCCAACAACTGGAAAAGGTTGGAGAGGAGCTTTGACCATCCTCCCACTCTTACCACTTGCCTGGCAAGTTGGGCAAGACCTGCAATGTCCATCTGACTGCCTTCGCATTTGGGACCAGAAGAAGTGGGTGACAAGCCTGTCAAAGGTCTTGTCCCGCCCCAAATGTCCTGCCAAAAGCACGCATGAGCCACACCCAGTAGGAAGGTCCTGAAGCGCTGGGGTACCACCAGCACACGGGCTGACCCAGGCTCAGCGACCTTAGGCTCGCTATACAGGAGACCATTCTCCCAGTAGATCCAATGTGATCCAGACTGATCACCAGCTGCCTTGTCTGCAGCCTGCCGCCGCAGACCTTCTAGAGAAGGGCATTCTTTCTGCTCCCTGCAGAATTCTTCCTTGCTGGGACCACCTTCTTGCTGCCAATGGGTCAGCTCAGAGATGTCTCCCAGTTCAGCTACCTGCTCCCCTGTAGGTACCGGGGCGCCCCCCTCAAGGTCAGCCTCCTCCCGGTCTGTGGGAACCTCAGGGGCCGGTTTCCCGCGCCCCCTGCCCCTTCTCTTAGCAGGGACCTGGGCCACTGTTTCAAGCTCCAGGTCCTTTTGATCACCCTTTCTGGCCACCATTGACCCAGTGGACATGCATGCACACTCTGGCAACCCAAGCATCTCCAAGTGAGACCTGAGCTCAACATCCTACCATAAGGACTGCTCCAGGTCGTTACCTAGCAGACAATCTACAGGCATGGTAGGGCTCACAACCACCCTCAAGGGACCTGAGACCCCCCCATTCTAAGGGAACCTGCGCCACCATACACTGGCGCTCTGAGTTGTCCACAGCAACTACTTGGTGGAATGCCCCTGGGACTACCTGCTCTTCAGAGACCAGGTGACACCGGACTGAGGTCACACTGGCTCCAGTATCTCTGAGAGCCTCTACCCTTTTCCCATTGATGGTCACCCAGGTGCTGTATTTCTTTGTGTTAGGGGGCACCTGGTTTCCTGGGACCATCTCACTGTCCCCTAGAGAAATGAGGGTCATTTCTGCGGGATCCCCACCCTCCTGTGGGCACCCCTCCTACCCAAGCGCTACACTAGCCAACACCTTGGACTGCCCACCTGTGGGTGGTTGTGCCCTCTTGGGAAACTTGGGGTCCCCCTTCAAGTGACCCACCTGGTCACATGAAAAACACTTGCGGGGGCTGTCTCAGCAGGCTTCACTGAAGAGCCCCCTTGTTTCTTATCTCCTGGGGGTTGGGAACCTTTACCCTGGGTGTTAGTTTAGGGCCCTTTAGAGAACTCCTGTGCTTTACCTTTGTCCCCCCGCTTTTCTGCTGGGGACCCTGCCCACCTTTGACTGAGTCTCCCCGAAACACTTTCTGTGGGCCCTGGTACTCACCCAGCGGTCCACCTCCATAGCAAGCTTCCTGGGGTCAGTCAGCTTACTATCAACCAAGTGCTGGCGCAGCTCTGCAAAACATGGACTAGACAAGTGCTCCCATGCAATTAAATTGTAGAGCCCCTGAAAATCTGTTACATTACTGCCCTTCACCCAGCCATCCAGAGACCTGCAGAAAGAATCTACACATTCCAACCAAGTGTTGGCATCAGTTTTCTTGCTAGACCTAAACTGATCCCTATACTTCTCGGGAGTGAGACCATACCTGGTGAGGAGAGCATCGTTCGTATCAACATAGGTGAGGTTCTGCCCCTTACCCAAAGCTATCAGAGTATCCCTAGCTTCTTCTGGAAAGAGAGGCCACAACCCTGCCCCCCAATTACTTTCAGGGACCCCATTCATATGAATAGATACCTCATACCCCTGGAACCACCTTTGTATGTCATCCCCCTTCTTGAATTCCTTGTGTACATTCTTGGGGATGTGCACAATTCTGTCTTACTGCCCTGATGAATTGCTGCCACCATCTGAGCTGGTTCTTCTCCTCTCATCCAGCTCCTTTATCCTGATCTCATGGTCTAGCATCATCCTTTTCTCCTCTATGGCTAACTTAAGCTACTCCAGTTCCATAGCAACTCTCCTTGCTTCCTGCCTGTCCTCCAGCTCCTCTGGGGACAAGCCACTGCTGCCTGGTTTAGAGGGTGCCCCCCTCCCAAAAGCACATCCACTCTTGGAATAGGCTCCTCTGCCTCTATGCCAAGATCCCCAGACAGCTCACTAGCATGTCTGACTGCTACCTAGGCCCTCAGCGCCTTTTGTAGCTCCTCCTTTCTGGTGAGGCCCCTGATTTGGACTTTAAGGTTTTTGCAGATCGCCTTCAATTCCTTAACATTGTAGGTTTCTAAACCTCTCCTCCTCAAAGGATACTCACCCGCAGTCACATATCTGGGTTGAATCCATCATCGTTCTTTAGCCCACTTCGCCGCCCCAGTTCAGACCCAGCCATATGCAAATCAGTCTTGACCCTGTGCCTCATCGGGACAGTCCAGCCCGAACTGCTAAGCCAGGTCTTCCCTGGACCGGAAACAAGCATCCTCGGACTGGTTTCGGGGTGACACCCCTCATCAGCCAGGCTAGCTTGAATCTAGTGGCAAAGTGAGCAAGGGACCCACGTCTGGGCATACCCTGCTAACTTAGGGCGAACAAAGCAAACACAAGGAGATGATGGACGGAGCACTGAAACTTTTCAGATACTCACCCCCAGTCACAGATCTGGGTTGAATCCATCATCGTTCTTTAGCCCACTTCGCCACCCCAGTTCAGACCCAGCCATATGCAAATCAGTCTTGACCCTGTGCCTCATGGGGACAGTCCAGCCCGAACTGCCAAGCCAGGTCTTCCCTGGACCAGAAACTAGCATCCTGGGACTGGTTTCGGGTCAACACCCCTCATCAGCCAGGCTAGCTTGAGTCTAGCCCCGAGTGGGACAGGTATGCCCAGACGTGGGTCCGGTGCTATCCATGCCACTGAAGTCAAGCTATTCTGGCTGATGAGGGGTGAAACCCCGAAATCGGTCCTAGGATGCTTGTTTCCAGTTCAGGGAGGACCTGGCCTGGCAGTTCAAGCTGGACTGTTCCCATTGGGCACAGGGTCAAGACTGATTTGCAAATGGCTGGGTTCAAACTGGAATGGCATGAGGAGCAAAGATCCAATGGATTTAGGCCCAGATGTCTGTACTGGGGTGAATGTATGACATTGTTCTGCATTCTGTCCATCAATTATTCTTTTTGCATTTGTCACCACGACTGGGACAGGTATGCCCAGACGTGGGTCCTGTGATCTCCATGCCACTGGAGTCAAGCTATCCTGGCTGATGAGGGGTGGAACCCCAAAACTGGTCCTAGGATGCTTGTTTCCAGTTCAGGGAGGACCTGGCCTGGCAGTTCAGGCTGGACTGTTCCCATTGGACACAGGGTCAAGACTGATTTGCATATGGCTGGGTTCAAACTGGAATGGCATGGGGAGCAAAAAAACAATGGATTTAGGCCCAGATCTCTATACTGGGGTGAATGTATGACATTGTTCTGCATTCTGTCCATCAATTGTTCTTTTTGCATTTGTCACCCCGAGTGGGACGGGTATGCCTAGACGTGGGTCCCGTGCTCTCTATGCCACTGGAGTCAAGGTATCCTGGCTGATGAGGGGTGAAACCCCGAAACCGGTCCTAGGATGCTTGTTTCCAGTTCGGGGAGGGCTTGGCCTGGCAGTTCAGGCTGGACTGTTCCCATTGGGCACAGGGTCAAGACTGATTTGATTATGGCTGGGTTAAAACTGGAATGGCATGGGGAGCAAAAAAATAATGGATTTAGGCCCAGATTGCTGTACTGGGGTGAATGTATGACATTGTTCTGCATTCTGTCCATCAATTGTTCTTTTTGCATTTGTCACCTCGAGTGGGACGGGTATGCCCAGACGTGGGTCCCGTGCTCTCCATGCCACTGGTGTCAAGCTATCCTGGCTGATGAGGGGTGAAACCCGGAAACCGGTCCTAGGGTGCTTGTTTCCAGTTCAGGGAGGACCTGGCCTGGCAGTTCAGGCTGGACTGTTCCCATTGGGCAAAGGGTCAAGACTGATTTGCATATGGCTAGGTTCAAACTGGAATGGCATGGGGAGCAAAAAAAGCGATGGATTTAGGCCCAGATCTCTGTATTTGGGTGAATGTATGACATTGTTCTGCATTCTGTCCATCAATTGTTCTTTTTGCACTTCCAAGGATGCAGCAGATGATGCAGTTGATTGAGGCATGTTGTACTGGAAAGTTCAAGTTCAAGACCAATGGAAAGGCAAAAATAGACCAACAAAACAGTATGTGGTATGTAATGGTCTGGGATATGGTAGTAGTGCACACCAATCACTGTAAGTCAAGTGCAAATGCAAGTCCTATCCTCACCGCTGACAACCAATGTTAGAAATGGGGGTCTCTAGTTGGCAAGGGTTTGCACCTTTGTCCAAGTAGGGACCCTTCCTTCTAGTCAGGATAAGGGAGTTACACTCCTAAAATAACCCTTGCCCACCCCCATGGTAGCTTGGCACTAGCAGTCAGGCTTATCTTAGAGGCACTGTGTAAAGCATTTGCACATAACCAACAGTAACACAGTGAAAGAACTACAAAAGGACACCACACCAGTTTAGAAAAATATCCAATATTTTTATTGACTCAAAACAAGACCAAAAACGATAAAGAATCCACAATACAGTACATGAAAAATAGATACTTTGCAAGATGTCTTCTAAACTGCAGAAATACCTTAAAAACACAGTTCGTACGAGTCGGTAGCTCCGTCCGGGGCTACTGCGATGCTAAAAACAACAGAGTCTAACAGTTCCAGCCGACCGCGTCGATAGGGGCCAGCAAAAGCGTGAACAGACTCGGTAACAGTACCTTTCTCGTTGCGGCTTACACGTAGGTGCGAGCCGGTCGTGGCAACCATTGCGGTTGATTTGCACAGTGGAAGCGGTGCAGGGCATGGTGTCCTCTCGATGCGGTGCAGGCAGCGGCTTGGTGACGATCGTCCAGATGACGTCAGTGAGACCAAGGCTTACGGTGCAGGGCGAAACGGTGCTCGATGCGGTGCTGGCAGGTTCCGGTGCAGGCGACAGAGCTGGTTGGCGGGAGCTGGTGTCGGTTGGCCCAGACGGCTGTGTGGGACGAGGCGGTGCATTGTGAAACTTTACAAGCGGTGCCCCCAACCACGATGCTGTCACGGGTGTCGAGTCAGCAGCAGCGACAGCGTCGGTGAGACCAGGATGGTGAAGTGAAGCGAGGCGGTGCGGACTGCGGTGTCCACAGGTCACGGTGCAAGCAGCGGAGTCGGTGACGGAGTCGGTTGCGGTTCCCTTCTCTGTGGCAACTGAAACAGCGGTTCCAGAAGCGGTACCCAGAGGCTGATGAAGTCTTTGCAGTCCCTGAGACTTTAGAACAGGAGGCCAGCTCGATTTCAGGCCCTTGGAGATTCTCAGCACAAGTGAAGAAAGTTCAGTCCAGTCCTTTCACTGCCCAAGGCAGAAGCATAAACTGCAGGCCAACCCAAAAGAGAGAGAAAGAATGTGAGGGAGGGTAAGGTTGAGGTTGAGAGAAAGTGATCTGAGAGGGAGAAGATAAAGAGATGAGAATGAGAGAGAGAGAATGGATGGATGGAATGGGGCAATTGCGCAAGGAGATGAAGGGAGAGGGGCTTGCTTTGAACATTTTGCCACGGCTGCTTTTTGTTACCCAATCCAGCTCTGGTTAGCCATCAATAACTGATAAAATGGATATAAATACATAAATGGAAACAGATTTATTATGAGTCGTGGCCTGTGCAGGTAAGAGCAGTGGGGCCAGGTGGGGGATTTCGACAGACGATGACGAGGGAAAATTAAATAAATAATACATTTTCACTTGTCGTCTGTCGAAACCCATCGCCCCACCGCTCTTACTTGCATGGGCCGTGGCTGTTTATTATGTCTATACTTATGCATAAAAATCTGTAAAAATGCAAATTGTGACAAACTTAATAAAGAAGAAAGTAAGTTTAAAAGAATACTCAAGGTAAATGCTGTTAACTTGCCCACTTCAATTTAGAACTTTTTTTGAAGACCACATTTTTTGATGTTTGATCATGTTTTTCTGTTTCTTATTTTCAATATCCTCATACTTAGGGGCCGATTCCGATCTCGGTCGGAGGCGCACCCAACACCATTCGGTCGGGAAAAAAGCCATGCGAAAGCCTGTTTCCCGACCGATCCGTACAGCACACCGAACGAGCAAGTACGATGCGCCCAACAGCAAAGAATCCGGCCGAGCCGTACTCACCCAAACCAGGTCCTGTTCTCCGACCGAGGCGAATCCGGAAACGCCGAATCGAGTCGCACGGAAGGAAAAATGCAGCCCCGTCTGGCCGGACAAGTACGATGCGCTTTCCGTACGCGCCGAACCCGTCGCTACGCACGGCACGTCAAAGCATCCGGGAGAGGCGCACATAAGCTCCGATTCGTGCCACAACACGATCCACGGCTCCGAGACGAACACGGCAGCGACGAGGACGAGGCGAAGCGACGAGGACGAGGCGAAGCGACGAGGACGACGCGAAGCGACGAGGACGACGCGAAGCAACGAGAAGGATGAACGACACGAACCAACCATGAATCCCTTCGTCCCGATCATACCAATATTCTACATATACTACCGGAACAGGCACGGACGCGTACGGCGCAGAAGGTAAGCCAGACACCAACCACAAAACACATACAACACGTACACGACACATCACACACACACAGAGGGATGCCGAATATACTTACACCAGCAACAGCAGCACCATAGGGGCGGGATGCCCATCACCAATGCCACATATGCACACAGGGGCCTGAATGCGCACCACCACCCCTACCCAGGGGGGCAGGATGCCTACCACTACTACCACCCTCACCCAGGGGGGCAGGATGCCTACCACCACTACCACCCTCACCCAGGGGGCAGGATGCCTACCACTACTACCACCCTCACCCAGGGGGGCAGGATGCCTACCACCACCCTCACCCAGGGGCAGGATGCCTACCACTACTACCACCCTCACCCAGGGGGGGCAGGATGCCTACCACCACTACCACCCTCACCCAGGGGGGGCAGGATGCCTACCACTACTACCACCCTTAGCCAGGGGGGGCAGGATGCCTACCACTACTACCACCCTCACCCAGGGGGGGCAGGATGCCTACCACCACTACCACCCTCACCCAGGGTGGGCTGGATGCCTACCACTACTACCACCCTCACCCAGGGGGGGCAGGATGCCTACCACCACTACCACCCTCACCCAGGGGGGGCTGGATGCCTACCACCACCCTTAGCCAGGGGGGGCAGGATGCCTACCACTACTACCACCCTCACCCAGGGGGGGCAGGATGCCTACCACTACTACCACCCTTAGCCAGGGGGGGCAGGATGCCTACCACCACTACCACCCTCACCCAGGGGGGGCTGGATGCCTACCACTACTACCACCCTCACCCAGGGGGGGCAGGATGCCTACCACCACTACCACCCTCACCCAGGGGGGCAGGATGCCTACCACTACTACCACCCTCACCCAGGGGGGCAGGATGCCTACCACTACTACCACCCTTAGCCAGGGGGGCTGGATGCCTACCACTACTACCACCCTCACCCAGGGGGGCAGGATGCCTACCACTACTACCACCCTCACCCAGGGGGGCAGGATGCCTACCACCACTACCACCCCCACCCATAGGATGGACAATGCATGACACAACCAGCACACCACAACCTAGGGAATGCAAGAAGAAGACATCCCCCAACACCATGACAAGCGTGTGTAGACTGTGTCAAATGCCTACAACACCGAACATGACTTCGAACATACAATGTGACCCCCTAGCACATGTGCCACACAAATATGTGTGTGGCACACACAACGCAAGCAGGCCATGACCATTGTGGCAATGGGGTCCAAACCCCCATCATCACAGTGACCAAAAGGTAAGTGTGGGGTCCATAGCTGCAGCACATTTTGAACATTGTGGCAATGGGGTCCAAACCCCCATCATCACAGTGACCAAAAGGCAAGTGTGGGGTCCATAGCTGCAGCACATTTTGAACATTGTGGCAATGGGGTCCAAACCCCCATCATCACAGTGACCAAAAGGTAAGTGTGGGGTCCATAGCTGCAGCACATTTTGAACATTGTGGCAATGGGGTCCAAACCCCCATCATCACAGTGACCAAAAGGCAAGTGTGGGGTCCATAGCTGCAGCACATTTTGAACATTGTGGCAATGGGGTCCAAACCCCCATCATCACAGTGACCAAAATGCAAGTGTGGGGTCCATAGCTGCAGCACATTTTGAACATTGTGGCAATGGGGTCCAAACCCCCATCATCACAGTGACCAAAAGGCAAGTGTGGGGTCCATAGCTGCAGCACATTTTGAACATTGTGGCAATGGGGTCCAAACCCCCATCATCACAGTGACCAAAATGCAAGTGTGGGGTCCATAGCTGCAGCACATTTTGAACATTGTGGCAATGGGGTCCAAACCCCCATCATCACAGTGACCAAAAGGTAAGTGTTGACAAAGTAAGAGGTGCAACCGCCAAACTGCATGGATGATTCCTGGTCACAGAACAACAAACACATCAGTGGCAAAGTAGTGTATGTGTCCCATTGCAACATAAATTGGGGGAGCCAAATCCTGCAGTGCAAATAAGACATAACTTTGGCCATGTGCAGACAAACAACACCCATGGGGGCTGACACCGTCAACAATCATCAATGACACAATGACAGAAGTGACCATCAGAATGCAGACCCACATATTTGCACCAATGGGCACACACATGCAGATACCCTGTGGAGACTGCAGATGTGAGGTGAACAGATACCATACCATGGCAGCAATGGGACACACAATCAACAATTAGCACCAAATGAGGGCTCCCGTCCCATCAGCCTGGTCATGGAAGTGCCAACGGAATCATCAGCACAGATCCAACACACTTGTATAGCAATGTTGCACTGACAACACAGATGAGTCCTTCCCCATTGATGCCCAAACCTGCATGTTCACTGGAGATGGCCACACGGTCAGGGAAGTAGACGAATAGAACAATGGCAGGCACAACAGATGTGCAGGGGTGGAAGCCACAGATGTGAAATTGCCAATCTAAGTAGGAAATCCCATTGCCAAATACTGAACACATGACACCCTCAGATGCTGCTATGGATGACATGGATACACCACAGGATAGGACACATTCCCCCTGGACCACATGGGTTCCTGCACAGTAACACCTCATTATCATGAGACCAAATATCACCATCACTGCAGCAAGGGCATGGTTAGCATCATCAACATCATGTACATCAGAAGCAAAAGCACTAGAGAACAGAAAGTTGCTTTATTCAGCATATGTGGCATTAAAAGTAGAAGTCCGGTAGAACATAAACAAAGGCCAATGGCCAGTCCATCAACAAAGTCACAAGTGGGTGCCAGTGGCAGATGCCACCCTACACATGCCTGCACAAAACCAGGGACAATCCACTAGGAGGGGCAACCGGGGGGTAGGCCAGGCACCGCAGGGACAGGATCAGGGCTCACCAGGAGGAAGCAGGGAAGGGGTGGTGGGTGCTGAAGAGCCACTGACAACTGCAGTGGAGGTGTCTGACATGGTGTGTGCCGGCACAACTGGGGGGCATGGCTCAGATGTTGTGGGTGCCGGCACGACTGCAGTGGACCCTGCAGATGGAGTGGACAGGTCCGCCACTGCAGTGCCCAAGTCAGACAGGGTGGTAGTGGACTCCACTGCAGTGCCTACCACCAGGGGAGGAGAATGGGGAACAGGCAAGGTGGGCTGGACAGAGGGGGAGGACACCCTCACCACATCAGTGGCACAGACAAGCGCAGCGGGGGTGTGGTGCCGGGAGAGCAAGTGGCAGGGGAGAAGGCCGGAGCCTCTTGGGGATGGTATATCTGTGGGTGGGGGAACCTGGGGCAGGGTGTGGTGGGGGCACCTGTGGAGTGGGGGCCTGAGGGATGGAGGAAGGAGACCTGGTGCTTGAGCTGCAGGGCGGCGGCGGGGTCTTGCTCTTAGCACTCCGGGGGGACTTGTGGGTGGGGGCCTCAGTCTGTCTGCGCCTGGGGGAGGGTGTCCGGGGGAGAGGGGCACTCTGCTCCGTGTGGGGGTGCTTCCTCTTCCCCCTGGATGCTGGGGCAGCTGGATCGGAGGGGAAGAGGCCGAGGTCACTGAGGAAGAGGCGCTGGGTCTTTGGGGTTGCAGGTGAGGCAAGGGAGGGTGCTTTGGAGGGAGAGGCAACTGAGGACTGCGCAGTGCCCGTGGATGCGTGTGTGTGTACCAGGGCCCCATCCCCTGTGAGTCTGGTTTCAGTCCCCTGACTGTGCGTGCGTGTGCGTTTAGTTTGTGGCGTGTGTGTCTGTGTGCTGGACGTGTGTGTGCTGGTGTGTGCCTGTGCCGGTGTGTGTGTGCTTGGGACGGGTAAGGTGCTGGGGAGTGTGGATGGAGCAGAGGCAGGAGGGGTGAGGGACTGTCTGAGGAGGGACACTGCTGCCGTCAGGGAGGAGTCCATGGACCTGTTGCCCCTCTGTAGGTCAGACATGCCCGATGAGATGCCCTCCATGAACGACACCAGCTGAGTCAACAGTGCGGTGGGCGCATGGAGGACACTCAGCATGGCTGTCTGCCCTACATGGAGCTGGCGAAGGAGGTACACAGACTCCTCACTCAGGGCAGCAGGGGACACAGGGGCAGGGGGTGCGGTGCCTGGGCCAAAGGAGACACGCTCCCGAACATGGGAGCCTCCACGGACTTGGGGAATGGGAGCCGATGGGAGGGCGGTGGTGGTGCTGGTGGTGGCGGGGACAGCAACACTAGCTGGCGTGTGGTGGCTGCTGACACCCGCCTCCAAAAGGGAGTCATCCTCCGAGTTGCTCTGGTCCTCAGCTGAGGTGGATGGTGCTGAGCACTCCTCGGTGTGGCTCCCCTCACCCTCCGTGCCACTGGGTCCCTCCGACCACTCCTCGGCTGCTGACCCAGTCTGGCTCTCTGGCTCCTCCTGGTCCGTGGAGCTGTCCCCTTCCGTGGCCGTGGATGTATCTGCAAACAATGGGGAAACAGACAGACATCAGTCACCTGCACCAAACGCACACACCACTGTGAGCACAGCACATTACAGAGCAAGCCCTGGCATCATTAGTTGTACATTGCTAAAAGTGCCCTAACTGAACAGGAGAAGCCAATTGTCAGTCTGATGCCAAGCATGGCACTCACATCCCACATGGCCTTGCACCCATCTGTCTGGTGTCTGTTGGATTGCAACACCCCAGTGTGGACACATGCACCAAGTACACAGTAGTTGGACAGTGCAGAGGACACGGTGTGGCATGTGGACATGCACACATCACAGTTCTTGCCACTGAGTCAGTACAGGTTTCCGGATGAAAGGGATGCCCAGAGTCAAATAGGAAATGCATGTGATGCATACCAGCGACAGACACCATGATGCACCCATGTCCTGATAGCCAGCGCCACTATGGTGTGCATGTAGCACATGTCACTCCCCTGCAGGACCACCAATAAGTTGACACATGCCATGGCAGAGGCATGACTGCTAAGTCATACATCACTGTCTCAGTGATGTATGACTTGGCAGCCAGACAACAACACTATGCACTGTGTCACAATAGTAGGTCATGGGGAATGCAAGTCCTGGAGCTGCACAAGTGCACATGTACATCCCCCACACAACACATCATCTTAACCCTCATCTGTCCAGGTCACACCTATTGGACATATGGGAGACCTGTGACACTACCCTCGGAACCTGAGCCCCTCACAATTTGCTGTGAATGGGTAACAGCTGGCTGAACTTCACATTCGCATACCCCAGTCTGCACGGGCAGCTGATCAAACACCTATGTGACACACAAGTATCGTCTCCTATGGTCACATCTCCAGGGGCATGCTGAGCCCCTACCAAGAAACACCCCAGCAGTCCTGGCAACTAATCCACAGCACACTGACACAGAGGCAGACACCTGAGGGGTCAAATCACTGTGCACAATGTGTCAGCTGATACACGGGAGTGGGAGTACAGAGTGCATTACATGGCCTGGAGTAGGCATGACTGTCCTGCTCCACATGAATGAGGGATGTGCCCTGGACAGTGGATAGCTGGCTATGTATGTGTGACACACGTAATCTGCACACTCCTGGGGCCCAAACATTGTTCCCACCCGCTGCATGGGCGTGTGCCACATACCTCAGGCACATGTGGTGGCTCAGCTCAGCAAGTTGACCGCATATCAAAGCAACACGCAGATCACATGTCCAAACCCAGGCGCTGTGTGAACAATGGACCCACCCATGATGCCCACAACAGAGTTAGGGAAACAGATGCTGTCCCCCACCTTTAGTGAAGCAAACTGCAAGGACACAGTCCCAAGTGACACAATTCCCTGAATGTAAGGGCCACACCTGGGTATCAGATGAGCAGTGGGCAGTGCACAATAGAGGGACATGGCTCCTGGACAACATGACTGCTGCACTGTGGCAGTTGAACCAGGCCAGAGGAGGGCACAAATCATGTAATACAGAGTTCACAGTGCAGTCTTTGACTCACCCCCTCCTTGCTGCTGTCTGGCCTTCAGCTGCCCATCCAGGTCTGGAAACACCACCGCCAGGATCTGGAGCATGTGGGGGTCAGGGTCCGTGTTCCGCCCGTCCTGCGAGGAGGCGACAGCTTCAGCTGGACCCGTGCAATCCTCCGGGTCCAGCCCCGAAGGTCCTGCCACCTCTTCTGGCAGTTGCGGATCCGGCGCTTGTAGACCCCCACGGACCGGACAGCCCGGACGATGTCCTTCCAGATTTCCTGCCTCCGATGGGCATTAACCTGTCAGGATGACAAAGTGAAAAGGCCATTACCACACATGCAAAATATCCGTGCATGACACATGTCTCAATCACAGGGGCACATGATGTACACAGGCAGTGCAAAGCTGACCATGGACAGTTTGCCAGATGTCACTACATGGTATCATTGCATGGGAAGTAAAACCATGTTCAAATGCACTGTCACTGCACCATACCTGTCCAGTGCAAGTCACTACACACTATGGGGGCTGACAACTACTCAGTGAGCCTGCTAGCCAGTGGCGTGCAGACTCTCAGCCTTGCTAGTCACACAAAATGCACATTCAGAAAGGCAGTGCACAGAACACTCACCTGCTCCCCTGGTGTCCCATACAGCTTGCTGTACTGTGGAAGTAGGCTGTCCAGCAGGGCCTGGTTCTCTTCAAGGCTGAAGGCTGGGGCTCTCTCCACAGTACGTGCCATTGCAGGGTCCAGAGGGGCAGAGACAGCAGCAGTGCAGTGGCAGATGTCGTCCTGGAGCATGTAGTGCAGGCAAGTGAGCTCTCAGGGGAACAGCCAGCAATATATATGTGCTGGAGAGGCAGATACTGTCCCTTGTGTCCAAAGTGATAGGTCCAAGTCGTTTGCATCTTCTGAATCTGGCCAATCCATGGAATAGCAGCACCAAAACATGCCCACAGCATCCTTCAAATCTTCAACTTCATGACATACATGATTTTGCAACATTGTTGTGGGTGACCAACTGACTTTACAGCAACCGACTCGTTCGAAATTCGAAAACGCGTCCGTTGCCAGGCAAGCCCATTGTCAATGGGTGCGCACCGATCGGTCCATTGCAGTACAACGCGCACAGGGGTACAACGCGTACCCGCACACATTGAATGCAATGGGCCGGCCGGAGGCACCGATCGGTCCATTGCGGTACAACGTGCACAGGGGTACAACGCGTACCCGCACACATTGAATGCAATGGGCCGGCCGGAGGCACCGATCGGTCCATTGCAGTTCAACGCGCACAGGGGTACAACGCGTACCCGCACACATTGAATGCAATGGGCCGGCCGGAGGCACCGATCGGTCCATTGCAGTACAACGCGCACAGGGGTACAACGCGTACCCGCACACATTGAATGCAATGGGCCGGCCGGAGGCACCGATCGGTCCATTGCAGTACAACGCGCACAGGGGTACAACGCGTACCCGCACACATTGAATGCAATGGGCCGGCCAGAGGCACCGATCGGTCCATTGCAGTACAACGCGCACAGGGATACAACGCGTACCCGCACACATTGAATGCATGGGCCGGCCGGAGGCACCGATCGGTCCATTGCGGTACAACGCACACAGGGGTACAACGCGTACCCGCACACATTGAATGCAATGGGCCGGCCGGAGGCACCGATCGGTCCATTGCAGTTCAACACGCACAGGGGTACAACGCGTACCCGCACACATTGAATGCAATGGGCCGGCCGGAGGCACCGATCGGTCCATTGCGGTACAACGCGCACAGGGGTACAATGCGTACCCGTACACATTGAATGCAATGGGCCGGCCGGAGGCACCGATCGGTCCATTGCAGTTCAACGCTCACAGGGGTACAACGCGTACCCGCACACATTGAATGCAATGGAGGCACCGATCGGTCCATTGCAGTACAACGCATCACTGTACATGTGACTGGCATATGTCAGCATGCCTGTCTCAGATGGACATATGCCAGCCACAGATAGCTCCCAGGGAGTGATGGGCACACCTACATCACGACAGCCTGTCCAAACTTTATCATAAGGCATGTAAGGCTGCATTTCCTATTGTGTGTATGTTGGTGTACATGTTGTCCTGTGGGTGTCACCTGTGGGCAGCCACCCCCAGGCTGTGCACGTGTTCATGGGGACAGGATCCTGGGTGTTACGTGTACATGACCACTGTGATGTGCAACTGTTCATATCTGTGCATGTGCCATGGTCACATTTCACAGTGGTGTATGTGTATGTCATGTCACATACCCCGTGAGTCCCATGTGGGATGGTATGTTTGAGCCAGGGTGTCCCAGTGGCACAATAGTGATGGTCCTCCACAGTCTTTGTGCATGTAGTGTTTACAATGTCTCTGATTTCATGTGCACAGTGGGAGACAGTCTCCACATCCACGTTGTGTGTGCATGGACTCTGATGTTGTGCGTGTGTGTCACAGACGTTCATGTCTGTCCTGCCGTGGCAAGTGGGGCCACTACCTGTGGGGGTCATGGTTGTTTTGCTGTGGTGTATACATGATACTCCATGTAATGCCAGTGTCCATGTGGCATTACAGGGTCCCTGGGAATGTACCTGTCGTTGAGCTGTGGTGCCTGGGGCACATCTGACCTCACATGTCACTGTGGGGGGTTATTGTGACACGGCAGCAGGAGATGGGAACTGTGACACGGCCTCATGATATCCAATGGGCCAACCTGGGACTAATTGATGCCACCTGTTGGACCGTGTTGACAGATGTTGGCCATGTATGTACCATACATGTCCTTCCGGTACTGCACACTTCATGTAGTTGTGCCTCATAATGATGTATGTTGGGATCTTGAGTGTGTTCAATGCCGCATATGTGGGGTGACTGACAATCTTGCTTACTTCTCCTCTGCACTGCAGGGCTCCTGCTGTCCATCGACCATTTCCAGACCTGGCAACGATGGTGGAACGGGACAGCATCCGACGGTACCGCTTCACCAGGCAGCTGATTGAGGATTTGGCAGTGCAGTTGTCCCCACATTTGCAGCCTGGCCGGCCGTATCCTACAGCACTGACCCCCAAGGTGAAGGTGATGGCAGCCCTACACTTCTTTGCCACTGGTACCTTCCAACATACTGTGGCGACTGCTGGTGGGATGTCACAGACCATGTTCAGCCGTGTGCTCCGCGATGTTTTGGCGGCAATGTTGCTCTTCCTGAACCGGTACATCTATTTCCCTAGACTGCGACGACTCACTGACGTGAAGAGTGACTTTTATGCCCTGGGGAGGATGCCGCATGTAATTGGCTCCATTGATGGGACACATGTGGCTTTGGTACCACCACAGGCCCAGGAGCAGGCCTACAGGAACCGCAAGCACTACCACTCGGTCAATGCACTGGTGGTGTGTCTTGCAGACATGACCATCACACACGTGTGTGCCCGTTTCCCTGGTTCAGCACACGATGCCTTTGTGATGAGGAGTAGTCGCATCCCCAGGATGATGGCACAGATGCAGAACCAGCGTGCCTGGCTTGTCGGTGTGTACTGACTTTGTGCCATTGTGTGTGATCTGATCTGTAGTATTCCGCCCACTTTTCCAAGTCAGCTAATGTGCACTTGTCTGTCCGTAGGTGACTCGGGATACCCCAACATGCCGTGGTTGCTGACACCCCTCAGGAACCCTGTGACACCAGCCCAGATGCGCTACAATGAGGCACATGGTCGGACCAGGAGAGTGATTGAGCGGACCTTTGGTCTCCTGAAGAGCCGCTTCCGCTGCCTGGACAAGACCGGAGGGTCCCTCCCATATGCCCCTGCGAAAGTGTGCAAGATTATCATCGTCTGCTGCATGCTCCACAACCTGGCAGTGCGGAAGGAGTTGCCTCTCATCCAGGATGACAATGACCAACATCCGCCACCTGTGGAGGATCCTGGCCTGGACCACGATGCCAGTGACGATGATGATGATGATGGTGATGGTGATGTCCGCACACAGCTCATCACCAACTTCTTTAGCTGAATGTGAGTATCCTGAGGTGTCATATCAATGATGTGAGTTGGCATGATGTGTGGGTGGTGCTCTGGTGCTGTTGGAGTGTGTCCATGGGCTACTTGACTGGATGTGTGTTGCGATGTGTGGTGACAGGTGGGCTGTACTCCCCAACAGTGTTGACATGCTAACTTGGTTCTGGGTGGGTATCTTGTAACATGTATTGTGCATGAGTTTTGCTGTTCTGTCCTGTACTCCATTGCTTTTGACTGTGTGTCATTTCTGTCCTTCACAGGGTACTTTCAGATTCGTTTGGTCAACTGTGTCCACCGACGACGTGATTGCACATCCAGGCTGGTAGCTGTTGTGTCCCTACAGGTGATGTGCGCCACACCCATGGACTTCCTTCCGTCTACAGTTGTTGACTGTGTGCCCGCTGCCAGGTGGGATTACCTTGCATCTGTAGTGGTTACAGCATGTTGCAACTGTGTAATAAACCTGTGCTTCACTTTGTGATGTGCGTTGTCTGTGGTCACACATTTGACTGCCATTTGCTTACTGCACCTGTGGGCTACTTGACTACAACTGGGAATGGGTGTGGTGTCTGTGCATTGCACCGTCTTCCCTGGCAACATCAGTGTAGGCAATGAGTCAGATGGCCTAGGTGTGTATGTGTTGTGTAGCCCTGGTGGTGTGTCTCCCTCATGTGTGTCACGTTGCCTGTACTCACATGCCTGTGTTGTCCTTGCTGTTGCAGTTCGCATACACAGTGTAATTTTGCAGTTCATCATCCCCATAACAGCACCCACGTTGGAATCATGACAGAGGCAAGTATGGTGTATTAGTGTGTTTATTGTGATACATTTGTGTTAATAGTGCATAGGATGGGTAGTGCTGTACATAAATCTTGCAATCCCAAGTTCCTAGGTGAATTGAAAGTCCTGGTAGACAGGATCCCCAGTATCGGGGCCACAGTTGTCTGACACATTGGTCCAACCTGTTCTCCCCATGCAATGTGTGGGTGTAGTGTTGCCGTCAACACGGTGAACAGTCTGTGCACAAAGGCGAACATCCAGAACAGATTCAGGCTTCCTGGGAGTTGCGCTTGGCCATCGGCCTCTCACTTTTCCCTCCTCGGACGACCCCTCTTCTTGGGGGGGGGCCCTCAAGTACAGGCTGCTGCGGTGCAGGGGACTCTCCGCCAGAGTCCTCCTCCCTCCCTGTGGCAGTTGCAGTTTGTTCGGCACCAGATGTTGTTGGCACACAGGGAGGTGTGGACTGGTTGCTGTTCATCTGGCGGAGGCATTGTAAAATGTCCCTGTGCACCGCCGTCATCTCATGCAGTGCATCCCACTTGGACTCCACGCGGGACATGTGTGAGTCCACACGGGACATGTGTGACTCCACGTGGGACATGTGGGAGTCCAAGCGGGCATGATGGGCAGCCTGCTGCTGTTTAATGTCTCTGAGGAGCCCCACTACCTGGCTGAGCTCTCCGGTGCTGGACTGGTACGCATCAGCTATGCGTACCAGTTGTGGGTCATCATGCACACCAGCAACGTCTGTAAGCAGCGACCTCTGTCTCCCACCCCTCCCACCACCCCTGCTGACATGTGCAGTGTGTGCAGTGGCACGCACAGATAACCCTGGTCCACCTTGGGGGTTGGTGGTGGTGGTGGTGTCCATGGCCCCAGGTTGGTCCAGGGTCCCTGTGCTGGTGTTGCTCCTTGTTCTGTCCATGTCGGCAGGGATGGTATTCGTGGTGACAGTCGTTGGAGGGGTGGGTGCAGGGGGTGCAGCTGGTGGTCCTGCTGGTGCTGCAGCTGGTGGTCCTGCTGGTGCTGCATGTTGACTTGCACCGGATGTGCCAGGTTGTTCTTCATCGTCCGAGGAGGACAGAGGCTGTACGACGCCAGTGAGCTCGGCATCCTCTTGAGCCTGGGACTGGGACTCCTCAGCGTCTGCTGCTGTGTCCCCATCATCACCTGTTTTTGGGAGACACAAACAATGTATGTTATGTTTCTGCAGACATCAATGGTTGACACACATGACAGTTGTGACTGTGCCTCTGGGTGCGGGCCTGTACATTGCATTGTCCTAAGTCGTCACAGTCAGGGGTTGATATTGGTGTGGCACATTGTCCTGCATTATTTGGGCATATCTATGTATTTTCTGGGGTGTGAACATGGTCTGCATTGGTTGTGTTTGGTTGACAGCCGGCCCTCCTTCCCACCCACCCAGCCAGTCAGTTATCCCACCATGGAACGTGCTTGCGTTGCAGGGAGTGGAAGTTGTCTCTCAGGATGTCAGTCAGTGGTGTCCTGCTGTTTGTTGGTGCACAGTTGCCAGCAGGGCCTTGTGCTCCCCACAGCAGTAGCCAGTGTCAGCCATCTTGTGAGTCCTTCTCCACTTCCTGTGATGTGAGCATGGTTCAGGGTGGTGTTGATGGGACAGTTGTGGGGGTGACCAATATCAGTGACTACGACTCCCATCATGCTATTGCCTCCACCCCCTTCCCAGCATGCCCATGCTTCCTTCCTTTTGACTCTGCTTCCCTGTGGGGTGGGCTGGCTGTGCTGACAGGATGGCTGGGAGTGTTGTCCTGGCAGTTGTTTGGCTAGAAGTCCCAAGAGTGGCCCTGTGCTTCACACAACATAACCCAGGGTGGTGGTTCTTTGTGGGATCTTGTGTTAGGATGGGGGGCATTGCATTCTACCAGGTGGGTACTGTGGAGTTTGTGTTGGGGTGTGTGTGAGGGGAGGTGCTTGTGACTATGGTTAGTGCTGCAAGTCCTCCTTCCCACCCAGCCAGCCAGCCAGCCAGTTATCCCACCATGGAACGTGCTTGCATTGCAGGGAGTGTAAGTTGTCTCTCAGGATGTCAGTCAGTGGTGTCCTGCTGTTTGTTGGTGCACAGTTGCCAGCAGGGCCTTGTGTTCCCCACAGCAGTAGCCAGTGTCAGCCATCTTGTGAGTCCTTCTCCACTCCCTGTGATGTGAGCATGGTTCAGGGAGGTGTTGATGGGACAGTTGTGGGGGTGAGCTATGTCTGTGACTACGACTCCCATCATGCCATTGCCTCCACCCCACTTCCCAGCATTACCATACTTACTTGCTTTTGTGTGGAGTTCAGTGTGTGTGGGTGTGAGAGCAATGGCAAGATGGCTGACAGTGGTGTCCTGCTGTTGGTTGGTGTGCAGTACCCAGCATGCCCTTGTGCTCCCCACGACACAGCAACAGTGTCAGACATCTTTGATGGGCCTTTCCACTCTCTGTGGGATGTGCATGCGTGAGTGTGAGCTTGCTGGGCCATGTGGTGGGGGATGTAGAGCTGTGACTACGACTCCCATCATGCTATTGCCTCCTCCCCCTTCCCAGCATGCCCATGCTTCCTTCCTTTTGACTCTGCTTCCCTGTGGGGTGGGCTGGCTGTGCTGACAGGATGGCTGGGAGTGTTGTCCTGGCAGTTGTTTGGCTAGAAGTCCCAAGAGTGTCCCTGTGCTTCACACAACATAACCCAGGGTGGTGGTTCTTTGTGGGATCTTGTGTTAGGATGGGGGGCATTGCATTCTACCAGGTGGGTTCTGTGGAGTTTGTGTTGGGGTGTGTGTGAGGGGAGGTGCTTGTGACTATGGTCAGTGCTGCAAGTCCCCCTTCCCACCCAGCCAGCCAGATATCCCACCATGGAACGTGCTTGCATTGCAGGGAGTGTAAGTTGTCTCTCAGGATGTCAGTCAGTGGTGTCCTGCTGTTTGTTGGTGCACAGTTGCCAGCAGGGCCTTGTGCTCCCCACAGCAGTAGCCAGTGTCAGCCATCTTGTGAGTCCTTCTCCACTTCCTGTGATGTGAGCATGGTTCAGGGTGGTGTTGATGGGACAGTTGTGGGGGTGACCAATATCAGTGACTACGACTCCCATCATGCTATTGCCTCCACCCCCTTCCCAGCATGCCCATGCTTCCTTCCTTTTGATTCTGCTTCCCTGTGGGGTGGGCTGGATGTGCTGACAGGATGGCTGGGAGTGTTGTCCTGGCAGTTGTTTGGCTAAGAGTCCCAAGAGTGGCCCTGTGCTTCACACAACATAACCCAGGGTGGTGGTTCTTTGTGGGATCTTGTGTTAGGATGGGTGGCATTGCATTCTACCAGGTGGGTACTGTGGAGTTTGTGTTGGGGTGTGTGTGAGGGGAGGTGCTTGTGACTATGGTCAGTGCTGCAAGTCCCCCTTCCCACCCAGCCAGCCAGATATCCCACCATGGAACGTGCTTGCATTGCAGGGAGTGGAAGTTGTCTCTCAGGATGTCAGTCAGTGGTGTCCTGCTGTTTGTTGGTGCACAGTTGCCAGCAGGGCCTTGTGCTCCCCACAGCAGTAGCCAGTGTCAGCCATCTTGTGAGTCCTTCTCCACTTCCTGTGATGTGAGCATGGTTCAGGGTGGTGTTGATGGGACAGTTGTGGGGGTGACCAATATCAGTGACTACGACTCCCATCATGCTATTGCCTCCACCCCCTTCCCAGCATGCCCATGCTTCCTTCCTTTTGATTCTGCTTCCCTGTGGGGTGGGCTGGCTGTGCTGACAGGATGGCTGGGAGTGTTGTCCTGGCAGTTGTTTGGCTAAGAGTCCCAAGAGTGGCCCTGTGCTTCACACAACATAACCCAGGGTGGTGGTTCTTTGTGGGATCTTGTGTTAGGATGGGGGCATTGCATTCTACCAGGTGGGTACTGTGGAGTTTGTGTTGGGGTGTGTGTGAGGGGAGGTGCTTGTGACTATGGTCAGTGCTGCAAGTCCCCCTTCCCACCCAGTCAGCCAGATATCCCACCATGGAACGTGCTTGCATTGCAGGGAGTGGAAGTTGTCTCTCAGGATGTCAGTCAGTGGTGTCCTGCTGTTTGTTGGTGCACAGTTGCCAGCAGGGCCTTGTGCTCCCCACAGCAGTAGCCAGTGTCAGCCATCTTGTGAGTCCTTCTCCACTTCCTGTGATGTGAGCATGGTTCAGGGTGGTGTTGATGGGACAGTTGTGGTGGTGACCAATATCAGTGACTACGACTCCCATCATGCTATTGCCTCCACCCCCCTTCCCAGCATGCCCATGCTTCCTTCCTTTTGATTCTGCTTCCCTGTGGGGTGGGCTGGCTGTGCTGACAGGATGGCTGGGAGTGTTGTCCTGGCAGTTGTTTGGCTAAGAGTCCCAAGAGTGGCCCTGTGCTTCACACAACATAACCCAGGGTGGTGATTCTTTGTGGGATCTTGTGTTAGGATGGGGGGCATTGCATTCTACCAGGTGGGTACTGTGGAGTTTGTGTTGGGGTGTGTGTGAGGGGAGGTGCTTGTGACTATGGTCAGTGCTGCAAGTCCCCCTTCCCACCCAGCCAGCCAGATATCCCACCATGGAACGTGCTTGCATTGCAGGGAGTGGAAGTTGTCTCTCAGGATGTCAGTCAGTGGTGTCCTGCTGTTTGTTGGTGCACAGTTGCCAGCAGGGCCTTGTGCTCCCCACAGCAGTAGCCAGTGTCAGCCATCTTGTGAGTCCTTCTCCACTTCCTGTGATGTGAGCATGGTTCAGGGTGGTGTTGATGGGACAGTTGTGGGGGTGACCAATATCAGTGACTACGACTCCCATCATGCTATTGCCTCCACCCCCTTCCCAGCATGCCCATGCTTCCTTCCTTTTGATTCTGCTTCCCTGTGGGGTGGGCTGGCTGTGCTGACAGGATGGCTGGGAGTGTTGTCCTGGCAGTTGTTTGGCTAAGAGTCCCAAGAGTGGCCCTGTGCTTCACACAACATAACCCAGGGTGGTGGTTCTTTGTGGGATCTTGTGTTAGGATGGGGGCATTGCATTCTACCAGGTGGGTACTGTGGAGTTTGTGTTGGGGTGTGTGTGAGGGGAGGTGCTTGTGACTATGGTCAGTGCTGCAAGTCCCCCTTCCCACCCAGCCAGCCAGATATCCCACCATGGAACGTGCTTGCATTGCAGGGAGTGGAAGTTGTCTCTCAGGATGTCAGTCAGTGGTGTCCTGCTGTTTGTTGGTGCACAGTTGCCAGCAGGGCCTTGTGCTCCCCACAGCAGTAGCCAGTGTCAGCCATCTTGTGAGTCCTTCTCCACTTCCTGTGATGTGAGCATGGTTCAGGGTGGTGTTGATGGGACAGTTGTGGGGGTGACCAATATCAGTGACTACGACTCCCATCATGCTATTGCCTCCACCCCCTTCCCAGCATGCCCATGCTTCCTTCCTTTTGATTCTGCTTCCCTGTGGGGTGGGCTGGCTGTGCTGACAGGATGGCTGGGAGTGTTGTCCTGGCAGTTGTTTGGCTAAGAGTCCCAAGAGTGGCCCTGTGCTTCACACAACATAACCCAGGGTGGTGGTTCTTTGTGGGATCTTGTGTTAGGATGGGGGCATTGCATTCTACCAGGTGGGTACTGTGGAGTTTGTGTTGGGGTGTGTGTGAGGGGAGGTGCTTGTGACTATGGTCAGTGCTGCAAGTCCCCCTTCCCACCCAGCCAGCCAGATATCCCACCATGGAACGTGCTTGCATTGCAGGGAGTGGAAGTTGTCTCTCAGGATGTCAGTCAGTGGTGTCCTGCTGTTTGTTGGTGCACAGTTGCCAGCAGGGCCTTGTGCTCCCCACAGCAGTAGCCAGTGTCAGCCATCTTGTGAGTCCTTCTCCACTTCCTGTGATGTGAGCATGGTTCAGGGTGGTGTTGATGGGACAGTTGTGGTGGTGACCAATATCAGTGACTACGACTCCCATCATGCTATTGCCTCCACCCCCTTCCCAGCATGCCCATGCTTCCTTCCTTTTGATTCTGCTTCCCTGTGGGGTGGGCTGGCTGTGCTGACAGGATGGCTGGGAGTGTTGTCCTGGCAGTTGTTTGGCTAAGAGTCCCAAGAGTGGCCCTGTGCTTCACACAACATAACCCAGGGTGGTGGTTCTTTGTGGGATCTTGTGTTAGGATGGGTGGCATTGCATTCTACCAGGTGGGTACTGTGGAGTTTGTGTTGGGGTGTGTGTGAGGGGAGGTGCTTGTGACTATGGTCAGTGCTGCAAGTCCCCCTTCCCACCCAGCCAGCCAGATATCCCACCATGGAACGTGCTTGCATTGCAGGGAGTGGAAGTTGTCTCTCAGGATGTCAGTCAGTGGTGTCCTGCTGTTTGTTGGTGCACAGTTGCCAGCAGGGCCTTGTGCTCCCCACAGCAGTAGCCAGTGTCAGCCATCTTGTGAGTCCTTCTCCACTTCCTGTGATGTGAGCATGGTTCAGGGTGGTGTTGATGGGACAGTTGTGGGGGTGACCAATATCAGTGACTACGACTCCCATCATGCTATTGCCTCCACCCCCTTCCCAGCATGCCCATGCTTCCTTCCTTTTGATTCTGCTTCCCTGTGGGGTGGGCTGGCTGTGCTGACAGGATGGCTGGGAGTGTTGTCCTGGCAGTTGTTTGGCTAAGAGTCCCAAGAGTGGCCCTGTGCTTCACACAACATAACCCAGGGTGGTGGTTCTTTGTGGGATCTTGTGTTAGGATGGGGGCATTGCATTCTACCAGGTGGGTACTGTGGAGTTTGTGTTGGGGTGTGTGTGAGGGGAGGTGCTTGTGACTATGGTCAGTGCTGCAAGTCCCCCTTCCCACCCAGCCAGCCAGATATCCCACCATGGAACGTGCTTGCATTGCAGGGAGTGGAAGTTGTCTCTCAGGATGTCAGTCAGTGGTGTCCTGCTGTTTGTTGGTGCACAGTTGCCAGCAGGGCCTTGTGCTCCCCACAGCAGTAGCCAGTGTCAGCCATCTTGTGAGTCCTTCTCCACTTCCTGTGATGTGAGCATGGTTCAGGGTGGTGTTGATGGGACAGTTGTGGGGGTGACCAATATCAGTGACTACGACTCCCATCATGCTATTGCCTCCACCCCCTTCCCAGCATGCCCATGCTTCCTTCCTTTTGATTCTGCTTCCCTGTGGGGTGGGCTGGCTGTGCTGACAGGATGGCTGGGAGTGTTGTCCTGGCAGTTGTTTGGCTAAGAGTCCCAAGAGTGGCCCTGTGCTTCACACAACATAACCCAGGGTGGTGGTTCTTTGTGGGATCTTGTGTTAGGATGGGTGGCATTGCATTCTACCAGGTGGGTACTGTGGAGTTTGTGTTGGGGTGTGTGTGAGGGGAGGTGCTTGTGACTATGGTCAGTGCTGCAAGTCCCCCTTCCCACCCAGCCAGCCAGATATCCCACCATGGAACGTGCTTGCATTGCAGGGAGTGGAAGTTGTCTCTCAGGATGTCAGTCAGTGGTGTCCTGCTGTTTGTTGGTGCACAGTTGCCAGCAGGGCCTTGTGCTCCCCACAGCAGTAGCCAGTGTCAGCCATCTTGTGAGTCCTTCTCCACTTCCTGTGATGTGAGCATGGTTCAGGGTGGTGTTGATGGGACAGTTGTGGGGGTGACCAATATCAGTGACTACGACTCCCATCATGCTATTGCCTCCACCCCCTTCCCAGCATGCCCATGCTTCCTTCCTTTTGATTCTGCTTCCCTGTGGGGTGGGCTGGCTGTGCTGACAGGATGGCTGGGAGTGTTGTCCTGGCAGTTGTTTGGCTAAGAGTCCCAAGAGTGGCCCTGTGCTTCACACAACATAACCCAGGGTGGTGGTTCTTTGTGGGATCTTGTGTTAGGATGGGGGCATTGCATTCTACCAGGTGGGTACTGTGGAGTTTGTGTTGGGGTGTGTGTGAGGGGAGGTGCTTGTGACTATGGTCAGTGCTGCAAGTCCCCCTTCCCACCCAGCCAGCCAGATATCCCACCATGGAACGTGCTTGCATTGCAGGGAGTGGAAGTTGTCTCTCAGGATGTCAGTCAGTGGTGTCCTGCTGTTTGTTGGTGCACAGTTGCCAGCAGGGCCTTGTGCTCCCCACAGCAGTAGCCAGTGTCAGCCATCTTGTGAGTCCTTCTCCACTTCCTGTGATGTGAGCATGGTTCAGGGTGGTGTTGATGGGACAGTTGTGGGGGTGACCAATATCAGTGACTACGACTCCCATCATGCTATTGCCTCCACCCCCTTCCCAGCATGCCCATGCTTCCTTCCTTTTGATTCTGCTTCCCTGTGGGGTGGGCTGGCTGTGCTGACAGGATGGCTGGGAGTGTTGTCCTGGCAGTTGTTTGGCTAAGAGTCCCAAGAGTGGCCCTGTGCTTCACACAACATAACCCAGGGTGGTGGTTCTTTGTGGGATCTTGTGTTAGGATGGGGGCATTGCATTCTACCAGGTGGGTACTGTGGAGTTTGTGTTGGGGTGTGTGTGAGGGGAGGTGCTTGTGACTATGGTCAGTGCTGCAAGTCCCCCTTCCCACCCAGCCAGCCAGATATCCCACCATGGAACGTGCTTGCATTGCAGGGAGTGGAAGTTGTCTCTCAGGATGTCAGTCAGTGGTGTCCTGCTGTTTGTTGGTGCACAGTTGCCAGCAGGGCCTTGTGCTCCCCACAGCAGTAGCCAGTGTCAGCCATCTTGTGAGTCCTTCTCCACTTCCTGTGATGTGAGCATGGTTCAGGGTGGTGTTGATGGGACAGTTGTGGGGGTGACCAATATCAGTGACTACGACTCCCATCATGCTATTGCCTCCACCCCCTTCCCAGCATGCCCATGCTTCCTTCCTTTTGATTCTGCTTCCCTGTGGGGTGGGCTGGCTGTGCTGACAGGATGGCTGGGAGTGTTGTCCTGGCAGTTGTTTGGCTAAGAGTCCCAAGAGTGGCCCTGTGCTTCACACAACATAACCCAGGGTGGTGGTTCTTTGTGGGATCTTGTGTTAGGATGGGGGCATTGCATTCTACCAGGTGGGTACTGTGGAGTTTGTGTTGGGGTGTGTGTGAGGGGAGGTGCTTGTGACTATGGTCAGTGCTGCAAGTCCCCCTTCCCACCCAGCCAGCCAGATATCCCACCATGGAACGTGCTTGCATTGCAGGGAGTGGAAGTTGTCTCTCAGGATGTCAGTCAGTGGTGTCCTGCTGTTTGTTGGTGCACAGTTGCCAGCAGGGCCTTGTGCTCCCCACAGAAGTAGCCAGTGTCAGCCATCTTGTGAGTCCTTCTCCACTTCCTGTGATGTGAGCATGGTTCAGGGTGGTGTTGATGGGACAGTTGTGGGGGTGACCAATATCAGTGACTACGACTCCCATCATGCTATTGCCTCCACCCCCCCTTCCCAGCATGCCCATGCTTCCTTCCTTTTGATTCTGCTTCCCTGTGGGGTGGGCTGGCTGTGCTGACAGGATGGCTGGGAGTGTTGTCCTGGCAGTTGTTTGGCTAAGAGTCCCAAGAGTGGCCCTGTGCTTCACACAACATAACCCAGGGTGGTGGTTCTTTGTGGGATCTTGTGTTAGGATGGGGGGCATTGCATTCTACCAGGTGGGTACTGTGGAGTTTGTGTTGGGGTGTGTGTGAGGGGAGGTGCTTGTGACTATGGTCAGTGCTGCAAGTCCCCCTTCCCACCCAGCCAGCCAGATATCCCACCATGGAACGTGCTTGCATTGCAGGGAGTGGAAGTTGTCTCTCAGGATGTCAGTCAGTGGTGTCCTGCTGTTTGTTGGTGCACAGTTGCCAGCAGGGCCTTGTGCTCCCCACAGCAGTAGCCAGTGTCAGCCATCTTGTGAGTCCTTCTCCACTTCCTGTGATGTGAGCATGGTTCAGGGTGGTGTTGATGGGACAGTTGTGGGGGTGACCAATATCAGTGACTACGACTCCCATCATGCTATTGCCTCCACCCCCTTCCCAGCATGCCCATGCTTCCTTCCTTTTGATTCTGCTTCCCTGTGGGGTGGGCTGGCTGTGCTGACAGGATGGCTGGGAGTGTTGTCCTGGCAGTTGTTTGGCTAAGAGTCCCAAGAGTGGCCCTGTGCTTCACACAACACAACCCAGGGTGGTGGTTCTTTGTGGGATCTTGTGTTAGGATGGGGGGCATTGCATTCTACCAGGTGGGTACTGTGGAGTTTGTGTTGGGGTGTGTGTGAGTGGAGGTGCTTGTGACTATGGTCAGTGCTGCAAGTCCCCCTTCCCACCCAGCCAGCCAGATATCCCACCATGGAACGTGCTTGCATTGCAGGGAGTGGAAGTTGTCTCTCAGGATGTCAGTCAGTGGTGTCCTGCTGTTTGTTGGTGCACAGTTGCCAGCAGGGCCTTGTGCTCCCCACAGCAGTAGCCAATGTCAGCCATCTTGTGAGTCCTTCTCCACTTCCTGTGATGTGAGCATGGTTCAGGGTGGTGTTGATGGGACAGTTGTGGGGGTGACCAATATCAGTGACTACGACTCCCATCATGCTATTGACTCCACCCCCCTTCCCAGCATGCCCATGCTTCCTTCCTTTTGATTCTGCTTCCCTGTGGGGTGGGCTGGCTGTGCTGACAGGATGGCTGGGAGTGTTGTCCTGGCAGTTGTTTGGCTAAGAGTCCCAAGAGTGGCCCTGTGCTTCACACAACATAACCCAGGGTGGTGGTTCTTTGTGGGATCTTGTGTTAGGATGGGGGCATTGCATTCTACCAGGTGGGTACTGTGGAGTTTGTGTTGGGGTGTGTGTGAGGGGAGGTGCTTGTGACTATGGTCAGTGCTGCAAGTCCCCCTTCCCACCCAGCCAGCCAGATATCCCACCATGGAACGTGCTTGCATTGCAGGGAGTGGAAGTTGTCTCTCAGGATGTCAGTCAGTGGTGTCCTGCTGTTTGTTGGTGCACAGTTGCCAGCAGGGCCTTGTGCTCCCCACAGCAGTAGCCAGTGTCAGCCATCTTGTGAGTCCTTCTCCACTTCCTGTGATGTGAGCATGGTTCAGGGTGGTGTTGATGGGACAGTTGTGGGGGTGACCAATATCAGTGACTACGACTCCCATCATGCTATTGCCTTCACCCCCTTCCCAGCATGCCCATGCTTCCTTCCTTTTGATTCTGCTTCCCTGTGGGGTGGGCTGGCTGTGCTGACAGGATGGCTGGGAGTGTTGTCCTGGCAGTTGTTTGGCTAAGAGTCCCAAGAGTGGCCCTGTGCTTCACACAACATAACCCAGGGTGGTGGTTCTTTGTGGGATCTTGTGTTAGGATGGGTGGCATTGCATTCTACCAGGTGGGTACTGTGGAGTTTGTGTTGGGGTGTGTGTGAGGGGAGGTGCTTGTGACTATGGTCAGTGCTGCAAGTCCCCCTTCCCACCCAGCCAGCCAGATATCCCACCATGGAACGTGCTTGCATTGCAGGGAGTGGAAGTTGTCTCTCAGGATGTCAGTCAGTGGTGTCCTGCTGTTTGTTGGTGCACAGTTGCCAGCAGGGCCTTGTGCTCCCCACAGCAGTAGCCAGTGTCAGCCATCTTGTGAGTCCTTCTCCACTTCCTGTGATGTGAGCATGGTTCAGGGTGGTGTTGATGGGACAGTTGTGGGGGTGACCAATATCAGTGACTACGACTCCCATCATGCTATTGCCTCCACCCCCCTTCCCAGCATGCCCATGCTTCCTTCCTTTTGATTCTGCTTCCCTGTGGGGTGGGCTGGCTGTGCTGACAGGATGGCTGGGAGTGTTGTCCTGGCAGTTGTTTGGCTAAGAGTCCCAAGAGTGGCCCTGTGCTTCACACAACATAACCCAGGGTGGTGGTTCTTTGTGGGATCTTGTGTTAGGATGGGGGCATTGCATTCTACCAGGTGGGTACTGTGGAGTTTGTGTTGGGGTGTGTGTGAGGGGAGGTGCTTGTGACTATGGTCAGTGCTGCAAGTCCCCCTTCCCACCCAGCCAGCCAGATATCCCACCATGGAACGTGCTTGCATTGCAGGGAGTGGAAGTTGTCTCTCAGGATGTCAGTCAGTGGTGTCCTGCTGTTTGTTGGTGCACAGTTGCCAGCAGGGCCTTGTGCTCCCCACAGCAGTAGCCAGTGTCAGCCATCTTGTGAGTCCTTCTCCACTTCCTGTGATGTGAGCATGGTTCAGGGTGGTGTTGATGGGACAGTTGTGGGGGTGACCAATATCAGTGACTACGACTCCCATCATGCTATTGCCTCCACCCCCTTCCCAGCATGCCCATGCTTCCTTCCTTTTGATTCTGCTTCCCTGTGGGGTGGGCTGGCTGTGCTGACAGGATGGCTGGGAGTGTTGTCCTGGCAGTTGTTTGGCTAAGAGTCCCAAGAGTGGCCCTGTGCTTCACACAACATAACCCAGGGTGGTGGTTCTTTGTGGGATCTTGTGTTAGGATGGGGGCATTGCATTCTACCAGGTGGGTACTGTGGAGTTTGTGTTGGGGTGTGTGTGAGGGGAGGTGCTTGTGACTATGGTCAGTGCTGCAAGTCCCCCTTCCCACCCAGCCAGCCAGATATCCCACCATGGAACGTGCTTGCATTGCAGGGAGTGGAAGTTGTCTCTCAGGATGTCAGTCAGTGGTGTCCTGCTGTTTGTTGGTGCACAGTTGCCAGCAGGGCCTTGTGCTACCCACAGCAGTAGCCAGTGTCAGCCATCTTGTGAGTCCTTCTCCACTTCCTGTGATGTGAGCATGGTTCAGGGTGGTGTTGATGGGACAGTTGTGGGGGGGACCAATATCAGTGACTACGACTCCCATCATGCTATTGCCTCCACCCCCCTTCCCAGCATGCCCATGCTTCCTTCCTTTTGATTCTGCTTCCCTGTGGGGTGGGCTGGCTGTGCTGACAGGATGGCTGGGAGTGTTGTCCTGGCAGTTGTTTGGCTAAGAGTCCCAAGAGTGGCCCTGTGCTTCACACAACACAACCCAGGGTGGTGGTTCTTTGTGGGATCTTGTGTTAGGATGGGGGGCATTGCATTCTACCAGGTGGGTACTGTGGAGTTTGTGTTGGGGTGTGTGTGAGGGGAGGTGCTTGTGACTATGGTAAGTGCTGCAAGTCCCCCTTCCCACCCAGCCAGCCAGATATCCCACCATGGAACGTGCTTGCATTGCAGGGAGTGGAAGTTGTCTCTCAGGATGTCAGTCAGTGGTGTCCTGCTGTTTGTTGGTGCACAGTTGCCAGCAGGGCCTTGTGCTCCCCACAGCAGTTGCCAGTGTCAGCCATCTTGTGAGTCCTTCTCCACTCCCTGTGATGTGCGCATGGTTCATGGTGGTGTTGATGGGACAGTTGTGGGGGGACCAATATGTGTGACTGCGACTCCCATGATGCTATTGGCTACACTGACTTGGCCAGCATACACAGAATTCCTTCCTTTGAGTGGTCTTCACTGTGTGTTGGTGTTGTTGTGGTGGCTACATGTCTGGATGTGTTTGTTAGTTCTATTTGTGCCACTGCCTAGTTGTAGTTGTGTTTGTACATGTGTTGGCACAGTTGGATGTGACTTTTTTGATGGCATGTGTTGTGTTTATCTGACTGACATACACATTTTGGGATGATTCTGTTCTGGTTGCTGTGTAATTGCTATGAGTGCATGGTTTGACTCTCCCTTGACATTGATGTGTGTGTTTTGTGGCAGTATATTGTGTACATTTGTTGTGTACTCACCAGGCTCTGGGATGTCCTCTAGTCCATATACGCTCACTGGCGGAAGGATGGCCCGCACCTTCTCCTCCCAGGGCCTGAGGTATATTGGCTTGGCAGGAGGGCCACTGCCGGTGTGTTGGCTGTTGATGTAGTCTTTCTTCAGCATGTCCCGTACCCTCCTGCGCACGTCATACCACCTGTTCTGGATGTCGGTCTTTGTGCGCCGACATGGTGATTGGGCGTTCACCCTGTTGATGATCCTCTCCCACATCTTGGTTTTCTGCGACATGGGGGTCTGTTGGACCAGTGTGCCAAACAGCTGTGGCTCCACCCTGAGGATCTCGTCTACCATGACTTCCAATTCACTATCTAGGAACTTGGGATTCTTCTTGGGGAGCATGGTGATGGTTGGTGATGGTGGGTGATGTGTGTGTTGGTGTGCAGGTGAGGGTGTGTGAGTGTGTGTTTTGCTGGGTGTATGTGAGGTAGGTATTTGTTGGTGTGCTGATGGTGTGTGGCTTGTGTGAGGGATGAGCTGTGGGTGTGTGGTTACTTTCTCTTGGGTGCTGGCAGTGGAATGGCATTTGCAAAGGCTCATGGTTGTGATTTGTGTCCTTTATATAGGTGGAGTTGTGGGTGTATCTTTGTTCTCTGTCCCCACCCCCCAGTATTTATTGGCTTGGTAATTGCTTGTTTGGCCTTTTTTGGGTGATTTTTCCTTTGTGCTGTTTGTGTATGTTGGAAACGTTCTTGTGACCGAGTCGGACCCTGCATTGGTCTCGTACGGTGTTCTCCGTTTCGTTCACGCTGTGTTTGTGCAGTTTTCTATGCTGCGTACGCGTCGGTCGCGGTGTATTGTGTTGCTTCGGCTCGGTTTTGTAAGCGTGTCGGTCGTACGGCTTGTCCTCCGTCCGACTCGCTCGTGGTTTCGCGCCTTGCATCGTACTTTGCGGTTTGGAGTTCGCGTGTACGTTTCGGTCGGATTTGTTCCGGGTGCGTGTCGGTCGGTTGGATTCGCGTGTTTTTCCGGCCGGATTGCTGTTTTCCGTGCGGCTCGGTCGGTCGACTTGGTTTCGGTACGTGTCGGTCGGATTTTTCGCGCCTTGCATCGTACTTGGCGTGTCGTGCGCCACGGGTACGTGTCGGTCGGTATTATTTCCGGATCCGAGTCGGTCGGTGCTTTTTCCGGCCCGAATCGGAATCGACCCCTTAGTGGTCAATTCCGATCTTGGTCGGTAGGGCTCCGAATCGGATTTGGCTTTACCGGATCCGAGTCGGAGGCTTTGTTTCCGACCAATTTGTACAGTTGTCCGAGCGAGCAAGTACGAAGCGACTGAACGCGAAATCGCCGACAGACTCGATTCCAGGTCCGAACCGCTCCGTCCGACTCGTTGGCACTCGATTCATGGCGCGCAATGGAGACGTTTTACGACCGAGCCAGCACGATGCACGATCCGGACAGCCGGATCGAGTCTGAGCCTCCGACACAAAAAAGCTCTCAGAAGCGGACTTCGGGGGTCCATGCCGGACCCCCCTTCACCCGTAGCCGTACGAGTCGGACACAGGGGGGACCCAAGGGTCCCCCCTATACATGTGTGTACGGTGCGGATGGCACCAACGCGTACCCACTACAGGGGGCCCCCTTGTGCGCAACGTACCCATTGAGTTAATGGGAGCCCATGTACACGTCGTACGACCGGCTCCCATTGACTTCAATGGGAGTCCGACCGAACCGAGTCCGGCAGCATACGGCCGCATCGTACTCGTTCAGTCGGACTGCAGGGGTCCGGCTTGGTCGGAAAACAATCCGGATCCGGATCGGTCGGAGAGCTTTCCGACCCAGATCGGAATCGGCCCCTTAATCGTTTGCTGAGGGCTTCAAATGTTCATGAGTGTAAGGTAATCAACTCTTCAATGTCAGATGCTCTTTGGTGTGCCAGCACCATTTGTAATGAGAATTTTATTAAGTGACACCTAGATTTTTGATAAAGTATTGATAATAGTGCGTGAAGCAAAGATGGTCTTGGAGAATTGTGAGCTTGAGGATGGTAACATAGGGTTATAGGTTCTCAGTTAGCAAATATTAAATTACTGAGCGATTTCAGAAGACAATCTTGTAGGAAACTCTTAAAACTATTTGACAATGCAATGACTATGCTCATTCAGATATGATGCCATATTATGCTGCCCTTTTATGCTGGGGTGATCGATAGGAGATTGAATGTTGTGTAACGCAAAGTCAGCTGTAGTTGCCATTATGTATGGTGGCCATCTGTTGCCAAAGATTTGTTAAAGTGGACAAGGGTAATCAAGGCCTGACTTTGTCAATGCATGATGAACTTGGTAAACAGACAGAATATCGAGGGTTTTTTTTCGACCTACAAGAATATCGAGTTTTATATATCGAGGTACAAGAATATCGACATCAAGAATATCGTGGTACAGAATATCGACAGTAAGGTAAGAAATATTGTTTTTTTAATATCGAAGACAGTAATATCGTTTGTAAAAATATCGTTGTTAATAATATCGATATTTATATTACTGTTCTGTATTTTAGTATGTTTGTTAAAAGTATGTGATGTAATTTTTTTGTTTAAGTATAGCAATTTTTTTAAATGTATGTGTTCAATTTTTAGCAATAAAACTTTTTATGTTAATTAATTTTTGCGTATTTTAGTTCTGTAGTGGGTTGTGGGTTTATAGGGGAATAGGGTGGGAAGTAATTTAATTATAATAAAGTAATTATTAAGTTTAATTTATTACTATTTATAATTAATTTATTAATAATTAATTATTAATTGGTTAATAATTTTTATTAATAGATTATTTGATAATTGTAATAATTGAGTTATTTATTTTAGGAGCGGGTTGTGGGTTTATAGGGGAATAGGGTGGAAAGTAATGTAATTATAATAAAGTAATTTCTAATGTTTATTTATTCGTATTTATAATTAATTTATTATTACTTACTTATTAATTGGTTATTAATTTTTATTAATTGATTAATTGATAATTAAAATATATTTTATTTTTAGGAGCGGGTTGTGGGTTTATAGGGGAATAGGGTGGGAAGTAATTTAATTATAATAAAGTAATTTTTAATGTGTATTTATTAGTATTTATAATTAATTTATTATTAAGTACTTATCAATTGGTTATTAATTTTTATTAATTGATTAATTGATAATTAAAATATATTTTATTTTTATGAGTGGGTTGTGGGTTTATAGGGGAATAGGGTGGGAAGCAATTTAATTATAGTAAAGTAATTATTAATTTTTATTTATTAGTATTTATAATTAATTTATTAATTATTAATGGATTTTTCTTTTTTTTTAATTATTACATTGATAATTAAGTTAAAAGTGTTATTTTGTTAAGAAGTGGGTTGTAGGTTTATAGGGGAATAAATTGGGAAGTAATTTAATTAAAATAAAGTATTTAATATTTTTTATTTATTAGTATTTATTTTATATTTTTATTTTATAGTGTTGTTTGTGGTAATTTATTTAATAATATTTAATTATTAATTGTTTGAAAAGTATAAATATTTAATTGGTAAATATGTTAATTCTGTCAAATTTGTATGAGTTCTTTGTGCGTTTATAGTGGAATATGGTGTGAAGTAATTTATTTATAAATTATTAATAAATATTTTGGGATTATAATTATGTATTTGTAAAGATAGTTGTTTGTAAAATTTTGTTTTAAAGCTTTTATAAATTAATGTTTGTATTTAACTTTTTAGTATGTTTTAATATTTAATTATTTTTGTATCTTTTGGAATTTTGTAATATTTTGATATTTTATTTGTGTTATTAACAATTTTTGTATTGTAGTTGCTATTTTTATATTTTCATTTTTTATTTAAATCTTTGAAATTATTAATTTGAACCCTTTGCTATCCAACACTTTCCCTACTGTTGCATTCACTGGAGTGGGAATAGTAATTTTTACCCTTACGCTATCCAACACTTTCCCTACTGTTGCACTCACTGGAGTGGGAATAGTAATTTTTACCCCTACGCTATCCTACACTTTCCCTACTGTTGCACTCACTGGAGTGGGAATAGTAATTTTTACCCCTCCGCTATCCAACACTTTCCCTACTGTTGCACTCACTGGAGTGTCAATAGTAATTTTTACCTCTTCGGTATCCAAAACTTTATCTACTGTTTCACTCTTTGGAGTGGGAATAGTAATTTTTACCCCTGCGCTATCCAACACTTTCCTTACTGTTGCACTCACTGGAGTGTGAATAGTAAGTTTTACCCCTATGCTATCCAACACTTTCCCTACTGTTGCATTCATTGGAGTGGGAATAGTAATTTTTACCCCTACGCTATCCAACACTTTCCCTACTGTTGCATTCATTGGAGTGGGAATAGTAATTTTTACCCCTACGCTATCCAACACTTTCCCTACTGTTGCACTCACTGGAGTGGGAATAGTAATTTTTACCCCTACGCTATCCAACACTTTCCTTACTGTTGCACTCACTGGAGTGGCAATAGTAATGTTTACTCCTACGCTATCCAACACTTTCCCTACTGTTGCACCCAGTGGAGTGGGAATAGTAATTTTTACCCCTACGCTATCCAACAGTTTCCCTACTGTTGCACTCACTGGACTGGGAATAGTAATTTTTAACCCTCCGCTATCCAACACTTTCCCTACTGTTGCACTCTCTGGAGTGGGAATAGTAATTTTATCCTCTCCGCTATCCAATATTTTCTTTACTGTTTAAGTTAATGTAGTGTAAAATGTATTTTAAAAAAATAAAAAATATTGTAATATTTTAATTTATTATATATATATATACATATTATTTTTATGTTATTGGTGTATGTGTATATATATGTATTTATATGTTTTAATATGTTTGCAATAAAATATAATTTATTAAAATAATTATTTATTAATATTATTAAGTAAATATATATATTATATTTTTATGTATCTATGTTTCATTTATTTTTACATTATATGTATTAATTATCATTTTAAACATTTGCTAATAATTTTAACAATGTTTATTTTAATTACATGTATTATTTAATTTATATTACATTATTTTTAAACATTAAAAAAACGATATTTTTAACGATATTTTTAAGAACGATATTTTTAACAATGATATTTTTTTATCGATATTTTTCTACTTACAATTATGTAGATAGGACTTCGATATTCTGGACATCCATATTTCGGGTCCGATATTTTTGTCGTCGAAATTCAGATCGTCGATATTCTGTCAGAGATTCGATGAACTTAGTCTATTTTCCCTTCTCTGATCCTGTCTCTGTGGCTGCAGACATCAAAAACTGATGCAAACACTGAAGGCATAACAAACATCCTTCTCACTTTTTTGATTAAAAATGCTCTCTCTGACTTCTTACTCTTGTCGTTTATGTTGTCCACTCCCTCCTAAGGTTAAAGTGTGCTGCCCAGCTTTATGTGTACACGTCACAAGCCTAACACAAAAGGTAGATAACTAGTTAGAGAGATGCGGACAGTGAAGGTTTGCAGATATTTTATGCCATTTCAGTCACCAAGCCATTATCAACAAATTGAGCAAACAAGAGCATTCAGCCTCCATTGTTGTGTTATGTTATGAAGATTTGTAGAACGCTGTCACCCAGGAAAGTGTCTTGGCGCTGAACAGGTGTGAGTCTAGGCCTACCTAGGGGCAAGTGGGATTACTTGAAAAGCCAGGTCTTCAGTATCTTGATGACTCCAAGAAGTGAGAAGGAGGCTCTTATGTGTAGCGTCAGGTGGTTCCAAACTTTAGGAGCAGTGTCGGAGAAGGCTCAACCACCAAATCTGATTTTTCTGTCTGTGTGGGATTTGTGAAAGCAGGAGTCTGGACGAGCGGAGGTGTCTGGAAGGTTTGTGAAATCAGATTCAATTGTTGAGGTGTGCTGGGCAATGTTATGTAGTGCATTGAAAGTGCAGGTGAGAAATTTGAATTCTGCTTGTTTGTGAATGGGGGAGCATGTGGAGCTCCTTCAGTAGCGGGGTGGGAGGTTGAGAATGATTCTGGCCTCTGCGTAATGAATGGTCTGCAGCCTTCTGGTGAGTTTTTCGTTGACCCCAGCATAGAGGGTGTTCCCATAGTCCAGCTTGCTTGTGACCAGGGCATGCATGATGGTTTTCCAGGTGCTGATTGGGAGCCATTTGAAAATCTTACTCAGCATCTTCAGAGCATGGAAGCATGAGGCGGTGACAGCTTTGACTTGGGTAATCATGTTGATTTTGCTCCTGTGAGGGAGAGAATAGGTTGTGTGTCATTTGCGTAGGAAAGGATGTTGATATATCTTGAGAGTCCTACTATTGTATTCCTTTTTGTGGCTGAAAGACTCTAGGCCACTGTGATGCATCTTTGCTTTCTATTATGTTGGGTTTGGAGTTCTACAGTGGAATGTGGGAGTGGTGGCAGTTGCAGGTGGCTCCCTCCTGGTTCAGATGCACTGAAATAAAATGCTCACTTCCTTGTTGAAGTTGTCAGAGGGTCTCATGTTTTGCGAGTACCATTCCACATTGTTTTGTTTTTATATGTCTCAGCTGTCATGCCTGCTCTGACCTTATTGATCCACCTTCATTCTTGATGGTATCATTGTTCCTTCAATCTCTGTTAGGAGCTGCAACGACGAAAGTTGAACATTTTGCATAGTTGATAGTACTCACATCCTCTCTATAGGGGGAAGGTACTATGGGGCTCATTATGATGGCGGGCGGACATCAGTCCGCCCGCCATCATAACGGTGATGGGACCGCCCGCCAGACGTGCTGCGGTCCCACCAGCCCAATTAGGATGCGCCCGTTGTAGCACCATCCGCAATGTGAAAATGCCATGTTGTGCATTTCCATGCACAACGTGGCAGGCACCACGTGGTGCCTTCCACCGTGTGCATGGAAATGTAGGGGGGTACCCCCCAGTGCACCCCCCCCAACAGAGTGGGCCCGCAACGGGCCCCCAAAGCCAGTCTCCGCCTGTCTTTTTGCGGTGGGATTTCCGCAAAAAGACAGGCGGAAGGGCTCATCATGATCACTACGGCGGTGCCTGCACGGCACCGCCGCAATGATGCCCTGGTTTCGGGTCCCGCAAGGCGGGCGGAAAATGACCGCCTTGCGGGACCATGGTGGACGGACTTTCCGTCCGCACCGGGACCGATGTGATTCCCACCGCCATCCTAATTTGGCGGTGGGTGAATCACAATATGATGGCAGGAGGATCGCCACCGCTGGCCCGATGGTGGCGTTCCTCCCGCCATCATAATGAGCCCCTATGTTGGAGAGAGAAGGTGAAAGAATAGTGACATTATGGAGCCATTTGAAATACCCCAGCTTATCATTGGGCCCACACACTTAGCAAGCCACATGCCTAACACAAAAGTTGACCACAAAAGTCTAATCTAAGTGGCTGGAAAACATTTCACTACATGTAATGACCAGCACATCATTAACTTATTTCTCAAATTATCAGCAGCACTGCAAACATGTGAAGACCAAAACGCAACCATAACTACCAGATCATGCAAAAGACGACCTGAATTCATTTTAAGAACAACTCTCCCTTCCCATAAATGTCCATGAAAGAACTCCATACATGGTTAATTGAAGCATTTGCCATGGCAGTCTCTCTGAAAACTATTCAACCATGGACATACAAAAGAAAGGCAGGTCTGTTCAACTCTGAAGTAAAACTTTAAAAAACTGAAACAAGATCCCTCAACAGATTCTGGAGGAAAACATGTGTTGATATGGAGAAAAGGAACCTCCATTGGTAATAGAGAATTTATAGAACCACCATCAAAATGGCCACGAAATCCAACTACTCTTAATGCATCTCTGAAGTTTCATTCCCAACTATGAGCTGTTCAACCTTTACACAAATTGCATAACCTTGAGAGGATCTCAATAAACGTAAAAAAGACTCTGAAATACTCTGGATACACTGACCAACAACTTTACCCATAAATCTGCAACCTTTGAAACCTATTATCTCTAAAAAGTTAAAAATAACACTCTTGCAGTGTATTTCCTATCAAATGAGGTGATCTCAAACACATAACTCAAGCTGTGCCAATTCAAACCTTTAACTGTAAAAGAAATTACCAATTCAATCAAAATTATAATCTATCCTGCAGATCCTTGCACTCTGGAGATTTTCAAAAGAATACTACTATTTTATTTTTAGCAGCGGGTTGTGGGTTTATAGGGGAATAGGGTGGGAAGTAATTTAATTATAATAAAGTAATTTGTAATGTTTATTTATTAGTATTTATAATTAATTTATTATTAAGTACTTATTAATTGGTTATTAATTTTGATTAATTGATTAATTGATAATTAAAATATATTTAATTTTTATGAGCGGGTTGTGGGTTTATAGGGAATAGGGTGGGAAGTAATTTAATTATGGTAAAGTAAATATTAATTTTTATTTATTAGTATTTATAATTAATTTATTATTTATTAATTATTAATGGATTATTCATTTTTTTTAATTATTACATTGAAAATTAAGTTAAAAGTGTTATTTTGTTAAGAAATGGGTTGTAGGTTTATAGGGGAATAAATTGGGAAGTAATTTAATTAAAATAAAGGGGCCCATTAGGATGGCGGGCGGAAGCACCACCGCCGTGCTGGCGGATGCAAAAAGCACCGGTTACCGTCCGCCCACCCGCCACAGGACACACGCCCGCCCAATTAGGATGCGAAAAGACAGCCAAACACCGCCCGTACGCCAGCGACGCCGTCCGCCATCAAAGTGCGCCCGTTCACGGAGTGGCGCGGCCAATGGAGACACACCGCCCGACGAAATCACGTACCGCCCGGCGTACATATTACGATGCCAGAACCAAACAGTTCCTCCGGCTAAGAGACACCGCACGTGAAAGCAAGGTGGAAAACCAAACTCACAGTACGGATAGCAAAGAGGCGGACCCCCGAGCATGAATCCAGCACTGCAGGCCCTCCCCATGCTCTACCTGATGCAGCACCCAGGAGTCAACGCACCGCGGCGACGCAGGTAGGCAGACACACAACAGGGGCACGCAAACAGCGCACACAGTGCAAGGGCGGGACAACTGCATATGGCCCCCACCCCGACACCCCTGCGTGGACACGACACATCCACCACTGCACCCACACATGCGCACAACGCAGAGGCCAACGGCAGCGCAATGCATGCGCCGCACACAAACAACATAGGGTCACAACCAAACTCCACACACACCAGCACCACCCAGAACGCACATGTCACGTGACAGCCCTGCCACAGTCATGTCCCCAACCGGCAATTCACTGTTGCCAACCTGACGTCACACAACTGACCCGAATATGTCAGTGACGTCACGCCACATTAGGACACACCCCTGTGTGCAAAACACGGCGAAGCACACAGCGGAGGCAACATCACCCAGCAGAATATGGACCCCGTCGGGAAAAGGTACGCCAGTACCACACAGAAACACCGGTGCCACCCTGCACCCAATAACAAGACATGCAATACGTAACATCAAAGATACCGGGGACAGACAACAGGTGGGACCAATTATAACACAAAGCCCAACGTACAGCGGAAACGCAGCCTGCTGCCCACACACGGGAGAGGAGACAGCACCGAATGACCTTCCATTCCCACTCTGAAACCACATCCCGACTAAACAAGCCGGAGGAAACAGTCATTGCACCAAACAAAGCCCAACACAGGCATGCAGAGGGAAGCGGCCACAGGGCAGATAGCGCAGAACACCAAAGAACATCCACAACGGAAAGAAGAAATGATAACACTCCCCATGTGGTTCACATGCAAGTTATCTGGAAGGAGTCAGACACCACTGACCTTGACCATTCAGAGAAGCATGTGGGATGAGGGCCCGTGTCCTCCGCACAAGCCAACATAACACAAGTCCTGCCTCCCTACGACCATTACAGAATTCCCAGCAACGTCGGAGGTTGCACTCTGCAGACTGCACAGACAGCCGGAGCACGCCACCACAGCGCCCTGCAGCAAAATGGCACTTGCACCACACCTACCCAACTACGCCGGACAGATCAAGCTGTACAAACATAACCTGATACAGATATTGGGATGTGACAATCTGGCCCTGCTGAACGTAAGTTACCGACTAACTTACCGCATCGCATTGTTCAGCTGCGTCATCCCCGTCTTCTACTGTCGGAGGTGTCCCTTCTACTATCCTGTGGATTTATGTCTCTCCAACCCGGCATGTCCAAGGGCGGACCTGCTACAACTATTCCACCCCTGGACGCCCACGACAGGGCCTGTTCAGCCTATGGGGGCATGGCGTATGTGGCGACTATCGGACCCACACTGCAATGGGACCACTGTGCTTCCACACGACGGATAATGGATTACAGTTACATCGAATGCCATCCAACATGTCCCATCATGCTCCTACAAGGGACAACTCACGACCAACACCTTGACAGCCACCATCCGCTACATTGGCTGGCAACCATGTCCACCACCAATGCCATGGAAGCCCTGCTGGAAGGTATTGCATTCCTGACAACCTGTCAATTCGTCGGGCCCCGTCGCCAGACCCCAATTAAGCAATGATGTCCCACACCGTACCCATGCTTGGCTTACGCATGGACTAGGCAGTTACCAGTACAACTACTACACCATGCAACCTGCAACTGACACCACAACAACAACTACACTGCCATGACATCTGATACTATTTGGGAAATGCACCCTGTACCTCATCACATCCAGGAACTCTGCATGAACAGGGGGAGGCAGAGGCATGGGATTTGTGTATGGCAACCACATGGACAGAACTGCACGTACAACCATGCCATGATATGGATCCTGCGCCCATGAACATATGCACCGGTCAGTGGACAGCAATCGTCCTGCTGTAGTATGTGAGAGCTGTCACCACACCTCGCACTGAACGTCCGTGCCAGGACCTTTGCATGGACACCAAGTGCATCCACCAACAACATGAGCCCAGTGACTGTGACATGGCCAGTACCCACCACATCGCAACAACAAGTGGGACGCCTTTGCATGCACGTAAGCCCATGCCCTGATGTCACCTCCACGCACGTGTGTATGAGTAACCATAGCAGCAAACCTGTAACATGGAACTGAGATGCACTGTGCCCATGATGACAAGCGGACTGGTAGGCTAAATGTATACTGTCTGTGTCAGTCAGCAGCACCACAGTAATCAGCAAATGTACATTAGCACACCAACGGCTAAGCAGTTGTAACTCTGAAGCCCACATCCCACAGTCAACAACTAAACACTGTACCCCTACACCCTATGCTATGTGTAATCATGCTGAGTATATCCTCCACATGCACTTCGCTGCCAGTAGTGTTCACTATACTGCATCACAGAGGACATTAGTCCCAATACATGGCTTGAAGCAACAATGTGTCTCTGCTGATTCATTTCACAAGTACGAATGAGAGAGGATGAGAGTGTGTGAAGTACACGGCAGTCGTGAGATGACCATGTAGTCCACTGTCATTGGATGTCAACGCAAATGAGTAGCACAACTGTGGAAGACACACATGTGTCATGTGAAGCGGGAGTTACGCATGGCTCAGGTGGGTTGGTGTGACGGGTAGGTGCGCACATGCAATGTTGAAACACGCTGTGTTGGTAGGACTCAGGACCAGTACATTGGCGCACTCCTGGAAATCTGTAAAGACCACCTGTCTGGTGACGAATGTGAACTCATGTGTGCACACCAGGCGGGCACACGATCAATGCTGCATCAGGTGTAGACGTTAGCCCACCCTCTGTGGACATGCCGGATACTGCTGCGCGTCCGCCAGGCCCTTGCCAAGGCACTCACATCCCCTGTCGACCTGGTGTATCCCCAACATTGTCCACTTGCACAGGCAATCCAGGGCACGGGATGGCAGTTGAGCATGGTGGGTGAGAGGTCATGGCGCGCCCATCCTTGTCACATCACGCAGGCAACACATCCACAATGTGTAGTATGGCACAAGTCAAATGGAAGTAGTGGGGGACGCACACATCACAAGCAGCAGTGACGTCACGGAAGGTGGCTCGCACCATCCCACCCATTGACAATACACCCACACACGTTACATGCCATTGCAACAGAGAAGCCAGCGCGTGCACAAGCAGCTCCAAGCTCGCTCCAGAGAGGCCAAAGAGTGAATGTGTGGGGCCATGAGCTCCAGTTGAACGCGGACTGGCCCGTTAGGGCAGCTACAGCCTCTGTGTGTTGCAGGTGGTGTATCCGGACTGCGGAGCCTGTCATGCATTTTCAATGTTGCCCGGGTCCCGAGTCGGGGCACCACGCATGTGGACGGCGTCACGCCACTAATTATACCGTGAGACAGACCACATGTACAAATGGACCCACACATACACTCCTTGGCCTCTCTGGGGCGAGCTTGGAGCTGCTTGTGCATGCGCTAGCTTCTCCTGTGCAAATGCATATTGGTGTGAGCGAGGGAGGCCATGAGGACAGTGTAAAAGATAACTGTTTGACTTCCAGTTAGTTTAAGGAATGCCCCTGATGTGGTCAGAAAAAGACATGTCTCGTGTGTATTGCAACTAGTAGATAAGCCGATGACCTACCCATGTCTTGCATGTAGCCCCGCACCTAGCCCCGCACACTCGACACAGCGAAATGAGTACCAGCACCACATACTTCCCATTCGAAGCACTGACTGGGGGTGACAACCATTGGACAGTCTTGTGTAGTCCACCCACGCGTACATGTGGGCCCTCCATGAACCATGTCACCTGCGGCAAAGTGATGACATGGGCAATGACGGAAGTGAGCAGAGCTGTCTGCCCCACGCACAGACAGTGCATCAGCACAACAGACCTAGCACTGAGTGCAGCAGGGGTCACATGTGCAGGGGCAGTTGTGCCTGGTGTGAATGCACATGCACATAGACAGCACATCGAGCAATGTGTAGCCTGCCCACATCTACTGTCCATTGTCAGGCTGACCTAGAAAAAGATCACAAGGCAACACATCTGTGTGGGTGTACCCACTGTGACCAACACTGCGCAACAATCAGCGTACTCGCCCTGTGCATGGCCCACCCCACAACGAAGGTCACATTCAGTGCCACTATCCCTCACACACATCCCTATCACGAGTCATGGTGTGTCCAATCGACAGTGCAGAGTAAGCACTCATCCGGGGGGTCCTGAACAGGAGACACATGTAACCCACTAGGCAGTCTGTGTCGGCACCGCCTGGCATTGTGCAGTCAATGTGCAGGCCAGGCCTGCTGTGACTGAGAAGGGCAGCATGGCCCCAGCCTGACTTCCACACGACCGACAGGTACACTGAGACCTGCATTGCCAATTGTCTGTGTCACTGGATGTCTGACATGAAGTTGCCATGTACCACCACTCGGGTGGGACAGACAGGTCAAAGCGCCCGAGAGCTCACATACACATGCCACCTGCGGCCAGCATGGTGTGCAGTGCATGTCTGTACTCCACAGGCTCTGACTCATAGTGCTGAGGAGCAACGACATGTGTGTCCCCCACATGCACACTCACACCCACTGCAGTTGTCTCTCACACACAACTTTCGCAAGGAATAGCCATGTGCAGTGTGCGTGGAGCACGGAATCCAGGTTCTCCAGCTCCTCGCCGGTGAGTGGACCTGGACATGTCCTCAGCGTCATCCACGTGTAGGTGGAGTGGTGGCAGCAGCAGGTGTCGTCGAGGGGTGCCAGGCTGCAGTGCCAGGTAGCTGTGGTTATGCCTGTCCCACTCACACACACACATTACCCCCTGGGGCCGTTTCAGTGGGTACAAGCTGCTGCGATTCGTGTACCATGTCTGGCAGCTACAATTGCAGACGTTGGCCTGCTCCCAGCTGGCCATGGACGCCTACCCCACAGTGGAACACGCAGGGTGCAACCGCGAGGGTCATTGGAGTTGCCCATAAGGGCCTGGCCCATGCCGGGTACAGTCCGCTGATGCCATGTGCACCACACAGTATAATGTGCGCAATGCATCTGCAGGTGTGGCCATGATTTGCGTGTGGGTGCAGGTCCACAATGGACAGGGCCACAACATGCTGTGTGCATTGGCAGGGACGGCCAGTGCTCAGCCTCCACATGTATGTAGGAACATCATCATGTACACATTGGCATGGGAGCATGGGATATGCATATGCACACACATGCCATCTTTCACTATGTACATCTGCCACTTGGCACGTGCAATGTTACGTGTCACTTGTGATGTGTAGTTGCAGGCACACAGCTGTGTCGGCATGGGGCTGTCAATGTGTACACCTGTCAATGTTTCAGGAGGTGTGATCCGTACAGTGCTGTACTTAGGGTGCAGTAGGGACATCAATGACTGTCTCATATCCCCTCGTGCCACCGGTCCCACTTGTTTTGGCCGCTCAGCCTGTGTCCATAGCGTTGTTGGTGTGTGCCCTACACACCCAGCCTCGGATGCAGTGTGATGCACAGCAGCTAGTTATGTTTCCGTGGTGTTGCAGCTTACCGATTATGCAGTCTGTTGCCTTCAGCATGCCGTACAAGTTGTTAATGCCTGACTCCCCATGTGCATGCTCATAGCAATGGTTTGTGTCACTGCCCATTGCTATTGGTAGGGGACCTGTGTAAGTGTATTGTGGCTGTGCTGTCCCTACTTATCAGCCGTTCTGTCATTCAATTGCCTGCCCAGTCATTTATGTTCTGTGCATGTGAATATGCCATGTGGCGTGTTGCTTTGACATGTGTACACTTCCATCTTTCCTAGGCGGAGACCAAACATTCATCGCCCCTACCAATTGCTGTCAGACATGGTGGATGTTGAGGTCATCCGCAAATATCGTCTGGACCGACCCACCCTGCATCGTCTATGTGTCTTGTTGGAACCCCACCTCCGTCCTAGCAGGGTGTATCCAACAGCATTCACCCCCACGGCTAAGGTGATGGCTGCACTGCATTTCTTCGCCACTGGGTCATTCCAGCACACAGTGGGCAGTGGAGGTGGGATGTCCCAACCCATGTTCAGCATGGTGCTCAGGGATGTACTGTCAGCCATGATGCTGTACAGGAACAGATACATCCGCTTCCCCAGGGCTCGTGAATTGGCGGCAGTGAAGGGTGCATTCTATGCTCTTGGACCGAATCCCCACGTCGTTGGTGCAATAGACTGCACCCATGTTGGCCTTGTTGCACCACAGGCCACCGAGCACCTCTACCGCAACCGGAAGCACACGCACTCCCTGAATGTGCAAGTGGTGTGCCTTGCAGACATGGTGATCACACACGTGTGTGCGAAATTCCCAGGATCGGCCCATGACGCGCACATCATGCGCAACAGCATCCTGCCACGTCTGATGACCAATCTGCAACCGGACCGTGGCTGGATTGTTGGTGAGTATGTGGAGTAGTGTAGCGTGCTGGCTGTGCGATGCTGTCTTGTGTCCAGTTGGAATTGCAACGGTTCTCTGTGTCCCTCACACCCAGGTGACTCTGCTTACCCGAATGGAGCCTGGCTGCTCAGCCCATTACGACGTCCTGGGAGCCCAGCAGATGTACGCTACAATGAGGCACATGGGAGGACCAGACGTGTGGTTGAGCGGACCTTTGGCCTCCTCAAGTCCAGGTTCAGATGCCTGGACCGCACCGGGCGCACTGGCATACTCCCCACAGAAGGTGTGCCAGATAATTGTGGCTTACTGCATGCTGCACAATCTGGCGATCCGCAAGCAGATCCCCTAATTGTGGATGACGGTGATCAACCAGGGCCCCAGCCTGCAGACCTGGACAGCTCCAGTGAAGAGGACAGTGGAGAGGATGAAGCTGTGAATGTGCGTCAGCAGCTCATCGCCCGCTACTTCACTTGACGGTGAGTGACCATGTACGACGGCTGATGTAGCTGTAGTTGTGCAGGTGTATGTGTGCTCTGTTACGGGGGCCTTTTGTTCACTGAGTGCTGTGTGTCAATGGTCCATGTCCAGGTTGGTATGCCACTGACAGTGGCTGTAGCATTGTGCCCTGTTGCTCTGTGAGATGTGTGTGCATTGCTTGTAGTTGGTGACAAGTACTGTGTGATGAGTGTGTGACACACTCATTGAATGTACTCTTGTTCTGTTTTACACCCCTAGGTCCCTGCAGCCTCTCCTGTCCCATCGACATGCCACACAGCAGATGCATTTCTGCTCATGGTGGCGATTGCACATCGTGGAATAAACCCAGGACACATTAAGCCGATTGTGAACAAGGTGTATTTATTAACAGCGGTGACATGTGATTGTGTGCAAGGTGATGACAAATGTGGTGCATGCTGTGACAATGACTTGACGGTCATGGCTGCGTGATGGTCAAGGTGTACCCATGGAGTTCTATGTCCACAGTCCAACAGACACATGCCATTCACATGGCAGTGTGGGGTAGGATCGTATTCCATGTCAATGCAGTAGGTGGTCAAGGTGGCTGGCTGACTCACTGGCGTTTGGTGCGGGCGAAGTCCTCTCTGGACACCTGTTTCCTCTTCGGACGGCCCCTTCCACGTTTGGTAGGGGGTGTTGATGTTCCGCTGGTGGTGGCTGAGGAGTGCTCACTCGCTGTGGATGCAGGGGAACGCGAGGCTGCACGAGCCTGCGCCACAGCAGGTGGTGGCGGAGGTGGTGTTGCTGGCCTTGCTTGTGCCCTCCCCCACCACCAGCTGGCCCATGAGTGCCGCGATTTGGGCCATATGGGCGTCCATGGACCTCAACACCGCAAGGACCTCCCGCGTGTCGCTTGCCGACCTGGCCCATTCGCCTTGGGCCTCTTCATAGGCCCCAAGGACTCTGTCGATTGGCGGCAGCGCTTGGCTCCCAGGCACAGTTGGCGTTGGCCTGACCCTGCTCCTCCTACCAGTACTGCTGCCACCGACCTGCCCACTGGCCACATTGCTCACCACGGTCCTCGCTCTGGCTCCCAGGTTGGAGCCCGACGGCCGTGCCGACCCTTGCACAGGTGCTGTGGCGAGGGATGGCGTGGTGGTGGTGGTTGCGGCGGTGGTGGTGCTTGCGGCCGTGGTGGTGGCCGCAACGGCCGTGGCAGCAGGGGTCTGTGACTGGTCAGCAGCCCTGGGTGATGGGTTGGTAGGCAGGAGGGGCCCTGGGGAGCGGTTGTGCCCTGCCACTCCAGATGGGCCTGCTGGGTGGTCCGTGTCCGGAGAGGTGTCCAGCTCCTCTACATCCGTGAGTCCGGGTCGGGGGCTTGCAGACTGGCTGTGCTGGCTGCTGTCACCCTCTCCAGCATCCAGCAGTTCGGCACCTGTGGGGAGGATGAAATGGGTCATTGTGTTGCACCTAGCAAAGTATGTATTGGTTGTCTGACATTCACAGTTCGTGCACTGTCGTGCACAGGTTTCCCAGTGGCGTGTGTGGATGTACGATGTGTGTATGCGTGGGCTAGGCAATGGGTCTGTGTGATGTGGACATGTGGCATGGGACGGATTAGCAATGCCGATGGGTGTGTGTTGCTATGCTCCTACATTTTGTGGCTCTTGTGTATGCGTGCTCCAGGGCCATCGGCGATGTTGGGTTGAACGATGGTTTAGGGGAGGGATGGTACGCTTAGGTACGCTGATGCCAGAAGGGGGTACAGCCCCTACACGCTCTTGGGTTGAGATATGCTTTTGGGGTACATGCTGTGGGTGATGGGTGCAGAACGTGACATGTGTTCTGGCAACGTGACAGTGCATGGACAAAGGTGTGTGTCTGTCTCACATGGCCGGAATATCTGCTGACTGTTATCATTCATGTTATCTCACAACAAGGTCTCTAAAGGAGGAATTCTCACCATCCACGGTACCACTCCACAATATCAAACACACAAAAGGTAACCGGATGGTAACTTAACTAGAATATGAATATGTATGTGCAAAAACAAAACCAAGAAAAGGGCATTTGCTTTTTAAAGACGAGAACCCTCACTCACCTTTTGGGTGACATGCTTCATCATTGGGTTCCTTCTTACACACAGTGCCCGCAAGGTGCACTGTGTGGGCTACAACTCTCCCGCAGGAGAGGAGCGTGAGGTGTTTTATCACTCCAATGTCTAGTGTGAGTGAGGGGCAGAGTGCAAAATAATGTCAAAAGTGAATTAAAACCATCTCATATGGGGAAATAGTTTAATAAGTATCCCCTATGGATAGAATTAAAAACCAGTGTGAACGATAGGGGTAAGGATGTTCCCTATCCGACTAGGTCAACATGTTTCTGCCCAGATGACCAGAGGTTCGCGGCATTCTTCAGGACCAATGTCTTGTCACTCTGCTCAATTTGTGATAAACGAAAAAGAAAAAAACCATACTTAATTCAATGGATCTTTTTCAGAACCAACTTCATTTCTTGTCTGTTTTCTGTAACACACAAACACATAATTATATCCAGCATATTCATAATCATGTCCATTGGCTCATATCCAAGTGTAAGTGAAAAGCCAAATCACCACACACGTGAAAAGACACAGGTGAATTGATTAATAATCTCACCAATATCAGATCAATTCTATGCTTCTACCTTTATCAGGTCCTCTATTTTCTGGGACACCTGCAGGTAACACCAAGGTCATAAAAATAATAACCATTATATATCAATAAATCCACAGTCCTTATAAAACATATATTGACAGAAAAATCACTCATAGCATGGTACCTATATAATTCATCAACATTAGCTATGTACCAAGCTGATCATAATGCTCAATGTTTTTGTCACACGGCAAGCTGTTTATAATCAAGTCATTCCCATATGGAAACATAGTTCTGTGTGTCCTCTTCACCAAACGCTACTATCAAAAAGGTCTATCTATAAGTAAACCTGATGTCTAACCTTGGTACGCTCATGAAAATTTAAGCAAACGTCCACCTCCAAGCCTCAATTATCATCAGTCAACTCACTGCTATACTCATCTATAGCGCTCAGATTCCCGATTTACACATCCCCATTACAAATACCACCGCAATGGCGGTGCGTTTCTACCTTGTACCCGGACTCACCGATTATCCCAGCATGTATTCTCCTGAATAGAGGCCGAAGGGAGATCGCATACCTCCCGCTTCTGCGTGAAATAGTCTGAACGCGTATCCGAACCCGGAAGTCAACAAACCGCTTCCGGTTCACGGAGCGCGAAAAAACGGGAAATAACTTAATATAGCAAACTGAGTCAAAATTTCCATTGGATTAGCGTTGTTATTATATTACGTAACTCACGCCATGAAAAAGACAAAGAATTGCCATCCCACAGGCTAATTAAAATTATATTTACACAATTTCCATTCCAGTGCATCATGGGATTAGTAGTTAAAAATATATATCCCACGTACATAGACATCCAAACAGCATCACTATATGCTGTAGCAAGAAAAAGAAGGACCAAACCCTACTTCCAGCCAAAAATTATATCTACTCAGAACCAGGTCCCCTGCCACCATTTCCAGTACAACCAAAAACCCTTACTACTGAGAGGAACTTATTTAAAGGAGTACAAGATTATAAAGTACTCCATGGAATATCCTCATTTAATCCTGTAATGTGACTCTTCATACGGAACACCCATCGCTGTTCCCTTCTTAGAAGTACCCTATCTAGGGGCCCCATATCAGTGTCATATTTTGGTTTGTCAATGACCACCCACGTAAAATCATCCTCTGTGTGAGCCATTTCCACAAAGTGTCTTGTCATACGGGTATTAGTTTTTTTGCATCGAAAAGCACTACGATGTTCCACCATCCTATGTTTAACCTTACGGGTGGTCATACCAATATATACTAATAAACACGGACATGTAATCATATAGATGACACCACTCGTGTTACAGTTCGTATGTACATTCAATATCCAGGGTGTCATTAGACCCAAGTCCAATTGTGTCACATGTTTAGTGAACGGACACACAGAACATGACCCACATGGGAAATGACCTTTCACTGGCAAAGCTCCCCATAATGTGGTTTGTCTAGTCTCTTGTTGTTTCAATCTTGGTCTCGTATGCACCAGTAAATCTCGGAGATTACTACTTCATTTCAGTGCAAACAAAGGTCTTTCTAAGGATAATTTTCCTATATTCAAAATGTGCCATGATTTATTAATTGCCCTTTTAATATTGTCTGTCAAATTACTAAAGGTAGTGACACAAACCATCCTTTTATTCTCAGGTTTCTCATATGACTCAAGGAGTGCCCCTCTATGATTATTCCGAGCTCTTTTTGTGCTCCATACACTAATTTGGTCGGATACTTCCTTGCCAAAAGTTCTTCACTTAAATTCTTTGCATGTACTTTGTATCTGGCGACATCACTACAATTTCTACGTAACCTCAGAAACTGTCCTATCGGTAAATTATTCAATAAGGCACGTGGATGGAAACTGTGATAACTAAGTAATGAATTCCTCGCCATAGGCTTCTGATATAGTTCAGTCTGAATCATCCCATTCTTGGGGTACAATCGTAAGTCTAAATATGACACTGTCTTATTACTGGATTCACCAGTAAACTTGAGATTGGAATCTCGGCTATTCAGCCAGTTAGAGAAAACATCTAGAGAGTCCTGGTCACCTTCCCAGATGACCAGGATATCGATCTATATATCGTCTCCAAAGTTTAAGGCGTTGTCCAAAGGGATTGTCAATGGCAAATATAAATTTGGTTTCAAAACCATACATATACAAATTAGCCATACTTGGGGCACTTGTACTGCCCATTGAAGTGCCAGTGGTCTGCCAATATAGATCTCCTTCATAACTCAAATAGTTTTCTTTTAGGACCATACTGGCGCACTGCATGACAAAAGTATTCGGTGTCTGATCTTCGCGTGGATGACTCTCAAGTAGCTGTTCAATGATTTCAAGAGTGTCATCTTGCGGAATATTTGTGTATAATGACTCTACGTCATATGTAACCATCATATTAACTACAGGATTGAATGGTACAGTTTCAAGAAGTGAAAGAACATGCTTAGTGTCCTGTAGGTATGATGGCATCTCTGCTACAATAGGTCGAAGAAAATGGTCCACAAACTTAGATAATGGCTCTAAAATAGACCCAATACCTGATACTATAGGTCTCCCAGGTGGCGGTCTTTTTTCTTTATGGATTTTCGGAAGAATATAAAAGGCCGGCACTCTGGGATGTTTCTGGATCAAAAATTCTGCCTCACCTCTAGTAATCCAATTAGAATCTCTGCCTTCCTCCACTAAAGATTTAATCTCAAGTTGTAATCTCAATGTGGGATCTTGTAGAATATGTGTATAGAATTTAGGGTCATTCAATTGTCTAAGACATTCATTACGATAAACTACAGTATCCATAATAACAGTGGCACCGCCTTTATCAGCCGGTTTAATCGTAATATTAATGTCATTGCCCAATTCTTCAATACATTTTCTTTCAACATTAGAGATATTACAAAATGTTTTCTTAGGAAAGTCTAAACTGGATTCATATTCTTTAAGTACTGCCTTCTCAAAAGTATTAACTTCTGAAGGTACTTGTTGTAAGGAAGGAAGAAAAGTAGATTTGTTCCTCAAACCAGTATTGGGAACAACATTAGCATCATCTTTCTCCAAATTAGAGAAGAAAAATGTAGTCGTACTTTCCGAAAAAAATCAGCTAGCTCTTTGTGGATCATAAAATCATCACCTAATTTGGTGGGAACAAAACCAAGTCCTTTCGACAATACATTGTGTTCTAAAGTCGTAAGATTTTTAGAGCTAAGATTTACGACTAAACATTCTGGTCGCTTGTGGACGCTGTCATACTCCGAGTCACTCGCTGTTCTATTAGTGGATCCCAATTCACTTGTGGTTGTCTGCCTGTCGCACGACCTCCGTTGTTGTCTCTTCTGCGTCCTCTTCTCCCTCTGGTTTGACCAAAAAAAGGAGGGTAGTTGGGACTTGCAAAAGATGGACCGGGATTAAAGGGATGTGGTGGATATGACCAGGGTTGTGGTGGCCACCATGATGTCTGTTGAGGATACCTATGTATATACCCTCGTCCTCTTCCTCGTCTCCCAAAATGTGGAGGCGCATATTCAGTATCTGAATCATTTGAGTCACTCCATTCATCGGAGTTAGAGGTCCAATCATCTGTGTCCTTCCGCCATCCTCTTATACCTCTTTTTTCATTTTCTTATTCAAAGTAGTTTGGTAATCATCAGATATATAAGGGTAAACTTTCTCCATTGTAAATCTAGCTAGATCTTTATTAAGCTTGTTAATTTTAAATTTAACCAGATCATCTTTAATCTCTGTAAGATTTTTGGAGATCTCTTCAAGTTTCTTCTTGTAAATTGTAACCTGAACTCCTGACTTCAATTGGTTTTCTAATGTTAGTATCTCAATGGCTAGAAGGTCGGCCGTTTCCTTAGCTGTGTTAATTATCAAAACAAGCCAATCCCTAGTACAACGCCAGGCTATCTTTGACCAATTTGTTATAAAGATTTTATTATCCAAGAAGAGTCTCGGAGCATTTGACACTATCAGGCCTGGTGGTGCAATATTCCCTCTCAAATATTCAGTCAGTATGGCAGCGTGTAAAATAGTTCTGACATGTTGTTTCTTAGTGTTACTAAGTTTAGTCCATTCCTCTGTATTAGACAATGTCTGGGAAATGTGTGAATCTAAAATGCTGGGTGTTTGGAGTATAGCCTGGACCATATCTTCATCAAACGCCAAACCAGTGTTTTCTGTCATGTTGATAACTGATTAAAACCAAAGGACCATAGATAATGTATATATAATCTCTAATAAATGACCCACAGCCGCAGCTGTACTATATATTATCTCACAACAAGGTCTCTAAAGGAGGAATTCTCACCATCCACTGTACCACTCCACAATATCAAACACACAAAGGTAACCGGATGGTAACTTAACTAGAATATGAATATGTATGTGCAAAAACAAAACCAAGAAAAGGGCATTTGCTTTTTTTTTCTCGTCTTTAAAAAGCAAATGCCCTTTTCTTGGTTTTGTTTTTGCACATACATATTCATATTCTAGTTAAGTTACCATCCGGTTACCTTTTGTGTGTTTGTTATCATTCATGGACATCACATTGGTAGCAATGTTGTGAGTTCGTGCTTGTTGTGTGCCACACGTCGTATTGAAGATGGGCCAATTCCTTTGTGTGCGCGCTGCCCTGGTACATGTGCATCAGTGCTGTGCTCTTGGGGTGTTGACTATGTTATGTGTGTCGTTATTCGCAGTGTGACGTGCGCTTCGGTCACTGCAGGCACTTGTTCTGTCATGGGCAGGTATCTTTGCATGTCTACTGGATGTGGGCCAGCTGTTCGGATGTCATACCTATCATGACATTGTGGCTGTGAGATGAGATGGATGATATGTTGAATGTGCATTGTGTGCCTGTGTGTTTCATGGGTCCGGTTGTCTTTGTGTGCAATATTGTGGTTCCAAGCTGGTACTTCTGGTACGGTCTGTCTTACGTGGGCGTTGTTGTACGATGTGTGGGTGACAGGCAGTGAGGACTACATGGACAGGACTTCGATGGTGTTGCTGATGTGTGTGATGGGTGGCACAGTACCTGCCGTGTGGGTCTGTGCTCCAGTGGGACTTGTACATGCAGACGTGGCTCCTTAGGTGTTGCTGTATCTGTGATAGGTCATGTGGGGTTTGACTCTGTCGAACATGTCCGTGTGCACATTGGTCTCATGATTGTGACTGGGAGCAGTGCTGCGTGTTCCTCTGCTACGTGTCATGTCCCATGTGTCAGTCGTAGTACAGTCCTCATGCCTACAGACGCCTCGCCCTGTACAGTTTCCCAACTACAGGTTGTTTCTGAGTGCGCAATGCAATGGATGCCACATGGTACTGGGAGGGAGGGGTGCTCCACCTTGCTGGTCTGTGGTAGTGGGGGCCTGGTGGGTGTTTGACTTCAGCTGTCCCCCCTCCGACTCACTGTCTTTGTGTTCCGGCTACTTACCTGTTCATTGTCGGTCAGTGCAGCTATGGCGGACACATGGATGTGGGGTGTGCTCCACCTTGCTGGTCTGTGGTAGTGGGGGCCTGGTGGGTGTTTGACTTCAGCTGTCCCCCTCCGACTCACTGTCTTTGTGTTCCGGCTACTTACCTGTTCATTGTCGGTCAGTGCAGCTATGGCGGACACATGGATGTGGGGTGTGCTCCACCTTGCTGGTCTGTGGTAGTGGGGGCCTGGTAGGTGTTTGACTTCGGCTGTCCCCCTCCGACTCACTGTCTTTGTGTTCCGGCTACTTACCTGTTCATTGTCGGTCAGTGCAGCTATGGCGGACACATGGATGTGGGGTGTGCTCCACCTTGCTGGTCTGTGGTAGTGGGGGCCTGGTGGGTGTTTGACTTCAGCTGTCCCCCTCCGACTCACTGTCTTTGTGTTCCGGCTACTTACCTGTTCATTGTCGGTCAGTGCAGCTATGGCGGACACATGGATGTGGGGTGTGCTCCACCTTGGTGGTCTGTGGTAGTGGGGGCCTGGTAGGTGTTTGACTTCGGCTGTCCCCCCTCCGACTCACTGTCTTTGTGTTCCGGCTACTTACCTGTTCATTTTCGGTCAGTGCAGCTATGGTGGACACATGGATGTGGGTGTGGGGAGTGCTCATTCTGGCGCATCTGGAGTACAAGGGGACCTGGTGGTAGTTGCGGTGCTGGCTGACTGTACACATGCCCCCATGGTTTTGTTGGTTGGTAGCTTTGGGCTGAGTGTGTATCAGTGTCTGTTGCATGTGTGGGTGATGTCTTGTGTATTGTGTGCTGGACATGGGGGTGTTTGTCCCTGGGAGCTATGGCATGGTGGTGGTGCATGTGAGTACATAGCGGTGTGCTGGTATACGTTTGTTTGTACTTACCAGCCTCCACTCCCCTGGTAATCCGGTGAGGATCTCCGGATGTATGATCACTCGCACCTTCTCCTCCCACGCCTTGAAGGTCTTGAAAAGCGCGGGATTCCCTCCGCCAGTCCTGGCAGCCAGCTCTCGATTTTTGCTCTCCTTCTTCTTGACCACGCTTTTGAGGTCGTTCCACCTTTTGTTTATTTCTCCTCTGTTGCGTGGAACGTTCCCGACTGCATTGACCTGGTCTACGATCCTGGTCCACAACCGGTTTCTGGTGGATAGTGGTGTTTGTTGGACCTGGTTCCCATAGATTTGTGGGTGCACCTTGACGATCTCGTCGACCATGACCGTCAGCTCGGTGGAAGTGAACTTGGGCATTCTGTGTGATGCCATGGTGTGTGTTTTGGTGTTTGTGGTGCTGGTGCGGTGTGTGGTGTGTGATGTGCAGGGGGTTTGTGGGTCAGGTGTTTGGTGGTGGTGGTGATGGGTGTGATAGATTTTTACCCCTACGCTATCCAACACTTTCCTTACTGTTGCACTCACTGGAGTGGCAATAGTAATGTTTACTCCTACGCTATCCAACACTTTCCCTACTGTTGCACCCAGTGGAGTGGGAATAGTAATTTTTACCCCTACGCTATCCAACAGTTTCCCTACTGTTGCACTCACTGGACTGGGAATAGTAATTTTTAACCCTCCGCTATCCAACACTTTCCCTACTGTTGCACTCTCTGGAGTGGGAATAGTAATTTTATCCTCTCCGCTATCCAATATTTTCTTTACTGTTTAAGTTAATGTAGTGTAAAATGTATTTTAAAAAATAAAAAATATTGTAATATTTTAATTTATTATATATATATATATATTATTTTTATGTTATTGGTGTATGTGTATATATATGTATTTATATGTTTTAATATGTTTGCAATAAAATATAATTTATTAAAATAATTATTTATTAATATTATTAAGTAAATATATATATTATATTTTTATGTATCTATGTTTCATTTATTTTTACATTATATGTATTAATTATCATTTTAAACATTTGCTAATAATTGTAACAATGTTTATTTTAATTACATGTATTATTTAATTTATATTACATTATTTTTTAAACATTAAAAAAACCGATATTTTTAAGAACGATATTTTTAAGAACGATATTTTTAACAATGATATTTTTTTATCGATATTTTTGTACTTAAAATTATGTAGATAGGACTTCGATATTCTGGACATCCATATTTCGGGTCCGATATTTTTGTGGTCGATATTCTGGTCGTCGATATTCTGTCAGAGATTCGATGAACTTAGGGGTCGATTCCGATCTCGGCCGGAAGCGCACCTAACAGTATTCGTCCGGAAAAAAACCAAGCCGAACGCGTGTTTCCAGACCGATTCGAACAGTCGTCCGAACGAACAAGTACGATGCGCATAACAGCCCAGATTCCGAGCGAGCCGTACTCACCCATTTCAGCTCCTGTTCCCCGCCCGAGCCGGATCCGTAAACGTCGAATCAAGTCGCACGGAACCAAATACAAAGCACCTTCCGGCCAGACTAGTACGATGCGCACTCCGTACGCACTGAACCCGTCGCTACGTCCGGCACGTCAGAGCATCCGGGAGAGCTGCACATAAGCTCCGATTCGCACAACAAGACGATCCACGGCTACGAGACGAACAAGCCAGCGACGAGTACGAGTCCAAGCCACGAGAAACCCGAACGAGACGAACAAACCATGAATCCCATCGCGCAGGTCCTACCAATACTCTACATCTATTACCGGGACCGGTACGGATGCGTACGGCGAAGACGGTAAGTCAAACACCCACTACACAAACAAATGATACGTACCCAACATATGTCACACACACATAGGGATGCAGAAATGACGTACACTAGCAACAGCAGAACCATAGGGGCGGGATGGCTACCACCAATGCCATACACACCCATAGGGGGATGGATGCCTACCACTACCACCACCCCTACTCAGGGGTGCCTGGATGCCTACCACTACCACCACCCCTACTCAGGGGGGCCTGGATGCCTGTCACTACTACCATCCCCACTCATAGGGGGATGGATGCCTACCACCATCCCCACTCATAGGGGGATGGATGCCTACCACCCACACCACCCCTACTCAGGGGGGCCTGGATGCCTGTCACTACTACCATCCCCACTCATAGGGGGATGGATGCCTACCACTACCACCATCCCCACTCATAGGGGGATGGATGCCTACCACCCATACCACCCCTACTCAGGGGGGCCTGGATGCCTGTCACTACTACCATCCCCACTCATAGGGGGATGGATGCCTACCACCCACACCACCCCTACTCAGGGGGGCCTGGATGCCTGTCACTACTACCATCCCCACTCATAGGGGGATGGATGCCTGTCACTACTACCATCCCCACTCATAGGGGGATGGATGCCTACCACCCACACCACCCCTACTCATGTGGGCCTGGATGCCTGTCACTACTACCATCCCCACTCATAGGGGATGGATGCCTGTCACTACTACCATCCCCACTCATAGGGGGATGGATGCCTTCCACCCACACCACCCCTACTCAGGGGGGCCTGGATGCCTGTCACTACTACCATCCCCACTCATAGGGGGATTGATGCCTACCACTACCACCACCCCTACTCAGGGGGGCTAGATGCCTACCACTACCACCACCCCTACTCATGGGGGCCTGGATGCCTGTCACTACTACCATCCCCACTCATAGGGGGATGGATTCCTACCACTAACACAATCCCCACTCATAGGGGATTGATGCCTACCACTACCACCACCCCTACTCAGGGGGGCCTGGATGCCTACCACTACCACCACCCCTACTCATGTGGGCCTGGATGCCTACCACTACCACCACCCCTACTCAGGGGGGCCTGGATGCCTGTCACTACTACCATCCCCACTCATAGGGGGATTGATGCCTACCACTACCACTACCACCACCCCTACTCAGGGGGGCCTGATGCCTACCACTACCACCACCCCTACTCAGGGGGGCCTGGATGCCTGTCACTACTACCATCCCCACTCATAGGGGGATTGATGCCTACCACTACCACCACCCCTACTCAGGGGGGGATGGATGCCTACCACTACCACCACCCCTACTCATGGGGGCCTGGATGCCTACCACTACCACCACCCCTACTCAGGGGGGCCTGGATACCTGTCACTACTACCATCCCCACTCATAGGGGATGGATGCCTACCACTACCACCATCCCCACTCATAGTGGGATGGATGCCTACCACCCACACCACCCCTACTCAGGGGGGCCTGGATGCCTGTCACTACTACCATCCCCACTCATAGGGGGGTGGATGCCTACCACTACCACCATCCCCACTCATAGGGGGATGGATGCCTACCACCCACACCACCCCTACACACAGGACGGGAAATGCATGACACAACCAGCATACTCCAACATAAGGAATGTCTGAAAATACATCCCACCAACACCATGACAAGCGTGTGTAGTCTGTGTCAAATGCCTACAACACTGAACATGACATTGAGCATACAATGTGACCCCCTATCACATGTGTCACACATAAATGTGTGTGGCCTCCACAATGCAAGCAGACCATGACCACTGTGGCAATGGGGTATAACACCCCATCATCACAGTGACCAAAAGGTAAGTGTGGGGTCCATAGCTGAAGCACATTTTGAACATTGTGGCAATGGGGTCTAAACGCCCATGATCACAGTGACCAAAATGTAAGTGGGGGGTCCATAGCTGAAGCACATATTGAACATTGTGGCAATGGGGTCTAAACCCCCATCACCACAGTGACCAAAAGGTAAGTGTGGGGTCCATAGCTGAAGCACATTTTGAAATTGTGGCAATGGGGTTTAAACCCCCATCACCACAGTGACCAAAAGGTAAGTGTTGTAATGGGAAAAGCTGCAAATGCCAAACAGCATGGATGATTCCTGGTCACAGACCAACAAACACATCTGTGGCATAGTAGTGCTTGTGTCCCATAGCAACATACATTGGGTGAGGCAAACAGTGCAGTGCAAATAAGATATACCTTTGGCCATGTGCAGACAAACATCACCCATGGGGCTGACATTGTCAACATTCGTCAATAACACAATGACAGAAGTGACCATCATAATGCAGCCCCACATATCTGCACCAATGGACACACAAATGTAGATATCCTGTGGAGACTGTAGATGTCAGGTGAACAAATACCATACCATGGCAGCAATGGGACATACAAACCATGATCATTGTGCTGACTGATGACCTAGGAGTCCCAGGGACAGCAGGGAAAACCCACCAAACAACAAACAGCCACTGGCACACAAAGATATGCCAATGCAGTGGTGCAGATGCACAAACACAAACAGGCAGCCCCACACTGCATATCAAACACAACAGGTGATGGGGGGGTGCCAGTGTCCCCAGGCAACCACACAACACATGAGGAGGCCTGAATCACAATTACACAGATGTGTATACAGTGCCACACAAAAGTAACTCATGGATCGGATTCCCCTATGTGGGCAATCAGGCATTGTTAGATGAGAGGGAGCCCAAATTACACATGTCACACAAGCTTGTAGGAACAGCAAATAACACAGCAAGAGACAGACCCACCACAGCACTACCCCCAGGGACCCCACATTGTGGTGACCCTGGCCTGCATGATAATCCCACTGTGATGACAAAGCTAGATGTCGTTCACACTGTGAACCACAGGCATGTGTCCTGATCTACAAACTACCATCACACCTACACAAGCACAAATCAATCAGCATGGCCTGTCAGCCAAGGCCAACATGGAGGTAGGGGTCTAGCCGTGCAACAACTCTCATTTGCACACACTCAACACCACACACCTTGATCTACACCAATGTGCAGCTGTGAAGCTCACATGGACTGGTGACATTGCACATGCACCCATGACAATGCCTGGGGTGGTGGTGGGAACTAAGGTGCAGAAACCCATCACACATGGCCAGTCAACAAGACTCGTGAATGTCAGACACACTGCACAGTACGCCGTACATGGGCATGACGTGAAATCCACCACAATCAATGGGATCCCGGACACAGTCACACACCAATGAAGAAGTCAAGGTCACCCACAAAGAACACACATAGACAACTTCCAACATTGCAGCTCTGACCCAGAGGAGCGGCAGCAGTCACACACACAACGTGTCACAATCACTGAAAGCTAACACAAACTGTAAATTACATGACTTGTGTAACCAACAAGTGCCAAGGGGAATCCTGACTGTGTCTCATCTGCGTTTGCCCACAAACTCAGCCCTGACAGCAAACACACCTATGGATGACACCCTGATGACCAGTAATGTGCCATGCACCCACATCCCAGAGAACCCAGTGCGAAGATTTGGGGGAACATAGGTCAACGCAGCAAGCATCACAAACAGGAACATCACTAGGGATCCCAGCCTGTGTTGCAAAATGGAAGTGAACACACACAGACATGCTCACACAACACACACCTTGGGCTCAGGCAATGTCACGGAATTACACACTGCCATGAGGGGACTCCACACCTGTGTAAGGAAAGCTGTGCCATACGTTGTCTCTTCAGGGCTCTATCATGTCAGCAGTACACTTGGTCACTCAGTCAACAATTAGCACAAAATGAAGGCTCTCGTCACATCAGCCTGGTCATGGGAGTGTCACTGAAATCATCTGCACAGATCCAACACACATGTATAGCAAGTTGCACTGATAACACAGATGAGTCCTTCACCATTGATGCCCAAACTTGCATGTCCAGTGGAGATGGTCACACGGTCAGGGAAACAGACAAATTGAATAATGGCAAGTACAACTGATGTGCAGGGGTGTAAGCCACAGATGTGATATTGCAAATAAATGTAGGAAATCCCATTGGCAAATATTGAAAACATGACACCCTCATATTGCTGCAAAGGATGACATGGCTACACACCAGGATAGGACACATTCCCCCTGGACCACATGGGGTCCTGCACAGTAACACTTCATTTTCATGATATCAAATATCACCATCACTGCAGCAAGGGCATGGTTAGCATCAACATCATGTACATCTGAAGCTAAACCACCAGAGAACAGAAAGGAGCTTTATTCAGCATATGTGTCTGAAAAATGAAAGTCCTGCAAAAATACAAAGGCCAATAGCCAGTCCAACAGTTCAGTCCGAACAGGGTGACAGTGGCAGATGTCACCCTCTGCTCGCCTGCACTTATATGGAGCAGGGACATTCCCCTCGGAGAGGCATACGGGGGGCAGGCCAGGCACCGCAGGGACAGGATAAGGGCTCTCCAGAAGCAGGCAGGGAAGGGGTGGCTGGTGCTGGAGAGTCACTGACAACTGCAGTGGAGGTGTCTGACATGGTGGGTGCCGGCACAACTGGGGGGCATGAGTCAGATGGTGTGGGTGCCGGCACGACTGCAGTGGTCCGGCCAGATGGAGTGGACAGGTTCCCCACTGCAGTGCCCAAGTCAGACGGGGTGGTAGTGGACTCCACTGCAGTGCCTAGCTCCAGGGGAGTAGAATGGGGTTCAGGTAAGGTGGGCAGGACAGAGGGGGAGGACACGCTCTCCACACCAGTGGCACAAACATGTGCAGCGGGGGGTGTGAGGCTGGAAGAGCAAGTGGTAGGTGGAGAAGGCCGGATCATTTTGGGGATGGTGAATCTGTGGGTGGGGGAACCTGGGGCAGGGTGTGGTGGGGGAACCAGTGTTGTGGGGGCCTGAGGGATGGAGGAAGGAGACTGTGTGGTTGAGCTGCAGGGCGGTGGCGGGGTCTTGCTCTTCCGGGAACGGGGGACTTGCGTGTGGGGGCCTTAGTCTGTCCGTGCCTGGGGGAGGGTGTCCGGGGGTGAGGGGCACTCCCTCTGTGTGGGTGGACTTCCTCTTCCCCCTGTATGCTGGATCAGCTGGATCGGAGGGGAAGAGGCCGAGGTCACAGAGGAAGAGCTGCTGTTTAGGTGGGGTTGCAGGTGAGGCAAGGGAAGGGGTCTTGGAGGGAGAGGATTTGGAGGACTGCGGCGTGACTGTGGATGCCTGTGTGTGTGTCTGTTCCCCATCCCCTGTGGGTGTGGTATCAGTCCCCTGAGGATGCTTGCGTGCACGTTTTGCCTTTGTTTTGGGTGTTTCTGTGCTGCTTGTGTCTGTGTGTTTGGGTGATTGTGCAGGTGTGCATGTGCTTGGGACAGGTAGGGTGCCAGGAAGTGTGGATGGGGCAGAGGTAAGAGGGGTGAGGGACTGTTGGAGGAGGGACACTGCTGCCGTCAGGGAGGAGTCCATGGACTTATTGCTCCTCTGTAGGGCAGACATGCCAGATGAGATGCCCTCCATGAACAACACCAGCTGTGTCAACAGAGTGGTGTGTGCATGGAGGACACTCAGCATAGCTATCTGCCCTACATGGAGCTGGCGAAGTAAGTACACAGACTCCTCACTCAGGGCAGCAGGGGACACAGGGGCACTGGGTGCGGTGCCTGGCACAAAGGAGACACGCTCCCGAACACGGGAGCCTCCACGGACCTCTGGAATGGGAGCCGATGGGAGGGCGGTGGTGGTGGTGGTGGCGGGCCCAGCCATACTAGCTGGGGTGTGGTGGCTGCTGACACCCGCCTCCACAAGGGAGTCATCCTCCGAGCTGCTGTGGTCCTCAGCTGAGGTGGATGGTGCTGAGGACTCGGTGTGGCTCCCCTCGCCCTCCGTGCCACTGGGTCCCTCCGACCACTCATCGGCTGCTGACCCAGCCTGGCTCTGCAGCTCCTCCTGGTCCATGGAGCTGTCCCCTCCTGTGGCCGTGGATGTATCTGCAAACAATTAGGGAAACAGACAAACATCAGTCACCTGCACTGACCGCACACACCACAGTAAGTACAGCACATTACAGAGCAAGCCCTGGCATTCTTAGTTGAACATTGCCAAAAGAGCTCACACAGATTAGGAGAAGCCAATTGTCAGTCTGATGGTCAACCATGGCACTCACACCCCTCCTGGCCTTTGTATTAGGGTTCTGTTCTACCATATAACACAGACCTATGTACCTTTCTGCTCTGCCCATGAAACATGGCACTCCCATATAGGCCCCACCAGTCAGGCCCTGATAGATGGCCTAAGCTGTCCATTTTACTTTTAGCCTTTTAGTACCTGTCACAGTGGTCCACACCCCCTTAGATACATACACTTAGGCCCAAACCCACCTCCTTAGATGCACACACACATGTAGGCCCAAGAGGCCACTGCCTCATGCTATCATTTTTCTAATACAACAAATCTTGTAGGCCTTTCTGACCTGACAGCAGGGACCTGTGCCATCCACCGCGGCACCAGCCCCCCCCTTGTAAATGTCCACAGTCACAAGAATAAGGTTAGCCCACACGTATGTGACACTCTGCTGGTACATCTTGCTCTTTCACAAGCAATGTTTGCAAAATTTTAACTTATGAAACTTTCAACGCTTGCTCCACTGAAACTGAAAAGGCGGCTCTGTGACAGATAAATAATATATAAAATTCTCAAATTCTGAGCATCTTACGGTAAAAGTTATCTTTTTCTTATGTTTGCAGTCAAGAGCACCGACCACCTGCTAAAAGCCCCTGTTTTCACCATGATACCACTTCTCTGTTCTTCAAAAAACTTTCCACAGTTACTGTAAGCTTGTGGTCAAGGACCCACGTCAGGGCCCACGTCAACTGTGGGTAGGAGTTCTGCATTAAGTCATATAAAAGCTTTGCACTCATGTCCATGCCCTGAACTCTTCATACCAGTGCATTGCATGGGGAGGGTTCATGGTCGGCCGTTCTCCTGATCTTGGGCCTCGAAATTCTACTATCAAGGTGGTAATGCTCTTTTCTGATTGCTAGCCTTTTGCCTTTGTCAGCCTCTCTAATTTAGCTCATCCACACTGTAGGAGAGTAGGATCTGCTTCACATGGGTACCCCCACTTTTTGCTGATGCTTCACTGTTTTTTTACTTTAGTCTGGCTGGGGCCCTGCTAATCAGAACCCCAGCCTAGCTGCTTCCTCTCTAAAATGGTTTTCATTTGCCTTAGGCACATCTCTGATTGGAATCTGGAGTGCCCTTATAAGTCCCTAGTATATGGTATACTATGTACCCAGGGCATAGGTACCTCAGAGGCCTACCAGGGGCTGCAGCATGTATTGTGCCACCCCTGGAAGGCCATCCAAAATGACACCACAGGTCTGCTACTGCAGCCTGGGTAAGGTGGTGCATGCAGCCCTTACAGTGGTATAGGCTACCTATATCACTACCATTGCACACACATATAAACCTATAAGTCACTCCTATGGCAGGCCTTACCAATCCTGAAGGCAGAGTGCTTGGTTTTTATGTGAGAGGGTGCCCCTGCATGAGCAGAGCCCCTCTACAGCGTTCGGAGTCCCTCCTCTGATGCTGTTTGTGGTACAGCCTGACCATATACTCTTAAGTGCATTATAACCTCGCGTTAAATGCAAACTTTGGAATGGCTGCACCGAAACATGTCGTGTTTGGTGTCAAACATCTTGGAATACTACCCCCCCACCAGTCCTGGCGGCGGGGGTAGCATTCCACCCTTCTAGAGGGAGAGACATGTACACACCGGGCTACCCAGTAACTTCTTTCCAGAGCCCTGGCATCACAAAATGGATGCCGCTGCCACAGACACGGGTCTGGCCTCCTGCTGCTGACTGAAACTCCGGCAGGGGAGGCCTGGACAATAGGTTTCCTGTCACGGGGAGGTGTAACCACCTCCCCAGACAGGATAGTGTGTATTGGGGCTGGGCGGGAGCACCCTCTGGTGCTTTGAAGTCCTGCACTGGGGGCACATTTGGTGTCCCTGTGCATATGCCAGTTCAAACTGGTTGCAGGGGCTACCTGCCCCTGCTCTGGCGTGAAACTGAACAAAGGGAAATGGGTGTAACCACCCCTCTTCCCTGACCCTCCCATAGGTGGGTCCCCAGAGTAGTCCAACCCCCTAACTTAGTATAAGTATGGGACACCAGTCCTTAGGACTTTAGATTATCCTGGACGAAACTCTGACACTGAATCCTGGACCTTCGACGCTCTACTTGAAGACTAGAGGACTGAAGAATCTCCCTTGGGGTCAAGGAGTGACTACCCTGCTTGGCAGGCACCAAAGAAGCAATTGTCCAGTCTGCATCGCCGAAGCTCCCGCCGGACGCCGAAGTCTTTGCATCACCAGAGGTGGATTTCCAGACTTTCCCGAGGCTGTCCTGAGTCCCCAGAAAAGCTGAGGCCCGTAGCTGTCGTGGGTAATGTGGAACCGTGACCCCTGGACACCGAGCACATTTGCAAGTGCATCCTCTTTTTGGTCTCCCACAAAGTTGTGCTTTGGGCTCCGAGTAGCCCTTGCCTCCAGCACCGACTGCACCGAAGATCACTGGCCTCCACTCCACGAGTGTCCTGTGAGCCAGCTCCAAGTGCGTCCACTCGAGGGTCCTTTGTGGTCGCTAGTCCATTGGCTAGTGGGCCCTCCCGAAGGCAACTCTTCTTCTGCTTGGGCTTCCCTGGTTGCTCCAGACGTGCCCTGACTTACCCTTGCTGGGTGAGTCCCCCAGACCTTGCTGGTCTGCATCAACGTCCTTTCTTTGTTTCTACAAGACTTGCCGTTGCCAAGGCTTGTTGGGTCCAATTTGGTCGCCGACACCCCTGCAATCGACAGACTTTGTGGGACAGCTCGAATCCAGCTCCTGGTCATCGTCAACACCTCCTGGACTTCGTGGCTGAAGAGTCAAGATGACCGTCAACCTACCTGAAGCACCCAACATCGGTGGGCATCTGCTCATCGCCTTCCTGGTCACTGGCTAGTGACCCAGACTCTGTCCCCTCTGCTTTCAGGTTCTTCAGATCTTCGATCCACCTTTGGATCCACCCGAACACTTTCGACTTGGTCGCCAGCAGCACTTTGCAGCAGATCGCCATTCAAATCGACGACGAAACCCGACCCCGAAAGGCACCTATGCACCCGGCTTCCCTGGGTGAGGTAACACGGGTACTCCGGTGCTCCTGTGGGTATGACTCTAGAACAGCCTAGTTCTAAAGTGGTTTGCTCCAACTCCTCCTCTAAGTGTCCTTTTTCTTTAAAACTCCAACCGCGACATTCCCCATAGAAGTCAACGGCGGCTCGCGGCTGTGTTCTCACACTGCACGCGTCACCCGTGGGTCCCCTGTGTCACTACCTTGGGTGGTTCCTTGAGGGCCAAGCACTTCTACAGGCTCTGGGCCTTGTGTCTAGCTCAGACGTGGTTCCTATACCACTTTATTGATATATGGTTTGGTATGCCCCTAGGGCTCAAACGTGTATTTGTGCTATTACTGTTGATAACTGACTTGTAACTTATGTACTTCGAACTCTAGCCTCATAAAGAGACTAGAGGGGTGTGTTTAAGACTAAATACATATATTTTATATATATACCTGGTGTGGTCCTCTTTCATTTGGTCACTCAAGAGATTATAGACTGGTAAAACAAGCTGCTTTACATTCCTTCAAGACTTGGCCTGAAGGCTGCTCTCCATAGCTACCACTAGGATAGCTTTCAATAGAGGTTGTCTTTAACCTATCTCCAATAAGGGGTTGTTTGGACTGGTGCAAGGTGCCCACTATAATTAGTGGACAGCATATACCAGGCCAACTTCTCACACACACCCAATTCATTGCATTTATCCTAGCTTAAACTGTGTAGCCTTGGATGGTTCTTGCTCTCTTATTTAAGATTTGCCTTCTATGCGCTTGCCTATTCATGAACCCTCTTTTAAGACTTGCCCCATAGGCTGTAGCTCACAGATAGATAGTTACATAGATCTTTGTGCTCCACTTAAAATATGATTTGTAATATTGTTGATGCTTTCATTTTCATCCTGCTCATGTGTTGACGAGCAGCATCAAATGAACAGTTCTCGGTGTTACTGAATTGCTTAACAAAGTGCCACTGTATTTCACACCGTTGTTCCTTCTTTTCAAGTGAACGAGCAGAGTGCGGGTCGTGCTCTCATGAGCCGGTAAGCAGAAGGGTGTGACCACCCATTTACCCTCAAACAGCTTGCACCCATCTGTCTGGTGCCTGCTGGATGATAATACCCCAGTGTGGACACATGCACCACCTACCCAGTTGTTGGACATTGCAGGGAATACGGTGAAGTATGTGAACATGCACACATCACATCTCTTGCCCCTGAGTCAGTACAGGTGTCCGGATGAAGGGATGGCCAGAGTCTCATTTGAAATGCATGTGAGTCATACCAGCACCAGACACCATGATGCACCCATGTCCTCATAGTCAATGCCACAATGGGGTGCATGTTGCACATGTCACTCCCCTGCAGGATCACTCTTAGGAAGTTTAATGCCATGGCACATGCATGCCTGCAAAGTCATACATCACTGTCTCCAGTCACATGGGCAGGGCAGCCAGCCAACAACAGTCTGCACTGTGTCACAATCCTAGGTCATGGGGAATGCAAGTTCTGTAGCTGACAAGTGCACATGTCCATCCCCCCCCCACATCATCTGAACTCGTATTTGTCGACGTCATACCAATTGGACATATGGGAGACATGAAATACAACTCTCTGAACCTGAGCACCTCACAGTCTGCTGTGAATGAAAAACAGCTGCCTGAACTTCTCAGTCGCATGCACCAGTCTGCACAGTCAAGTGATCAAACACCTATATGTCACCCAAGTATGGTCTCACATGGTCACATCTCAGATGGCATGCTGAGCCATAACCGATAAACAGCCCAGTAGTCCTGACAACGAAGCCACAGCACAATGACACAGAGGCAGACACCTGAGGGAACATTTCACTGAGCACAACGTGTCAGCTGATACACGGGAGTGGGAGTACAGAGTGTATTGTATGCCCTGGAGTAGGCATGACTGTCCTGCTCCACGTGAAAGAGGGATGAGCCCTGGACAGTAGGCATTTGGCTAAGCATGTGTGACACACTTGATATACATACTCCTGAGGCCCAAACATTGTTCCCACCCGCAGCATGGCGGTGTGCCAAATACCCCAGGCACATGTGGTGAGTCAGATCAGCAATTGGAACACATATCAAAGTTACACGCAGATTACATGTCAGACCCACCCATGAAGCCCACCACAAAGGTACGGTAACAAATGCTGGCCCCCACCCTGAGCTAAGCAAAATGCAAGGACACAGTACCCAAGTGACACAATTTCCAGACTGTAAGGGCCACACCTGGGTATCAGATGAGGAGTGGGCATGTCACAATTGAGGGACATGGGTCCTGGACCACAAGACTGATGTACTGTGGAGGTTTAACCAGGCCAGAGGAGGGCACATAGCATGTCAGACAAAGTTCACAGTGCAGTCATGGACTCACCCCCTCCTTGCTGCTGTCTGGCCTTCAGCTGCCCATCCAGGTCAGGGAAGACCACCGCCAGGATCCGGAGCATGTGGGGGGTCAGGGTCCGGTGTCCGCCCCTCCTGCGAGGAGGCGACAGCTTCAGCTGGACCCTTGCGATCCTCCGGGTCCAGCCCCGAAGGTCCTGCCACCTCTTCTGGCAGTTGCGGATCTGGCGCTTGTAGTCCCCCACGGATCTTACTCCCCACACGATGGTCAGCCAGATCTCCTGCTTCTGGTGGGCATCAACCTGTGAGGATGACAAAGTGAAAAAGGCCATTACTACACATGCAACATATCCGTGCATCACACAGTTGGATATACATGTCTCAATCACAGGGGCACATGATGTACACAGGCAGTGCAACTATGGCTATGAACAGTTTACCAGCAGTTACTAAATGGTATCATTGCCTGGGAAGTAAAACCTTGTTGGAATGCACAGTTACTGCACTATACCTGTTCAGTGCATGTAACTACACACTTTGGGGGGTGAGAACTACTCAGTGAGCATGCTAGCCAGTGGTGTGCACACTGGAAGTCTTGCTAGTCAGACAACATGCACATTTAGTAAGGCAGTGGACAGCACACTCACCTGCTCCCTGGTTTCCCATACAGCTTGATGTACTGTGGAAGGAGGCTGTCCAGCAGGGCCTGGTTCTCCTCAGTGCTGAAGGCTGGGGCTCTCTCCACAGTACGTGCCATTGCAGTAGCCAGAGGATGCAGAGACAGCAGCAGTGTTGGTGGCAGATGTCGTCCTGGAGCATGTAGTGCAGGCAAGTGAGCTCCCAGGGGAACAGCCAGCATTATATGTGTGCTGCAGAGGCAGATACTGTCCCATGTGTCCAAAGTGATAGGTCCAACTCGTTTGCATCTTCTGAATCTGGCCAATCCATGGAATTGCACCACTTATACACGCCCACAGCATCCTTCAAAAGTTCAACTTCATGACACCCATGAATTTGCAACATTGTTGTGGCTGGCCAACTGAATTCACTGCATCAGACTCGCTACAGATTCGAAAACGCGTCCGTTGGAATGCCAGGCCCTAGCCAATGCGTGCGCACTGATCGGACCATTGCTGTACAACGCGTATTTCAAATTACAACGCGTACCCGTTGACATCAAATGCAATGTCCAATGCGTGCGCACCGATCGGTCCATTGCTGTACAACGCGTACCCGCTCACATCATATGCAATGGCCAATGCGTGCGCACCGATCGGTCCATTGCTGTACAACACGTATTCCGGGAAACAACGCGTACCCGCTCAAATCATATGCAATGGCCAATGCGTGCGCACCGATCGGTCCATTGCTGTACAACGCTTACCCGCTCACATCATATGCAATGGCCAATGCGTGCGCACCGATCGGTCCATTGCTGTACAACGCGTACCCGCTCACATCATATGCAATGGCCAATGCGTGCGCACCGATTGGTCCATTGCTGTACAACACGTATTCCGGGAAACAACGCGTACCCGCTCACATCATATGCAATGGCCAATGCGTGCGCACCGATCGGTCCATTGCTGTACAACGCGTATCCGCTCACATCATATGCAATGGCCAATGCGTGCGCACCGATCGGTCCATTGCTGTACAACGCGTACCCGCTCACATCATATGCAATGGCCAATGCGTGCGCACCGATCGGTCCATTGCTGTACAACGCGTATTCCGGGAAACAACGCGTACCCGCTCACATCATATGCAATGGCCAATGCGTGCGCACCGATCGGTCCATTGCTGTACAACGTGTACCCGCTCACATCATATGCAATGGCCAATGCGTGCGCACCGATCTGTCCATTGCTGTACGACGCATCCCTGTACAGGTCACTCGCATATGTCACCATGCTTGTCACTGGTGAACGTATGCCAGCCACATATACTTGCCAGGGACTCAGGGGCACACCTACAACACCACAGCCTGTCCACACTGTATCCTAAGGCATGTAAGGCTGCATTACCTTTTCTGTGTATGGGGGTCAACATGTGTTTTTTTGGGTGGCACTTGGGGGCAGCCACTCCCAGGCTGTGCAAGTGTTCATGGGGACAGGATCCTTTGGGTGTTGTGCACATGACCACTGTGATGTGCAACTGTTCATTTCAGAGCATGTGGCATGGTCACATTTCCAGGTTGTGTATGTGTATGTCATGTCACATACCCCCAGAGTCCCATGTGGGAAGGTATGTACGTCACAGGGTGACCCATTGCCACAATAGTGATGGCCCTCCACAGTCTGTGTGCATGTTGTGTTTCCGATGTCTCTGATTCCATGTGCACAATGGGAGACAGTCTCCACATCCACGTTGTTTGTGCATGGACTTTGATGTTGTGCGTGTGTGTGTCACAGACGTCCATGTCTGTCCTGCAGAGGCAACAGGGGCCACTACCTGTGGGAGTCATGGTTGTTTTTCTGGCATGTACATGATGCGCCATGTCATGCCAGTGTCCATGTGGCAATACAGGGTCCCTGGGAATCTACCTGTCAATGAGCTGTGATGCCTGTGGCGCATCTGTCCAGACATGTCACTGTGGTGTGTGTTTGGAACGTGACAGCAGTAAATGGGCACTGTGACACAGCCTAATGATTTCCCATTGCACAACCTGGAACTTGTTGTCAACACATGTTGAACTGTGATGTTAGATGTTGGCCATGTAGATGCCATATCTGTCCATACAGAACGGCACACACATCAGGTACTTGTGTCTCGTAATGATGTATCATGTGATATTGAGTATGGTCAATCCAACATATGTGGGGTGACTGACAATTTTTCTTTCTTCACCTATGCACTGCAGGGCACCAGCTGTCCATAGACCATTCCCTGACCTTGCAACGATGGTGGAACGTGACTGCATCCGACGGTACCGCTTCACCAGGCAGCTGATTGAGGATTTGGCAGTGCTCTTGGCCCCACATTTGCAACCTGGCCGGCCGTACCCTACAGCGCTGACACCCAAGGTGAAGGTGATGGCAGCCCTACACTTCTTTGCCACCGGTACCTTTCAACACACTGTGGCGTCTGCTGGTGGGATGTCACAGACTATGTTCAGCCGTGTGCTACGCCATAATTTGGAGGCAATGTTGAGATGCCTGAACCAGTACATATATTTCCCTAAACGTCAACAACTCACTGACGTCAAGAGTGACTTCTATGCCCTGGGGAGGATGCCACATGTCATTGGCTCCATTGATGGGACACATGTGACTTTGGTACCACCACAGGCACATGAGCAGGCATACAGGAACAGGAAACATTATCATTCGATCAATGCTCTGGTGGTATGTCTTGCAGATATGAGCATCTCACATGTGTGTGCCCGTTTCCCTGGTTCGGCACACAATGCCTACATGATGAGGAGTAGTCGCATCCCGAGGATGATGTCACAGATGCGGAACCAGCGTGCCTGGCTTGTCGGTGTGTACTGACTTTGTACCATTGTGTGTGTTCTGCTATGTTGTATTCCGCCCTCTTTTCCAACTCAGCTAATGTGCAATTGTCTGTCTGTAGGTGACTCCGGATACCCCAACATGCCGTGGTTGCTGACACCCCTCAGGAACCCTGTGACACCAGCCCAGATGCGCTACAATGAGGCACATGGTCGGACCAGGAGAGTGATCGAGCGGACATTTGGTCTCCTGAAGAGCTGCTTCCGCTGCCTGGACAAGACAGGAGGGGCCCTCCCATATGCCCCAGCAAAGGTGTGCAAGATTGTCATCGTCTGCTGCATGCTACACAACCTGGCAGTGCGGAAGGAGTTGCCTCTCATCCTGGATGACGATGACCAACATCCGCCACCTGTGGAGGATCCTGGCCTGGGCCATGATGCCAGTGATGATGATGATGATGATGATGATGATGATGGTGATGTCCGCACACAGCTCATCACCAACTTCTTCAGCTGAATGTGAGTATCCAGAGAGTTGACATGTCAATGATGTGAGTTTGCATGATATGTGTGGGTGGTGCTCTGGTGCTGTTTGAGTGTGGCCATGTGCTACTTGACTGGATGCGTGCAGCGATGTGTCCTTACAGGTAGTCTGTACTCCCCAACAGTGTTGACATGCTAACTTGGTTTTGTGTAGGTATCTTGTGACATGTATTGGGCATGAGTATTGCAGTTCTGTCCTGTTCTTCAGTGCTTTTGACTGTTTGTCATGTCTGTCCTTCACAGGGGGCTTACAGAGTTGTTTGGTCAACTTGGATCCCCCGACACCATGATTCAGCTTTCAGGGTGGCAGCAGTCATTTCCCTACAGGTGATGTGCCACACACCCCTGGACTTTATATCTTCTGCACTTTTTGACTGTGTGGCCACTGCCACGTGGATTACCTTGCATTTGTAGTGGAAACAACATGTTACAAATGTGTAATAAACCTGTGCTTCACTTTGGGATGTGCATTGTCTGTGGTCACACATCTGACTGACATTTGCTTACTGCACCTGTGGGCTAGTTAACACAGACTCTGAATAGGTGTGGTGTCTGTGCATTCCACTGTATTTCCTGGCAACATCAGTGTAGGCGATGAGACCGATGGCCCTGGTGTCTATGTGTTGTATAGCCCTAGTGGTGTGTCTCCCTCATATGTGTCACGTCGCCATGACTCACATGACGGTGTTGAACTTGCTGTGGCAGTTAGCATGCACAGTGTCATTTAGCAGATCATCATCTCCGTGACAAAAACAACGTTGGAATCACAACAGAGGCAAGTATGGTGTATTAGTGAGTTTATTACATACATGTGTGAGGATAGTGCACATTGGTATTGTAATCCAAAGTTCCCAGATGAGTTGGAAGTCTTGGTAGCAGAAATGTCCAGAGTAAAGTCCACAGTCATCTGATACATTAGTCCCACTTAAACTCCCCATGTTCATGTGGGAGAGTTGTGTTGCATTCGACAGGGTGAACAGTTTGCACACAAAGGAGAATTTCCAGAACAGGTGTTGGGTTCCTGGGGAATGTACCTGGCCATCGGCCTCTCAGTTGTCCTTCCTCGGACGACCCCTCTTCTTTCTGGGGGGACCCTCACGTGCAGGCCGCTGCGGTGCAGAGGACTCTCCACCAGAGTCATCCTCCCTCCCTGTGGCAGTTGCAGTTGTTTGGGCACCAGTTATTGTGGGCACACAGGGAGGTGTGGACATGTTGGTGCTAATCTGGCGGTGGCATGTCAATATGTCCCTCTGCACCGCTGTCAGTTCTTCCAATGTGTCCCACTTGGACTCCATGCCAGACATGTGTGTCTCCACATGGGACATGTGTGTCTCCACACAGGACATGTGGGAGTCCAAGCGGGCATGATGGGCAGCCTGCTGCTGTTGAATGTCCTTGAGGATCCCCACTACCTGGCTGACCTCTCCGGTGCTATTCTGGTACGCCTCAGCAATGCGTGCCAGTTGTGGGTCATCATGCAGTCCAGACCCCTCTGCAAAAGCGACCTCTGCCTACCACCCCTACCACCACCCCTGGACACACGTGCGGGAGCTGCCGTGGCACGCACAGGTGACCCTCGGCCCCCTTGGAGGTTGGTACTGGGGTTGTTGTCCGTAGCTTCATGGTGGGCTGTGGTCCCTGTGCTGTTGTCATTGAGTGTCCTTGGTCTGTCTGTGTCGGCGGGGGTGGTCTGTGTGTTGGCAGATGTTGGAGGAATGGGTGCAGGGGGTGCAGATGGTGGTCCTGCTGGTGCTGCATGATGACTCCCACCGGAGGTGCCAGGTTGGTCTTCACCATCCGATGAGGGCAGAGGCTGTTCCACACCAGAGAGATCAGGGTCCCCCAGAGCCTGGGACAGGGACTCCTCCTCATCTGCTGCTGTGTCCCCATCATCACCTGTTTTTGGAAGAGACACACAATGTATGTTATGTTTCTGCAGGCATCACTGGTTCAAACACATGACAGTTGTGACTGTACCTCTGGATGCGGGCCTGTACATTGCATTGTCTTAAGTTGTCACAGTCAGAGGTTGATATTGGTGTGGCTCATTGTCCTGCCAACCTGATGCATTTCTATGTGGATGTTGAGGTGTGTGCATGACCAGCATTGGTGGTATTTGGTTGACATCCGGACCTCCTTCTCCACCCAGCCCAGTTGTCCCATCATGAAGCATGCCACACTTGCAGTGGGTGCAGGTTGACTCTCAGGATGTCAGTCAGTGGTGTCCTGCTGTTGGTTGTTGCACAGTTCCCAGCAGGGCCTTGTGCTCCCCACAGCAGTACCCAGTGTCAGCCATCTTGTCAGTCCTTTTCCACTCCCTGTGATGTGAGCATGGTTCAGAGTGGTGTTGATGGGCCAATTGTGAGGGTGACCAATATCTGTGACTACAACTCCCATTGTGCTATTGCCTACACCCCCCTTCCCAGCATGCCCATACTTCCTTCCTTTTGACTCTGCTTCCCTGTAGGGTAGTGTGCCTGTGCTGACAGGATGGCTGAGAGTGTTGTCCTGGCGTTTGTTTGGCTACAAGTCCCAGAAAGTGTCCCTGTGCTTCACACGGCATAACCCAGTGTGGTTGTTCTTTGTGGGATATTTAATTGGAGTGTGAGGCATTGCATTCTCCCAGGTGAGTTGTGTGGAGTTTGTGTTAAGGGGTGTGTGAGAAAAGCTGGTGGTGACTATGGTCAGAGCTGTCAGTCCTCCTTCCCACCCAGCCAGATATCCCACCATGGAACGTGCTTCCATTGCAGGGAGTGCAAGTTGTCTTTCAAGATGTCAGTCAGTGGTGTCCTGCTGTTGGTTGTTGCACAGTTCCCTGCAGGGCCTTGTGCTCCCACAGCAGTACCCAGTTTCAGCCATCTTGTCAGTTCTTTTCCACTCCCTGTGATGTGAGCATGGTTCAGAGTGGTGTTGATGGGCCATTTGTGAGGGTGACCAATATCTGTGACTACCACTCCCATCATGCTATTGCCTACACCCCCCTTCCCAGCATGCCCATACTTCCTTCCTTTTGAGTGGACTTCACTGTGTGTGAGTGTGACAGCAATGGCAAGATGGCTGACAGTGGTGTCCTGTTGTTTGTTGGTGCCCAGTTCCCAGCAGGGCCTTGTGCTCCACACAGCAGTATCCAGTTTCAGCCATCTTGTCAGTCCTTTTCCACTCCCTGTGATGTGAGCATGGTTCAGAGTGGTGTTGATGGGCCAATTGTGAGGGTGACCAATATCTGTGACTACCACTCCCATCATGCTATTGCCTACACCCCCCTTCCCAGCATGCCCATACTTCCTTCCTTTTGAGTCGACTTCACTGTGTATGAGTGTGACAGCAATGGCAAGATGGCTGACAGTGGTGTCCTGCTGTTGGTTGGTGCCCAGTTCCCAGCAGGGCCTGGTACTCCCCACAACAGAGCACCATTGTCAGACATCTTAGAAGTGGCTTTTCACTCCCTGTGAGGTGTGCATGCTTCAGTGTGAGCTTGCTGGGCCATGCGGGTGGGGGATGTTGAGCTGTGACTACCACTCCCATCATGCTATTGCCTACACCCCCCTTCCCAGCATGCCCATACTTCCTTCCTTTTGAGTCGACTTCACTGTGTGTGAGTGTGACAGCAATGGCAAGATGGCTGACAGTGGTGTCCTGCTGTTGGTTGGTGCCCAGTTCCCAGCAGGACCTGGTACTCCCACAACAGAGCACCATTGTCAGACATCTTAGAAGTGGCTTTTCACTCCCTGTGAGGTGTGCATGCTTCAGTGTGAGCTTGCTGGGCCATGTGGGTGGGGGATGTTGAGCTGTGACTACCACTCCCATCATGCTATTGCCTACACCCCCTTCCCAGCATGCCCATACTTCCTTCCTTTTGACTCTGCTTCCCTGTGGGGTAGTGTGCCTGTGCTGACAGGATGGCTGAGAGTGTTGTCCTGGCGTTTGTTTGGCTACAAGTCCCAAAAGTGTCCCTGTGCTTCACACAGCATAACCCAGTGTGGTAGTTCTTTGTGGGATATTTAATTAGAGTGTGAGGCAATGCATTCTCCCAGGTGGGTTGTGTAGAGTTTGTGTTAAGGGGGTGTGTGAGTAAAGCTGCTGGTAACTATGGTCAGAGCTGTCAGTCCTCCTTCCCACCCAGCGAGATATCCCACCATGGAACATGCTTCCATTGCAGGGAGTGCAAGTTAGCTTTCAGGATGTCAGTCAGTGGTGTCCTGCTGTTGGTTGTTGCACAGTTCCCAGCAGGGCCTGGTACTCCCCACAACAGAGCACCATTATCAGACATCTTAGAAGTGGCTTTTCACTCCCTGTGAGGTGTGCATGCTTCAGTGTGAGCTTGCTGGGCCATGCGGGTGGGGGATGTTGAGCTGTGACTACCACTCCCATCATGCTATTGCCTACACCCCCTTCCCAGCATGCCCATACTTCCTTCCTTTTGAGTCGACTTCACTGTGTGTGAGTGTGACAGCAATGGCAAGATGGCTGACAGTGGTGTCCTGCTGTTGGTTGGTGCCCATTTCCCAGCAGGGCCTGGTACTCCCCACAACAGAGCACCATTGTCAGACATCTTAGAAGTGGCTTTTCACTCCCTGTGAGGTGTGCATGCTTCAGTGTGAGCTTGCTGGGCCATGTGGGTGGGGGATGTTGAGCTGTGACTACCACTCCCATCATGCTATTGCCTACACCCCCTTCCCAGCATGCCCATACTTCCTTCCTTTTGACTCTGCTTCCCTGTGGGGTAGTGTGCCTGTGCTGACAGGATGGCTGAGAGTGTTGTCCTGGCGTTTGTTTGGCTACAAGTCCCAAAAGTGTCCCTGTGCTTCACACAGCATAACCCAGTGTGGTAGTTCTTTGTGGGATATTTAATTAGAGTGTGAGGCAATGCATTCTCCCAGGTGAGTTGTGTAGAGTTTGTGTTAAGGGGGTGTGTGAGTAAAGCTGCTGGTAACTATGGTCAGAGCTGTCAGTCCTCCTTCCCACCCAGCCAGATATCCCACCATGGAACATGCTTCCATTGCAGGGAGTGCAAGTTGGCTTTCAGGATGTCAGTCAGTGGTGTCCTGCTGTTGGTTGTTGCACAGTTCCCAGCAGGGCCTGGTACTCCCCACAACAGAGCACCATTATCAGACATCTTAGAAGTGGCTTTTCACTCCCTGTGAGGTGTGCATGCTTCAGTGTGAGCTTGCTGGGCCATGCGGGTGGGGGATGTTGAGCTGTGACTACCACTCCCATCATGCTATTGCCTACACCCCCTTCCCAGCATGCCCATACTTCCTTCCTTTTGAGTCGACTTCACTGTGTGTGAGTGTGACAGCAATGGCAAGATGGCTGACAGTGGTGTCCTGCTGTTGGTTGGTGCCCAGTTCCCAGCAGGGCCTGGTACTCCCCACAACAGAGCACCATTGTCAGACATCTTAGAAGTGGCTTTTCACTCCCTGTGAGGTGTGCATGCTTCAGTGTGAGCTTGCTGGGCCATGTGGGCGGGGGATGTTGAGCTGTGACTACCACTCCCATCATGCTATTGCCTACACCCCCCTTCCCAGCAGGCCCATACTTCCTTCCTTTTGACTCTGCTTCCCTGTGGGGTAGTGTGCCTGTGCTGACAGGATGGCTGACAGTATTGTCCTGGCGTTTGTTTGGCTACAAGTCCCAAAAGTGTCCCTGTGCTTCACACAGCATAACCCAGTGTGGTAGTTCTTTGTGGGATATTTAATTAGAGTGTGAGGCAATGCATTCTCCCAGGTGAGTTGTGTGGAGTTTGTGTTAAGGGGGTGTCTGAGTAAAGCTGCTGGTAACTATGGTCAGAGCTGTCAGTCCTCCTTCCCACCCAGCCAGATATCCCACCATGGAACATGCTTCCATTGCAGGGAGTGCAAGTTGGCTTTCAGGATGTCAGTCAGTGGTGTCCTGCTGTTGGTTGTTGCACAGTTCCCAGCAGGGCCTTGTGCTCCCCACAGCAGTACCCAGTGTCAGCCATCTTGTCAGTTGTTTTCCACTCCCTGTGATGTGAGCATGGTTCAGGGTGGTGTTGATGGGCCAATTGTGAGGGTGACCAATATCTGTGACTACAACTCCCATCATGCTATTGCCTACACTCCCCTTCCCAGCATGCCCATACTTCCTTCCTTTTGAGTGGACTTCACTGTGTGTGAGTGTGACAGCAATGGCAAGATGGCTGACAGTGGTGTCCTGCTGTTTGTTGGTGCCCAGTTCCCAGCAGGGCCTTGTGCTCCCCACAGCAGTACCCAGTGTCAGCCATCTTGTCATTTCTTTTCCACCCCCTGTGATGTGAGCATGGTTCAGGGTGGTGTTGATGGGCCAATTGTGAGGGTGACCAATATCTGTGACTACAACTCCCATCATGCTATTGGCTACACTGACTTCACCAGCATACACAGAATTCCTTCCTTTCAGTGAGCTTCCCTGTGAGGTGGTGTTCTAGTGGTGGCAAAATATCTAACTGTGTTTGTTGGTTATATTTGTGCCACTGCCTTGCTGTATTTGTAGTTAGGTTTGTACATATCATGACACAGTTACATATCACTATGAGATGGCATGTATTGTGTTTATCTGACTGACAGACAAATCTTGGGGTGATTATCTTTTGGTTGCTGTGGATTTGCTAAGGGTGCATGGTTTGACTATCCCCTTGACAGTGATGTGTGTGTATTGTCACACAATATTGGGTATATTAGTTGTGTACTCACCAGGCTCTGGGATGTTTGATAGTCCATATACGCTCACTGGTGGTAGGATGGCCCGCACCTTCTCCTTCCAGGGCCTGAGGTATAGTGGTTTGGCAGGAGGGCCTCTGCCGGTGCGCTGACTCACGATGTAATCCTTCTTTAGTAGGTCCCTGACCCTCCTGCGCACATCATACCACCTGTTCTGGATATCTTCCTTTGTGCGCAAACATGGTGATTGTGCATTCACCCTGCCGACGATCCTCTCCCACATCTTGGTTTTCTGCGACATGGGGGTCTGTTGGACCAATGTACCAAACAACTGTGGCTCTACCCTGAGGATCTCATCTACCAGGACTTCCAATTCACTGTCTAGGAACTTTGGATTCTTCTTTGGGGGCACGGTGATGGGTGGTGGTGGTGATTGATGTGTGTGTGTGTGCAAGTGACGGTGTGTGAGTGTAGGTTTTGCTGGGTGTATGTGAGGGTGCTATTTGTTGAGGTGCTAATGGTGTGTGGCTTGTGTGATGGATGAGCTGTGAGTGTGTCTGTGGTTGCTGTCTGATGGTGTTCTGTGCTGGCAGGTCAGTTGAATTTGCAAAGGATCATGGTAGGGATTTGTGGCCTTTATATAGGTGGAGTTGGGGGTGTGTCCTTGTTCCATGTTTTTTCCCCTGTATTTATTGACTTTGTCATTGCTTGTTTGGCCCTTTTTTTTGTATTTTTTCCTTTGTATTTTTTGTGCATGTAGGAGACGTTCTTCTGACCGAGTAGGACGCTGCAGTTGTCTCGTGCGAGCTTCTCCGAGTCGTTCACGCTGTGTTTCTGCTAGGTTTATTGTGCGGCGTACGCGTCGGTCGCGGAGTTTTTGGTTGCTTCGGCTGGGTTTTGTATGCGTGTCAGTCGTACGGCTTGGGCTCCGTGCGACTCGGGCTGGTTTTACACGCATTACATCGTACTGCGCGGGTCGGAGTTCGCGGGTACGTTTAGTTCGGGTTCATTCCTGGTGCGTGTCGGTCGGTTCGATTCGCGTGTTTTCCCGGCCGGATAGCTTGTTTCTGTCTGGTTCGGTCGTTCGGCTTGTGTTCCGTACGAGTCGGTCGTGATTCACATGCATTTCATCGTACTACCCAGGTCGGGCAGCGCCGGTACGTGTCGGTCGGACTATATTCCCGTACCGAGTCGGTCGGTATATTTTCCGGCCCGAATCGGAATCGGCCCCTTAGTCTATTTTCCCTTCTCTGATCCTGTCTCTGTGGCTGCAGACATCAAAAACTGATGCAAACACTGAAGGCATAACAAACATCCTTCTCACTTTTTCGATTGCAAATGCTCTCTCTGACTTCTTACTCTTGTCGTTTATGTTGTCCACTCCCTCCTAAGGTTAAAGTGTGCTGCCCAGCTTTATGTGTACACGTCACAAGCCTAACACAAAAGGTAGATAACTAGTCAGAGAGATGCGGACAGTGAAGGTTTGCAGATATTTTATGCCATTTCAGTCACCAAGCCATTATCAACAAATTGAGCAAACCAGAGCATTCAGCCTCCATTATTGTGTTATGTTATGAAGATTTGTAGAACACGCTGTCACCCAGGAAGGTGTCTTGGCGCTGAGCAGGTGTGAGTCTAGGCCTACCTAGGGGCAAGTGGGACTACTTGAAAAGCCAGGTCTTCAGTATCTTGAGGACTCCAAGAAGTGAGAAGGAGGCTCTTATGTGTAGCTTCAGGTGGTTCCAAACTTTAGGAGCAGTGTCGGAGAAGGCTCAACCACCAAATCTGATTTTTCTGTCTGTGTGGGATTTGTGAAAGCAGGAGTCTGGACGAGCGGAGGTGTCTGGAAGGTTTGTGAAATCAGATTCAATTGTTGATGTGTGCTGGGCAATGTTATGTAGTGCATTGAAAGTGCAGGTGAGAAATTTGAATTCTGCTTGTTTGTGAATGGGGAGCATGTGGAGCTCCTTCAGTAGCGGGGTGGGAGGTTGAGAATGATTCTGGCCTCTGCGTAATGAATGGTCTGCAGCCTTCTGGTGAGTTTTTCGTTGACCCCAGCATAGAGGGTGTTCCCATAGTCCAGCTTGCTTGTGACCAGGGCATGCATGATGGTTTTCCAGGTGCTGATTGGGAGCCATTTGAAAATCTTCCTCAGCATCTTCAGAGCATGGAAGCATGAGGCGGTGACAGCTTTGACTTGGGTGATCATGTTGATTTTGCTCCCATGAGGGAGAGAATAGGTTGTGTGTCATTAGCGTAGGAAAGGATGTTGATATATCTTGAGAGTCCAACTATTGTATTCCTTTTTGTGGCTGAAAGACTCTAGGCCACTGTGATGCATATTTGCTTTCTATTATGTTGGGTTTGGAGTTCTACAGTGGAATGTGGGAGTGGTGGCAGTTGCAGGTGGCTCCCTCCTGGTTCAGATGCACTGAAATAAAATACTCACTTCCTTGTTGAAGTTGTTAGAGGGTCTCATGTTTTGCGAGTGCCATTCCACATTGTTTTGTTTTTCTATGTCTCAGCTGTCATGCCTGCTCTGACCTTTTTGATCCACCTTCATTCTTGATGGTATCATTGTTCCTTCAATCTCTGTTAGGAGCTGCAAAGACTAAAGTTGAACATTTTGCATAGTTGATAGTACTCACATCCTCTCTATAGGGGGAAGGTACTATGGGGCTCATTATGATGGCGGGCGGACATCAGTCTGCCCGCCATCATAACGGTGATGGGACCGCCCGCCAGACGTGCGGCGGTCCCACCAGCCCAATTAGGATGCGCCCGCTGTAGCACCATCCGCAATGTGAAAATGCCATGTTGTGCATTTCCATGGACAACGTGGCAGGCACCACGCAGTGCCTTCCACCTTGTGCATGGAAATGTAGGGGGGTACCATGGGTACCCCACCAGTGCACCCCCCCCACAGAGGGGGCCCGCAACGGGCCCCCAAAGCCAGTCTCCGCCTGTCTTTTTGCGGCAGGATTTCCGCAAAAAGACAGGCGGAAGGGCTCATCATGATCACTACGGCGGTGCCTGCATGGCACCGCCGCAATGATGCCCTGGTTTCGGGTCCCGCAAGGCGGGCGGAAAATGACCGCCTTGCGGGACCATGGTGGACAGACTTTCCGTCCGCACCGGGACCGATGTGATTCCCACCGCCATCCTAATTTGGCGGTGGCTGAATCACAATATGATGGCGGGAGGATCGCCACCGCCGTCCCGGCGGTGGTGTTCCTCCCGCCATCATAATGAGCCCCTATGTTGGAGAGAGAAGGTGAAAGAATAGTGACATTATGGAGCCATTTGAAATCCCCCAGCTTATCATTGGGCCCACACACTTAGCAAGCCACATGCCTAACACAAAAGTTGACCACAAAAGTCTAATCTAAGTGGCTGGAAAACAATTCACTACATGTAATGACCAGCACATCATTAACTTATTTCTCAAATTATCAGCAGCACTGCAAACATGTGAAGACCAAAACGCAACCATAACTACCAGATCATGCAAAAGACGACCTGAATTCATTTTAAGAACAACTCTCCCTTCCCATAAATGTCCATGAAAGAACTCCATACATGGTTAATTGAAGCATTTGCCATGGCAGTCTCTCTGAAAACTATTCAACCATGGACATACAAAAGAAAGGCAGGTCTGTTCAACTCTGAAGTAAAACTTTAAAAAACTGAAACAAGATCCCTCAACAGATTCTGGAGGAAAACATGTGTTGATATGGAGAAAAGGAACCTCCATTGGTAGTAGAGAATTTATAGAACCGCCATCAAAATGGCCACGAAATCCAACTACTCTTAATGCATCTCTGAAGTTTCATTCCCAACTATGAGCTGTTCAACCTTTACACAAATTGCATAACCTTGAGAGGATCTCAATAAACGTAAAAAAGACGTTGAAATACTCTGGGATACACTGACCAACAACTTTACCCATAAATCTGCAACCTTTGAAACCTATTATCTCTAAAAAGTTAAAAATAACACTCTTGCAGTGTATTTCCTATCAAATGAGGTGATCTCAAACACATAACTCAAGCTGTGCCAATTCAAACCTTTAACTGTAAAAGAAATTACCAATCCAATCAAAATTATAATCTGTCCTGCAGATCCTTGCCCTCTGGAGATTTTCAAAAGAATACTACTAGAATCACACCTCCAAGAACTTCTTAACAAGTGGAATATTCCCAAATGAACTGAAAACATTCTATATTAAGTCCTTAATAAAGCAACAATGACTAAAACAGGACAACACAGCAAATTACAGAGCAATAACTAACAGCCTGCTTTTAGGTAACCCCAGTGAAAAGGCAGCATTCTCCCGACCTTTAACGACTTGAGTCGTCTGTCAGTCAAACAGAATTTCCTCATACCCAGAAGAAGTACTGACTCTGCAATAATCTCCATCTTGGTTGACCTAAAAAAATCAGTCAATGCTAATGGTTTGCTGCCCTTCTGCTCCTCGACCTGTCTTCAGCATTTAACACAGTGGCCCATCAATAACTTGCCCAGAGGCTATAAGAAATGGATGCAGGGAGCTGTCCGGACTGGATTAAGTACTGGTTTCCACTTGTCTTGCTATCTCCTTTGTCTTTTCACAGTACATCAGCTTAGTAAACACTACACAGGGCTCAACAATAGCTACTTTTTAACAATTCCTGAGCCAATGACTTCAATCAATCTGACCTGCTACTACTATGCTACTCAGATCATCATGAAAATGGAACTGCCCTCCGATGTCAAGATTTTCACACTTAGGGCTAGATGTACAAAAGTACTGATTTGCGATTTCCAAAATGTGATTTTTAGCAAATCGCAATTAGGAAATCACAAATCAGTATGTACATATATTTTACCTTGAGAATGTGCGACTCGTAAACTAGTTGCTTCTTTATTTTGGTACACGCCACTTGCGAATACCAAAATTGCAACCCAGGTCGCAAATTGCAAATGCAACCTCAAACACCAAAAAACACTTTCTGGTTATGGGTAATGACCTCAAAACCAGGACTTGCTTCTCATTTTAAGCTTGGAAAGCAGCCAGAATGGAGGTAAAGAACAGCTGTCTGTGCTAATTGTGACCTCGACCAGCAAGCTACATCTTTCACACCCATCAATGGCCAGCCAAGACTCAGAGAAGGAAGCAGGGGAAGAAAAAGAAAACTCAAGTTTTGGGAAAAAGACCTCAAGATCCTAACTGAGGAGTGTTGCAAGAACCATGACCTCCTATTTGGAAATTCATCCATGACTGTTCTGGAGTCTCAGAAGAAAATAATCTGTCAGGAGATGCAGCAGAAAGCCAGTGCTATAGTGGTAACTCAGTGCTTCACTGACAAAATTAGGAAGAAGTGGTATGACCACGTACAAAGGAGAAAGTTGTGACGCAGCTGAGTGAGTCCCGGGCAACAGAGGGCAACCTCTACTGTCCCCCACCCACTACACAAGATTCGATGGTGGAGACTATCTTGGAGCCAGAAGCAGTTGTGCAATTCTCAAAGTAAGTCTAAAACGTTTTGTATTTTAACATCTGTTAAAGCTGTCTTCTATGTGTTAGAGAGCATTTTTTATGAACACAAATTAATACAATTAACATCTAGAAATACTGTGTAGGCCTAAAACGAGAAGTCACATTTTTAAAAAGGCAAATGGGAGCACTAGGCTTCCATATCTTCGCATGTTAAGTTAGAAATGCTTATGAACACAGTTTTCTTTTTCATTCTTACTGACCTTAGGCCAACATTCTTAGTAAAGTGAAGACCTGAAGAGTTCAATGATAAAATGTGTTGAATCAACATGATTTAATAGAAAAAGATAGTTTTCGATTTTACCATAAAATACAATAGGGTATTAAATAGTGAAGTAACTTTTACTTAAATGTTTCTACATGAATTAGATTTGCAAGTTAGAATATGTGAGAAAGAGAGGATTTCATTTATGGAATGACCGACCTAATCGTGAACTGTTTTGCTTTGCATATTTTGAGCCAGTGGGAACCAAACCACGACTTGTTCCATGTTGTCAGTAATGTTACATATAACACTTAGGCCCTGATTACGATGTCGGTCGGAGTTGCCTCCGACCGACATCGCTGTGGATGGGGAACCGCCCGACCTCAGATCGGCTGTTCCGAAACTGCAATTTGGATGCGACCGCACATGGCCGAAACCACCCACAGCACAAGCTCCTATTGTAAAATGGAAGTTTTTAAACACCCCGCACCGTGTGGCAGGCCACAAGGTGCAGGGATGTGGAGGGGGGCATCATAGGTGCCCCCCAGGACCACACGCGGAGGGCCAGGGTGGAAGGGAGTCCTGCTAGGGGCCCCCAAATACACTTTCTGACAGCAGTTCCATGTCGGAAAGGCTGTCGGAAAGTGCCATCATAATACCGACGGCAGAAACGCCATCCTTATGGGATTATGAGGCCTTTTCGACTGGCCGATGGCCTCCTTGAGCCCGTCAGAAACCGAGTCGGATTCCCCGTCAGTTTAAACTCCTACTGCCGTCATTGTAATACGGCGGTCGGAGTTTAGGCCTCCAATGTCGGTCGGAAAGCCTCCAACCAGCAGTTAGAGGCTTTCCGACTGACATTGTAATTAGGTCCTACGGCCCAGATTTACTAAATATTAAGCGCAGTGCAGCAGCTGCAAATGCTGCACTGCACTGCGTGAGAAGGAGAGAGCAGGAGAGCACCACATTTACAGAAATATGGCAGTCTCCTCCCCTCTCCCTAGCGCTAGTGCAGAAATGTGCTGCCTTGCACCATGCACACACGTTTGCACCATAGTGCAAGAGTGTCTGCGTGAGTCTAGCATAGGTTTTGTCCTGGAAGGATACCCTTTCAGTACAAAATACTATTCTTAGACTAACTTTAAAACTTCCCCACCTTGTATGTGTGCTGTACAGTGCAGCACACATGCAAAGTCTGAAAAGAAAGGAGAAATAAAAGCATTTCTTTGTGATAGCACCTTGTTGAAGTGGGCGCTATTTTGTGATGTAAAACCATGTCTACTTTTTTCAGTAAATAGGGTTTTACATCAGAAGCCTTGGGTCGCTGCATGGGAACGCCTATGCACCACCCATGGAATGCCATCTTGGCGCTAAGCAATGCAAAGCAGCGCTATACACTGCTTTGCGCTACTTTCAACTGATTTTCCAGCGCAAAACAAGTTTTGTGCTAAAAAGTAAATTAGTAAAAAAAGATTTTGTGATGATTTGCATCACTTTTGTGATGCCAACATGGCACTAAATCTTATACCCCTTAATATCTGTAAGACTTTGTTTCAAGACAGCATAAATGGTGGAAGATTTCCGTTCCCATGAAGACATCGTACTCTTATTGGTGGAAAAAAGATGGACTGTTGCAACATCTGTTTTTGGTGTAGATATCAAAAGGTTATATTAGTGCATGCTCCTAGACTAGAGACACCCCCACACACTCTTAGCAACACACTCTTGATGCTTTGAGCTTCTTTCTTTTGAAGACCCAGACTCTCTACGCACAAAAGCTATGTGCTCTGAGCAGAATCTATGCTATATTTCTAAGACTCCACTGAATTTCCTGAACTTGTCTTCATGAGAAGTGCTATTTGACTTGCTTAAAGCTTTATGCTTTCACCTCTCGATTGGAAACTCTTTATGGGTTCATGATACTTCTCTCATCTTAAGATTTAGAATTTTTGTTTTATTTATATGGATTGCGCTTAATGCTGTATGGTCTGTATTGTTATTTGAGAAGAATTAGTTGATTAATAAAGAAATATTTACTAAAAGATTTGAATAAAACCCTTTAACCTCAAATAAAACTCTCATCATTGACGCCTAATAATCGATGTTTAACTGTGATGAGTATTTTGAATTTTGATTTGCAGCTTCTGATTATTTATTTGCCTGTATCAAAGATCCAGAGACCAAGGGCCCAGTTAGAGCAGGGGCCTTATATTCATGTATAGTGAGAGACAAATTCTGAATCATAAACCAAATATTTATTAAGGTCCCATGCTCCACCACATGCATTAATCAAGTATCATAATACAGAGTGGTTATTACAGAGTTGTAAAAGCACCATCAGAGTGCATTATGGGACATGTAGTCGAAAATGCACTCACTTTAGTTAGTGTTAGCATTTATTAAACAAATGATAGTAAAATAGAAGACGTGATTTTCCTTGATACAAAAATTAATTGCAAGTCAATTTTTTAAACAGATCAACCTGAGGAAGACAATGATGGCACTAATATGGAGGGATAGGATGACTAACATTGTGGTGGAGGATCCCATAGAAATAGAGTCATCCAACCACACCTCATGGTCACTCTAGCAGTGCTTCATACTTCCCACAAACACCATCAGTGGATGAGGATGATGTCCAACAGCCTCACAGTCTAATCCTGCACCAGTTGTGAGGCCACAACAGCAGTGTGTCCCAGTGCATGGTCTCACTCGGCGCCGTGAGACGTTTCATGGCAACCAAGCATTGTTGTGTGAAGTTACAGCAGAAAATGTTGTGTAGTTCCTATAGAAAGTATACAGGATCTGTGCGTTTAGACAACATACACTGTAGGATTGGTGTCAGACAAACTCTGATCACCCCCACCGGGAATGCTGGCTCTTTTTGTACCAACTAGCTCACAGTGCCACTAGAATCCCCTCTTACCAAGGAGAGAATAGTTCTTGGCAACCATTCGAACGTAACAACCCTGATCCCTCAGGACCGTGGAAACAATATACTACCTTTCGCTCAGTCACTCGTGCTTACTTAGGGGCCGATTCCGATCTCGGCCGGTAGGGCACCGAATCGGATTTGGCTTAACCGGATCCGATTCGGAGCCCTCTTTCCCGACCGATTCGAACGTGCGTCCGGGCGAGCGAGTACGATGCGAGCGCACGCAAAATCGCCGACCGACTCGTTCGCGGGTCCTAACCGCTCCGACCGACTCGCACGGACACGACTCGCACCGCGCAATGGAGACGTTCCCCGGCCGGGCAAGCACGATGCGCACCGCGAGCAGTCTGAACGACTCGCGCCGTCCGGCTCGAAAGAGCAGTCGGAGCCGGACTTCGGGGGTCCGTGTCGGACCCCCCTGTACGCGTAGCTGCACGAGTCGCACACAGGGGGGACCCATGGGTCCCCCCTACCTGTGCATGTATGGCACGAGTCACATCGACGCGTACCCGCTGTAGGGGGCGCCCTTGTTCGCCTCGCACCCATTGAGTCAATGGGAGCCCGCGTACGCGTTGAACGACCGGTTCCCATTGACTTCAATGGGAGTCCGACCGAATCGAGTCCGATTGCATGCGTACGCATCGTACTCGTTCGGTCGGGCTGCTAGAGTCCGATTCAATCGGAAATCTCTCCAGGTCCGGCTCGGTCGGAGTGATTTCCGGCCTGAATCGGAATCGGCCCCTTAGTCTGTCTCAGAGAAATACACAGAATAAACAGGCTGGGCGTTTTCAATAAGAATGTATTGAACAGTTGTTTTTCTGGTGTAGAATAAATGAGCTGCAACAACCGTTAGTCAGTATAAGATATAAATGATTAGCAGTACGATAAAGGTGAGTGGATGGTACAGCTCTACCATCTTACTATAATCATGAATACATTAGAGTATATAAAACACATGATAAAAGATGCGTACTCCTACGATGCCTCCCTATCTAGATGTACATAAGTGTACCTAGCATGTATGTAGGTGTTAAGCCAAGAATCCCTCTAGGATTTCGTCAACCCCATTACCTGAAGTGAGAGACTATGGAACCCCATCCTGGTCTCGAGCTGGACACCCCGCGAGGGATGTTAGACCACTGCGAGCTGGAGTGTCTGCATGCAGGAACCTCAGAGTCTCTGGTCAGTGTGTCGGACGGGAAGTCTCGGTCTCCTCTGTCTTATCTTAGCAAGATGTGATGTATATATACCCATAGGTCTCCCCAGGGGTCCTACCTTGCTGTGTTACTGTGTCGGCCTAAGGATGACGTTGGGCATGAACTTTGTACATAGAATTAATACAGGAGATGGTAGTCCTGCTGTGCTTTCAAGAATCCTCATGCATAATGTATGAGATTTCGAACTAGGGAAAACCCGCCTTCTGACTGCAGTGTAATATCTAGGTAAAAGGTCAGTCCCTGTAAACCGTGACTAGTGTAATGTAGGGAGAGAATATAGGTGGCGGGTAATGAGATTACTGGGACTTATGTTATGATACCTATATGGAATATAACAAAAATACCCAGTTATTTGGTGACTTTGAGGGTTCCATGCTGCAAATTTAGTGTGTGCAACATAAGCAGATGAAAATAGTGAACAAAAACTATAGAACATGCAGCAATGCATTTCATTTGGGTTACCTAATGTAGCCAATGAATAGGCTGAAAACCAAGCAAAGATGGACACTAAAATGGACAACCTCGCCAATGACCTTAGAAAAATTATGCCAAAAACGGCGGAGGATAACGCCAATCAAAGGCGTAGACAGAGAAACACTGCAGCCAGAATGGATGGCTTAACCATTTAATTTGGGAGATTGGCACATGCCACTTCAACCGATGGACAGTTACTCTCCAAGAGGAAATGGGTTACTTTAGTGGTGATGTCTGAAGGGGCTTAGGGAAGATTTTCTCTTCAGTCGAGGCACTACAATCTATCCAAATAGCTAGTGTGGTAGGTGCTGAACCTCAAGATAGTGAGGAAATCTCCAGCATCAGCAGCATCTCTGCTACAGATGCACCCTCACTGCAAGGCAGCAGCAGCCATACCCATGCTGCTCAACATGTGGCCACAACCCATTCTGATGCAGCTGCAAGAAGCAGTGAAGACCAGAGTACATAAAGTACCACTAGTACTGTATATTTGTGTATTTGATGATGTTACTGATATTGGATGTTGACATTATATAACTTTTGCATGTGAAAGTTAAAAATTGGTTTAAAAATGTAAACAAAACCTGAAAATAAAGTTTGCTGTACTTTGAAGCATCAAATAAGCGTTGTACATTTTGTTTCACTCGTAATTTCTCATATAACTTACCTTGAAAAAAAATATTGTTGGCAATGTAGTTCCGTCGCTGTCTCCCCTCCACTACTCTCCTCTCCTCTGTAGGCTGCTGAACAGCTGGGTCAGGATCTTCATCCTTCGAATCAGAGTCTGACAGTGTGTCCTGTACGCCTCTCTTTGTTGCAATATTGTGTGGAATGGCATACGTTGCCACTATCTTGCATGCAGTTCATGGGCATACTCTGAGGCACCACTACTTTTATGTAGGCACTGGAAATGAATTGTTAGCAGCCCAAATGTCCTTTCAATCACAGGCCTGGTGCGACGAGGTGCTGTGTTGTATTGCCTTTCATTTTGGGTTGTGTGCGATAGGTATGGTGTCAAAATCCAGGGACTTAGGGCACACACACTATCACCTAAAACAAGCAAATTACTGTGAGCTTTCTTTCATTTTTCATTTGTGTACTAGAAACATATGTGTCATTACATTTAAAATCATTACGTAATAAATAGCCATCATCAAGCTCGCCTCTTTCCAGCCATCTGTATATTCTACAGTGCCTACACATGTAGGAGTCATGGTTGCTTCCTGGGTATTGTGACACAATATTAGTTATTAAATTGTTTGCATCACACACCACTTGAATATTGATGGAATGTGTATTTTCCTGTTTCTAAACAAAAATTCCAGATGAAATGGAGGACAAAGTAGAACATGTGGTCCATCTATACAATCTGTGAAATGTAGACATTTAGCAAACCTGTAAAATTAAAATTTCGTGCTTTGAATTTCCTGTGCATTTCTGGGTAGGTATATGTAGCTGTTGATATAGAGAAGCATGGCATTTAGAAATCTGTGGAAAAAATGTGAATGCACGCTTTGAGACACCCCACCAGCAACACCAATGACACCTTGGTAACTGCAAGAGGCCAAAAGATGTAAAGAGCACAACATCTGAACAGGGGTGGGGGATAGTTTTTCTACGCAGTGTACTTCTTTCTAGGTGTGGCTTTAAAAGTGTAATTATCTTCAATATTACAGCAGTACTTAGGCTGTGTTTATCAAAAATCTCTTCCACATGTGGGAAGATGGTCAGCCTGACTCTGAAAATCCTCTCCTATCTCTGCGTCCTCCTCTGCTGAGCAACCAGTATTTGTATCCCCCTTACAAATACATACAATACAGCCATTGTGGAAATCCCTGATGCATTCTGTGCCAGCTTTTATAGTTAGCACATTGTTACCACCTGATTTGAATTGGTGGTAAATTGCATGTGAAAACGGGCCTTTTTGCCACTAGTCGCTAATTGCAACAGCCTTCGTTATGCGGATTGCGAGTCGCAATTATAGATTGTAAAATTGCGATTCGCAAACTTGAGTCATAAAGGACATATCTTTAACCAGGAGGAACCTGGTTGGTGTATCCTACCCGCGCTCCATAGCAGTCAGTCTCAAATTGTGCTCAGGTCCTGGTCTACCTTCCCCTATCGGCTATCATTGGCAGTTTGTGCTTCTTGGCGCTATTCCTACTTAAAACTTTAAAAATTCACTTCCCTGGATCCCCTTATTGATTTATTTTTATTTTGGTGTAATTTTGTTGATTACATTTTACTCTATTTTTTCTAATTTGGTTTGGGATTTTATTGTTTTTAATTTTGACTTTATTAGTGTTTAGATATTGCATGATGGTGATCTCCTGAGCATACCGCTCAACATGGACAAGTCCGATGGGCATCAATTGCGACTTAATTTTGAAGGGAACAAATAATCTACCAAGGATCAAGCATAAACTGCTGCCTCCTCTGACAGAATTGATGGCTTAAGAAATCCAGGCTGCTTGAGAGGATCAGGATGTCCCTTGTGTTGGAAATACAGGGCAGCCTGGCTACCCTCAATAATAAAATGAACTCCCTAACTCAGCGTATGGACAATATGAGTGCCCAGACCGTCAACATGCCAGACCGAATATGGCTGAAAGGAAGATCTCCGACTGTCATGTGTCTTACTTAGGCCCACTTAGAAACAATGCCATTTTCCATGCTGTACACATTTCTTACATCGCCTTTCCCTTTCACACAGTAGCCTTTTACACATATTTGCGTGCACGACAATACTGGATTAGTTTCTCTGAAACTGCTTCGCTTACAGATCCCACTTCGCGAAACCATTATCACGACTCCTTGAACACCATGTATAAGGCCTCGACATGCATTGTGCAAATGTCGTTCTATTTTTCATCCACGAGGCGACACGGCTCCATGGCAATCTATAGACCATAACTATACTGGCTTGCACAGGAATCACAAGGATGCTTTTTATTATAAATAAACAAGTATTTGCTAGTTTAGTTAGAGAAGTACTTTGCTGTCATTGGCGAGGTCTCTACAAGCTGAAGCTTCGGCCCAGCAGCTTGCTGATATCTCTGCAAGGGTGTCCAGCTCATGACCAAGACGAGGACTTACATTCTTTCCCTTCAGGTAACCGGAGTTGGATCATCCAGTACGGGGATTCTTGGCATAACACACACACATGCCCTAGACATTTAGGTTAGGAACTATACAGTAGGAGTACGCCAGATCTCAAGCAGATCTAGAGACAGTCAAAGCCAAAAATGAAGACCTGGAGGCTAGGTCGCGGAGGAGTCACCTGGTATTGTAGGTGTGCCTGAATCCACCAACATTTCAAAGAGTGAGGAGTACATTGAACACCTACAGATCACCCTCTTTGGACTTGAGCACCTCTCTCAAGTGTTCGTGGTAGAGAGAGCACACCATTCCCTGGCACTGCGACAGCTGCTAATCGTCAATCTTCTCAATTACTGAGACGCAGACACTATCCTCCATCTGGCCCAAGAACATGGCGCAATCCAACATAAAGGTACTACACTGTCCTTCTGTCCAGATTTGACATAATCAGCCAACATCACTCTCACAGAGGAATACAGTTCCACACACGCTGGGTAATAATATCCTTATACGCACACAACATCATGTTGACACTGAAAGATCCTGACAAAAACCTTACTCTGGTAGTGGGGGAAATTGCCATCATTGGAACTCGGTCAGGTCTGCAGATCAACTGCGATAAGTCTATTATAAGGCCACTGATGGAGAAGAGTGAATGTTCAGACTATTATCTGATACAATGGCAAATGGACCCTATATGCTACCTGGGTATCTGGTTTCACCTCAACACTGAGACACTGCTCTGAGAAAACTATGGAAAATGTGTCTCCAAATTGGAACAGCAGGTGGACTGATGGATGAAGCTTCCTCTATCATTGGCGGGTAGGGTGGCAATATTAAAAATGGTAATCCTCCCAAGATTACTGTACCTCTTCCAGAACCTTTTGATACCACTGACAAGGGCGTTCTTTTCACATTTTATGACACTAATGACCAGATTGGCCTGGGCTGGTGGCCAGCCTAGAAATGTTTGGACAAAGCTGATAAGACCATATAGGAAGGGTGTTTTTGCTGCCCCTGACTTTGGGCTGTACTATCTGACGGCACAGGCCCAGTTCGCACGCTACTAGTCTCATGATACTCGCGAATCGCCTCATCAAAATCTAGAGGCGGGATTGATTGCTCCTCTTCTACTCAAGGCAGCAGTCTTGTTGTGAAGCCCCAAGTCCCCAGGCCGCAATTCACAGGGTTCACCTCACATCCTGGATCTGGTCTTGACTAGCCATATCTACTGGCTATACTGATATTTACTCAACTCACGCTCTCCTTGCTGATCACCCTAGTCTGCTGATGATATCTAAACTGAGCGTAATCTGACAACTGTACAATAGGGGCCTGAGGGAGGTGGGAGATCTGTTTCCAAGCAGAAAGTGCCTTTCATTTGAAGAGTACCTGGCGGGCTCCCCTCCCTGTTCAATAAAGATTTTACTATATGATAGACTCTATAGCTCGTTACGTGCCATCTACCCGACTTTTCCAAAGGAGCCACTGGAGTGGCCACTCAGGACTATGATCATGACTAGTCACAGCCCATATAAGCTCATCACTAGAATATACAACTGCACCACACCTGTAGCCCCCAATGCAGCTCTCACCACTAAAGTATGATGAGAAACAGAACTGGGGTAACATATCCAAACTCAGAGTTGGACATACTGCTGTGAGCAGACCAAACGGGCCACATCTAATTGCAAATTTCGCTTATTACACTTCAAATGTATACACAGGACATATCAATACTCCTACATCTTTGACCAGATATTTGTCTACCGACACTTGCTGCTGTACAAGCGGCACCCCAACCACTGATTTTCCACACTTGGCATTGGACTGCCCTCCGATTCGGGCTTACTGGAATAAGCTGACTCAAGAGCTCACCAGTATGACATCCCTCTCCCCACTCTGACCCCTCTAGTTGCTCAACTTGGGTATGTTAAAGATGTCCTCAGTACACACAGATACTTTGTGGCATTAGCCCTCCTGCTGGGGAAGCGATGGGCTGCAATGAACTGGGGGAAGCCCTCTGTTCCTTGCTATGCTCAATGGCTGAGGGAAGTCACTAGCACATGGCCCTAACCTACACTGAATGACACACTCCCACGGGGCTGGTACTACTATACCCACCTTTCGTGTTCAGAGGCTGATTGTCAATACTGCCTTCACCCCCCTTTCTTTTGTGTTGTAGTGATGTACTGTAGATAAGCCGATGTAAACTGAACTGCTGACTGAAATGATACCAGTTGTTATGTTGGTAAATACCCTAAATAAAGGTTTAAAAAAGTTGTATTGTATAAAGTCCCATGTGTACATGTATTGATAAATATTTGGAAACTCAGACTTTCAAGTGTTGCTGTACTAAAAGCTAATTTATTTATTTATTTATTTTTTATTTGTTTATTTATTTATATTTCGTTTTTTAATGTTATATATCTCCTCAATAGTTCAATAGAGAAGCACTTATCAATACAATTGTTATGATCATATTTACACATTGTGATAGATAAAATAAAATAAAACAGAAACATAGCTCCCTCTTCTCAACTGTCACTCTTCACTCAACTGCACAATCCTCCCTCCAGCCTCAATAGATCTTGTCCTTGCACCACCTCCAGCGCTCCATCTTGGCAGTAGCTCGGCACACTCTTTTTCCATCATTGCCACTCTGCTTATCCTTGGTATCCACATCCTTTCACCACCATCTCAGCAATCGGTCCCTCCTCTAACTCTTCTTCCACAGAGACCTCGTAATCCAACAATGTGTCTTCAGACTCCTCCTCCTCACTCGTATTTCTCCCATAGTTCTAGAGTTTTACCTCTCACCATCACCCACTGTCACATCCAAACCAAATGCAATTTTAAACCCACGCCCTCATCTACAGCAATTTTTTTTTTCATTATATAGACTGCTCTTTATCATAGTGGCAAAGGCACGCCCTCCCTGACTTGGTCAAGCTTGGTCCCCCCTCAACATCATCAGGTCAGACACTCTGGGTCATACCGAGTCTTTGTACCGACATCGTGAGCAACACAGAGCACACCCAGCTCCAACACTACAGTGCTTCCCAATTGTCTTTGCTACCTTCCACTGCCCCTACATCCCATTTGGTTGCTTGTGCTGCCACTACTTTCCTCCATGTCCCTATCACTCCCTTCTTACTCATCATCTACACCCACCAACTAACGGACACCCACACCTCATTCTCACCTCCAGATCACTCCCCCACATTCTCTACCTCCACAACCCTTCGTTCTGCCATCCTTCTAGTCTATCCATCTAGCTTTCCCTGAAACATTTTACAGACCCTTTCCAGCCCACTAACCACACCTATCATTTCCCTATACACCACTCCCACTCCCCTCAATCTAACCCAAGATTACCCTTTTCACCATCTCAAGTGCTACCCTATCTAGGCATGTAATCTTTCTATACTGCTCAACAACCCCCCCATCCCCCTTGCTAATACGTCACTTGAGTTTTGCTTGGTCTTCTCCACTCCTCTCCTATCACCTATCAAACAGGCCCACCACGTTCAGAGCAAAGATATTTTGCATTGGGGAAGAATCCCCTGTTCCGCTCCCATAACCCTCTTCTTGTGCTTTTGCTCACACCCCCCTGCACAAGCTTCAGTTTTGCTAACCTGTGTGCAGAAGTTATAGCTACAAAAGGAAGCTGTTTTCCATGACAGATGTTTGGTGGTGGGTGGCAGCGGTGAAAGCCTCATGAGTGTTCGAAATGAGGATCCATGAGCCTAGACAGGAGACTAATTATCTCTCAAAGAGGGGACGGTCTCCTTTTAAGAGGATTTTCTTTTAATCCTCTGTAATAAATCCTTAATAAATAGGACTTAAAGAGGTTTGTGAAGGATGTTTTCTATTCGCAGTAATAGCTGGCAGATGTACCTTTATGAAGAGAATTGCAGTCCCGACCTGGCCAAATAAAGATATGGTAGTACTGCTTCTTAACAGGTAGTGGGGTTGGCTTTCCTCTGTACAGACCAAATTCAAAATGTCTCCCATGTGAACCTTAAGAAGCTCTTGTGGAAATATGTTTAGCTTCTTTCAGAATGTGCGCACACACCATTGGGAGGTTCAGATGTCCATTCTGGATAGGTTCAGGAGCCAGACTGCTAAAAGGTTGGGATGGCTGATCCTGCCCCCAGAACTTGTGTAGGAGATCTGGTCTGGATTGCAACCTCCTGTGTGTGTCCTGAATATCTATGGTGCATTGTCCATATCCTTGAAGTGGAGGCTAGATCTGAATAAGCTCTATCATTCTGAATTACTCTTTCCATATCAGTTTAGCATCTTGAGATCTAGAATGGGTCTAAATTATGGTTTTGGCCCTTTTTTCTCCAGAAAGTAGCAGGAATAAATTCCCATTTACTTGAGGCCTTGGAGGAGGTGAATATGGAATTTCTACCACCAACACAGCATCCCACCCCAAATAATAATCCATTTTCCTACACAACGTAGCTGGTGCTTGGCTAATATTACAGCCATATGTTAGCTCCTAACACTTCTTTTCAAAGCGCTGAATGGTAGTGCCCCAAGTAACTTTCTGACATCATGTCATGCTAATCCGAAACTCCAACCCAGAATCTAACATCCGTCAATCAGAATCTCCAAGTTAAATTCAAACCGCCCGTGTCACTTCAAAGTTCAGGCCCTTTTGTCTGCTAGGTCCTATTAAATGGAACTCCATGCCACTAAACATTTATGTAGTCTCTTCTCTCAAAGACTTCAAAAATTTTATATCATCTACGGTAACTAGAAAGACATGAATTGTCACGGCCTCACTGCCTTACTTCTGTCAATGCATATATTTTCAATTCTCTATATCTCACTGGGAATAGAAGCATCTATAGATGCAAGTTTATATAAATAAATGCATGCCTTCCCCGATTATATTGATTTAAATGATGCATTTAATCTGTATACAAAATTATCACTTTGTCTTAATGTTAACCAATCTATTCTCACTGTTCTAACTAAAAATTTAAACTCTTGTAAAACTTTTCTAGTTGAGATTAAGGATTTCTACAACATAAGTAAACCAAAAGTTATGCCTTTTGTGTCGAATGTAGTCCATAGAAAACCAGCAACGGTTGCTCCATATGAAGCTGTTGTATGATCCTTGTACCTGAGAAAGAGTTAATTTCCCGAAAAGAAGTGCATGATTTTGTGCTAAGCTCCAAGACATTTAAGAGATGTGCTTTGATGAAACAAAAATGGTATTACGTACTGAGATGAAATAATAAACACTGAATTAGCCTCATTTTACTTTGGGGTGGTAGTATTTTTAAACAAACACACGTTATATGAATTTGTAAAGCTTATATGATGTTTCTTATGTTGGCTGAACCTCGTAAGCCTCAAATGCAAGTCCCTGAAAGCTTTTGCTTTAGAATTAACAGTTTGAATTTCATGTGTGCTGTGCAATCTGTTCTTTCTCACATTTTGTGTTGCAGGTGAAGAAGCGCTCTTTTAGGCAGAATAATGACATTGTTTTATTAGTTAGGCAAGGATAGAAGAAGTTACAATTGTGTGGCTTGAGTTGATAAAGGACGGTCGTTACGCTTCGCTCAGGAGAAGGCCTGGGAACCAAGGGCATATTGTTGCAAGGAAGGCACACTGTCGACATCGTGGAAAAATACCCTCAGGACTGTACCCAGAGTGGATGGCATGATTCGAAATGCACCATGGGAGTGCTACCTGTGGATAACTGGTTGTTGGAATTAGGGATAGAGCGCCACTTTTTCCTTGCCTTCAGAGAGAGAGGACCCTATGACGAGCTTTGTCTTTGGTAGCTTTATGCTGCCTGACTCAGTGATCATGGAGAGACTTCTTAGGAAGACTCCACGTACTGACACCTTTTATCATTTCTTCTGAAAATGCTTAAGTAGGGATGTCACCTTAGTGTTAGAGTAGGGATAGATTTAAAGTTTGTCACTCTCCAACCCTCGATGCGGGGGAATTTGAACTCATGCTTCCTGATTTTCTGTATCCTACTTCCTTAATTGATTGTGTTCCTCATGCTGCTCCGTCTAAACTGGATGCACAGATTTGGCTTCATGCTAATTCCTTTGTATTTCTATACCTTCGTGTTGAGGTGTCTCTATGTCCAGTTATTTTTGGCTTTGAAATAAACTAACTAACCTTAAGTAGTTGTCTGTGGGTTATTATGTATCCAAGAGATTTATTAGCTAATTGATTGTTCCCTAATGAAATTTTCTCCCCTTTACACTTTCAAGCTACGAAAAAGACCATCGGAGTTTGACTCTAGAACAGGTCTAAAACTTATGGTCCTGGCCCTTTCAGTTGGTAGCAGAGTAGGATGGTTCACACATGAAGTAAGGGGAGAATCTGGAAGTAGTCTTGAATAGGTGGAACCTAGAACCCTAAAGCCCCGAACTAGAGCCCAATGATCGAGAACGGAGGGCGACGGAATCTGATGGAGACCGACGGAGTTTGATGGTGCAGCGAGATCAGCGGCAGAAGGAGGAGTGAGTGTCAATAGGATGTATGTGGTGTGTTAGATTGCGGGAATGATTTGATTGTGTGATGTCTTGCGGAGTTGGGAGTGAGAGTCATCGAGTGATTGTGGTTTCGGGCCGAACGTGGTCCAAGGATTGAGATTTGAGTTGCAACTCCTGAAGTGGCCTAAGATACCGGGATATTAAAGGGTGCAGAAAACACCGAGATTGTGATTGTCTGACCATAGAACTGAGGAGTTGCCATGAGATATCATTGGCAGTTCCACCTAAGACAGATAACTTTGTGTGAATGGCATGTATGGGAATCATCTAGTGGACCTTGTGTACAGAGGCTAACTATACTGGTTCGGGTGAACCATTGGAGTTTGACTCTAGAACAGGTCTAGAACTTATTGGCCTGACCCTTTCATGAGGACACTCACGGGGTTGGCCCTTCGGCCGGTTCAATAATATCTTGTTCTAGTAAGCTCTGAAGTTCTTCCTCAACCTGCGGTTGAAGATGCACTGGAACTTGGCGCGGATTCTGAGTTACGGGTTTTACTGCTTCATTGATGTGAAGGGGGACCTGCGTTTCTATTTTGCTTTCCCAGCCCTTTAAAGAGCGCTCGGTAGTCCTTCAAGATACTATGATGCGCTGACACATGGTATGTCATGGCCAGAAATTGCGATTCTCCTATTACCATGACTAGAGAATCTGGATTTCATTAAAGACACGGAGGCTGACATTATGCATATTTCTTTTAATGCAGTCCAAGCAGCCGCATACATCACAATATAAGAAGGTTCCAGAACAGAACATTATAAACAGATAAAAGGCAAGAGCCATCAACAATCTGCAGGGGATATTCTCAAGAACGAGTGATAATCATCGCAAAATCCACTTAACGCAACTTTGCACATCGCAGTCTATCGCGGGAAAATAACGCTGTGTTAACGTTGTATTCCCAACATGGCGGTACCATGCGAAAGTCTCACGTCAATGCGCAAAATGTCCGCGAAAACATCACCAGGACGGCGATGAAAACCCAAACCCGAACACGAAAAAAGTTGCAATGGGACCAACTGCGATAAGACAATCAGCGAAAAGCAGCGCCAGGCCTGCAATTCACACACGTCAGGCGGGAAAAACCACTACAAAAGCACCAAAAAATAACACAAACAAAAAACAAACTACAGCGACGCACAATGGAGGCAGCCGGAGCAATGACAGAGGACGGCCAGAACCCCACAAGCCCCCCGGAGGAGTAGGCTGGTACCTCGGGGACAGGGAAGGGCAAGCAAAAGAAGAAGAGGAAGACGCGGTTCAGTCCGCAGGAAAACAGGATCCTGATCACGGAGGTGGTAGAACACCATCAACATCTGTTCGTCACCTCCACTGTGTCATTCGGCAACAAGAAATGGAATATGGCAGTCCATTGTGGACAAGGTGAAGGCAGTCGGAGTGTGGAGGAGGACAATTGGAGAGGTCAAGAGGTGCTGGAATGACGTGAAGCGCAAAACAAAGCAGAAACTCGCCAACAACCAGAAGGCAGCAATGCAGACTGGAGGTGGGAGTCCAGCGCCACAGGAGGAGCTGGATGAGATGGAGGAAATGGTGTCCACAGTCATCAGTGGGGAGACGGTGGCAGGAGTTGGGGGACCAGACACTGCTCAACATGACCCGACAATACAGCAACAGGGTGAGTAACGACCAGGGACTGGGGGGACGGGGGGAGATGGGCACAATGGCACACATGCACAATGGAGTACAGCACACTGCACACCCACAATGACTCTGGCTCATGTCCCTGAATCCCTTGGCACACTGCAGCACACATAGCAACTGCACGTAGGCCCCCGTCGACTATGTGCCCAGTCACGTCCCTCCCACACATCACTCATCTCACTACCAACCCATGCACATGTGCTGAACCCAGCAAAGCTGCGGGTCCGTGAGCCACACTGACAATGCAAGTGACACCGCATGACGATTAGCATGGCTGCAGTCCGATCACCATGACATGGTGCACGCCACCACACTGTGGTGGCGGAGTGTGGACCACATCCGTAAAGGAGCAGGCCACACTCTGCCACATCCACCTGCACAGACAACCCCTGACATCAACTACACATCTGCGGACAAACCATGCCCCAGAGTGCCAACTGCCACCAAGATCCAAATTCACCCCAGTCTGCAACATCTCAGCACTGTATGGGCACAGATGTCAAAGGCACACCACCTGAAAGGGACATGGGGCAGCCAAATTCGAACTGCAGGGGCGACCCACCCAAAATGCAGCACACACATGACATTCAGAGCACATCAGCATTGACAACAATGTGGTACAGACTGCAACACGTTAACAACAGGACAGAGGACACCACAGGTGCTGCCTGTGTGTAGAAACTTGCCAATCACATTTGGCATAGCAGGGAAATGTGAGATGTCAATGTACAGGCACAAACACATATCCTTGATGTTGTCGAAATGTCCACTGTCCCGCATTTAATAGGCAGCACCTCCTGGACAGCCACAATGTACATTGCCATGCAGTCTGTATGTGAACTTGTACAATGCGTCAACACACATGTGAACACAATGTAATACTGCATCTCCCCTTCACATTGCAGAGGGAGCATCAACACCTCCTGCAGAGCAGCCCCACCAACTCTTCACCGATGACGGGGAGGACACCTCTGACATCGACACCGAAGCCCTCCAAGACCTCATCAACTGCCTCGGCACCCCATCTCCAGGAGCAGGGCAGCCCAGCTGCATCGAGGAGATCCCACCCCCTGCACAGACCACACAGCTCGACGTACCTACCACCCCGGCCGTCTCCCAGGACCCCCACGAACAACACATGGCCTTCCAACGCCGTGTGTTGGAGGCCCAGGAGAAGATGGCCGATCAGGTGCGGGTGGGGTTTGACCTCATGGCAGCCAAACCTGATGCCATACATGGGTGTCTGATTCCCATCAGGGACCACATACAGTCCCTGACGGACACCCACAGTTCGCTCCATGCCCTCCAACGATCCATTGCTGACATCGCTGGAGTCATGATACTGAGACAAGAACAACTGTCCAATCAGAGTGGCTCCAGCGATGTCAGACGGGAGTTGGTACAGATGCGGGGGAACATGGAGAACATGGAGCGGATGACGGCGGAAAGAATGGCTGCCACGGCTGCACACCAGAGAGTTGTGGCTGGGACCTTCCATGCCCTGCAGCACATCGCAATGGCATTGCTGCCTCAAGGCCTTGCTCAGATGAATGCTGCTGCTGCTTCTACCTCCACATCTCTGCCCCCTGATGTGCCAGTGGCACACTGTGCGGCTGACATACCATCACCACCCACGTGTGAGGCACATGTGACATCAGAGGACGAAGATGCGGGTGAAGCAACCTTACTGGTACGGAGGAGGCAGTAGCGTTCATCTCTGCCATATGGCCTGTTCATGCTTGGTCCTGCCCTTTGCATCATCAACTTCCACTGTCCCCCGATGCACTCTGCGACACTCACCTTGGACCTCGACATGGACTGCCATATTCTGTTTGGTTGCCAATTACACAGCGATCAGACTGCGGACTGCACTCTTCCTCTTCCATGGTACCTGTCATTCCCTGAAGGACTCTGTTTGGCCCTCCACGGGCCGAATATGTGAAGTGGGGTTTGCATGGCCCTGTACTGCTCCAGCTGCACCACTCCATTGGATGTGAATAAAACATTCTGATTCGCACAGATGTGTCATGTCTTTGATCATTCAAGTATGAAAGTATGGATGAATGTAGGGTCAGTGATTACCCCTTACGTCCATGTTGCTCATGTCGTGGGACTTGTGTCACAGGGTGCAACATTGTCGATAGCGGGCCGTGTGGCGCAGACACAGAGACACACGCATCAGTTGGTTTCCTGTGCAGCCCAGATATGAACCACGCCCAGACGCAAGGGATATTTGTTCAAACCCCTCCTCTGGCCTGGCGTACGCCGAGCCAGTACACTCGGCTTACGTATAAAGGGGGGGACGACGACGCAACGTGTCCCAGTACTTCCCCAATGCCTGAGGTGACATGGCTGCGTCTGCCTGCCTTATGACGAGGCTCAATCAGATAGGGTCCATGACTTGCATTGCACGGAGTCGGTGGCACCGGTTACACTGCGGCCGGCACGGGCCGACCGCCATGGGACGGTGACTTTCTGTGCACTGAGGTAGGGGCACCTAAAGTGCTGAGCGGGTGTGCAGCCTGCGATGATGCTGTGTGCACTGATATGGTGTCTGCCATTGCAATATCAAGACCCAGAATCAAGTGTGCAACCTGGTGGACCGCGGTGCGTGGCTGCATGATGTGGAGGCTACCAGGGTCGCGGGCCCCGGGCTTGGAGTTTGCACCGGCACGTGGTGGGCCCTCTTGGTTACACGCCGGTGGCGGAAGGTGAGCAGTGAGGCCTGTGTGCGCAGTGTCGGCACTGTCTCTCCCTGTCCCTCTCTTCCTTTCACTGTCTCTCTCTCCCTCTCTATCTTTCTCACTCACACTCTCCCTCTCTTTCTTTCACTGTCTCTCTCTCCCTCTGTTGCTCTCTCCTTCTCCCTCTTTCCCCCTTTCTCTCTCTCTCTTTCTCTCTCTCCCTCTCTTTCACTGTCTCTCTCTCTACATTTCTTTCTCTCTCTCTTTCTCTCTCTCTCTCTCTGTCCCTTTTTGGGCGCATGACGCACCTTCTTATCTTCAATTTTGTCTTGCAGGTTCTGACTTGCAGATTATCCAGAGGAGACCTGCCATGACTCTTCCACTTATTGGTGTTGAGTTAAATTTGGATTAAATAATTATTTTTGGAATTCTCAGGTGTATGGATGTTTTTCCTTTTTCTGGCCACACATGAATGTTGATTGCTGTACTTGTGGGACATCAGGCGAATTGTTGTGTTCATGTATTTGTAAGGTAGTTGTGAGATCTCTTTGTCTGGGTGGGGGCGGGTGACCGGTGTAGAGTCCCGGGGGTGGGGGGTCCAGGGGGAGGTGCCTGGGGGTGGTGGCGGTGGGTGTTGTGGCCCTCTTGCGGCTCCGAGCTGCACGATCAGTAGCTCCATGGCATCTGTTGTTCTTCTGGTGTGGCTGTGGGCTGGGCTCCCTTTTATGGTGCAGGTTGTCGTCCACTTTAGCACCAGGTAGGAGCAGGTGTTGAATCCCTGCTGCTAACGCGCCTTATCACATGTTTTTGAATCTTATCGCCGATCTGGCTGGTCGTTGAGAATGTTGCGGAGTGGTGATTTCGCGGGTTTTTGCACGGGAACGCCTACTCTGCATCTCATTAGCGTTAGTTGCCGGTGTCATCTGTGGCGATGTTTTTTGCGGCTACTATCGCAGGTAAACTGGTGATATCGGCTGTTAGCACCAGCTTGTGAATGGTGCGATGGATTTATCACCACTTTGGCTGCGATGAAGTGCCGCTAACTTGGCGATAAGTTCTTGAGACTATGCCCCTGCCTCTTTTAAATGTGGTGAAGAAGAGAGTAAGTCCATGAAAATTAAACTTCTAAACGGTTCCAGGTGGTCAGTCCGATGGAGAAAGATAAACGAAGGAGGATCCAAAGGACAGCCGACTCGCAGTTATGAAGAGTTACCTGAAAAGAGAAAGAAGTAAATACCTCCTGAAAAGATCACATAATATAAATCTTAACAAGTTAATAAATGAATTATAAGACATTTCTAAAAGAAGTAATAGAAATGAGCATTAATTGATTGTAAGCCCAGTCATCCAAGGGATGGGATGGGTGGGATAATGTCAGCCTCCGTGTCTTTAATGAAATCCAGATTCTCTAGTCATGGTAATGGGAGAATCGCAATTTCATTACAAGAACGGAGGCTACATTATGCATGTTGGTAGCTTTGTAAGACTACATCAGACATGTGTTCGATAGGTTTGCAATAGTGCCGAGCAAAAGTGCTAACATTCGACCAATCGGCCGCTTTAAGAATGTCATCCAACTTACCTCCAGACCAGAGAGATTTACTGGCCATAGCACCTCTAAGAGAGTGAGCTTGAAATTTCTTTAGGTCAATTCCTGCTAAATTCATGACAGTTTTAACCCATCTTGAAATAGAGCTCTAGGTTATACCTTTATGGGGTTTAACAAAGGAGATAAGTAACTGGTTCACGCCCTGAGCACGAAGACCAGACATTCTGCGATCATACTCTCTCATACAGTCCACTACACAAAGCTTTGGGCATAAATCAAAACGTGGATAAAAGATCGAATCAGACATAGTCTCAGTTCTTCTATAAACCTTGAACTTGACACCAAAGATATTATAGGATCTATTTGAGATCTCCAGGGCTTTGACATCAGAGACCCTTCGGCAGGAGATCAGGCAAAGCAAGGTTGCAAGCTTAAAGGAAAGGTCTTTTCTATTGAGAAGAGTATTATTGGGCCAATTAGTGAAGAGATCTAGAATTAACTTAACGTCCCAGAGAGTTTCGTATTTGGGTTTAGGAGGCCTTCTTAGATGAATACTTTTCATTACTCTGCAAACAATAACATTTTTAACTACCGTTTTGCCATTGACAAGAACATGGCCAGCAGAGATAGCCGATCTATAGCAATTGATAGTTCTATAGCTGAGGCCCCTTTCAAACTGTTCAACAAGGAAGTTAACTATGTCAACGATAGGTGCCTCCAAGGAATCCAGGTTCCTTTCCAGGCACCAACGTACCCAGCTTCTCCATATGTTATTATATCTGTAGTGAGTGCCTTGGGCCCAAGACTCTCCGAGGAGAGTTGCAGCTGTCGACGAAAGCCCTGAGATTTCATTGGATCTCCTGACACTCTCCAAGCAAGAAGGTTCAAACTCCCTGTCTGAATTAGGGGGTGACTTCCTCCATCTACGTCTGTTAGAAGGTTCTCTTGGGTAGGAATTAAGAAGGGGGGTTGCAAGCTAGTTCTAGAGTGGTGGGAAACTAAGCTTGAGACGGCCAGAAGGGAGTTATTAGGACAAGGCAGCACTGGTCCTGTCTCATTTTCTGTAGAACTCTCTGGATCATGGCAAAGGGAGGGAAGGCGTAAGCTCTCACTCCTTTCTAAGATTGGAGGAAGGCATTCACTGCCAGAGCACCCGGGTCGGGCATCCAACTGAAATATTTTTCCAATTGATAGGTTAGTCTGCTCGGAAAAAGGTCTATCTCTAGGGGACCCCAAATCCTGTTCAGGGACCTGAACACAGAAACGTTGAGTTTCCAATCGCTGTGATCTAACAGGAACCTCGAGTTCCAGTCCGCAGAGATGTTCGTTTTCCCAGGGAGGTATTCCGCTCTGAGAGCGATCTTGTGTTCTAGACAGAACATCCAAAGATTTTTGTTTAAGTTCGAGAGATCCGCAGATTTGGTACCTCCCAGACGATTTATATAGGATACCGCGGACATGTTGTCCATCTTTAAGATGACTGACCTGCCCTGGAGAGAGTGTCTGAAGCTCATCAATGCGTAAAGGCCAGCTGTTAGTTCCAAGTAATTTATGTGGTGAGAGGATTCCTCTTGCGACCAGACACAGCCGGTGTTCTGGTCAAGAAGGCAAGCTCCCCAGCCATGAAGGCTCGCATCTGATTCTAAAACAAACTCTAATATTGATCCAAAGATCGCTTTGCCATTCCAGGCGTCTAGGTTCTCTAGCCACCAGGCTAGTTCCGATTTGGCTTCCTGATCTAGAGTAATGCGATCTCCGTACCAAAGGCCAGATCTTAGGGCTCTCGCTTTTACCCTTTGGAGGGCCCGATAGTTCAGGGGGCCCGGAAAGATGGCCTGGATGGAGGAGGAGAGGAGACCCAGAAGTGTGGCTAGCTCCCTCAGAGATAGATCTTCTTGTTTCAGGATATGTCTTATTTCCTTCCTGATTTTGGATATTTTCTTGGAAGGGAGTAAAAGGAGACATCTGGATGTATCTACTGTGAAACCTAGGAACTCCAGAGTTCTGGAAGGAGTCAAAATTGATTTTTCCTTGTTTATGGTGAACCCTAAGCTTTCTAGGAGGTCCATTACAGTCTTCAGATCTTGGATTAATTGCGAAAGGTCATGGGACATAATAAGGATGTCGTCTAAATATATGATCAGACGAATACCTCTTTCTCTTAGGGATGAGGCAATTGTTCTCATGACTTTGGTGAAACACCAAGGGGCGGAAGATAGTCCGAAGGGAAGTGCTCGGAATTGGTATAGGTGGTTTTTCCATATGAATTGGAGAAAGGGTTGGTGGATTTTGGCCATAGGAATGGTGAAATAAGCATCTTTTAGGGCCAGTTTGACTAGCCAGTCTCCCTCTAATAGAAGATCTCTCAGGAGGTGGATGCCCTCCATCTTGAAGTGCCTGTATACCAAATATTTGTTTAGTTCTCTTAAATTTATCACAGGTCTCTAACCCTTGTCCTTTTTTCTTACGAGAAAGAGTGTGCTTATAAACCTCAAGTCTTCCAGAGGGACCTCTATTATCGCCCCTTTCTGAAGCATGGAGGAGATCTCCTCTTCTACTATTTTCTGTTGATCTAGAGAGAGAGGAATGTCTCTCGGGAAAGAGGTTTGTGTAGGAGTTTCGGTAAAGTCTATCATGAATCCCTTGACGGTGTTTAATACCCATGGATCTTGGGTGATCAATCTCCAATTCTGATAAAAGAATTTGAGTCTGCCTCCCACCTTTTGGGGGAAAGAAGGGGAAGGGAGGAGGGAAGGAGTACTCACTTGTAGGTTGGTGCTGTTGGAGGGTCCACGTCATCTAAACCCTCTGGTGCGGGGTCCTCTCCCTCTCTGGCGTAGAATTGAGGTGCGTTGTACTGCTGATAACCTCTTCCGAAACCACGTGATCTTGAAAAGGGCCTTTGATTGAAGCGGCCGGAAGAGAGGCCCCTTCTTCCGGCCAAAAAGGTTAGGATTAAAGACTTTGCGCATATTTGCTGGGCCTTGTCCAAGGCCGTAAATGTCGATACGTACTTTCCCAGAGACTTTCTAAGATCTTCCCCGAAAAGTAATCCTTTGGGGTTTTGTGAAGGCTCTTTGTCCGCCATATCACTGAGTTTAGGGTTGATTTTGGTCAGTACGACTCTTCGTCTCTCAGCATTCAAGCTTGCGTTGGCGTTACCGAGCAGTATTAGTGCTCTCTGACTCCAGCCCCTGATTAACTCCGTATTAAGAGGAGTGCCATTGATGTGGCTTTCCTCAGCGGAGTCTATGATTCTGGCTAAGGGTCCCAGGACGTCGAGAAGGCGGTCCTGGCACCCCTTGAGGGATCTTTCCATCCCTTTCCTTGGATCCCGTCAGAGTTTGAAAAGGAATTAAATCAGCTCCGGGTCCAAGTTAGGAGTGTGGCAGGTCTTGTCCTCAATTGATGGTCTTGAGCACTCAGCTCTAAGTATGTTCCGAGTGTCTCTCTCTAAGAGATTCCTTAGCCATTTTTTTATGAACTTGGCCACGTGGTCTTGTGGCCACCACTCGGAGCTTCTGGGGTGTTTGAGATTTAGTGGGGAAAACATTTCTTCCCCCCAGGGGTCAAGGATATTGTCCTTTAACGATGATGGGAGTTCCTCCGGACTGTAAAATTCTTGATCGTCCTCATCTAAGTCAAGAACGTATTCATCAGGTATGTCTGACGAATCATCGTCGTTGAACTCATTATCTCCCGTATTATAGTGAGCACTGGGATATATTGTGCCGCTAGGGACACCCAGATATTTTGTGCCGCCAAGGACACCCGAATATGTTGTGCCGTTAAGGACACCCAGGGAGTTCGAGGTGCGGTGACCTCCATTAATAATTGAGGTGCTAAGACCTCCCAGATTTGATGAGGTGCTGGGACCTTAGGGGATCTTAGGGGTTACTTGATCAATGTTTTTCTTTTTCTTTAGTCTTTTACCCCTTATTTCAATGATGTCTTCGTTAGGGATCTCTGTGACCTCATCCTCCTCAGTGGGGAGTGACCTTTTAGAGGACATGACCTAGCTCAAGGTCTCAATCATACAGGACCTCATCTCTTTATGTAAGATCTTTTTAAAGGCTTCATTATCTAAATTAGGAGTAGGGGCGGTAGCGTCATCTGATTCGGAGTCAGACATTGTGCAGGTAAGGAATTTAAAAATGAAGGATTTGATAGGGGTGCACTGTAGTTGTTAAATAGAGTTGTCAGTGTTCAGGTGTTGGTATTAAAGGGGGGACAGCAGGCCACAGAGAGGGGGGCAGTGCAGAGTGTATCTGCTTAGGGGTAGTAAAGTTAAGGCAGGTTTCCCCTTTAAGTAAATGTAAAGACGAGTTAGAGTGTGGGTAGGATAAAGGTAGAATGAAGGTTCTCCCACTTTTTTTTTTTTTTTTTTAAGCAGCAGTAGTCAAAAGTAAACTTGCGGTAATGGCTAGACGGCAGCAGCTGGTCGTGTTTTTGAGGTCGAGCAACTGACGCTCGCGTGCATTCGAGATCAGCTGCTGCCCTGTTGTCATGGTGAAGTATGGCATCGAGCGTGATCGTCTATGATCAGCTGGAGGCCTGCTCGAAGTACGGGGAAGAAAGGCCCTTGGCAACGGGAGGATGCGACGTCCCCGTTGCCAAGGTGCTTTCCTCTAATCCTTCACACGATGCAGGACCGCACTCGAGCCGGCGGCCTGCATCGGGGGAAGCGAGACGGTTCAGGTGCCGGAATTGGGGAAATGCGCTCAAAGGGTGGCGTTTCGAAAGAGAAATGGGCTCGCGCTAAAAAGAAGGTATGCGCAAGGACAGGATCGTAAACTATGTTAAATATACGATAAAATGATAAATGCTGTAAAAGCGGGGTGAATACTTACCTCGGGGGTGACAACAAGGTTAAAGAGGGGTTAACGCACCATGACATAAGGGAAAGGTGGGGGAGCCCACGCGGTGATGAAAGATAGGGAAAAAGCAGGAAGGAGATTTCCATAAATTGGAAATCGGTATGGAGGCAGAGGAGAGGGGGGTAGGGTGAGGTTAACCCAGGTAAGATACCATGAAAGGGTAACATTAGAAACAGTTATGTAGGAAGTAGAAATAAAGTCAACTTATCTGCTTGGAGCCGCATTTAAAAGAGGCAGATTGTTGATGGCTCTTGCCTTTTATCTGTTTATAATGTTCTGTTCTGGAACCTTCTTATATTGTGATATATGCAGCTGCTTGGACTGCATTAAAAGAAATATGCATAATGTAGCCTCCGTTCTTGTAATGAAATGAAATGAGTTGTGCCATGACATTGCTTAGCAAGCATGGTGCTGGGATGTCTCCTCATAGGACATGCAATTCTTCCTGCACTGACGTTTCATTGTATGTGTGCGTCTCCAAGAATTTGCTTAGGTTCATCATTGGGCATTTTGCACTCCATGTGAAAACATCAACATTGGAGGGTGATAGCCCCGTCATTCCTCTCGTACCGTGTCCTTGTGCATGTCTGTGTGCGTGTGGGAGTGCCCCGTGTTTCCTGCTCCGCCCCCTCTTACTAGAAGCAACGTCCAGGTGTCCAGTGCGGGGACCAGTGTGCACGAGGGCCTAGTACCCTGCCACATTCTGTCACTGTGATATCACACCTTGCATTGTGCATTGGTTCATCATGGCCTCAGGCCCAAACTTTTGTTATTCATTTGCAATCATTGATTAGTTTATACCCATTTATATTTATTATCTTGTAACAATATGTTCTACCTGTATCATGTATTTTGATACTATTCGAGATCATTCATTCATATAACGAGAGATATTAAGAAAAAGGCAAGTAACTTTAAAGTGAATATATAAGTGAATTTCCATGTGTTCCTTTTCACGTTACATTACCAAATACAAGGCTTACTTTTCTCAAAATAATGTTAAGAATGGTGTAAAAAGTGATTGTTCACAGATCTCCCAATGAGAGCAAGGAGCTTCAGACTCTAGAATGAGCAGAACAGTCCTTCTTGTAACTGTGCCAAGGCCATTATTCAATAACAAATGTGGAAATATAGACACATTCTGGCATTGTCTTGCAGAGAGGCAGAGCGATGGAAAATATCAATGAAGTTCAGTTAAGCTACGAAAAACATTCAAATCTTGAGCTCTAATAGAATGGCAAACTTTTGATGTTTATTTCCTAGGACTAGATATAAAAGGATCGATAACAATGTAATATGTTTCATGCTCTTATAATCTTTAGATTCTGTTTAATCATGTTTGCTACTAATGTTTTATATCTGTAATAATCATTTTACAAATACTCTGAACTAAAATTGGCTTGAAATAAAGACTGAAAAGTAAAGTGTGGATGTATTGTTCTGTGAACTCGGAGAGGGGATTTGGTGCCAGTAACCTACAACAAGAGATCTACTGCCGGGCTGTCTCTGGCAGGTTTGTTAAGTGCAGAATATCCATTTTATTCAGACAAGTTGAGAGAGATACATGCGTCGTAACTTGTCTGTTCTCCCCTCTGAAGCAGGTTAGTGGTATTTGCCTGATAGCCAAGCGGGATCTACCAGTGTGATCAAGAAAAGTGCTAATAATGTACCATGGCCCTCAACGTGGGTCTGAAAAGCAGAGTGCCCTTACGGAACACACACAATATTACTATTATGAAGATGATAATATAGTATTGGTGTTTTCTTCCTCAGTTCAAAGAGGAATGTCCTATTCTGATGAAGGGTTGGTTAAGCGCTTAACTATTAAAAGGAATCCTAATTACTCGATTGAATTTAATCGCAAACTGAATTTGTGTCAACCTGGCTGCTGGGACTGTAGAAATATATAAATAGGAGTGAACATTAGAAGCCCTATAACTAATTACTTGGTGTCATGACGTTTTCCTGCTACTGGGGGTCGAACTAATATTGGGGCATATTAGCAAGCCCCTTATCGCCGCTTTTGTGGCCGTTTTCGGCCGAAAAGCGGCAATAATTATATCGCGGTATCACCAAGGACACGCTAACAGGCCTTAGCGCGTGTTCCCTGGTGATAGCGCCTGTTTTACTAACGCCTTGCTTCGCATCGCTAATGAGATGCGAAGTAGGCGTTCCTGACATAACTCCAGGGGAAATCATCGCTAACACGGCTCCGGGCTATTAACAAGGATGCCCCGGACCCGCGTAGCGACAATGAAACGCACGCTAAGCCCCCATTAACGCAGGAATTTAAAAACTGCTAAATTCCTGACTTATGTATTCATTACATGGGGGGGTGGATTATTGTGATACGACCACAGGGTCGTATCAGCAAGGCCAACACCGTTTGTACTGCAACATCGCTGGTTTTTCAGCGATGTTGGCCCATTTCCCCCGCTATCGCTGGAATATTCATCGCCATAGCGCTAATCGTTGCTAATACAGCGTTAGCGTGGCGATATATTCCAGCGATAGCCGGCGATATAAAAAATCACGCTAAGCAGGGTTAGCGATGATTATCGCCTCTTCTAGCTAATATGCTCCATTGTTTGTTACTGCAAATCATACTTTTCAATTATTTTACTCATGGGCAGAGTTTGCGCCATTTGCAGCTGCTGCTGGACACGTTGCCACATATAAGCCAGCACTTCCACCTGGACGAGACATAATGTATTAGTAGCAGGAGATCCTCATAAGTTGTCAACAACATGCTTTGCGGTTTAACCCCTTCCATGCTCATGACGAGCTCAGCTCGTCATGCTGCGCAGTGCTCGTGTGCGCATGACGAGCTGAGCTCGTCATGAACCCGCCCGCTTAATGAAACGCCCCGCACAGGGCGAAAATCAGCCGCGCATGCAAGGGGTTAATGAGAAATTACTATATGTAATGAAGCCAGTGAGAATGGGTCCCTTTAGTCTTCCAGGGTCTCCATAGTTAGGATTACCAGGATACACACTGGACCCAAACAAGCAAAATTTTACTGCAAATCAGTTAATACTGTTATTGCTAGAACTGGTGACGATATATGAATGACTCAGTAAGTTTGTATTACGAGAGCCATGACTAATATTGGGACTCCAGTTGTCTCACATGAGCTTCCTACACAGACAATAAGTCCACAGACTATAAAACAGAAATGAGCAAAGTGCCCAAAAGGTGAGATGAAATACCATTTTGGATTGCTCACAAAAATATCAATTTGAAGGGGTTTATCCTCATACAATGCCCCAAAACAAGTATAGGATATTGACTGTTTGTCTTTCCCTGGTACAGATACTGCCAATTGAAGATTGTGATACATGGGTAAGTTCATTTGCTAGCATATATAATATCACTAATGGTACACCCATTATAGTGATAATACCAGATGTTTGAATATACATACTTGCATTAGTTCCCATACTTATAGTTAGGGCTTACGATTTTATAGTATTTCTTTATTTTAACATTTCTGTCTGTATTTATCCATATTTATTTTATGACCAATTTATCAGTATTTATCCACATTATTTTGAGTTTTGTGAACAAATGAAGTTGTAACTTGTATATTCCCACATTTCTTTAACTGATAAATGTGCACTCATACTTTGATGTCTGTCAGGGCTTAGCACACTACAAAGCCAAATATAAGAAAATAATACACCCACATGAACATGTTAGCATTGTACCACAAATGCTGATATATATGGAGTTCTTTAAGGGAATCTCATCCTGTCTTCAAACGCCCTGTGTTGTCAATCTGCACAGCTGTTGGCCCAGAATTCATGGATGACAGCATGGACAATCACTCAAAAGAAGCCAATTATCAGTTTTTTCCACTTCAAGTAAAAATACAGACAAGGAACACACTGTCTTTTGTCAGTATTTATCCGTAACAATCAGTAAAAACGTAAAACTGGGAGCCTTACTAATGGTTTAGGATTCTGCTTTCAGTGTGCCACTTTACAACATTTACTCTACTTATTGGCATTTAAACAGATTGAGAGATTTATAAGGTAAATCTATAAAAGCTAAACAGCTTTGCAGGAAGGTGGCTGTTCCACAGGATAAATTACCATTGGCTCACATAGAGCATGCAATGGCCCATAAAATGGAAGGGTTTCATTCTAAAGGGAGCTGTGTGGCTGACTTGAATGCTAGAAAAGTGATGTAAACCTGCAAGGTTGTGGCTGTAACATGATCTTAATCCGATCTCAGATCACTGCATATATAATAATGACAATAGAGGCAACATTGAAAGGACTAAAACCACCTACAGGATTTCCTGTTTAATAATCTTATAGTCTAACTCAAGACAATGTCCTTATAGCATTAATGCAAAGGATAGGGCATTGACACATTCTAAATGAGGTAGATAGGTTCAGCCTCATAAAGGCATCTCATAAAGGAATGGCATCTGCTCATTCAGGCATTAGTGCAAGATTATCAATGCTAAAGCAACAACATTGTTGACCGTATATGTTCAAGACTATCAAGAGATATGTACAGCAATGAATTATTTGTCAACAAATAAAGCAGTCTACTGCTTTGAGGCAAGTTGTTACACCTCTGACAATATCAGATAAATCTTTTCGTATCTTAATCACATCAGCCCTTTGACTGTTGCCAACTATTAGAACTATATATTGGTTGAGGTGGATTTGTGCTCTAGATTCCTGGGATATGGCCTCAAAAGATTGCCACTGTTCCCACAGTGCTAAAAGACTTGCAGTGATAAGTAGTGATGAGAGCAGTGCACACCTTTCATTCAGACAACAATATATCATTTGCCTCAAAAGTCTTTGTTGACACTACGCCTGCTCTAAGAGACATACATGAAAAATTACAGACAACAAATCGGAGGTCTTTTATTGGCTATAAACCTAGTTTCATTTCAGCAGCCTTAAATAGTTGAAACGTTTGCTAGAGTTAGTGACCACACATGCCTTGAAACTCCAAGTATGGGTTCTTATAATTAAATAAGTCAATATACATATGGTACAGCACCAAGATATTCTCACCAGTGATAGTGCGCAAGCCCGTCTGCGCCCGTCCGCGCCGTGACCGCGCCCAGCGCCAGACCCCCTGGTCCGGGCATCCCCCGCGCCCGCCACATCAACAGACGCCGATACGACGCCAGCACCCTCCACGCACTCAACCCCGGAAAAGATCACGCCTGTACCAGGCCACCCCGAAGCGCACCCAAGGGCCCTTCACCTGCCGGAACTGCAGCTTCGCCAGCACCCGCCCCGCCAAACCACCGCCCAGGAAAGAACCCAACTACCTCAGATGCATCCTCCTCAACACCCGCTCCGCCCGCAAACACGCCATCGAACTCTGGGACCTTCTCGACTCAACCTCCCCAGACGTCGCATTCCTGACGGAGACCTGGCTGAAACCCGCTTCAGCCCCCGACATCGCCATTGCCATCCCGGACGGATACAAGATCACCCGCAGGGACCGCACCAACGGAGTCGGAGGAGGCATCGCCATCGTCCACAGGAACACCCTCAGAGTCTCAACCAACACCTACGACACCCTCAGCACCGCCGAACACATGCACTTCCCGATCCACACCGATCCCAACACCACCCTCAGAGGAACCCTCATCTACAGACCCCCCGGACCCCGACCACAGTTCAGCGATTCCATCGCTGACTTCGTCAGCACACATGCCATCGCCTCCACGGACTACATCCTCCTCGGGGACCTGAACTTCCACCTCGAGAACAACAAGGACACCAACTCCACCACCCTGATCGACAACCTCGCCACCCTCAGACTCAGACAGCTCGTGACTACACCCACCCACGCCGCCAGCCACACGCTAGACTCCATCTTTTCCGCAAGCCCACACCTCTCCTTCAACCACACCTCCGAACCCCACTGGACTGACCACCACTGCATCCACTTCACCTACAGGAAGCCCACCACGCACCACCGCACCGAACAAATGCCTCGCCGCTGCTGGAGCAGAGTCACGGAAGACCAGCTAACCACAACCCTCGCCCTGAGCCCACCCGCCGAACCCTCCGACCCCGACACCGCCGCCCGCAACCTCAGACAGTGGATCGACGACTGCGCCAACACCCTCGCCCCGCTCAAGAATCCGCCCAACAGCCACACCAGCAAGAAAGCCACCTGGTTCACCGAAGACCTCCAGGCCTCCAAACGAACATGCCGAAAACTGGAGAAGATCTGGCTCCACGAACGGACAGCGGACAGCTACGCCGCCCACAAGAGCGCCACCCGCAGTCACCATCACCTCATCAGATCCGCCAAAGGGCCTCACTCAAAGACCGCCTAGACAACAACGCACACAACAGCAAAGAGCTCTTCAACATCGTGAAGGAACTCTCCAACCCCAGCTCCAACACCAACGACATCCAGCCATCGCGAGACCTGTGCGACTCACTGGCCACCTTCTTCCACCGCAAAATCGCCGACATCCACGACAGCTTCAACACCACGACCGCCCCGGCAACCACCGAGACCACTGCCCCCACAACCACCAACCGCCTGCTCTCCTGGACCAACATCAACGACGAGGACACCAGCGAGATCATGAACACCATCCACTCCGGTTCACCTCTAGACCTGTGCCCTCACCACATCTTCAACAAAGCCAGTACAGCCATCGCGCCCCATCTCCGGAAAATAATCAACATCTCCTTCGAGACAGCAACCTTCCCGGAAAGCTGGAAGCACGCCGAGATCACCGCCTTACTCAAGAAACCCAAGGCAGACCCCAAGGACCTCAAGAACTTCCGACCCATCTCTCTGCTCCCGTTCCCCGCGAAGGTCACCGAGAAAATCGTCAACAAACAACTGACCCGCTACCTCGAGGAGAACAACATCCTGGACCCTTCCCAGTCCGGCTTCCGCAGCAACCACAGCACCGAAACCGCCCTCATCGCTGCCACCGATGACATCAGGACCCTGCTAGACAACGGAGAAACAGCAGCCCTCATCCTCCTGGACCTATCAGCCGCCTTCGACACGGTCTGCCTCCACACACTACGAACACGCCTTCACGACGCCGGGATCCAAGAGAAGGCCCTGGACTGGACCACATCCTTCCTTTCCGGCAGAACACAAAGCGTCCGCCTCGCCCCTTCCGATCCAAGGCCACCAAGATCATCTGCGGCGTACCCCAAGGCTCCTCCCTCAGCCCAACGCTGTTCAACATCTACATGGCACCCCTCGCCCACGTCGCCCGACAGCACAACCTCAACATCATCTCCTACGCCGATGACACCCAGCTGATCCTCTCCCTCACCAAAGACCCTCACACCGCCAAAGCCCACCTCCACGAAGGAATGAAGGCCGTCGCCGAATGGATGAGGACCAGCCGCCTGAAGCTGAACTCGGACAAGACGGAGGTCCTCATCCTTGGTTCCAACCCTTCAGCCTGGGACGACTCCTGGTGGCCAACATCACTGGGAACAGCCCCGCCACCCACCGACCACGTACGCAACCTAGGGGTCATCCTCGACCCCACCCTCTCCATGACTAAGCAGGTCAACGCCGTTTCCTCATCCTGCTTCAACATCCTCCGAATGCTCCGCAGGATCTTCAAGTGGATCCCCACCGAAACAAGAAAAACAGTCACCCAGGCCCTCGTCACCAGCAGGCTGGACTACGGAAACGCCCTCTAAGCAGGAACGACGGCTAAGCTCCTGAGACGGCTGCAACGCATCCAGAACGCCTCTGCACGTCTTATCCTCGACATCCCCCGACGCAGCCACATCACACCCCACCTGAGAGACCTGCACTGGCTCCCTGTCAACAAGAGGATAACCTTCAAGCTCCTCACCCATGCACACAAAGCACTCCACAACTCCGGACCAGCCTACCTCAACAGATGACTCAGCTTCTACACCCCCACCCGCCAGCTCCGCTCGACCAGCCTCGCCCTCGCCACAGTCCCCCGCATCCGGAAAACGACCGCCGGCGGCAGATCCTTCTCCCACCTCGCCGCCAAGACCTGGAACACCCTCCCCACCAACCTCCGACAGACCCAAGACCTACTGGCCTTCAGAAGACTCCTCAAGACCTGGCTCTTCGATCAGTAGCAGCACCACCCCCCTCTTCCCCCAGCGCCTTGAGACCCTCGCGGGTATGTAGTGCGCTTTATAAGTGACATGATTGATTGATTGATTGATTGATTTACAGATACACATAAAATCACATGCTGTAACCATCAAAATCAGACATTGCTGTTTGTAGAATATACCTCCCCATGAAACACAACCAATCCTACATTCAGCACAGTTGATTGAAATATAGATAATTGTTCCTTCAATAAAACGTTTAGGTTTCCAAGATATTATTGAAATAAATAGTTATATATCTATGGTAAATGTCCATAAAGTGGGACCAAATGGAAGGTCAGCTGGAAATGCACTCTTTGATTTACAAGGTCTGTTGTTGCATTTCAACGTACTTAGCTGAGGAATGAATTTTCTGTAGCACCTTTTTGTTTTGGAGCGACTGATCTTGGAAATCGTTGCAGCTTTGTTCAAAGTTGACCCTCGTGATCGACAACTCTTTAAAAGTCTCCAGCTCCATTTGGTTTCTTCCATCTATCCACTTATTGTTAATAAAGGAAAATATTCTTTCCACATAGGATTAGTTCCTTACAGACATAATGCAAACTGAACCATGAGGTCAAAGTTCTTAAATGTAATATTGTGATTTTGGAAATATCTGACTATTGCCACCCATTGTTCCTATGCAGTCTTCTTCTAATCAGTCCATTCGGTGAGTCCATGTGCTGTATATTTTCGTGCACAGCTGATTTAGTTAAAAAGCTCCTATTCATCCATTTCAGATGTATTTGATAATGATTTTACAACCAGCAGAGACATTTCAACATAATCCCAGGCAGGAACAGCATCAAGAATGATCCACCCAGGAAAAAGTGTTCAAGTCAGAAAAATATGCCCCACTCTTCCAAATTATCAATACAGCTGTTGTAGAAAGTGCACACAGAGCTACAAATGTGTAGTTCTGATTCTAGTTCTCGTTCCTTCAGGAAGGTCCTTCACCCTAAGGCCCATGTTCCCAGTACTTTATGATCAAGAATAGCTTCCTTAAGCTTTCAGAATACATTGTTCTTTCTTGCTCTAACCTTTACCCTCAAGTTTATGTTACTATTATCTGCACAAACCCCAATTACTTTTTCATGCAGATTACACTTCTCAAGGTCTTGGTACAGTTTCTCAATGAGTATTGCAGATATTTCACCAGGAACTGAGGTAAAATCCAACATTTTCACTTAAACACCCTCCAAGTACTTAAAATACTGAATGACAATTGACATTAATTTAAATTCTTTCCTTTTTGAAGCATCAATAGACTCAGATATACAACAATTTTATTCAAGTGACAGTTTAGGTCACTCATTTTAAGAGGAGCCGGTAGTTTCGTAAACAAGGCTTCTGTCGAGGCGTGAGCATCGCAAAACTTTTCAACATACATTTTCTGAAAATCAATGTCGGTATACAGTCCATGGATCGAAAACATTGCTTTTGCTTAGCAAGATGATACGTTAATGCACCGTCAGCAGCAGCTGCACTACTGAATTAAGCATGTCCAGGGGCTGCCTTCTCCCACAAAATTGGTAACACTGCTGTTGCTGCTTGAAGATTTGACCCACAACTCGTGTTTTTTTGTCTGCTGTGCTCCCTTATACCGGAAGTTCCACCGTGGCTATTGGAGAATTTAGATTTGCAGATATTTCAGAACACGTTGAAATCACTGTTCCTGACCTTGTTCAAAAATGGGAGAGACCTTTGCATCTCCTCGCTTAAGCATCTCTCTGGTAGCTAGACAGCTATCTTTTCTGTTATTTAATTTGGATAAAAATAGTCATGTAAATATGGTGCATGTTGATTAAAAAAAGCTGTATCCTTGTTCATGTAAAAACATGAGGGCAGGTTTAGGGACACTAGAAGCAGAATTGTGCTTTACCTCTTGAGTGTTCAAAAGTACTACAGAGGCATCATGGTTGCCCAAAGCTTCTTTTCAAGTTATAGGAAAAACATTTTTCTTTGCAAAATATCCATAATAAAGCTCCAGGTACCAGACAGTGTATATGAGCTTGAAACATTTATGAAGGGAGCACTATTCAGCATTGTGAGAAAATAATTGCAGCAGTTGTCTTTAATTTTGGGGTTAAATATCAAATGCAAAATATCTCAGAACTCTTTTTTTACAAATATGGCAGTTTTACTCTCATCCTTGCCAATTGGAGATTGTCATGTCAAATACCACAGTGCAGTAAGTGTTGCCAACTTTGGAAATCAGTTAGTGATCCTGCACAAACACTGGATTGTCAATATTATTTAATTTGTCATTGATTAGTTGAGGTATGAGCAATCAATTTAATGGTTTAAGGTGAAGCAGTGGGATCCGACAATTGAATTTCACATAATGTATTGATGTTAAAAGCCAAAAAATATTGTGATCCAAGTACAAATAGAAAGGGCTTTATCAATGTTTGTAGAAGCTTTCTTTTGTTAATTTATGGCTGATGAGTACCAGGACATTTATTATTTGGCATTATAAGAGCTTGAAATAGCTGAAAATGGTTGTAAGGTTGTGCTGATCAGGAGGCACCAAAATATGTCTTTCTCGGAGCTCCAAAGGGCCTCAAGATGGTACTAGGGCCATGTAATCAGACATGTAACAAAATGACACCCAGAACACGTGGATATGTATAGTTTTGTAACTGCATTCATATAGTGCTTCATAACTCAATGTAGGAAGTTGAAGAAGTAGCATATATAGGACTGAAAATATGGGCATGACACAAAAATTGGAACTATGAAAACATGGGCATGGCACATAACAGCATAATGGTGTTGTAATGGTGCTGTAAAAACACACACATTACTATACTGTAATTGCATTTGCATAGTGCTTTCTGTCACCAATTATCAATTAATATGAATATGTCACACAAAAGCAATCGGAAAAAAATGTTGCATAGAGTTTTGCCACCTAACTGACATTTTACTGACTATGCCTGGATTTTTATGTTCATGTCAGGAAATAAAATAAGGGCCCGATTCACAAAGGTAAACTTAGATGCTTGATCTAGTCTTAGACCAAACGTATAAGTTTACAACTTTGGGAATACACAACGGGCATTTCTGAGTAGTATCTTTACATCCGCACTCGGGGCAGATCTCTGTTCCGAGTGTGGACGTAAAGATACTACTCGTAAGTGCCCTTTGTGAATTCCCAATGTCATAAACTTAGATGTTTGGTCTAAGTTTAGACCAAACGTCCAAATTTACCTTTGTGAATCGGGTCCCAAGTTGAGAAAGGAGAAGAAATTTGGCATTTTTCCCATTAGCTTTTGTGAAAAGGAAGCATGACGGCTCCAGAACAAGTTGGTATTTTTCAGTTTTTATTGGTAGTTAATGACACACACGACCGAGGGCTTCCGATGCATGCGAAGGTCTCTGTCAACTGACCCAACGTCCACAGAGTCTTCGCACACATCGTTCCAGGCTCGGTCGTGGAACAGTATTTAAATTATACAATATGTGCATGGCATGAAGCACCCACGTTGCACAGTGAAGCGCGAGGTGCCTTCATACCACAACTTCTCCCTCCTTTCGGATGCAACAGCCACAAATAATACCATAAGCAAAAACAAAACATAACATAAGTATAACTGAAAATAACATTTTAACTCAAAACGCAGTCATCAAACTTGGAAGGCAATTTACTCTGGCGGCTACCTACACCAACATTTTGCGGAGAACCAACATCCCTTTGAACACACTCCTTTGTGACAGGAATGGTGTCCACATCACTAGGTGTGGTGACTCACTGAGAACCAGTGATTTCCCCAGTGCCATCTTCATATACAGACAGTGAAACACATGAAGTTGGATCCTGCAACCAGCTGGACCAATCAAATTGTTCAACCTCCTGTTTTGTCAATTTCATCAAGGAGCATGCCTGAGAGTCTGAAAGACGCACAAGCGCCCTCTTGTTCCACCAGCCCTTATTCCCACGGAGTGCTGAGCCTTTGCTTACATTTGTCACTTGAACTAGAGAGGAAAACTTTGACAACCATTTAGAAACTTTTTTAGGATTTATGATAAGGACCCAATTATTTATTCCCAGATCCATATTTTTAAAACTTTTGCCATCATCCAGCCCCAGCTTCATGGCCTGCTGCTTCTGCATCACCTGAGAAGCAAGACCTTTACTTTCACTACTTGCACTCTCAACACAATATTTGTTCTGCAACCATACAGGACATAGATCTGTGTGTAATTTCCTTCCTCTTAATAGAGTAAAAGGTGCCACCCCTGTAGTGCAATGAGGTGACATGTTATACGACCACACCTTGGCATCAACAAATTCTTGAACATCCTGGCATGACGACAGAGCTGCCTGAATCCCTTCCTTCACTAATCTGTTTGCCCTCTCAACCAACCCATTGGAAGATGGGGAATACAAGGCAACTTTGAAGTGCCTTAAGTCGTTACCTGCCAAAAATGTGCACATCTTGTGAGACACAAAGTGTGTGCTATTGTCTGTCACAATAATGGAGGGCGAACCCTCAGTTGCAAAAACCCTCTTCAAGAACTTGACCGCATTGTCAGTGCTAGGCGCATAACAAAACATATGGTATATCCATTTTGAATGATAATCGATCAGCAAAATGAGAAGCCTGATGTTATCAGGTAAAATATCATATGGACCTGAAAAATCCAGCCCAACCTTGATCCAAGGTTTGTCCAGAAAGGGAACAGGATGAAGGGAAGTATCCATTAACTTCCACCTTTTGTCAGACACGAGACATTCAGCACAAGAGTCAACCCAAAACTTAACCTGAGCTTCTAAAGAAGGCCACCAATAGTATAACTTAATAAGTTGAGATGTCTTAGAAATACCTAAGTGGTCGCGATGACCAGACTTGATAATGAGACTTTCTGGAGGGACAAACAAGTCATGACACAGAACCATATCATTGACAAGGGACAACTCAGGAGCCACCATCGAAAAAGCCCTTATTTCACCAGCTAACTTTCTACTCTCCGGCCACCCCTTTACAATGAACTCTTTGACCTGCTTGAGATTGGTGTCCTTATCATAAGCTGCCAACCAAGATTGCTCCATTACAGCAGCACACTGTTTGACCACATCCAAGGCTGCCACTACGCATTCGGTGTCTCCAACATCACCAGCATCACACTCATGAGATAAGGCCATGCGTGACAAGCAGTCCGCCCTGAAATTTTCCCTCCCGGTTTGTGCCTAATAGAAAAGTTAAACTCTTGTAGTTTTGACAGCAACCTCACAAGCCTAGTTGATGCCTTTCCTAAACCTGTTCCATTAAGTATGTGCTTGAGGGGTTTGTGGTCAGTAAAAACTTCAAACTCTCTACCCCAAATGTAACTCCTAACTTTGTCAACCATCCTCACTTAAGCCAGAGCCTCGCACTCGATTTTGCTATAATGTGTTTCAGACTGTCTAAGCATCAGGGAGACAAAGGCTATGGTGTGTTCCTTACTAGCAACCCACTGTCCTAGAACTGCACCTAATCCAGTGAGACTTGCATCCACCATGAGGAAGCATTTACAGTTATAATGGAAAGCATGCAAAGCGGGTGCTTCAACAATTAATTTCTTGTCTTGGTCAAAGGTATGAGAAATGTCATCAGACCAAACAAGCTTTGAACCCTTCCGCAGCCGGGCATAACCCTTCACAACCCGTGCGTAGTACTCTGCTAATCCCAAAAAATATCGAAGGGCATCCTTATCCTTGGGACATGCAGCATCACTAATTGCTTTAATCAAGGATAACTTAGGTTTGATGCCCTCTGAGGATACTGTGTGCCTCAAAATAGTCCAGTTGCTGAATACCAAACTTGCACTTATCCATCCTAATGGTCAAACCTGCCTTGTCCACCTCACCTAAAACCTTGGTCAAAGTCTTCAAATGTGTTTCCCAATCGGCTGTGAACACCAAAATGTCATCCTGATAGGCCTGGACCCCCGGGATGTCTCCAAAAAGATTGCTCATCAATTTTTGGAAGACACTGGCAGTGGAGGCCAGACCAAAAGGCAATCTGAGATATTTATAAACTCCGAAAGGAGTGACAAATGTGACGAATTCCTGAGAATCCACCATTAGGGGTATTTGATGGTATGCTGAACGTAAGTCAATGACAGAAAACAAATTTGCACTCCCCAAAACTAGCAAGGAGTTCTTGAATTTTGGGGAGGGGGTGACAATCAATCAATATATTTTTGTTCAAAGAACCCAAATCAGCACATAACCTGACCTCCCCAGACTTTTTCCTAACTACAACAATGGGGGAAATCAACTCCTAGGAGTCCCACGGTGCAATGACACCTTCATCACGCAAAGATCTAAGAACTGACTTAGGTTCGTCTCTCGCACTCAGGGGAAGGGGACGCACCTTATGAATGATAGCTTGGGCATCAGCTTTAAGTCGGATTTGATCATGGAAACCGTTAACAGTTCCTAGTTTATCAGATAACAGGCTTGGGAAACCGACTAATGCCTTCTTGATGTCCAAAGTGTGTTCTTCGACCCCTAGACAACCCACCTGAGTTTCTTCATCAAAATAGCATTCTTCATCAAAATAGCAAACCTCAGTATAACCCTTAGGTACCTCTCCTACAGCGATGGAATGATCCAAACCTGGAACTAAGTATAAGCCCATTCTTGCTAGGTCTTGCCACCCAATTATTTTGCGTTCTTTGACAGCAACGTAAACCTTTGTACAAATAGATCTTCCCAAACATTCCAACCTGGACATGAAATATCCCAACATGTCTATATCGGATTCACTGACTGCTTTAGGATTTACATCGGTGTGAGTTAAAGCAACAGTTCCTTTCCACTTGTCAAGAAACAAAATTTCTGATAAGATTGTAATAGGCAATCCCGAATCTGCCATGACTGGAACCTCAATTCTACCAAACAACGCATTACACCAAGGTCCTTTGACCTTCTTAGTATCGAAAACAGGATTGCACTCCATAGTCAACAACACATCATGCAATTGCTCTGCACATCCATCCACAGCCTCAGCGATCTCAACACTGTTCACTCTTGTGGTTCTTCTTCCAGATCTACACACCCCTTGGAAATGGCCCATTTTCTTGCAAATCATGCATCTCTTGCCTAAGGCAGGGCAAGTGGGATTATTGCTAAGATGCGATTTCGACCCACTCATAAAGCAACTGGTGGTACCTTTCCTAAAAGGTTGCTTAACTGGTCTAGATACATACACTACATTCACACAGTCTGCAGTCTCGTTCCCAGGAATCTTCACCACAGTAACAGACTGTTCATTGAGAAGTGCCCTCGAAGTGATCATGGAGCGCTCGATGCTCTTCGCAATATCAATCGTTTCCATGAGTGAGTTTTTTCTGCAGCTAAGTAGGTGTTCCTGAATCTTCTTGGAAAAGCAAGCAAAGACAAATTGATCCCGAATATAAATGTCAGTGTGAGCCTCAAACTCGCATGTGGACGCCAAAACTCATAATGCTGAAATATATTCATCCACAGTTTCATCTGCGCTTTGTCTCCTCATGAAAAAGTTATGTCTTTCCAACATTATGCTTGGCTCCTGATCATATTGTTTTCCCATGCGGGTCAATGCCTCCATGTAAGCATCCCAGTGCTCACTATCGCCAGCACTTCCTTGAGGGGGGGCAATGGATGGTAAGTATTCAAAAACTTGCTGAGCTGCAAGCCCTAGGCAACCATATAAAATTGCTACTTTGCGACCCGGAGGAAACTTGACAGCGTCGATAGCCACCAGATGACTTTTAAAAATGTTGACCCATTGCCACCAACTAATGTTGGGTTTTTCTGGATGTTGTAAAAAAGGAGGAGGCTGTGCAAACTGCTATGAAGTCGCCATAATGCAAAGCAGAAAATACAATCAGTATTACAATATGGGTGAAAATGATAATTTGCAAGTAATAACAAAGATTGTAGAGAAAAAAGACTGCTCCTGGCCAAAGCCATCAAAGAGAAAGATCAGACCCTCATAAAATCGGCCAGAAAATCCTATAAAGTAACTCAGCGGGAGGCAAAGATGAAATGGGATGAATTACGCTGGGAACAACTCAAAGACGCATGCTCTTCCAAAGACACCAGCTTGTTTTGGAATTTGGTCACCTGGGGAAGCAAGGCAGGTGCACGGCCACCCCTAAATTATATTACTAGCCAGATCTGGTATGACCACTTCAAAGGGCTTTACTCAACAGCAGAGGCTAGTAAAATAGGGGAGTTAGACGTACCTAATGGGCACAGTACAGAAGAGGAGTGTTTTACCTTACAGGAGGCAGAAGCTGCAATAAATAAAATTGTCCCATCCAAAGCAGCGGGTCCCGATGGCTTGCCTGGGGACCTTTTCTTGGCCGATCCCTACCACTGGGCTCGCTACATTTCACTATTAGCAAATGAAATAGCCAATGGAGCACCAGTTCCAGCGTCATGGAAGGTGGCCGAAGTTGTCCCTATCTACAAGAAGGGAGACAAAGACGATCCTTGCAACTACAGACCAATTAGTCTGATTGATGCTGTTAGACCTGGCACCATTGGCGTGGGTCTCCCTTCCATTTTTCGCTGTTGTCTCCTCTGTTTTACTGGTGTTAGATGCTCTGGGCGCTGTGCCACTGCCATTCAGTGTCACAGCGCGAATGCTCCCTGTGTAAATATGTCTATGTGAATTGGTATATCCCTGATTGGCTTATTTGGTTTACCTGTTAGTCCCTAGTAGTGTGGCCTATGTGTGCCCAGGGCTGGTAAACCAAATGCTGCTGGTGGGCCTGCAGCACTGATGTGTGCCACCCACAGAAGCAGCTTGTAAAGTGTGTCTCAGACCTGCCACTGCAGTGTCTGTGTGCAGTCCAGAACTGCCATCTTGGCTGTGAAGTGCACTCACTTCCCAGCCCCTGAACCTTCCCTTGGCATCCTGTAAGTCACCCCTATGGTAGGGTGCCTTGTATGTGTAAGGTAGGACATGCCTTGGTGTGTGTAGCATGTCCTGGTAGTGAATTATGCCCCATTTCGTTTTTCACTATTGTAAGGCTACCTGTTCCTCATAGGCTAGAATGGGCAGTTTGACTATTACATTCTATAGTCCTAACTGACCCCAGGAACATGGTAGAAAAACGAATTTAGTATGTCTGAGCTCAGAATATTAAAATACATCTTTTAGTGAAGTTTATTTTTATATTCTGTGTTTGAAAATACCACTTTTAGAAAGTAGGTATTTTCTTGCCTAAGCCTTCCAGTGTGCTCTGCTGTTATGTGTATTGGCTGTCTGGTTTTAGAGGGGCAGGGCAGGCTGAGTCAGACCTGGGTTGAATAGAGAGATCTGCATTTAGAGTGTGGGGAGGGGTGGCTCCTTGACCTGAATAGGGCTGTGCCTGGCAAGGTGAATGCTGGCTCCACCTCCCACTGTGTGTCTGCTAGCAGACCCCCTCTTTCTGAAAGGAAGGATGCAGCCTGGTAAACAAAGTGCTCCAGGCCTGAGCAGAACTGGTTCTGGCTAGGTTCAGTGACTGGTAGCTTCTAAGAACAAAGGCTTTTGGGGTATAAATATCTGTGCTCAAACCCCTACTTTTTGTATTGCTTTTGGATCTGGAGAGGAAACTCTGTCCGTGCCACTGGAGGAATCTGCAGGAAGTGACTGTCCCTGTGCTTGTGTGTTGTTTCTTGCACTGGCCTGCAGCAGTGACCACTGGACCTTGAAGAAGAGGAAAAGGAACTCTTGAGAGAACTTTTATTTTTGTTACAAGCAATTACCCAAGGGCTAGGAAAAGAGCTAGCCTCCTGCTGGAGTCTCAGGCACATCAGACTCCACCACCAACCTCCTGCTTCCTCCCTGCGAGGACTGCTATCTGCTGATGAGGCTCCTGTGAGTTCCAGGGCCTCTAGTTTGCATCAGAGAAGAGAGTGTTGGAAATCGACGCTAACGCATCTTTGCGGGCCGCTGCAGTCGAGAGCGCTGGGAAAATCATCGCGCTACTGCCGCCGAGGGCCCGCAACACGAAACCATCGCTGACGCCCCTTTGCGAGCCGCTGCAGCCGAGATGCGCTGGAAAGATCATTGCGCTGCTGTCGCCGCGCACTCGCCACCCTTAAAGAAATCATCGCTTCGAGACATCGCATTGCGGACGCCGTGCGTCCGCCACTTTGATCGCATCGCACCGAATTGCGTCGCTCCCTCGCGGAGCGTCTTGTCTTCGCATCGCAACACGATCGCACATCGACTTCTCCCATGCAGCAAGAAAGTCATCGCATCGGCGGTCCAGCGTGCAGAAGTTTGTCGCATCGTCTCCGCACGCATCACGCAGATCGGCGCATCATCCTCCCTTGCGGCAAGGATTTCAATGCATCGCCGGCCTCGCGTGCCGAGAATCATCGCTACAGCTTATTTGCGACATTTTGTTGATTTTGCTACTAAACCCAGGTACTTTGTGAAAGAAAGGGTCGCAGAGACCACTGCTTTGAACTTGAACCTTATTTTTTGCAACCTTTGAACTATTTTTGACAGCCCTTCAACAGCTATCCTATTTTTGACAGTATTGTGGCTTTTACAGTTATTGGTCTTGTGATAAATCTGCCTTTATATAAAGATACTTATTTTTTATAACTACTTGTGTGGTGTCCCTTTGTAGTGTTCCTCACTGTGTTACTGTGTATGGTCATAAATGCTTCACACCCTGCCTCTGAGATAAGCCTACCTGCTCGTGCTACGTTACCACAGGGTTGAGCAGGGGTATTAAAGAGGGTAGCCCTCTCACTCTGACTTAGGAAGAAGGGTCCCTACTTGGACAGTGGCCAGCCATTGCCAACTAGAGACCCCCATTTCTAACTTTGGTGGTCAGCGGTGAGGATCTGGACTTGCATTTATGATCGCATACAGTAATTATAGTGTACACTACTAGTGAGTGCAGACCATAACGTACCGCATACATTTTTTGAGAGTTTTTTTGGATCCTATATTGTAATTGATATTGCCGGTGATTTTTCACCCGCACACATTTTCTGAGAGTTTTTGGGATCCTATATTGTTATTGATATTGCCGGTGATTCTTCACCCGCGCCCATTTTTTGAAAGTTTTTGATCCCCTATTGTAATTGATATTGCCGGTGATTTTTCACCCGCGCACATTTCTGAGAGTTTTTGGGATCCTATATTGTGATTGATATTGCCGGTAATTTTTCATCCGCGCCCATTTTTTGAAAGTTTTTGGATCCCCTATTGTAATTGATATTGCCAGTGATTTTTCACCCGCGCACATTTCTGAGAGTTTTAGGATCCTATATTGTGATTGATATTGCCGGTGATTTTTCACCCGCTTACATTTTTTTGAGAAGTTTTCTTCTGTCCTTTATTGATATTGCCAGTTATTTCTACAATGGGCAAGCCCAGATCCAATGCCTCAGAGGATCTCTCCTGGGAAGAAGAGAAAATAGAATCCTACAATGCCAAGCAGCTCAAATATTTTTGCAAGCAATTCACAGTCCCTATCACAGGTCTCACTAGAAGGGAGGAGTATTACAAGGCGCTGAAGGCCTGGCTAGAAGCCAGGGATGCCCCTAAGGATATAGGAGAGCTTGTGGAGGTAGGAGAGCAGCAGGGCGATGTAGTAGACTTAGTAGGAGATCCAGCCCTTTCCAACCCGGGCTCTAGTGTGTCCGCTAAGGGTCTGTCCCCAGAAGAGCTGGAGGACAGGGAGAGAGATAGGCGGCATAATATGGAGATGGCTAAGCTTAAAATGGATGGTCACCGGGACCTAGAGAACAAGAAGTTAGAAATTGAGATTATGAGAATGAAGCTTGAGCATGAGAGAGTATTGAGGGAGTTGGAGATTAAAGCTAAGAGCATGGAAATCTCCCCCTCTGGTGGCAGCGTACCTGTAGTGCACCCTGAGAGTAGGGTGTATATACCCAAGGAGGTTATTAAGGATTTCCACAAAAGTGAAGATATTGGGCAATGGTTTGCCGCTTATGAATTAGCCATGGTGTCCCACCGGGTTCCTGAGAAGGATTGGGGAGCGGGGTTGTGGGGACGCTTTGTGAGTGAGGGGAGGGATACCTTGTTGGACCTGCCCCCAGAAAGAAGGATGGTTTATGCCCACATGAAGGAAGCGTTGATGACCCGCTATGGTTTGACCCCTGAGATGTATAGGCAGAGGTTTAGGGTCTGCAAGAAGCTAGAGGGTACCACGTGGGTTGAATATGTGTCTTTTTTTGCAGAGCCATGGAACGCTGGGTAAAAGGTAGCAAAGTAGAAACTTTTGCACAGTTTTATGATTTGATTGCATGGGAGCATTTATCTAGTAATTGTTTTCCTGAGCTACGCCAGCACCTAATTGATTGCAAGCTGACTAACCCTAGAAAGCTTGCTGAGGAGGCGGACCGCTGGGTGAGCACCCGGGTCCGCAAGGGTCCAGTGGGAGACGTCGCCAAAGGTGGGCAGGGTCCCCAGCAGAAGAGTGGGGGGACAAGGGTCAACAGAGGGAGTTCCACCAAGGGCCCCAAAGTAATCCCCCAGGGAACCAAGCAGTGGTGTCCCAGCCCCCCAAGAAAGGAGGACAGGGCTCCCAACAGGTAGGCCTGTTCCCAGGGGGCCCCCACTTGTTACAACTGTGGTCAAGTGGGCCACAGATATTTTGATCCCCAGTGCCCCCAAAGGGGGCCAGTGCACCCCCGTGCACCACCCCGCCAGATTGCTAGTGTAGCCCTGGGAGAGGAGGAGATGGGTGCCCAAGAGGGGTGGGATCCCGTAGAGTTGACCCTTGTCTCATTAGGGGACTTTGAGATGGTCCCCAAGCCTGCACTGCCTGCTAACACTAAAAAATACAGGCAGTGGGTGACCATCAATGGCCATAGGGTGGAGGCTCTAAGAGACACAGGGGCCAGTGTAACTGCTGTCAGCTCCCGGTTGGTGTCCAAAGAGCAGGTTGTCCCCCATGCATTCTACCCAGTAGTGTCCGCAGACAACTCAGAGAGCCAATGTGAGGTGGCTCAGGTTCCCTTTGAGTGGGGGGGTCTCAGGAACTCTTCAGGTAGCTGTGAGGCCCGCCATGCCTGTAGACTGTCTGCTGGGCAATGATTTAGAGGACTCCCCGTGGGCTACGGTGGAGAGGAAGGCTCACTTAGAGATGTTGGGTCTGCCTGAGTGGGCGTGTGCTACCACTCGGTCCATGGCAGCCAAGGAGGGTGTTGAGAAGGATCTGGAGCCTGAGAGTATGGCCCAGATCCCTGCCTTAGAGAGAAGGGGCAGGGGGCGCGGGAAGCTGGCCCCCTTGGTTCCCACGGCCCAGGACGGAGCAGACCCTGAAGGGGATGCCCTGGAGCCTACCGGGGAGCAGATCACCGAACTGGGGGACCTGCCTGAGCTGACCCATTGGCAGCAGGAAGAGGGACCCACCAGGGAGGAATTTTGTGAGCAGCAGAGAGTTTGCCCCTCTCTTGAGGGTATGCGGCGACAGGCTGCAGCCCAGGCAGAAGGTGACATGTCTGGTTCACATCTGATTTATTGGGAGAACAGTCTCCTGTATAGTGAGCCTAAGGTTGCTGAGCCAGGGTCAGCCCGTGTGCTGGTGGTACCCGAGTGCTTCAGAACCTTCCTACTGGGGTTGGCTCATGACATTCCATTGGCAGGACATCTGGGGCAGACCAAGACCTTTGAGAGGCTGGCCGCCCACTTTTATTGGCCCCAGATGCACAAGAGTTCAGACACTCATTGCAGGACCTGTGAGACTTGCCAGGCAAGTGGGAAGAGTGGGGGAAGATCAAGGCCCCACTCCAGCCCTTTCCAGTTGTGAGTACCCCATTCGAGCGAGTGGGCATTGACATTGTGGGGCCTCTGGACCCCAAGACAGCCATGGGCAACAGGTTCATCCTGGTCTTGGTGGACCATGCCACCCGGTACCCTAAAGCCATCCCGCTCAGGACAGTGACGGCCCCCGTGGTGGGACGTGCACTGATGGGGATTTTCTCCCGTGTGGGATTCCCCAGAGAGGTGGTGTCTGACAGGGGGACCAACTTCATCTCCCAGTACATGAAGTCTCTGTGGAAGGAGTGTGGGGTAACGTATAAGTTCACCACTCCTTACCACCCCCAAGGTAATGGTCTGGTTGAAAGGTTCAACCGGACCTTGAAGGGCATGATCATGGGCCTAGAAGAGCCCCTGAGGCATAAGTGGGACGTCCTCTTGCCATGCCTGTTGTTTGCCTACCGTGAGGTGCCACAGAAGTCCTTAGGGTTCAGTCCCTTTGAACTCCTCTATGGCCACCCCGTTAGAGGACCTCTGAGTCTGGTCAAGGAAGGCTGGGAGCAATCTCCCAGGAAACCTCCCCAAGATGTATTTAGCTAGCTGTTGGCCTTCAGGAACCAGACTCGGCGTTTCAGAAAGATTGCTGAGGCAAATCTGGAAGCCAGACAGGAAGAAATGAAACGTTGGCACAACCAGAATGCCACTCTGGTCGAATTTCAACCTGGTCAGAAGGTTTGGGTACTGGCCCCAGTGGAGCCTTGTGCGCTCCAAGATAAGTGGACCGGTCCATTTGAGGTGGTGGAGCGCAAAAGTCCAGTTACCTACTTGGTGGACTTTCAGTCTCCCAGGAACCCCTTGCGGGTCCTGCATGTGAACCGCCTAAAGCCCCACTTTGAGAGGTCTGAAGTGGGCATGCTTCTTGCCACAGATGATGGGGTTGAGGAGGAGAGTGAGCCTCTCCCTGACCTCCTGTGTGCAGAAGAGAAGGATGGGTCAGTGGAGGGTGTGATCCTCTCCACCACACTGACCCCTGAGCAGCAGAGAGATTGTCACCACCTGTTGGGGCAATTTTCTGATTTGTTCTCCCTGGTACCTGGTGTCACTGATTGGTGCGTCCATGAGGTGGATACCGGGGACAGTTCTCCTGTCAAGCACAAGGCTTACAGGGTAACTGACAGGGTCAGGGCTTGCATTAAGGAGGAGGTCTCCAAAATGTTCGCCCTAGGGGTGGTTGAGTCCTCTAGCAGCCCCTGGTCCAGCCCCGTGGTCTTGGTACCAAAAGCTGCGACGCCTGGTGCCACTCCTGAACTTAGGTTCTGTGTGGACTACCGAGGTCTCAATTCGGTCACCAAGACCGACGCGCACCCCATCCCCAGAGCTGATGAGCTCATAGACCGGTTAGGGGCTGCCCGGTACCTCAGCACGTTTGATCTGACGTCTGGGTACTGGCAGATCGCCTTAACTGATGGGGCAAAGGAGAGGTCAGCATTCTCCACACCAGATGGGCACTACCAGTTCCGTGTGATGCCCTTTGGGATGAAGAATGCCCCTGCCACCTTCCAGAGATTGGTCAACCAGGTGTTGGTTGGGCTGGAGGCTTTCAGTGCCGCCTACCTGGATGACATTGCAGTGTTTAGTTCCTCCTGGGAGGACCACTTGCGCCACCTCTGGGAAGTGTTGATGGCGCTGCGCAGAGCAGGCCTCACAATCAAGGCCAGTAAGTGCCAGATTGGGCAGGGTTCTGTGGTGTACTTGGGACACCAGGTGGGGAGCGGCCAGGTGGCGCCCCTGCAGCCCAAGATTGAAACCATCCTGGCTTGGGAGCCCCCAAGGATCCAGACCCAGGTGAGGGCCTTCTTAGGACTCACGGGTTATTACAGGAGGTTTGTCAAGGGGTATGGCAACATTGTTGCACCCTTGACTGAGCTGACTTCCAAGAAGCGGCCAAAGATTGTGAACTGGACTGACACCTGTCAGAAAGCCTTTGATGCCCTCAAAACTGCTATGTGTACAGCACCCGAACTCCAGGCGCCCAATTTTGCTAAGGAATTTGTTGTCCAGACAGACGCTTCAGAGCATGGGGTGGGGGCCGTTCTGTCACAGATAAATGAGGAGGGACTAGACCAACCTGTAGCCTTCATCAGTAGGAGGTTACTTCCACGGGAACAGAGGTGGAGTGCAATTGAGCGTGAGGCATTTGCTGTGGTCTGGGCACTGAAGAAGCTGAGACCATACCTGTTTGGGACTCACTTCCGGGTTCAGACAGACCACAGGCCCCTCAGATGGCTGATGCAGATGAGGGGTGAGAATCCCAAGTTGTTGAGGTGGTCCATTTCCCTACAGGGTATGGACTTCACGGTGGAACACCGCCCTGGTACAGAACACGCCAATGCTGATGGTCTGTCCAGATTTTTCCGCCTTAGCGATGAGAACTTCCAAGGGGATGGGTAGTTCTCCCCACATTTCAGCTGGAGGGGACGTGTGTTAGACCTGGCACCATTGGCGTGGGTCTCCCTTCCATTTTTCGCTGTTGTCTCCTCTGTTTTACTGGTGTTAGATGCTCTGGGCGCTGTGCCACTGCCATTCAGTGTCACAGCGCGAATGCTCCCTGTGTAAATATGTCTATGTGAATTGGTATATCCCTGATTGGCTTATTTGGTTTACCTGTTAGTCCTTAGTAGTGTGGCCTATGTGTGCCCAGGGCTGGTAAACCAAATGCTGCTGGTGGGCCTGCAGCACTGATGTGTGCCACCCACAGAAGCAGCTTGTAAAGTGTGTCTCAGACCTGCCACTGCAGTGTCTGTGTGCAGTCCAGAACTGCCATCTTGGCTGTGAAGTGCACTCACTTCCCAGCCCCTGAACCTTCCTTGGCATCCTGTAAGTCACCCCTATGGTAGGGTGCCTTGTATGTGTAAGGTAGGACATGCCTTGGTGTGTGTAGCATGTCCTGGTAGTGAATTATGCCCCATTTCGTTTTTCACTACTGTAAGGCTACCTGTTCCTCATAGGCTAGAATGGGCAGTTTGACTATTACATTCTATAGTCCTAACTGACCCCAGGAACATGGTAGAAAAACGAATTTAGTATGCCTGAGCTCAGAATATTAAAATACATCTTTTAGTGAAGTTTATTTTTATATTCTGTGTTTGAAAATACCACTTTTAGAAAGTAGGTATTTTCTTGCCTAAGCTTTCCAGTGTGCTCTGCTGTTATGTGTATTGGCTGTCTGGTTTTAGAGGGGCAGGGCAGGCTGAGTCAGACCTGGGTTGAATCGAGAGATCTGCATTTAGAGTGTGGGGAGGGGTGGCTCCTTGACCTGAATAGGGCTGTGCCTGGCAAGGTGAATGCTGGCTCCACCTCCCACTGTGTGTCTGCTAGCAGACCCCCTCTTTCTGAAAGGAAGGATGCAGCCTGGTAAACAAAGTGCTCCAGGCCTGAGCAGAACTGGTTCTGGCTAGGTTCAGTGACTGGGAGCTTCTAAGAACAAAGGCTTTTGGGGTATAAATATCTGTGCTCAAACCCCTACTTTTTGTATTGCTTTTGGATCTGGAGAGGAAACTCTGTCCGTGCCACTGGAGGAATCTGCAGGAAGTGACTGTCCCTGTGCTTGTGTGTTGTTTCTTGCACTGGCCTGCAGCAGTGACCACTGGACCTTGAAGAAGAGGAAAAGGAACTCTTGAGAGAACTTTTATTTTTGTTACAAGCAATTACCCAAGGGCTAGGAAAAGAGCTAGCCTCCTGCTGGAGTCTCAGGCACATCAGACTCCACCACCAACCTCCTGCTTCCTCCCTGCGAGGACTGCTATCTGCTGATGAGGCTCCTTGAGTTCCAGGGCCTCTAGTTTGCATCAGAGAAGAGAGTGTTGGAAATCGACGCTAACGCATCTTTGCGGGCCGCTGCAGTCGAGAGCGCTGGGAAAATCATCGCGCTACTGCCGCCGAGGGCCCGCAACACGAAACCATCGCTGACGCCCCTTTGCGAGCCGCTGCAGCCGAGACGCGCTGGAAAGATCATCGCGCTGCTGTCGCCGCGCACTCGCCACCCTTAAAGAAATCATCGCTTCGAGACATCGCATTGCGGACGCCGTGCGTCCGCCACTTTGATTGCATCGCACCGAATTTCGTCGCTCCCTCGCGGTGTGTCTTGTCTTCGCATCGCAACACGATCGCACAGCGCAACAGGATCGCCGCATCGACTTCTCCCACACGGCAAGAAAGTCATCGCATCGGCGGTCCAGCGTGCAGAAGTTTGTCGCATCGTCTCCGCACGCATCACGCAGATCGGCGCATCATCCTCCCTTGCGGCAAGGATTTCAGAGCATTGCCGGCCTCGCGTGCCGAGAATCATCGCTACAGCTTATTTGCAACATTTTGTTGGTTTTGCTACTAAACCCAGGTACTTTGTGAAAGAAAGGGTCGCAGAGACCACTGCTTTGAACTTGAACCTTATTTTTGCAACCTTTGAACTATTTTTGACAGCCCTTCAACAGCTATCCTATTTTTGACAGTATTGTGGCTTTTACAGTTATTGGTCTTGTGATAAATCTGCCTTTATATAAAGATACTTATTTTTTATAACTACTTGTGTGGTGTCCCTTTGTAGTGTTCCTCACTGTGTTACTGTGTATGGTCATAAATGCTTCACACCCTGCCTCTGAGATAAGCCTACCTGCTCGTGCTACGTTACCACAGGGTTGAGCAGGGGTATTAAAGAGGGTAGCCCTCTCACTCTGACTTAGGAAGAAGGGTCCCTACTTGGACAGTGGCCAACCATTGCCAACTAGAGACCCCCATTTCTAACAGATGCTATGCAGAAGGTCTTTGGCCGGATGCTTCTGCATAGGATTCAGTCATGGTCTGAGGAAGAAGAAATCCTATCCCAGTACCAGGCCAGATTTAGATCAAAGACCGGTACAATGGACCAAGTGTTCAGACTCCTCCTCATCTATTGGAAGGTAGTGGTGCTAGGCAAGGGCTGTCTCTATCTCGCTTTCATCGATTTGAAGACTGCCTTTGACCTGGTTCCCAGATCCAGGCTGTGGACGACGCTTGGTGAAATGGGTATCCCCCCTTTCATCCTAAAAATTCTAATTCGGCTCCACGAGGGGACTTCTGCCCAAGTTAGGTGGGGGGAGCAGGGACAACTAACAGAGCGCATCCCTGTCAACAGAGGAGTTCGACAGGGCTGGTTCCTGGCTCCAACTCTGTTCTCCCTTTATGTGAATGGGGTAGTTGATTTCCTCTTAAAGGAGCCTGCAGACTCGCCCACACTGGGGGGCAATAAGATACCAACCCTGTTGTTCGCAGACGACACCTTGTTGATATCAAAGATCCCAGTTGGACTACAACACCTTATTGATAGATTTCAAATCTCCTGCGACAACCAGCGATTGGTAATAAACAGCTCAAAAACCAAATTTATGGCCTTTAACTGCCACAGGTCATATAAGAACGGCCCTTTGCTGGGAGGGGTACCCCTTAAAAAGGTGGACACCTTCGATTACCTCGGTGTAAGACTTAATGACAAAATGTCTTGGAGACCCCACTTAGCAAAGATGCTGATGGCACATAAGCGCGTGGCCGGAGTAATAGGGAAGGAACACCGCCTTTCACACACTAGGCCTATAGCTCCCGCCCTCCAAGTATATGACACAAAAGCAGTTAGCTCAGCTCTTTACGGAGCAGAGGTCTGGGGCTTTGACAAACTTGAAGAGCTTAGTCGATCGGAACATAAATTTCTAAGAGACCTGGTTATGGCACCTAGATAGGTTCCCCTCACTCCTCTACTGTTGGATATGGGCAGGCAGTCAATAGATGACGTAGCTAGGCTACGCACTGTACTTTTCTGGGCCCGCATTAGGCGGACTTCCGAGCTTCTTCCCTATGCCGATTCCCTTACCGAGCTCATCCGCCTAGATACTGGCTGCAAAATAGGTTGGATTGCTGGCATTAAAAAAACCTTGACAGCCATAGGCCTTCGAACCTGTTGGGTCAGCCAGGAATCCCCAAGGAGAGAAGAACTCAAACGCCTATATTGGGATTGGGTGGACCAACGGGAGATTTCCAAGCCTAACGTGGGCAAATTAACAGCAGAATTTCTTTCCCACAAGCAAATAAGACACCTTGAGCCCTTCCTTGATACAATTCAGGTACCAAGAGATAGAATGCTGTATATACATTTTAGGTTTAGAACTCTTCCCGTTTATGAGGCGACAGCAAAGTGGGCCACTAACAATGGAAAAAATTGTCCATGTTGTATGACCCTTTTAGAAAGCATTGCCCATCTAATGTTTGCCTGCCCGTCATATAAAATACCACGGGCCAAATGGCTGAAACCACTTTGTCAGCAATTGGGCACACGGGACCACCACACAGCACTACGCATCCTCAGATCTGATCCTAGGCCGTTCTTTGCATGCTGTGAAGCAAAGTTCTTGGGACAAGCATGGCTCATAAGGTGGAAAGCCATTGCAAGATCAGTATAATTTTAATTGAAACTAGGATAGATACAAATTCATGTTTTAACGTAAAAACTATTTGCACTCTCTTGCACAAGCACTTTATTTGTCAAACCTCCGCTGCTATGTTAGGGACATTTTAATAACATTTTAGTTTACTGGTCCCTCACTTATATTGATGACGAATTGATTGTTTTTATACTTTCTTAACTGTAGAAATATATTTGACAAATTGAAATGTGCAACTGTTAATGTTACCACGTTTTTAATACTTTGAAGATGATATATGCTTTATCGAACTCAGGGCTTAAATGACCATTTCGCTGTATCAATTGCTTATGTAATTTGGAAATGTTGTATATTTGCACTGTCTTTTTAAAGGAAAAAATGTATTTTAAACATAGCTTTTATGACATTTTTGTCGAATAAAGCTTATATCTATCTATCTATCTATCTATCAAATATGGGTGAAAATGATAAATTGCAAGTAATACTAATATGAAACTTTTCACTACACAAACTGTAAACTAAACTAGTTATTAAATTTGCAGACACAGCAGTTGACTACTAGTGAGCCTGTCACTGGAAATGCACACTTACAGGCGGAAGACTCATAAGAGTTGTGAGAAAGATATGCCTGTCACTGTGAATTGCAAGTAGTTAAAACATTTTTAGGTGAGCCTGTCAACGAAAGTGCGGGCTCAAAGCTTTGAAAGCAGTGAAAAACAGTCACTCAGAGTAAGTATGGAAGGTGTGCCTGTCACCACGAGTACAGGCAGGCTTGGATACGACCAGTAGCGGCCCGTGGTGGGAGTGCTGCCGGGCGCTGATGTGGGGCGGTGGAGGGGCAGGGTGGGGGTAGTAAACTACGGATTACGGCCGATTAGAGGTAAGTAAACATAATAAATAAATAAAACGAATTTCGTTACGCGCGCTGCATTGCATTTGGCGATGCAGCGCGCGTAACGAAATTCGTTTTATTTATTTATATGTTTACTTACCTCTAATCGGCCGTAATCCGTAGTTTACCGCCCCCCAACCTTCCCCTCCCCCACCCCACGGAAGCGCCCGGCAGCACTCCCACCACGGGCAGCTACTGGATACGACCTTAATTTGCAGCCGTCAACAGTATGAGTGAAGCAAGGGCCTATATCTGCAGCCCAATCCAAGATGGCCACGTAAGTGGTGACACTCATGTTTGGCATGATGACGTCACGATGCTTGAGGTGCAGGCTGCTCCCACAGGATGACATCACATTTGCGGTCAGGCGGGCCCCTGGCCGATAACTAGGAAATCAATTTTGAAGATCGTGGGAGTAGGATTCGGGAACTAGCAGGGAACCAGGGGGAGTGCAGACGCTCCTAGAAGAACAGCGAAGGGTCCTGTGAATCTGGCATGACATGGAGCAGAAGCAGGCCGGAGGGTGAAAGGCACGCGGGGAGTCCGGATCATCGCCAAGACGTGAAAAGGAAAAATGTGTCTCCAGAACAAGTTGGTATTTTTCAGGTTTTAATGGTAGTTAATAACACCCACAACCGAGGGCTCCTGATGCCTGCGAAGGTCTCTGTCAACTGACACAACGTCCACAGAGTCTTCGCACACATCATTCCAGGCTCGGTCGTGGAACAGTATTTAAATGATACAATATGTGCATGGCACGAAGCACCCATGCGCCACAGTGAAGCGCGAGATGCCTTCATACCACAGCTTTCACCTATGTTTGACATCACGCACACACGTGCACGTGGATGGTGTGAGGCAGCCTGTGTGACTCCACTAGGGAGAGAGCAACAGCGCCAGAATTTAGAGGATATGGCACTATTGTGCTCTCTCCACACACAAAGCTGCAACTTTTGTTACTGCACTGTGCGGATACTCAATAAATCTGCCCCTTGGTTCATCCAGATCACATTTTACTATGTAACATTTCCCATACACTGATTTACATACTTGTAGGATTCATGTGAATATGTATGTGATGTAAAGTGTTCTGACTCCCTAAACTTGGATGAATAGTCCTATGAAAGAATTTAAACAAGCATTGGCATAGCCAATAGGTCTTGCCTTTGGGACCTTATGTGTTTAGCCAGAACTTTTGGCCTTGTTGTAGAGCATTGTGGCTGCTGTGCATTATGTTGAAAAGTTGTAATAAAAAGTGTTAAGCATTTTTGTTACCTTTATACAAACGAAGACGACATTATATACAACTGAAAAACCTGATTTAAAAAGATTTTAACATAAAAAATGTCTTCTAGTTTTTTTGTACTTGCACTGCTGGCAACTTCTTCCTGCCTGTTCTCATGCTTGTTTGTTATAAAAAAAATTGTTATGGGGGAGCGGGACATAAATAACGGGGAAGTGGAGGTTGGAAAACAGTAATTTAATTAGAACACGAGCAGCGGACGGACACTAGGGGAGAATCAACAGATGCCAGATTCCAAGGGCAGACTGATGTGATGTTTAGGTGGTGAACTGATTCAAAATGGTGGTGATGAATGATGTTTGGTGCTCAGGTGGTGACACTATAAGTGTGGATTGGAGGTACGTTGTGGATTGTGGAGTTCTGGAGTTGAAATATGTTGTTTGGTGTGTAATTATGCGGTGTGGATTGGAAATGTGAGGAGTTGGATTGTGTGGCCTGGAACTGTGGTGTTGAGTGAAATTATGCTTAGTGAAATTGTGTCATGGTGTGGATTGCATTTATGTTGATTGGTGGTATGTGGTATAGAGTGCATTTATGTGGAGTGTATTTATGTTGCATTGAGTAGAGTGCAATTATGTGGTGTGTAATTATGTGGCACTGAGGGGTATTATGTGGAGTGTATTTATGTTGCATTGAGTAGAGAGTTATTAAGTGGCATGTAATTATGTGGTACTGAGTGGTATGTGGAGTGTATTTATGTTGCATTGAGTAGAGTGTAATTATGTGGCGTGTAACTATGTCGCAATGAGTGGTATTTTGTGGAGTGTATTTATGTTGCAATGAGTAGAGTGTAATTATGTGGTGTCTAATTATGTGCCACAGCGGTAATATGTGGAGTGTATTTATGTTGCATTGAATAGAGTGTAATTATGTGACGTGTAATTATGTGGTACTGAGTGGTATTATGTTGTCTATTTATGTTGCATTGAGTAGAGTGTAAATATGTAGCATGTAATTATGTGGCACTGAGTGGTATTATATGGAGTGTATTTATGTTGCATTGAGTAGAGTGTTATTATGTGGCGTGTAATTATGTGGCACTGAGTGGTAATATGTGGAGTGTATTTATGTTGCATTGAGTAGAGTATAATTATCTGGCTTGTAATTATGTGGTACTGAGTGGTATGTGGGGTGTATTTGTTGCATTGAGTACAGTGTAATTATGTGGTGTGTAACTATGTCACACTGAGTGGTATTATATGGAGTATATTTATGTTGCATTGAGTAGAGTGTAATTATGTGGTGTGTAATTATGTGGCACTGAGTGGTATTATGTGTAGTGCATTTATGTTGCATTGAATAGTGTGTAATTGTGACGTGTGATTATGTGGTACTGAGTGGTATTATGTGGTGTGTATTTATGTTGCATTGAGTAGAGTGTAATTATGTGGCGTGTAATTATGTGGCACTGATTGGTATTATGGGGAGTGTATGTTGTATTCAGTAGAGTGTAATTATGTGGTGTGTAATTATGTGGCAGTGAGTGGTATTATTTGTAATGTATGTTGCATTGAGTGCAGTGTAATTATGTAGCATATAATTATGTGGCACTGAGTGGTATTGTGTGGAGTGTATGTTGCATTTAGTAGAGTGTAATTATGTGGCGTGTAATTATGTGGCACTGAATGGTATTATTTGGAGTGTATGTTGCATTGACTGCAGTGTAATTATGTAGCGTATAATTATGTGGCACTAAGTGGTATTGTGTGGAGTGTATGTTGCATTCAGTAGAGTGTAATTATGTGGTGTGTAATTATGTGGCACTGAGTGGTATTTGGAGAGTATGTTGCATTGAGTGCAGTGTAATTATGTAGCATATAATTATGTGGCACTGTGTGGAGTGTATTTATGTTGCATTTTGTAGAGTGTAAGTATGTGGATTGTAATTATATGGCACTGAGTGGTATTATGTGGAGTGTATTTATGTTGCATTGAGTAGAGTGTAATTATGTGGCGTGTAATTATGTGGTACTGAGTGGTATGGGGAGTGTATGTTGTATTCAGTAGAGTGTAATTATGTGATGTGTAATTATGTGGCACTGAGTGGTATTATTTGGAGTGTATGTTGCATTGAGTGCAGTGTAATTATGTACCATATAATTATGTGGCACTGAGTGGTATTGTGTGGAGTGTATGTTGCATTCAGTAGAGTGTAATTATGTGGCGTGTAATTATGTGGCACTGAGTGGTATTATTTGGAGTGTATGTTGCATTGAATGCAGTGTAATTATGTAGCATATAATTATGTGGCACTGAGTGGTATTGTGTGGAGTGTATGTTGCATTCTGTAGAGTGTAATTATGTGGTGTGTAATTATGTGGCACTGAGTGGTATTTGGAGTGTATGTTGCATTGAGTGCAGTGTAATTATGTAGCATATAATTATGTGGCACTGAGTGGTATTGTGTGGAGTGTATGTTGCATTCAGTAGAGTGTAATTATGTGGCGTGTAATTATGTGGCACTGAGTGGTATTTGGAGTGTATGTTGCATTGAGTGCAGTGTAATTATGTAGCATATAATTATGTGGCACTTGGAGTGGGAGGGAGCAACAGGGAGGGAGAGACCGTCTCTAGGAGCAGGCTGGAGGGATGGCGGGGGGGCGAGGGAAAGAGACACTGTCTCTAGGAGCAGGCTGGAGGGATGAGGGGGCGAGGGAGGGAGACACTGTCTCTAGGAGCAGGCTGGAGGGATGGAGGGGCGAGTGAGGGAGACACTGTCTCTAGGAGCAGGCTGGAGGGATGGGGGCGAGGGAGGGAGACACTGTCTCTAGGAGCAGGCTGGAGGGATGGGGGGCACTGTCTTCTGCTCTATGGGGAGAATAATTAACTGCAGCTCTTTCCTTCTGAAGAGCAGGGTCGTTTTATTTCACTTTTCTATTAAATCACGGCGCTGTGGCGTCGCTTCTCACAGCAGGCCTGTCACAGGGCTCAGCAGTCTAATCAATTACCGTATTAAAAAAAACCAGTTCAAACGTGCCAGCTCAGAATAAAAAAAACAAGTTCAAGTTGGACCAGCAGTTCCAAGTCAAAGGGCTCTCGTTACAACTCGGCCTACAACTCGGAACCTAGTGAAAACGATGCGCAAAGGTAGCGAGAAGCCCCTCCAGGCAGCAGGAGATGGGTAGGGTTACCTATGGGGTGAGATGTCCCTCCGAGCAGCTGAATGCCGGATGAAATGCCAACCTCAGGCAGCATGAGATGAAAAGGTTGCTCCTCCGGGCAGGACGGGGTGGGCGAAATGCGCCTCTAGTGAGTTTCATATGCCTTTCAGTTGCATATTGCTGTATTTGGGTGTTAAACTAGTACTAATACGGTGAAGCCTTTGTCCATTGTTAACATGCAAAATAATGAACTGATACTATTGCAAAATGTGCCGCACCATGCCAAATAATTTGCATTTTCGTTCTGCGTCAGTCATCCCTGCCGCATAACTTGGTCCTCCCATGCCGCATTATTCCAGTTGCCCCGACCATAGGGATGTGTCCTCATACATGCAACCACATCCACACACGGTTCACTCAGGATGCCTCTCATCACACCTGGCGCCCAGCCCAGTGCCACGCTGCAGCGGTTCCTGTTGTGCGGGGAACTTTCCTCCACACACATGCACACAGGCAAACTTGAGTTGGAAAGTGGCGGTAGTCTCAGGAGCCGGGCTGCCCTCTCTTCCTCTGCTGTATTCGCAGCTAGATGTCAGCTGCTGATAAGCGGCGGGCCCTGATCCCCATTCTGATAAAGATTGCCAAGCCCGATAAGCGCCGCTTATCTCTCCCCAGCAGGCCCGCGCTGGATTCACTTACAATAACAAACACTGCCGATGACAACGCACAGGGCTCCCAACAATCTGTCCCACCGCTAATGTGATTAATGCCGGCGCTTTTTTAAAATTCCGTGATGGGATGGATGGTGGGGTCAGGGCAGGGAGGGGATGCTTACATTTGCACTTTTTTGCACACGCAAGCACTCTGAAAAATGTCACCAGAGAGTTATGAGAATATTTTTTTTCTTGTCTTTTTTCTCATCAGGCCCCGGCTGGCTGCCTTTTTTTTCCAGATTCTTATCAACATTTCTGCGAGCCACACGATATATATAACACCACACTGACCACAGAGGAGACTCGCGCCACCGAAGTACTGCCATGCGCGAGCCCCTGACCAAAAGCAAGCCCCCGGAGACCATGCGGCAAATTTAAAAGGACGGCTTTACAACACTATGCCTCCACCGGTGTTACTTGAACCCTTGCAGTAGGGAGGACTGAGATTCCAAACAGCCACAGACACGACTCTAAGCTATTTCTCCTGGCTCCCCGCGCGCGGCTGACAACGAAGACCAAGAAGAGGCTCACGCTGTCCCAGCCAATGCCAGCACAGCCTTTCGACCCTGGCCCCATAAGAACGCACCGGCAGCCACAGCCGTACACGGCGCGCTCAGAGCACAGAGGAATGCGCCCCCCGTTAAACGGAGCTCTAATTCAAGGAACACCGGCAGAGAACTGGTCCTGCTAAAGCAGGCACTCCAACACCCTGCAAATTCCAGTCCCACAAGTAGCCGTTAAAGGAGACCAATATATACCGACCTGCATATCCCAGAGACATGCGAAACCACAAATCTGCCTGACGACGTACTGCAGAAAAAAAACAAGCGGGGCAGCGCGGCAACCGCAAACGCACTAATAAAGTGCGCGCGCGCTACAAGGGCAAACCAATGCGACCAGCGCTGACCGCCATCTGTGTCCAATTAAGATAATTGGTTACAGATGGGACTGCTGCTCGCCCCCGCGGACCCTAGGCCAAGGCAGAGAGAAGGCGGGCCATGCATCCGCCTTTGGCCAATTGCGTGCAGTCTTTCTTACAAAGACGCACGCAAAGGCCAATAGGTGTGATTAAAAAAAAAAGCACACGCACGAGCGTTTGTTTAAAGTTAAAAAGCCCTTACTTAAAGTCTCGCAGGGCAGCACATGTGCGCTGGCTCAGGCGAGACCTAATAAAAATGAGAGTGTCCTACGAGAGATGAGATACACCTTTGGAGGGTAGTGGGAGTATCAATCAAGAAGGAGGTCATGCGGTGGAGGGGTGCCAACAAACATCGTCACACCAGGTGCCCCAAACGAAAGCCCTAGCAGTGACTGTTGTTCTCACTGCAATGAAGAACCTCAGAGAGCATCCCCTCCTGCGTCACTCACTAAGATAAGCAGAATGCTGCTTTAAGCATGGCCCCATTTCTAAGCGTATGCTATGATGACTCAGGTGACAATAAGTTAATAATTATCTTTCCTCCCTGGACCTCAAGATAAGAAAGCAAGCTGGTACCTCTTTAAAAATAATAGGGGACTCCTAGCGTTGGCATCAGGCTATTTTTTTTAGCGGCATAACCAGTAGTATGATGTCCCAGCTGGCACAACAACTAGGAAAACCTCTTAAAGCCAGCATTTGTTCTTATTATTATATGCGTAAAACAGTACTGATAAGAAGAAAGCACTTTAAATAGTTGCCTCAATGACCACGACAGGTAATTAAAGTAAAGAAAGACAGAAAGGCCATGGTAAAAATGAACTAAATTATTTTGTTTAAAGTTCTATTTAAGTATTATGTCTAGACCTTTGCAGGCACTTAAAACTTAACTCTGTCCCTGGTATTTTTCTCTGGTAAAGGTGGCAACCTTCGGGACTTCATTTAACTCTGACTTGTGCCCAAGGAAATGTAGACAAATGACTGGTATTTTTTGGGAAGAGATGCAGGGCCATTGCCACGGGGGGGACATTTGAGGGCGGATCCAGCCCATATTTACCCCCCCCCCCCAAATGACTGAGGCAGCTGGCACAGTATTTAATGGTGCGTGAGTTCCAACGATGAATGAGCAATAAAAATGCCTTTAAATTTTGAGTTTATCTTGCTAGACTTGCTGCGTATTCCAAGACAGGTGAAATGTCAGGCTATGTCTCCTGAAATTGTGTGGAGATGTTGTTTACTTTTCTTTCTTTGACTACAAGGTGAGAGGATTTTGTAAAATGAATTATATGACAATCTCTCTTTGGTACAGACAGAGCCACAGGAATTATGCTACAGCGGAGACCTACATTTTGCGGCACTGTTGACTAATTTATGTGGCAAGAACACACAAATTATGCTGAACTGAAAGGTGACCAGTCAACTTTTGTGAAGGACCTTCACTTTGTGGCAGCACGTGTTGTAGCATTTTTAGTAAGTTTTGATTTATTTGAGCTAGAAACAAAATGAGTTTTTTGTTCAAGTCTGTCGTTTATGCAGCAGAAAGCGCTTACGCTGCAAAATCACATAAATCCAGTGGCCTTGTGTACAGGGAGTGCAAAAAGAAATTCAGTAAGATGCCAATTTGTTTCTAATTCAGAAAAAATATAAATACCTGTGTAAATGAACTGTACAAATATTTCAACATATACCAACAGTTATAAAAGCACAAATGAAGCACATTTTGTTTTATAAATCTAAAGTGTGATGGAAAAAAGATTTTAATAAGATCAAAGCAAATCTTGGTGATGCACAAATGATAAATATTGTATTGCATTGTATTGCACATTTGCATAGCACTTACAACCTCTATTTTTGGCACTGAAGCTCTTTCGTACATGGGCAGCAAGCAACACCATATAGGGTGGTGTGTGGTTGGAAGAGTGTTGTCTTTGTTGATGACCACTGATGCGCGGTTATCATGTTACAAGATACATTGCATAGCAGTTTGGTGGATAATGAGCTGTGGGAGACACAGATGCGCAGCTTATGTTTTTTCTTTATGCCGGCAGCTTTAAACAGCTCTGCAGGTGCCTTTATAGTGTTCCTTATGATATTGTCTGATTTGATGGTTACTGCACTGGGTTGTCCAATCAGAAATTTTAGGTAAAGATCTGGGGGCAAAGGTGGCATTGCTGAAGGGATAGAGAAGTGGAGAGATCTGCTGGAATGTGTATTGTTACTATCGTCTCATGTATGAAAGTCACAGTGAATTGTAAAGTAGCAACCATGGTGTATAGATATTTGGGACCTGCAGTTATGGACTGGATTAAAGCCCTCCGATTGACCAGCAGTGTGGACAGAGCTCTTCAGTTATTTCATGCCTGTTAATTTGGTGATGGCTGGTGTATTGGCTGCACAGTACTGGTGTTGGACAACCCTCATAGCAGATATGTCTTATGTGAATCTAAGAGGTGTAAGTTTCTGTCGGCTGCTGACAGCTGAGTGTTAAAGTATTAGTGTGGGCTAGAAATGTTCTGTATGAACTTACATAACCCACATAACACAATGGGAGAGATGGCGGTACACTACAGCATACCCTCCACAGTCACTAATCAAATATCACAAACATGTGCAGTTGCTAAAGATATAAGGCCGATTTGGTCTATATCACAGGTATTCCGAATCGGATCCCAAAGAAAACACTATCAAGAGATGCCAATTATATTGGAAGAGGAAGCCTCACCTACTCTTTGTGGCATGCTTCATTATAGGTGACCTCATTCCACCCTGGTAAGTTAATACTACCAGGGCGGACTTGAAAGGGTGTTTTTAGATAAAACTAACTGGACAGGAAGGGATCCAGATCAACTAAAAATACCTAAAAGTAAGCCCAGGATAATACCTTTATTAGTGGGTACCTTTGGCATGTCTAAAAACGAAATGAGGATAGGGCAAGGGGGTAATGGCCCTACCATCCATCATAAGCCATGTTTCTGACCTGATGTTTGCCAATTCTAGTCAAGGGCAATCTTAAGGGCAATGGGGATCCCAATTGCTAAACCTCATGCTAAGTCAGTAAGTATGAAAGAAATAGGTGTCAGTGTGTGTCCTACCTTGACACCCCAGGATATGCCTAACATTAGGGATAGAGAGCTCTTTGGTCTAGGCAGCTAGGTTTCAGGAACGCATTTAGATGTTTCTTATGGTTTGCCTCTTGACAAATGTGTGACTACAGAGGATACCATCTCCACCGAGACCATGGAGCTCTCTGTCCCTTAAGTTAGGCATATCCTGTGGTGTCAAGGTAGGACACTCATTGACTTAGCGCGAGGTTTAGCAACTTACATAACTACATACACCCCAGTGAAGCATAAGTCAGCCCTCCTTAACTTACCAGGTTATCGAAAGTAGTTTGCTGTTTAGGTTGTTTTCAATCTGTGGATTGTAAGCTAAAGACTGAGCCTTAGGGGGTGACTGTCTTTTCAGGTTCTGTTGCCAGGATTTGTGGTGCTTTAGGTGTCTTGGAAATAGTCATATTTTTAACTGTCTTCTGGAGTTTATATGCTCCTGGTTGCTTTGAATACTGGTTGGAAGGGAGTTCCAGAGCCTGGAGGCTTGTACTGAGAAAGCAGTGCCTCCTACGTATTACTTATGTTAAGGTGGTATGATGATATATGGTGAAAACCTGGAGGGCAGTGTCCTGATTTGTTTGTATTGCTTGAATTTTGCTTGTAGGTATAGCAGTCCTTCTCCTTGGAAGTTCTGTGAACAATGCAAGTACGTTGAACATTGGTCTTGTCCTGTAGTTCCTAGGAATCCCCAGGACCTGCGCGTTTTGGATGACCTAAACAGAGGGCTTGGTGTCCAAACCGCTTCCGGACACCCCAACAGGATATGTCAGCCGTTAGACCAGCTATCTCTACATTGCCACTACCACGCCCCCTGTATCTTACAGTGGTGTAGGTAGTTTCTGGCAGCCACTGAACATGACAACCCCGATCCCTCAGGGATCGTGGAAAACAGTACAGTACTTTTCGCTCATCACTTGTGCTTACTTATTCTCAGAAAATACACAGGATGGCGATTAGGATGTTTTCAATAAGTATTTATTGGTCCAGCGACTATCTTGTGTAAAACATATGTGCTGCAACAATCAGGAGACAGAAGCATACAAAAGAAATTACAAGTGCTAATATGGTAAACAGTAGATACATTTCTACCATAGTGCTAAGAAGATGAACATATACAGTTCAGATAAACAGTAGCATTTGCATACTCTTATAATGCGCGCCCTACGTAATTTGCCTAAATGTACCTAGCCTAGATATGTAGGTGTAGCATGTATATGTGCATATGTGTATGCAGCCAAGAATACCCTAGGGAAGCTCCAACCACCTCACCTGATGGTAGGTTCTCTCGTTCTGAAGAACCCCATCTCTGCTCTGAAGATGACACCCCGCAAGGGATGTCAGACCGCTGCGTGTCTAAGATTCAGCATGCAGAACCCCGGGTCACCTTGGAAGGAATTCTCCTCTAATTTGCAGGGGGGACTAAGGGTCTTATTTACAAGAGTGGTCACTCCAGGGTTTCTTCCAGAATCAATATGTTTCTAAAACAATCATAAATATTTTGAAAACAATCATAAATGTTTTTCCAAACAAATGCTGTTGGCCAAGGATGAAAAACAGTGGTGAGCCTTATACAGAATAATTATGCCGTGCCTGGGGACATGTTTATGTACGTCAGGTACAGCATTATTTACATAATATACTAAGAGCCTGTTTACAAAGAGACAGGGCTAACTACTAGGTAAAACGTCACCCCTCATAATCGTTATTGTCGTGTGGATGGGACAATGTATGTAAAAAAGGGACATACATGACAGGACTAGCCTAAAGGACATAACACCCACTCCTCATCAAAAGTTCAATAGGGTCAGCTAGATAATAATAAAGCTAAGGCAAATAAAAGCATAAAATCATTTATAATTAAAATACTAAAAGCACTTTAAAAGCTTGTTAAAATGTCCATAAAAGAAACATAAATTCGAAGTCAAAAAAGCCCTTTTTCCTAAAAGCGTTCAAAGGTCCTCTAAACTTGTATATGTAGTTATTATTACACTGAGCACCCTGAAAGCCACTATACCCAGTTAGAGCAGAGAAGGGAAAAATAAAACAAAGTCATGTTTGACCTTCAATTTTGTAAATGTTTTAAAAAATGCTGAATAGTTCCCAGCACATGAAAGGCCAGATTGTTTATGAATCTTGTGCCGAAGACTCAACATCGCTGAACATTGCATCCGCTGGTGGCAGTCCCTCCAGTACTTACAATATGATGTCGAGTGAGCAAAGATGGTCATCTCTGGTTCCCACAGCAGCAGAAGAATTAGGAGCCTGCACGCCTGGAACCGATGCCTGTACCTCTGGAGCAGAGCCAATTTCCCTTCCAACAGGAGCTGAAGCATCCCATGGAGGCTCCAAGAATGCCGTCATCAACATGGGAATACGCTGTGGACAACTGTACACATGGGCCTGCAAGGGCTCCAGTAGCACGTCTATGTCCGATGGCACAACCGATGGAAGTGTCAGACACAGGTCCAACATGCATCCGAATCCGCAGAAGAGGCAGCGGAACACAGGCCAGACTGGTCTAAAAGACAGGAACCAATGCTCACTCAGCTCTCGTAGCTGAGGCGCACCCCAATAGAACACCATACGCTCATGACAATGTCGTTCCAGCAGTGTTCTCGCCATGTCTTGAGGGATTGATACGTCCATTGCGAATCAATAGGATTAAAATCAGGATGCCCGCTACTGATAGCAGGACCAAAGGAAGCTCTCCAAAAACGCTTCCAAGTACGGAGTGGACGAAAGCTGGAATTACTCCGAAGATGGTCTGAAAGTTGGTGAAGAGACCTGATCCAAGACGCTTAAATAAGTGTACGATCCCACTCGTATCAGACATGTTAAAGATACGATGAACCATTTCTCCGAAATGGATCGGGAAGTTAGTACGGACCAGGGCCTGTATCTCTGCAGAAGACCTTGGAACCTGGAGATCAAAAGTCTCTCGGGCTGAAGTTAAGGCCACATTTTATTGAAACAAGATATCTTTCAGTCTGCTCAGCAAATTAAACCTTATACTGGAAACATTCAATGAAGGCCACAGTGGTGCCTCCCTAACTGTGCGAGCCGGGGGAAACAATACTTGCTTACAACAAACAACCCTGAGGTTTACTGTGACTAGATATGCGATGCCTAGCACCATCCCGCAACAGCCTTGATCATTCAGCATTAAATAACTACCATTCGAGAGCAATTCGAAAACTGGATGAATCACTGCAGCAGGGGAGCCTTTCAAGTAGCAAGACAAGTTTGCTTTCGAAGCATTACACGCTCGTGAAGCGAGACCTCCTTGCACAGTAAAGATCCACTTAAAGCCTTCTCACAGTCTGTACCACTTAAGAAAACTTCAGTGTCCTTATTTCTACACCTATATCTGAATGGTAACTCCCAGATTTCCAGTATTTACCTTCCACCCAATGCTTCATACCTGCCGACCTGGTGGTTTTCAAGGCAGTATTGGAACTGGAATGACGTGATTGGCAGTGTAATATAGCCATGAATTAAACATTCTGTAGACGGTGACTCTGCTACTGTAAAAGGTAACTTCTCTAATTTTTCAATGAGCAGCATGGTGTACTTTGCATCTCTGAGTGCCATGGTCAATTGTCTCTCGGTCAGATTCTAAGCCGAAAACAAACTTGTGCTGTTAATGTACTGCCATGGCACGTGGCCAGAACGCAATGATTGTAGCGTCCAGCTTAAAAGAAAAATGGAGCAAAATTAAGATTGCCCATGTTGTAAAATAGACAAATCTTGTTCCATAATGTCACTTGCTAGGACACAATGTTGCTCAGTGAATAAATACGTGAGGAAAGTGTGGTCATACCACTGTCTACCACAGGCGAAGATTTTTCTAGGTTAATTCTATCAATCTCACTTAATCTCTCAGCAGCATCCTGTTGGGAGACTTTCCACAGTTCATTGTAGATGGCATATAAGAAGCGTTTTTTACCTGGTTTCTTGGGACCTATCAAGAAATCCCTACGATCCATGTTGTTGGTGGGGCGTGGCTTGGCGCCGATGGAGTAAGCAGCTCTAACCGTGAGCTCCCGTCGGCCAGCCGCCATCGAAGACCATCCTTAACCCCCACGCGGGGCACGACACCCCACAGCGCACCCCCACAGCCGAGAAAGGAGCTGGAGTGCCCTGGAGGAGAAGCGAGCCTCCCTCGCAACTGTAGACTGCCAAAAAGTTAATCGCGGTGAGCACGGCCGAACATCGAGCCAAGATGGCGGCACCCGGCGGGAGCTAAAGAGGACGGAACGAACGCTGGCTGCCTACAGCAGTGTGAGGTTTGGGTGCTGATGTGCCCTCTCTTCCACCCCCTGCAAGGAGCGGCGCAACGGGCCGGGGGAACCCAGAGAGACTACCTGCATTACTGCACCTGAGAGACCGAGCACGCCGCCTGCGGAGGAGCACAGAGGGAAGATGGCGGCGCGACTGCTGGACGGCGATCAGCGAGCCGGGAACTGACCGACTGGCGTGAACTCACCCGAGACCTGGGGTGCTCCCTCTCTCCCGCCCCCTGGGCACGATAGAGCGCTGGGCTTGGAGGCCCCTGAGGTAGGCTTTCCGGGGGAGATCCGACAACTGTCGGCCCTATGGCAGGCCTCACGGGGCATATAGCTGGGAGGGGAGTGGCAGCACTTGGGGGGCCCCCTGGGACGATCCCTGGCGTGAGTGCTGCAGCGTGAGTGGCAGCGGGGTAGTGCGCCCAGACAAGGACGACGCTGAGGCGGGCACCGGGCTACCCACACACGCCACTGGGAGGGGAGTCGAGGACTGCGTTGCCTCCCCCCGCATGACCCCTGGGCGCAGGGCCGGAGAACATGTGCTCCCGAAGAGAAGCTCCTGCCCTGTGAGAGGTATCGGGTGGCCTGGACTCTACCAGGGACAGCGGCCGCTGCGGACGAAGAGCAGTAGGGGCCTGGAGTGGTGCCTGACGCCTGGGCCTGAAAATTTGGATGTGCCACACAGCGACTAGCACCAACATCGACCTGGGAGGCTGGTGAAACATGGTGGCTATAGGTGAGCGCCTGCTGGAGGTGACGGGCGCACGACCGGTGGGGACGATTTGCGGCGCTCCATGAGTTCGCGCAGCACCAGGAGCATCACAGGGCGGGAAGACAACATGGGGAAGCCCCCCAAAAAGAAGGACAGAGAAGACCCCACCATGAGTACGCCTGCGGACGAGAGCGGGAAGGCCTCGCAACAGGGGGAACACCCTGCAGTCCCCACACTGCAGGATATTTTGCAGGCTATCACCACATCCAGTGAGCGCCTGGAAAGTAAAATTGACTCATTGAGCTTGGATATGGGGTTGCTCCGAGAGGACCATAGAAAACTGGCGGACCGGGTCAAGTCGAATGAGGGAGAGCTTGCTGAAGCAATACCGGCGCTCACTGACATGAAACAACGAATGGCTCTGTTGGACACAAAAGTGCGGACACTGGAGGACAGGGCTGAAGACACGGAAAACAGGTCACGCAGAAGCAACCTGTGGGTCGTGGGCCTACCGTAAAAAATTGAAGGCCGCAGCATGACGGCCTACCTTGAGAAGTGGCTCAGGGAGGAGGTAGCGCCAAACGGATTATCGAACTTCTTCGCCCTAGAACGGGCGCACTGCGTCCCCGCAAAACCGCCCTTACCAGGAGCTCCGCCACGAGTGGTGATAGCGAAACTCTTACACTACAAAGACAGAGATCACATCCTGACCCAGGCACGCATCAAAGGAGACACACAAGTGCACAATTCTACGGCGCGTATCTTCCCAGACTTTTCGCGGGAAGTGCAACGGTGAAGGGGATCCTACCGGGACGTGAAGCAGAGGCTGTGCCAACTGGACTACAAATATGTGACGCGGTACCCGGCTACGCTTCGAGTGGTAACGGCTGGGGGCACAGAGTTCTTCAAAACCCCACAAGAGGCGTCTGACTGGTTAGACCGCCATGATGGAGCAGGGCAGCCACGGAACCCGGCGAAAGGAGGATGACAAGGAACACGCTCCAGGAATCGGAGGGCTGGGGCAGAGACTCTGGCGCCTTCACAGGAGGAGACACAGCTCGAGCGGCTGAATGCGATGCAAGTGGTGGCCAGGATCAGCGGTGGAGTGCAGAGCCAGGACCCTCCTGAAGACAGCAAAAATGCAGCGGACACCGGCTCTGAGGGTGGGTCCAGCGACTCTGAGGCGCAGAGTGAGTCACTCCTGACTGTCACACCGCAGACGGCGGACGGCATCATCTAACGGCGAGAAACAGCAGACTGGGATGTGCAGGACTCAAGTGTTGTGGGGCGCTCCTGCTGTTGCATTCAGGTACCGGGGTAACTAAGGGGGGAATGCTGTGGGGAAGACCTCTGACATTGCAGAGGGGGATGGCGGATGCAGAGACTGGGAGAGCTTCAATGAATAGCCACCCCCTGGGACTGACTGATCGACCTGCAAGCAGTCACTTGTAGACTTTCTAAACTAGTTTGGATGGGGGGTTTTCCTGCTTATCCAGGGGAGTGGGAGTTCGGGGACAAGTTTATTGTTGTATTGGGGGAAACCTTGAGTTGCAGAATGTTGGATACCATGCGGGCTCAAATGGGGGAAGGGTGCACTGGGTGCCACTCAGCTTGGGAGGTGATCAGACCACGGTAATACTCGACAATGGCTGACAAACAACACTACAAATACATGACCTGGAATATCAGGGGCATGCACACTATGACTAAACGCCACAAAGTCCTCTCATACATCTGGAGGCGGGGAGCCCAGATAGCTCTCCTACAAGAAACACACCTAACACAAAAGGAGGGGCAGGCATTACACAGAAGGTGGAGAGGGCAGCTCTTCTACACCACTTACTCGGCCTATGCGCGAGGGGCGTTAGTGTGGGTCCAAGCGGGAGTCCCGTTCCAGCTGCTAAACTCAGTAGTCGATCCGGAGGGCCGCTACGTGGCCATCAAGGGGCGACTGGAAGGCCGAGAAATTACCATGATTAGTGTATACACCCCAAACGTAGATCAACCTGCATTCTTTGCGATGCTAAGCCACAAACTAGCACAATACCTAGCCGGTACTGTTATAGTGGGGGGCAACTTCAATAGTGTAGACGACGTGCTCCTGGACAGGTCCCACCCCCCGCTGCCAACATCCCAGGCGGCATGCGCTTCCCATACGTTCACTACTTGGCGACAGAGCTGGGGACTGTTAGATGCATGGCGAACCCTAAACCCGCAAAGCAAGGACTACTCCTATTTCTCAGCAGTCCACGAGGTGCACGCACGACTGGATGCCCTTTTATGCTCAGTAGATGCTTAACAACATGTCACGGCTGCAGAATATCTTGCGCGCACCATTTCGGACCATAATCCGCTGATTATGACCCTGAAATGGGCGCACCCGCCAGCGGCGATCCCTACGTGGCGACTTCGCCCGGACACGCTGAAAGATCAGGTCTTTAGAGAGGAGATTAGAGGTGAGATAGCGGATTATTTCAGACTCAGTACCGGGACAACGGCATCCCTGACCACAGAGTGGGATGCTTTTAAGGGGGTTTTGAGGGGCCAGTGTATCATGCGCGCCACGGGAGTCAGGCGTGTCATCATGAGGGAAGTAGAGGGGGCAGAGTCAGCTCTCAGGGAGGTGGAGCGCAGAAGGCCAGGGCACCCAGGGCTCCAACGGGCACTCCTGGACGCCAAGGAGGAAGTGGCAAAACAAACGGAGAGGCTCAGGAGTTTTGACTACAAGAAATATTTAGAACGCACACATGCCGAAAGGGACAAGTCAGGATCGCTCCTGGCATGGCTGACGAATCCGGTGAGCCGGGGCTCCCCCCTAGTGGAGATAGAGGATGAGTGGGGAATCAGACACTTCACGCAGGGAAGATCAATGAGGTCTTTGCACGCTACTACACCAAACTCTACACAAAGACATACGCATGCGAGCTGGCGGATATGGGGGACTACCTGACTGATCTACCACTGACACGCCTGACCCCTGAAATAGCAAAACTATTGGGGGCCGATATTACGCAGCGGGAGATACGGGTTGCCATCAAGGGCATGGCGCGAAATAAAACACCGGGTACAGATGGTCTGCCGGCCGAATTTTATGCAACATATGGGGACGAGCTGACCCCTCACCTGGCCACAATGTACCAGAAGGCCCGAGAACTGGGGGAGCTACCCGACAGTTCCAGAGAGGCCCTTATTATCCCCATACCTAAACCGGAGAAGGAACCCCACGACTACACGGCCTACAGACCATTGTCCATGTTGAACATGGACTATAAAATCCTGAGCAAAATCCTCGCGACACGCTTACTGCCACACATGCCTCATCTAGTTCACCCAGACCAGGTGGGATTTATCCCGGGGGGGAACACTGGCATAAATATCAGACGACTCCTGGCGGTAATGTACTCTGAAGGGTACAATAAGCAAGACGCTGCAGTGTTCGCAGTGGACTTAGAGAAGGCATTCGACAGCTTAGAGTGGCAGTATTTATATGTAGTCCTGGTCAAGATGGGCACCCCCCTGCCGCTCACTTTGGAATGCTTGCGGTGGGAACCTAGCTGCCTACAATACTTGGGAGTTAAAATTTACCACGACGCAACAGACCTCTTGGAAGGTAATGTGGGCAAGGCAGTGAGGTCGGGGAAAGCGGCGATGGACTTCTGGAGCACACTCCCGCTTTCTGTGGCTGGGAGAGTGGCGGTCCTGAAGATGGTAATGTTGCCACGCCTATTATATTATTTTGGGACTCTACCAGTATGGATCCCATGGGCGATATTCAAAGAATTAGACTCGATGGTTACGTCCTTTATTTGGGGTGCAGGCAGACGGAGAGTGGCGCTGACATCGCTGCAATGCCCTACAGCGGAGGGCGGGCTGGCGGTGCCTGACCTCGAGAGCTACTTACTAGCTGTGCAGCTATACTGGATGATCCAATGGCTGGCGGCAGATCGTAACCCAGACAGGGAACGATGCTCAGATGCACCGGACACTGCAAGCCTGGCAAAAATCCTTTTACGAGTCTGCCGAACTACGATTAGGGACACAATTGCTACCAAGGTGGTGGTTCGCTGATGGTCCAGGTACCTGAGGAAGGTGGGCGCTGCGACTCCCTACTCCCCTGACATACCACTGACAATGCTGCAATATCTCCCACAGGGGGAACACTGGGCAGGGCTAGAAGACTGGGTTGAAGCAGGACTGAGAGAGATGGGGGACCTATACCGAGACTTCACGCTCCTACCCTTTGAGGACCTGCAAGTTGCATATGACATACCTGGGGGTCACTTCCTGAAGCATAGGGCCTTGACGCGCAGGGTTAGGATACATTGGAAAAGTGGGGGCACGGAACCGCGAGCGCTGGGGGGTGCAGATATGTCACGCTCTCAGCAGGAAGAATTAAAATGGTATCCTGCCTATATAAGGCCATACAGAAGGATGTGCAACAGCCATTAGAGCGACTGAAACTGCAATGGGAAGAAGACCTCGGTAAGCAGATACCAGAGAGAGAGTGGGAGAAAATTCTAGAACGCACTCCAAAGGCATCCAGGAATGCACGTTTTAAATTAATTAACTACTATGTGCTCCACAGAGCATATTTAACGCCGGCCCGCATTAGGAGATACTTTGGCGCGGAGTCAGCGGCCTGTCCAAGATGCGGGGAAAGAGAGGCCACATACTCCACATGTTCTGGAACTGCCCCCTATTGCAGACCTTCTGGGGGACATCCGGCAGGTAATAGGCGACTTGATTGATAAAGAGCTACCACAGACACCAGAACACTTCCTATTGGGGTGGTTTCCACATACAGCCAAGAACAAAGTGACAGGGAAGTTTCAGGACCTTGCCTATGTCCTAGCCAAGAGGGAGATAGCCAGGAACTGGAAGGCCCCAAGAGGACCACAGATCACCACCTGGAGAAGGGAGCTAGAGAAATGGGCGGGAGCTGAAAGCAGGTTATTATTTCGAGAAGCCAAGCCGGGGAATTGGCAAGATGGAAAGAGCCAGAGCCTGGGGAACCCTAGTAGGTGAGCTAGTAACATCTGGGCAGGAGGACATTAGAGCAGCAGAAGCGGCCCCAGACAATGAACTGGGGGGACAACAGACCTGTAACAAAGAAGGAGTATGCAGTTCCTAAGGGGGGGCTGACAAGGCCTTCGGGCGAGATCCAACAGATGACTACCAAGAGGGAGGATGGGGAATCCTTCCTTTCGGAATTAGGGCCCTCACACACCCAGCCCGCTGGGTGTCATGCTTCATCATCGGGCATGCTCCTCGTCGGGTCGGTGCTGCAATACCCGACGGGCACCCTCAGTGGGGGCTCTTTGGCGGAGATCTTTTATTCCTTGCCGTTAGGGCACCCATCACGTGCTAGTTAGCTATCTGGTATGTCCACACAGCAAGTGCCGTTTCCACACGATATGTCTTAAGTATTACATATACAGTTGTCAACCCGATCACCAGACTTCGGTTGCTAGAGTAGTAATACACTCTAAGGTGGGAATGTGTGTGGGTTTTTCTCCCACACATTCTTCTCCCACATGTTTTTCTCCCACAAGTTACTGCAACAACTACACATTCAAAAATGGCACCCAATCCTTGCCGGCCAATGTTCCAACATGGCCGCTGCCCTAACCCCACAGGAAGGTGGTAGGTCATTGCTCTAGTGTTACTCGCCCACACGCGGATGCTCCAGAATGCGTGCCTTTTCCTTTGAGATATCTGCAGCCGGAACCGGATTTGCAGTTACCTTCCCGGAACCGGCACTGCAGAGTAGGTCCAACGCCGAGTGGGCGCGAGCCGACGTAAGTATTGACAACCTCCTCCTCCTGATGCCGTCATGACAGGTAAGACCCACCAACGCTTGATGTGGCCAAAAGCGAACACCTCGAGGGTTCAAGTTTGGTTACCTACGTTTAGGGACCAGCAGTGCACTGCTCTGGGGGAATGTACTCCACGTGTCTCTCCCTACGTGCTGTGAGGTGCGGCGTGAGGATCGGGGGTCCGGGCTGAGTGTTTTCACCCATCGGGGTTTACACGCGCTCGACCCGTGGCCTGCCGCTGTCCCGCAAGCATCGAGACTATGGTCTACAGACCTTACGGTGGGGTACTGCTTAATTAGCTGACCCCGGGCTTGGGATCCCGCATCTGGAACAACAAACGCTGGGTCTACCTCTACACTACCTATTACGCATCTTCCGCCAGGATGTTTAACTTTTCACCATCTTTGGCCCCTTCCTCTAGGACACACGTTAACTCAACGTGTCCACTCAAAGCCGCTATCCGATGGGGCCAGCCTTTACTAGATTTTAGGGGAGTCATGATATCTCATCTCACTGTGACCACGACCTGTGTTGAACTGCTGCCACAGTACTTTTTAATGGTTTTAAATGCACCTTATTCGCTGCACATATATTGTACCATTGCATAACCAATGTTCTAATCTAATATGAAGCTTACAATACTTGCGATGGTAAACGCAAAAAGGGTGTTGCTGACAGGCTTTGGTAAAACGCTATCCTTCTAGTAAAGTCATGATGTAAATGACTGTTTTATCTTCACATTTTCTCATTCTAGATTGGCTACTGCACCAACGGACACCACACGCCACTGGTGCAACTATACTGGTAAAAACTAGGTTACTACACCCCACTACCAGTAAATCAGTGTAGATTCTAACTCGTAATTTAGGTCCTGAAGAATTGCCGCCTGATCTTTTTTTGGACTATTAGGGCAAGAAACATGTTGACCGAATAAATTCTAATGCTACCGCCTATAACATCACTATAGACAGTCGCCATCACTTATTTTAATCAGGGTGGGAGATAGGATTATTAAAATTAGTTTCCCTGATCCTCCCATTCCCCTGTTTTAATTCACTTGGTCTTTTAGAACCCACATCACTGCATTTCTACACTTTTGGGCCCCTTACACACACCTCACCTAACGGCAAGGAATAAAAGATCTCCGCCAAAGAGCCCCCACTGAGGGTGCCCGTCGGGTATTGCAGCGCCGACCTGACGAGGAGCATGCCCGATGATGAAGCATGACACCCAGCGGGCTGGGTGTGTGAGGGCCCTAATTCCGAAAGGAAGGATTCCCCATCCTCCCTCTTGGTAGTCATCTGTTGGATCTCGCCCCAAGGCCTTGTCAGCCCCCCCTTAGGAACTGCATACTCCTTCTTTGTTACATGTACCAGGGCCCGTATGCTGGACCTTTAAAGCCCTTATCTTGTCCCTCCTGCAGGGGCAGCTGCTGGCAAGCTGCCACCAGGTACTAATTGTTTAAAAGCAACTCAAGGGGGGAGGGGGGGATTGTTTTGTTTTACGGGACGGTTCACAATAATAGACCACAAATGTTAGCAGATCACCAATCATATCTGTTATGAGACTAATCAGATTGAACAATGTTTGTGTCAACACTGATTAAATACCAATAAAATATGGTTAAAAAAAACAAATAGATCCATGTTGTTAGAAGGGACAAGTGTAGTTTCACCTGTAACAGTGTTGAGGTTTTTAGCAATTCTAGGCACAACTTCCAAACATTATAAGAAGTCACTACCCCTGGGTCGTCTGTGTGTACATAGCGTGGATCAGGCCTATGGATACTAAACCCTCCGATGGTATCCTTGAATCTTGATTGACACCTATTTGTGTTGATAGGCCAAACCAACCATCCCTTCCAATTGTGGGCTGAGGAATTGTATGTACCATTCAGTATCATTGCACCCAGCATCTCCTCACTTATCAGTGTGTCATTTAATATACCTTCAATAGGTGTAGACAAGGGGACGCATGTGTTTTCAGGTCTTTTATTTTTGCAAACCCGTAGCAGGTAGTCTGTTGTACTGTTCTGTTCAGGAAGATTATTTGTAATGGTATGAGGCAAGCTCTAAATAAAGCCTCTGTTTCCTGAACCTGCCATTCTTTTGTCCCCCAGATGGATTTTGTGTCTATCGTGCCCCTCCAATAGTCGAAACCTTGTATAGACAGTTGGGAGATAAAGGATGCTGAATATATAAGCTTGGTGTTTGTCTGCATCATTTTCTTCGCAGTTGCATTCATCTTTAGTAGCTTATAATAGTATGATTTTGGATCTGATGTATTGAACCCTGAAAAATATGCACATTTCTGTGCAAATGTGGCAGAACTACCTTTCGGTGGTGTCGGGCAATGTACCCATTGATGTTAAATGTTTACAGTGCGTGGAACACTTGCTTTGTGCAAAAAGTGATGACCATAATGCTGGTAACAGTACAAACTGTCAAAATCAGGTGTGTCTTCATACAATTCCCTGTAAGGAAATGCAGCAGATAGTTCTAAATCTGAGAGCAGAGTATTTACAGCCTCAATGTCCCAATCATCAGAGAGTGTATTCGGGGTAATGAAATCATTCAATGAAATTTTAAATACATGTGGAATTTTCAAATGTTCAGTAGGACCAAATACATCTTATGAAACTCTATCCCAAACTATACCATCCGGTACTGGAACTGCTGTAATGTTCACTAGGGACAGGTCTCTCTGTTCACGATGTGATGACGTATGAGGTTTCAAGACCAAGTTCACAGGCTGCACTGCAGAGCGTTGTGGTAGGTAAAGTTCATTCAGGAGTAGGAAAAAGACAGTTACTATACCAATGCAAATTGACAGGAACAGGATCCCTATTGCAAACCAAAGATGCAACCAAGGGTACACAAAGTAAGTCTTTTTCAGCCAGAGATAGAATTGTCGGAATTTTTCTTTTTTAGAAATGGGTGGCGTTTGCTCAGGTTCACTTGTATCCGAAGAAAAGTCACCAAAGTTGATGAAGTAGCCAGACACAGTTCGATCTATCTTTGGTAGTTCTGCAGCGTTCGTAAAACTGGCAGGTGCTTCTTGTGAAGGCATGTTGATGTAGATTTCATTGTTGGGCCGAATTGCAATTTGCGTTTCAGTTATATTTGAGGTTTGTTCAATTTCAACTGGTGTTATTTGCACACCGTTATTAGATACTACTGCACTTTGCGCAGGGGAGTCTTGAAATGTTATTAGTCTTTCCATCTGAACTTCCTGTATAGTAGCGAGAAGAGATCTGCGACTACTCAGGACCCCATGCGGCCTACTGTTGAGAATAGACCACTTAGTGTGGTTTGATCAGATCAATGGAGACGAATCTTTTTTCTGTTCGGCCGGCAAGAGGCGGAGGAAGTACTGTTCTTGTTCCTTCGACAGCCAGGACAGGTACAGGTGCTCTGTAAGATGGCCCAAACTCCTTCTTGTCCACAATCTTTTCTCTGACCAGGTCCCCAATCTTCGGGACCTAGGCAGGTCTTTGCGGAACCAGTGTCACTTTCCCAGTGGCAGTGCGTTTTACTTGCACGTTGCTTTGTAATGCCCAGAATTCATTGAGTTCCTGTAAAACAGCCAAACGATCATTCAAACCAAATGGTTTGGCATTCGCCACTTGGCTGGCACAATTAAGGTCAGCTACCCACATTCTTGCCCCAAACAGGATCTCATAGGGGGTACGTCCTCCCAAGGATTTTCTTAGCATGATGTTCAGTGCCGTCTGGACCTCATATAGGTGATTGACCCAACTACCACCCGCACCTAATACCCTTGCTGTTAAGGATTGCTTTAGGTCCAGGTTTTTCCTCTCCACCACTGAATTTCCCTTGGGATGGTATGGAGAGGAGTACCGCAAGGCCACGCCCATACTTTCCATGACTTCCTTGCAAGCCTGTGAGCTAAAAGCAGGGCCACGGTCGGAATGTAATGTGCCAATCCCGATGAAGACTCGCAAATCCTTTATAAAGGTTCGGGTGTTAGCCGAATGCAGAGGCCAAACCCATAGGAATCTAAAGCATGAATCCACTGCCACCAAGATGTACTTGTAGACCCCATCTGAATTCAGGGGGCCGCAGTGGTCCAAATAGGCACAAGCAAGAGGTCTGTCTAAAATAAGTAGTGATGTTTGCGGTGGCTGTGAAATTGTTGAACCTTTCATCTGCTGACAGATGTCGCATTTTAGGACATAAGCCTTGGTCTGTCTAGACAAACCTGACCACCAATATCGTTGCTTCAACAATGAAATTGTTGCAGTGACTCCTGCGTGTGCTGAGCCCAGACCCTCGTGTGCAGCTAGAATTAAACCTAATCTGCGATCCATGTTGGGTATGACTCTATCCCCCACTCCTGGAATTTGAGCATACGGTGTATTTTGCTCATCTAATTTATAGGAGTACTTGAGTGGAAAGCCCTTTGGCACAGCAGGGCTGTTTCTTGAGGCGTTGACAGCTATCAGTATGTCTCCGTCTATCCTCGTGCTAGAATGAATGAGTGATTGCAGCAACGGCAGCAGTTCGCACTGTCGCCCTGGCGGCTTCATCAGCCATTGAATTCTCTTCACGTGTACGCCAATGCACTGATGACTCAAGGTGTGAATAACTTGAGCCCGTGTCAGGCAATCTTTCAGCTTTGCCACTTGTTCTCATAACAATTTATGTTTGATTGTACAAATCTTGGAATCTCTAAACCCATTCTGGCCCCAGTAATGAAGATATTCATTATAAGACTGCACACAGTAAAATGAATCGCACACTATCACTTGGGGGAATTCCTGATTCGTATATTGTAGTTCTAGTATCAGGGCTTTCAGCTCTGCCAGCTGCGCTGTACAATCTCCTAGAGATTGCGTAGTCGTATTTCTGGGATGGAACTGACCGTCCCGCATATGTCCCTTCACAATAGCACATGCTGCGCTATACTGTTGTTTACTTCCAATGGCAGGCTGAGCAGAATCATCAGTATATATGATGTATTCATATTTTTCTAGAGGCAATATCTCATTCGGGAGAGGAGGGTATTCATGTTCGTACTGCAGGAATGCTTGTGTCTTTAATGTAGAATCGTATTTGTAATCTACATCTGTTGCAGTGAGAGAATTAGCCCATTGGATCCATCGTGGATGCAGTGCTTTTGCATTTGAAATGCTCGCTCTGGTAACCGCTTCTAAAGTCAGTACTGGGGTTACAACGATAATGCGTTTCCCCTGTGTAAGTGCTCTTTCTCTGACTACAGCAGTCTGTACTGCTGTCAGTATTTTTTATCTTGCTGCAAATCGTATTTCAGCATTTGTGTATAAATGTGATTTGTATGCAATTGGGACTGTCTCACCTTCATTGAAAGTGATGTATGTATATCCTGATAAACCCGGGACTACCCGGATCACCAAGTTAGTAGTATTTACACGTGTGTGCAAATGTTTTGATGCTATCATGTCAGCCTGAACTGAATGGAGGGTATCTGTGTGTTGCTGTGTCCACTGATGTGGTGTGAAATCAGGTCTGATTAAGTCGTAGAAAGGTTTTACTCTTTCTGCGTAATCTAGAATGTATGTTCTGCCAAAATTCAGAAATCCTAAGATGGATTGTAAACCTTTGAGAGTCTTTGGAGGTTGAAGCAGCGCACACTTTTCTAAAAAGTTGACTGCCAGGCTCTTTCCTTCACTTTAGAGTTCATATCCCAAAAATAGGACGTTGAGGTGGACAATCTTTGATTTCTTGAAATTAAATTTGTAGCCCAAGTTGGCGAATCCCACAATTATGTTGTTCACCCTGCTGAAGTGTTCAAGCAATACATCGGCCGCCAGATAGATGTCACCTACATAGGACACTGCCTCCTCGTCACATGTTTGTAATAATTCTGACACTCTTGCCGAGAATAGGCCCGGGCTGTTCTTATACCCCAGGGGCAAACTACAGAAGTGACCCTGAGTGCCGAGGGCAGAAAATGCTGTCAAATATCTGATTCCTGGAGCTATATTTTGGCAGAAGAATCCATTAGAGATATCTAGTGTTGTTTTGTACTTCTTCCGCACAATGTTAATCATTAATGCGGCACTATGTGCATTTTGAACTGCAAATGTTTGCGTGCATGTGTTCAAATGTCGGAATCTAAAACTAGACGATATGTATGGTCAGGTTTCATTATGGGAAACAAAGGATTGTTCATGGGGGAGGTGCAAGTCCCAATCACACCTTGGTATTCAAGTTGGTCTAGTATTTCCTGCGGTCGCAACTCGAGTACCACGACGGGGTACCGACGGATAGAGCGGGGGCCCCTTCCCTGAGTTGTTACCAGGTAGAGGTGAGGGTTGTTTTCCAAAAATTTGGATCTGTCCAGTAATACTACAGGAAACATGAGATTACTGGTCTAGTATTTTTTCATTCATTTCTTTACACCTTTTCATTCATTCTTTACACCTTTTCAAATTTAGCAGCAGCTTTGTTTTTCTACTCTTGGTCCTGATGAAAGCCTAGATACTGAGATAGGTCATTGAGGCTGAAACATGTTGACCGTGTGTAAATAACTCAGCAGTATAATTTTCACACTGCTGTTTGCACTGCTTTTTAACCCTACCAGTGTCAGCAAGTGAATAAAGACTGTCTATTTTGTTGCCACTAGGTAGTTTTAATTCACACTTTTTTGCAATTGCGCTGCACTTCCTTGCTTACCTGATCCATCACGGGATTTTAGCATCCTTGCGAGTATAGAGTCTTCAACATACTAAAACATCCCTGAGCTCCTTCCTCACAGTGAGGGAGTTGTAGCCTCTGGTGGAACTATGCTTTTCCACCAGGAGGAGAAACCCAAATGATGAAGCATGTCACCGCGAGGTGAGTGAGGGTTTTCATCCTAAAAGGGATCTCTCCCTTTAAAATACAAGTGTCAGAGTCTACACAGTGGTAACTATTCATACTTCATTCTATAGACCCAAGGACTGTTTTCGTGTTATGAGCTAGTATTTCTTTGGCCTGTCTTTTTGCAACGTTTTTAATAGGGTACTGTCTCTGTGGATTTGGAGTACTTTTTAATGGGATTTTGTGTTCAGTAGAGTCCACGTCCCACCCTACATGGTTGCAGTATAATGCCGGAGCTAGCGCTAGCGCCCACTCCTGCACGTATGAATGCTTTAAAGATTCTGGAACGAGGTCGGAGAAAGCAGGCAAAATAATGCTTTCCCCTTTTGGGCAATCCATCACAAACTCAGGCGGCCAATCTTTTTCTGCTAACAGGATGTCATATCCAAATGTTAAGTTCTCCCAAAAGAGACCTTTAACTTTTCTTGAGATGTTCCCCTCTATTTGGAGTGTAATTTCGTACAGTCTATGTGGGACACTAACTCTCGTATCAGGTGTTTCCACCGTGATATGTTCATTCAATACTGCTGTCACCATAAAATCCTTCAGGTTCTGGTGAGCTATTGTTACTTCTGCTGTGCTGTCTAGCATCGCTAGAGCCCATTCCCTGTTCAGAAGCTGAGTCCTCGGTAACCTGGGCATGTCTAATTAATTTTTAATCCAGCTACTTTCTTCTTTTTGAATTGAGGTTTTGCTTTAGGTTGGTCTTCCTGTTTGATAATATAATCTGAATTACGATGTGTTTCCCTTTTTGCCTTTGGTCGATCTTCTGTCTTTTGTTCTGATCACCCGTCCCTCTCCGAGTTTTTTGATGAACCCTGAAAGGAATGAAAGGAACGTGTATCAGTGTCCTGATACCTGTCAGGTTTCCTAATGTTATCAGGATTCCTTAGGTTATACCTCTTCTCAGAGGACTCCCGTTGGGGAGACCCACCCCTTGATCGTGAATTATTTTCTGTATTGTTATTTTTAGATTTTTTGTTGTCCCATTTCCTTTTAGAACAAGAGGGTGCTTGCTTCGAGTTGTCCTTGTCGGGACTACCTGCCATTTGTGGCCTCCCTGGTTTGGCTCCCAAACTATCTCTACATAATGCGGCATAGGTTTCTTCGAAAACTTTTGGTAACACTCGCTCCTTATTTACAAGAGCTATTTCCCTTAAGCTGTGGTGTATAGCCACTGCTGCTGCCTCCCTCTTTATGTTGCTCAGCATTATTGCAGAGACTTGGGCAAAATTACCCATCAGTTTCAACCCCAAGTCCAGGGCAGGTCCTGACCCGTACTCATTCTGTATCTGTTTCAATACCTCTGGAACAACTGCTATGGAAGGGGTACTGTGTATTCTTATGTAAACGGCAGAAAAGATTGTTCCCCAAGTGGTACAATCCTCAATTGAGGGAACCATCCCCATTGGCAAGCAAATGGTTAGCATTCTATGTTTTTCCTGTGGACCCCTATGGGGAAATGCTGCTTCCAGTTGTGCAGTTTTTTGTGCTATCCAGAACGGAATTTGTTCCCATTTCGAGGGGATTGTCCCCATCACTGATTTTAGTGTTTGTGGGTTAATTGTAGGTGTGGTCTGATGTGGACCGACTGGAGCATGTCTCTCAGGTTGGACTGTTAATGCTCTCATGACAAATTGGTCAATGTGTCTGTATAGCCTGACTATATCTTTATATATTGTACGGACATCATCCACTGGTAGTGTATCTATCTCTGGATGTGGAGTGTATGTCGCTAAGACCGGCCAGGTCGCTCCTTCTATGCAGAGTGGACTCAGTCTCACGATGGATGTTGTGTGTGGGAGGGCTCCTTTAAACCAGTTTCTATGTTACTGGTAAGTTAATGGGACTTCAATGTCTTCATATGGAATGTATTCTTCCGGTGGTTCTACTACAATGTATGTGTGAAACAATTTAGTCACTGGATCTGCAGGCGGGAACTGAATCCAAGAATAGAATACCTCTGATCCGAACACCTCGTGTGCCTCAATCACAAAGGTAACACAGCCACCTGTTGAGGGTACGCCATGATCTAACAATTTTATACTTACTGTATGTCTGCAGTTCTCTGTAATGTTGAGAGCATTAGCAAATTCATCTTCCCCCGAGCCTGAACCCAAACCACTTGTGTTGTCAGGCATTCTTAAAAGGAGAAGAATAAAAGTTTAAGAACTTACTTTTTGCACAATGTGGGAACTTTTTATCCTTTACAAGCTTGTTTGAACCTTCAGCCAGCAACAGGGTATATCTGCTCAGCTGAGGCGGATTCCCCTTCCCACTTCATACGTCTCTGAAAAGTGTGAGTAGGGCTTTCTGAGAAAGCACGACTGAGCTACTCGGATTTCAACTGTTAATATAAGAACCAAACCAACGTTGGCGTGTAGTTCCTAGGAATCCCCAGGACTTGCGCATTTTGGATGACTTAAACTGAGGGCTTGGTGTCCAAACCGCTTCCGGACACCCCCACAGGATATGTCAGCCGTTAGACCAGCTAGCTCTACAGTGCCACTACCACCCCCCCTGTATCTTACAGTGGTGTAGGTATTTTCTGGCAACCACTGAAGATGACAATCCTGATCCCTCGGGGATCATGGAAAACAGTACAATACTTTTTGCTCAGTCACTCATGCTTACTTATTCTCAGAAAATACACAGGATGGCGATTAGGACGTTTTCAATAAGTATTTATTGGTCCAGCGACAATCTTGTGTAAAACATATTTGCTGCGACAATCAGGAGACAGAAGCATACGAAAGAAATTGCAAGTGCTTATATGGCAAACAGTAGATACATTTCTACCATAGTGCTAAGAAGATGAACAAATACAGTTCAGATAAACAGTAGCATTTGCATACTCCTATAATGCACGCCCTACGTAATTTGCCTAAATGTACCTAGCTTAGATATGTAGGTGTAGCATGTATTGTGCATATGTGTATGTAGCCAAGAATCTAGGGAAGCTCCAACACACTCACGTGATGGTAGAGAACGAAGGACTCCGTCTCTGCTCCGAGGATGACACCCTGCAAGGGATGTCAGACCGCTGCGTGTCGAAGATTCAGCATGCAGGACCCCGTGTCAGCTTGGAAGGAATTCTCTTCTAATTTGCAGGGGGGAATAAGGGTCTTATATACTAGAGTGGTCACTCCAGGGTTTCTTCTGGAATCGATAAGTTTATAAAACAATCATAAATGTTTTGAAAAGAATTATAAATGTTTTTCCAAACAAATGCGATCATACACAGCGGGCTGTTGGCCAAGGATGAAAAAACCCTTATACAGAATAATTATGCCGTGCCTGGGGACATGTTTATGTACGTCAGGTACAGCATTATTTACATAATATACTAAGAGCCTGTTTACAAAGAGACAGGGCTAACTGCTAGGTAAAGCATCACCCCATAGAATCGTTATTGTCGTGTGGATGGGACAACGTATGTAAAAAAGGGGCATACATGACAGGACTATCCTAAAGGACATAACAGTCTTCTTACTACAAGTAGCCTGTGGAGTGATTGCAAGACTGGAGTTATGTGTTCTCTTTTTGGTGAAGGCAGAGAAGGAGTCTTGCAGAAGCATTTTGGATGAGTTGTATTTTACGTACGTTGAATGTGGGTGCGATATGGTATAGGCTGTTGGCATACTCAAGCTTGGAGATTATCCAAGGTACGGGAGGATGCAACATAGTGTTTTCAATGTGTAGATGGCACTCTGTTTTACATAGCTAATATGTGGTATCAAATATAGGTCAGAATCCATGGTTACCCCTAGGTTTGTGACATCTCTTGATATTGGTGGAGGGGGACTCATGTTGGTGGTAGGTTGTCATTTTCTGCTGGTCATAAACTCTGTCTTTGCAATATTTAGCTTTAGATGGTTATTCATCATCCATGTGTTTATGGCCCGAAGGTAGTCAAGTTTTAAATTATAGTGCTCTTCCAAACCATCTATTTCTAAAAGTGATCTGGGTGTCATCTGCATAGTTGTAACGGGTGGGGTTGAATGGTGTAATCAGGTTTGGTAAGGGGGTTAAGTACATGTTGAATAGTAGATGGGATATGATGGAGCCCTGTGGGGCGCCACAGTGTTGTGTGTGAGAAGTTGATATGAAAGTTGGTACCAACACTAGTTCACTGACACAACTGAAAGGCCAAGAATGTAATGGGCATTGGCTGAACTCCCTTCACACCTTTTGTTGGAAATTGGGTTGATGGTTGACGGGGATGAGACCCTAGTCAAGCAGCAAACCCCCAAATTAACCTGGGCTTAACCCTATTGTAGCAAGGCACTAAGCAGCCAGGCTTAACTTAGAGGCAATGTGTAAAGGATTTATGCAGTACTTCAAACAATAATATAGTGGAAACACAATACAATGAAAATCCCACACCAATTTAGAAAAATAGAGCAAAAGTTAAGAAATTATTTGACACCAAAATAACAAAAATCCAATCAGTAGAACCAGACATATGCAATTTTAAAGATTTAAGTAAATCCAGTGCCTAAAAATACAAAGTGCAACTGTGGTTATCTGGTTGCGCTGGACCAGCACAAAGTCACAAGTTCAGGTTGACCGCGATGAGCGCAGGCCAGATACAGGGTCCCAGTTAGGCCCACTGAACAAAGTACCTTAAATCATGGTTTGCGGAGCATTGCGAGATCCTGCATCGAGGATGCATCCCGCAGAAAAATTTCTGAGGGAGCTGCTGAGCTGCGATGCGGAGTCCTGCATCGCCGTGGAGGATGCTGTCAATGAGGTGCTTGCAATTCGAAGGCCTGCATCAAGGGTGTGTTGAACAGCAGCTGTACCAAGGAGACTTTGGGCTGCGATGTGGAGCCTGGCATCGGGAATGCATCATGCTGCGGTTGTGCCGATGCGGCTGTGAGGAGATGCATTGTGCTGCGTTGGTTCTGCTTACAGGACCACAGTTGGGCTGGCACAGCACCTTCAGGCCCACTTCCAGTGGTCCAGGAATGGGGTGGTACCTCTTGGGGGGCAAGACTCACAATAAGCAGACTCTAGGTGCTGGGTTCAAGATGGTTAGAGCCTTTTCTGTCCCTGAAGCTCAGATCAGGAGGCCTGCCAACTAGCCCTTGAAGTCATTCTGGTGGTCTTGGGATCAAGATGCAGGTCTAATCCGTTTTCTCAGCCAGCAGGACATCAGGCAGCAGAGTGGCAGTCCTATTAATAGAGCAGCACAGATGTCCTTCTGAGTCTTCCACAGGTCCAGCGGTCTACTGAAAAGTTGGGTCTGAAGGTCCATTATTTAAACCTCGTGTCAGCTTTGAAGTGGGAGAAGGTTCTGGAGGTTTCCACCCCAGAGGTGTTTGGAATTGTCTGCCTTCCTGCCCTGGCCCCAGCAAGTCTGTGGTCAAAAAAGAATACTGTTAAACCCTTTGTGAGTGTGCCCAGGTAGAGCTTTTGTGATATGCAAGTGTGGTAGGTGACAGCTCATCCACCTCATCAAGTCAGAGTTGGCCCATCCTGCCAGATCAAAATGGCAGTTTAAACTGCACACAGAGGCTGCAATAGCAGGCCTGAGACATGTTTAGAAGGATACTTAAGTGGGTGGCACAATCAGTGCTGCCTGCCCACTAGTAACATTTAATTTACATGCCCTGGGTACATATAGTACCACTTTACTAGGGACTTACAAATAAATTAAATGTTCCAACTGGGTGTAAGCCAATTTCACCATGTTTAAAGGAGAGAACAAAAGCACTTTAGCACTGGTTAGCATTGGTGATGTGCACAGAGTCCTACAAGTCAACAAAAACGGGTTCAGAAGACAGGAGGGTGATGGCAAAAGGTTTGGGGATGGTCCTGCAAGAAGGGTCAAGTCCAACACCATTCGTATGTGGTATGTCAAACAGGAATTTGCTGTGTGAAAAGATTGTGCATCTGTACAGGGCATTGAGTCATGCTGTTCTTAAGCCAGCAACTTTCATGACCTTTCCTATTCAGGATGTATACTTGGTTGTCACTACCTAAATTTACCAGTCATTCAGAAGCAATGTCCAATCATAAAACCTCAGATTCCAATATGGCATAGTGTTTTGATTAGACTATTATGCTGGGGCAGAGTCATCACAAGTCAGGTACAACTTACATTTGAATGACATTGCTTCAGGGAACACTGGCCAATGTGTAATATAACTTGGTGAGATAACTACTACTGTAGAGATTTATGTTTTGTTTGTAGGCGCTATATATTTTGTTAGGCTAATCTGCTTGCTACAGAGGTCTGCAAATACCCCAACCAACAGTTCTGTGAATCTGAAATTATCTAATATAGCTTTCTATCTCACAGAGGGCTGCTATTATAGAATATTTATCTTTCAAAAATGGAATGTATCCCCTTGGACCAAATATTCAGGGCATCTGCTGCAGTCGTAAAATGTTTAAAACACACAGTTTGCCACTAATTTCCCAAAATGTTCTTGATGGATATGCTCCAAGCTATCTATAAAGTTATTTTAAATTAGTGGCAAATTAAATTAAAACTTCACTTACGAAGTTGGTTGGAATTGGGAATCTTCACACTTTACGAAGCAGATGAAGTTTTGTAAATTTACGTGAGATGAGGTTCACCCTTTCGGGCCTTCTAGGTGTGATGATTTCCTGATGCAGAATTTTCCAGGAAGGACATCCTCCAGCATAAAAAGTTTGAGTGTTGAGTCTGGACATTCACCACCTGAGGCAAGAGGTGTGGGAGTGATGGCTCTAAGCTGAGGCCAGTTTTTTTTTTTTTAAATAACTTCATGAGTTTTGCATTGCGCAAAAGTTGAACAGTTTAGAAAATACACAGTTGCAAGTCAGACTTTATACCCTTCTACTCTAAATCACATCTAATTGATAGGATTTAAAGTTGGATTGCGGAAAGTTGATTGAACGTGCTTTAATATGTACTTTAAAAAAATCCACGTATTTCTTCATGCAGAAGCACATGGTGTGTACCAGAATATCAAAACCGGAATATCGATGGCACAGAATATTAAGGACAGAATATCGTATCGAAAATATCGACAGGTAAGCATAGATTTTCTATACCTTACTACACGTATATGTGTCTACACTGTATATATATCTTCAAGGAATGTATGTGGAGTTAAGAATAGCAAATCTATACTTATTATATATGCACTTACCTTTCAATATTCTGTCCTCGAAATTCCTGTACAGCAATATTCTGGGGGTCAGAATTTAGTAAAACAACCAGTATTTGGGAAAGAATGCACTTATATAGCACGGGTTTAATGTGTGATCATAACTGAGGGCCATGTCCCTCCACAAATATACTTCTGGCTATGGGCCTGAAGAGATGGCAACATAGTACAGAGCAAACAGCAAAGAGAAAAGTTTACAGCCATTAAAATATGTTAATTTGCTGGAACGCACGTCTTCTGCTGGCGTTTGCAGGCTGGAAGGACGAGTCTTGAATGGCTGTTGATGGATCGATTCCTGGCTAGAGCAGCTCTAATGCTGAGGCTGGTCCTGGGTGGTTGGTGCTGGTAGGGCTCTGGCAGGTACGCACAGGCCTGTTCTACTCCAAGCCCCTTTGCAAAGAGATGGGAGACAGAAATGTTTTGTCTGTGGCTTTTGCTGGATTCTGCTGCAGTCTGTATGCTTGAAAGGGTAGATCAGGGCCTGACTGGCTGGCTTCCTCTGGATCCTGGACCTGTTGCAGGCTGTGGGCTCTGACTCCCTCCAATGGGCAGAGCAGGGTTGTGTTGGTCACTGGTGGTTCCCACATGGATCTGTTGTCCCCAGTGGCTGACATGACAACTGTGTTAAGATGAAGAAGGAAGAGAAAATTAAAGGATTTCCCTTCCCACTACAACTGCAACGAACTCCTGAAGTGATGTCACAACGTAAACATTGTCGGACACTTCTCCAAAAACCAGGAACATCCAGGGAAATACAGGACATCTGGTCACCCTATTGAGAGTTTGCTTTTTTGTCTTACATTCCTTTTCTTCAGAGTCAAAAATATTGCTGAGCGAGCAATGGTATTTGTAAGCAAGTTATGACTTCCAGGGTTTTGAATGTTGGCACGTAGTTGTACTCCAACCATATCAGGCTGAGTGATTGCAGAGGGGTGTATTAGGTGGTTATACACCATATAAATGTTTGTTTGGAGTACCTATGTTTGCACCGCATTTACTGCTGTACAGGAATATCTATTACAGAATCTTCAAGACTTGACTGGAAACCTCACCAATAAAGAAGAGTTCCCCCATCTCTGCATCTGAAGGTAAAGCTGCTGATAGGTGGCTTCCAAAACAAATTAGTCCAAGAAAGCATTCCTGAAAAAACACGCTTTGGACTTTCATACTGATCATCTGTTCCATTCTTCAGGGTAGGAGACACTTGCAACGCAATCCTGCCACTATTGTAATGTTAAGAAAAACAAGTCAAATAAGAGTATTAAAAAGCATCAAGTGGCTGATGCTGTTCAGTTTCCTGACTCCACTGGCCAGGCTCCTTCAGAAGAGTATACACCCTTTTCTGAAGTTACCAAGAGAAGAGATCAGCCAAGTTGAAATAGTCTCCCCAACAGGAAGGACTGCTGAGTCTCCAGCTTTATTCCCATCAGATCCTGATTTAGTGCAAAAAGCAACTTCAAAAACTTAACCTACCTCAATGTCAACTGCATCTGCATTACTACAAGAATCTGCACCAGTAAAAGATTGTGTTCCATTACAGAAAGTTTAATTGTGAAGAGATGATCCTGGCCCTGAAGAAACAATGGTTGTTTGTTTCTATCTGTCCTGGAAATACTAAGGTCTGAAGTCACTTGGCGATTTAGATCAATGATCATTTCTTGTTGGAGAAGTGGCAGGTTCATTCATCTTCCATGGTCCTATATTTGTATCTTTGCAGCAGGTTCATCATTCCCATTGAGGATTATTATCATCTTGAGGATGGTATGTGGCTTTACCTTTCAGAATAATCTCTACCGTCTCCTGAGATAGCAGAGTTGCAGCTACATTCAGCCTCACATTTTGAGGCAAAGAGCAATTATGTTGTCAACATTACTGCATATCCATTAAATGATGTTACTTTTTGAGAAAGAGTTCCCACAGATACCAGAAGGTTCTACACATTTCGTAGGATGATATTATCATGCTATGTCTTTTTAAAAGCCCATGGAACATATAAGCCATTAAACAGCTCCTAGAGATTCTATGTACCTATGCTTCATTCGACAATTAGGATCCTTATCTTGATGCAGAAAATTATTTTAAAATGTTTTGTTTTTATCACTATGGACACTATTACATTCATCAATCGACAAGCCAACATGGATTGTCTATTTTCACTCAGTGGGAACACTCTGATGCTCCCTGGGCTGACAGCGCTAGGGCCTTACAGAAAAGATTTGTGTAATTTGACATTGGCTGGCGATTTGATTCATCTGCTTATTTTTATCTGCAAAATCCTGAACTATTGCCTTCAGTGTTGATCACCTATGATGAATTGGTTTTTTACAACATTATTATATGCAGTGACATGATAGCTCTCCAGTAAACAAAAAGAGAAACAACAGAAAAAACAGAAAGTACTGTATCCATGTCAGGACCTAGGCGTGTTTTCAGGCTGACCACGATGGAGCATGGGTCAGATATGCCGAGCAGGTTTATCCTGGTCAAAGTTTGTACCTTCTGGCTTAGTTTCTGAAATGAAAGTCAGAATCATTCAATTGGGTTAGGCAGAAGGCTGTATCCAACGAAGTCCCTTCAAAGTTAGAGAGGCGTTTACCGAGGTCCCACTGAAGCTGTTGGTTTTGGCGGAAAAAGCTCAAAGCAGGACATGTCAAATTTCACAAACAGAAAAGTCCTCTCTGTGGCTGGTTACTTTTGACTCCTTTGCCCAGTCAAGATTTTTACCTTCAGACTTAGCCTTTTTAATTCCTCTCTAGAGGCAAGGCAGCACCTTGTGTCCAGGAAGGTCACACTGAAGTTGGTCACCAGTGAGGGGCCACCAAATTGGATTTTCAGGTAGCAAAGAGCTCTGAGTGTGTTCAACCTGATTTTCTTGCTCAGCGAGGGTGTGTCCTGGGCGGATTGACTTGGGTGGTTGGTTCCAGTCCAGAACTCTAAATTTTCTCAAAGTCCAAATTTTTCAGAGATTTCAAAAAAAGTTATTTTTGATACCACTAAGGCTCCCAGGACCTCACGCGCAGTACTTAGGGGTCCAGACTCATACTAGGAGAGGCTACCAGCAGGGTCCAGTCTTCTTCCAGGTACAACTGGTCACTCCAGGAAAGAAAACCTGCTACAACTTTTGATATCCCTGTAGCCACACAGGAGGTAAGCCAACTGATCCTTGGCATTCACATCTTTGTTCTCGGTACTTGTGAGAGCAGATGCAGTCCTTTAGAGTTACTGTAATGTCACAGTCAGCAGGTCCAGTCCACTTCTGTTCTTCTGCAGGTCCATACTGTGTTCTGGGGTGGGTGCCTGGAGGTGCCACATTTATGCCTGGCATGAGCTGGTGGGCACTCTCTAAACCAATAGAGTAAAACATCCTAGGGCTAACCCTACCCACTTGTTCAGTTGTTCCTGTTTGCCCTACTGAAAATAGGCCCTAAATGCCATGTGTCACAGTATTTTCAAGACGGCTAAAGTCTTTGGCTACACTAAACATGTGTGCTGAGATCTTCAGTTCCCACAGATTTCAAGCAGCAAGTTTGAACTTCCTCTGTTCTTCTGCAGGCCCAGAAAGTGTTCTGAGGGACTGGTGGTACGGTCCACTTTTGTACAGTTCAGTAGTCAGTAGTGGGGGTGACTCCTGGACAGTCCTTAACCAATGAGGAAAACATTCCCAGGGGCAACCCTACCCACTTTTGTAGCACATCCTGTTTGCTTTACTGCAAACTTGCAGAGAATGCACTATTTTAGGGGGAAATTCAAGATGGCACAGGCCTTCTGCTCCTGAAGGAAGCCTCTGGGAGAAATGACCGGTCCCCTCCTCCTCAACTACTTCAAACTGGTTCTATGACCAACTCTACCCAGAACGGGGCTGGTCCCCAACAGGATTTAGAGGGTCTAATGTACACACGCCTTCCATTCCTCATAGGTCTCTCCTTACAGTTATCTGTGTATGGGCAGACTGAACCAATGCCCCTTTGAAGTAAATTAAAATCTTGAACCCTCCTAGCTGCCATTCCTCACCCCAGACCAGCCTTCACCGGCTCTCAGCACTTTTCTCTGCTCTGGGAGTAGTTTTCACACTTCAATAAGGTCAAGCACTGGCAGGGGCACCTGCTGGCAGGCTGATGCAAACTAGCCACCGGAAGCTGAAGGCAGGGAAAAGGTCATTTTAAAAACAGTAGTTAAACCATTTCTCTAGCTTGTCCCATTGTGAATGGGCAGGCCAAACACATGCCCCTTTGAAGTAAATTAAAATCCTGAACCCTCCTAGCTGCCCTTACTCACTCCCCACCCCAGACTGTCACCAGGCCTAAGAAATTTTCTCTGCTCTGGGAACAATTTTCACAACTCAATAAGGTCAAGCACTGGCAGGGGCAGCTGCTAGCAGGCTAATGTAAATTAGCCACAGTAGCTTCAGACAGGGAAAAGGTAACATTCTAAAAGTTGCTATTCCTAAATATTTATCAAAAATCTAACTAAACCATTGAAGTGTACTTTAATGAATATTAAATACAGTGTTTGGACCATTTCTCTAGCTCATCCCAAACCCAAGTTAGCAAAGTTAATATATCAACTTGCACTCTAGTTTTCCTCATAGGATAGCCAGATCCTCCACAGTCAAAATAGCTTTTGTGGACTCTTCATTGTAGGGATATGGTAACATTAAAAGACTTGGAACTACTGGGCACCTACAGGGCTAATGTATGGGTGATATTATTATTTAAAAGGAAGGTTATGCTCCTACCAAAAGTGTTATTTTGACAGGATGGTCTGCATGTTTGAGCTGCAGCACTCAGAGTATATTGGTAGGTCTAAAATCATGTTTTCCTTGTCATACTGGTGGATGGCACAATGAGGGGTGCAGTCCACAAGTGACATTTGACTTACTACTATGAGTTAGCAAAATCATATCACGTTTTAGGAATCAGAGAACATACTCTGGGCTGTGCAGCAGTGCCTCAGTTTTCAGAGTGTAAAAAACAGCAATTCAACTACAAATGAAGGTGACCATGCAAAAAGTGGCATTGTCTCACACACTACGCATTAGCTCTAAAGCTAGTTAAGGAGAGTTACGATTTACTACATCACAAACAAGTTCAAACTCATGCACTCACCCAATTATACTGGGCTCCTCAGACACTTTAATTACATAAGGTATCTTGGCCCCTCCTTAATGAGCTGTACTTCTCAAAGATCATCTCCTCTCTGTACATCAAATAGAAGGAACACCTTCTTTCTCCAGCTGATACTGTGGTTAAACATGGCACTATTTCTTTGCCCATCAACACACTTTTCTGAGTCTTAATGTCTGACTACCATGTGATGGTGTACACCTATAGACAATACAAATGTTTTACATTAATGTGACTTGCAGTTCCATGACTATTTCTTATTTAATTACATGACTGTCCTTATTAGCAGATCTTAATAGACTATTCCAATAGGGCATTCACTTTTATGTGACACAGTCACAATACAAGGCCTTTGTGATTTTTTCAAAGCTGGACATTGCTTATCATCTGCATCTTTTTTTTCCTTGTGCCTTGCACTGTTTTTTACAATGCTAGCTGTATTTTCAGAACGAAAGTAAATTGTTCTGGGTTGTGTCAAAGTTAGGTATGTCTACACTTTACAAAGCACTGTAAAATGTTGTGTTGTGACATTTTATCCTTCACTAGTAAGTGCTTTTGAGGATCCAGTTGGCCAATGGTTATGTTATTCCCTATTCAGCTTGATAAAATGAATACACTTCTTTCAGTTATAACACAAAAAGAAAATATTTTAACCTTTGCCACACAGATATTTGACCTTAAGGCAGCTCATTCTGTGCAAGTGTTCCATTGTCTCTTAAGCACTCAGTTTCCAACTCATTTTGCTGACCTCCTTGATACTGTCTTCCATTAAACAATTATCTGCATTTTAGGCTCACTCACTTTGAACCTGTTCAGTGGACTCTCAACCACTCTACTTTTCCATGTGTGGTAATTCTAATATTTATCCTAACTGAAGGAATATGGTGTACCTATCCAAACAGTACTGCAACAATGCTATTGCTTTCTACTTGGGAGTGGGGTTATGTTCACTTCTGAATGAGAACTAGACTTTGAGATTTCAGAAGCTTTTGCCACTAGCAGCAAAACCTCTATTTCAATGGTACGCTTGCTTTCATGTGATTTTGGTAAACATCCTGTTGAAACATCCATCTGTGCTTCCTACAAATCGGTGGGAACTGATCCATCTGCTCATTCTTCATCTACCTCTTTCTGTGAGGCTCAAAAGTGGCCCATCATCACATCTGCTGTTTATAAGGCACCATTGCTACTATTTAATGTGACACCAACTTATGCTGTGTTTTGAATGCCTCCTCAATCAACATTATTGGTTCTCCAGTTCCTTTTGCGGCACAAATTATTTTCTCATCGGCACCTAATTTGATGCCTTATTTACCAGCAGTGTGTGTGACTACTATCATCAGTCATCTTCTGCTGACTTCAACAACAACAATTGTCCCCCAGGACTCATTCAAAAGTGGTACCTACTTATGTGTCTTAGAAGGTACCCAGAGTTACTCAGACTTATTCATCGAGCCAAAATTAATTTCAAAGAAGACAAAACACAGGACTCATAAAGTTGGCATCTTGTAATGTTTTGACTCCAATCAAGTGTAACAATCAATAAAATAAGTGATAATAATGCAGATAACGCAGTGCTCCAAAAGTAATTATATTTTCAAAGAACATAGATAAAAGACACTGTACAATTCTCAATGGTTGTATGCATTGATTGATAAAATTCATAACAGGGTTTGCATATTTCCGTGTGGAATCCACTGAAGTTAAATTACTCATTACAACCAAGAGGGAGGATTTCTCGATGTTTCGACCCCATGTGACTGTTAGGGTCTCTTCAGGGCGTATCTGACTACCAGGCCTACACATAAGAGAAACAGAAATAAAAACAACATTTCTAAGTCCTGTGCTTTTACATACTGTATATTTCCATTAACCAACCAATGAGTAACTCTCCATCTAATAGTGATTTCACTCATGTAACAGGAGGAACTTCCAGGTATTCAACCTATGTATTATAAAAGGCAATGAAAATCATCATCCAAGGTCATCACAACTAAGTGCCCATATATACGTTGGTGGTTTATAAGCACAATAAAAGACTGTGCACCAAAAGTGTCCATACAAGTTGACTCAATCAGAAAGGGTGAGACAATGGGACCTCAAGTTATAAAGGTGGAGTGTGTCTGAAGAATACACAGTGAAACTCCTCCTCTTATATGGAAAGTGTGAATACTGTTACTCATACCATTGGTGAGAGGTCCAACACAACTCACTATATGCTCATATGTTAGTTATACAAGAGTGCAACAACCAGTGAAACATCATCTGTGTGCCTAGTGAACAAATCACGCCTATTATAAGAAACTGTGAGAGATGAAAAGACAGCACTGGGCCATGTTCTAATAGAGTGAAAATCATTCTCTTTCTGAAACAATTGTGTGGTAGAGAAGGAGTAATAGCCCACCACCATCTGCTTTGAGCGAGGCCAATCATGCTCCACCAGTTTGGAACACACACAACCATGTGAGAAAAGTGCAGTTGAGACATCATACCTATCCCAGTCAAATGCTTCAGTGCTGGTGCGTATTCTTTAAGAATCAGTACCAATCCTCTTCATACCAAACACAGCGAAGCTGGTCTGACACACATCGAATTAGTACCACCATTGAGGCACAATTGGCCAAATTGTGATTTCAATTTATACTAGGATAAATAAGACAGTATTGGAGTGGTTTATGCAAATAGGCTTGAGGTAAAGATATTGTATAACCCGCACCCTTACCTTCAACAAGAACACGGTGGAGGTAATCTCACTCCATTCAGCACCATTGTAGTGTGGCGAGACAGAGGGAAGTTGCTGCAGAAGCTGCCTCTGCAACACTAGACCGCTAACCACGGTCCTCCATCTTGGGTGGACAAAATACCTACTACTAATGAGTTGCATGCATTTAACCCTTTGCTGCATGTGCAAACTATTAACCTATGCATCAATCCTCTTCCCCTCGAATACCACCTTTGAATGAGTCCCACGGGACAATTGTTATATTAATACATACCTACCCTTATCCAAGTGGGTAGATAGGGTTGTCTTTGTTATTCAAACATACATGACTTCAAAAATAACTGCGCCTCATGCTGTCTCTCCAGTTACGTCCATCACCTCCAATAATCGAGTTTAGGTTTGACACTTCATATTTGAAGGTGCTAGGTCTGTCTGTGACAGAACTCAGTTTCAAACAGAAGAGTGTACAGTTGCTTTTCCCCGTGTAGCCAAAGCCAATTGATGGCAACATTTTACAGACTATTCCCTTGATTGAGCATTTATCAACTCCCATTAATTTATATTAATATATAATCAGCTGTAGTGTGATTGCCTATAAATTTACATTTACTAGAATGATTATTATCAGTCTAGGAATGTCCTGTGTTTTGTCTTGCATATTTATTAGGGGCCCCCTATATAGTGCATTTGCTCATTGCAGCCTTGGCCCCAAATGTTGTTATTCATTTTAAACCACTGAAGAGGTCCAAATGCATTATGTGTATTATAATGGAAGCAATATACTCTACATGTATTGTGTATTTTGATAGGATGCTTCTAGATCATTTATCCAGATATTCATATAATGAGAAATATTTAGGAAAAGGCAAGTGGCTGTAAAAGTGAATATGTTGGTGAATTCCCACGCTTTTCTTCTCACCTTAGATCAAGCCTAATTTCCCCAAATTAATGTTAAGAATGGTATAAAATAAATGTTCACAGTTCTCCAAATGGGTCTTAAAAATAACAGTGTGGATTGCTTGTGTGTACTAGTAACTCACAACAATAAGTCAAATGCCTGACAGTCTTTGTCAGGTTGTTTACATGTCTAACATGCATTTGGTCTGGTAATTTGAGAGAAATATGTGGGTCATAACTTGCCTGTTCTCCCAACTCAAGGTGGTAAGTTGGCGTACCTGTGCTTGCCTGAGGGTCGTGATCAGGGAAAAGCCTGAACAAACATTTTCAACCATGAGCAGTCCAAGGGCAGCCATCTTGAATTTTTTGGGAAAGTGTCACAAAAATTATTCTAAGATGATTGCTCATGCATCTACATCCAGGCACAGGCATGGTCCACCAGGGCGACCATCTTGTAATGATTTTTTTTTAGACCGTCATTTTGCAATGATAAATTAAAAAATAAAATTGGCTTGGAGAGCTGCAGACCATTAGCACTACGCAGCAGCAAGGCCTTAGCAAAAATACGTTTTAAAAGAATGCAAAAAAACATTAAATTGGTAGGGCATGAAATGAAAGTGAAGGAGCAATTGGCGATTAAGGAATTAAGTGGCCTGGCAGCAAATCACAGCTGTCAGACACTCGCAAAATCAATTAAAACAAGCATTTACTATGCAATAGGTCTCGCATTTGTCAGAGTTAGGGCTATTGGGGTTGTAAATGGCAACGTCTTTTATGTATGTGTTTTGGTTTGGAGTGTAGTGGATGTATGAACAGAGATACAGCTGCAGCACTGCTTAGAGGACTTAGAATGAGGAATTACAGATGAGACCAGATAAGCAGGTAGCAGCACTGTGTAGAGGACTTAGAATGCGGAATTACCGATGAGAACAGAGAAGCAGCTAGCAGCACTGCCTAGAGGAGTAAGAATGAGGAATTACCACTGGGACTAGAGAAGCAGCAGCAGCAGTTTGTAGAGGACTAAGAATGAGGAATTTCCACTGGGACCAGAGAAGCAGCTAGCAGCACTGGCTAGAAGACTAAGAATCAGGAATTACCACTAGGAACAGACGCCGCTGCAGCACTGCCTAGAGGACTGAGAATGGGGAATTATGATTGGCAACAGAGACATAGTTGCAGCACTGCCTAGAGGACCTACAATGAGGAATTACCGACGTGACCAGAGTAGCAGCTAGCAACACTGCCTAGAGGGCTTAGAATGCGGAATTACCTACGGGACCAGAGAAGCAGCTAGCAGCACTGTCTAGAGGACATAGAATGAGGAATTACCGACGGGACCTGAGAAGCAGATAGCAGCACTGCCTAGAGGACTAAGAGTGAGGAATTACCACTGACCAGAGACACAGCAGCAGCACTGCTTAGATGACTTAGAATGAGGAATTACTGAAAGGACCAGGGTAGCAGCTAGCAGCACTGCCTAGAGGACTTAGAATGAGGAATTACCACTGGGACCAGAGAAGCAGCTGCAGCAGTGTGTAAAGGACTAAGAATGAGGAATTACCACTGGGACCAGAGAAGCAGCTAGCAGCACTGGTTAGAGGACTAAGAATGAGTAATTATCACTGGGAACAGAGACGCAGCTGCAGCACTGCCTAGAGGATTAAGAATGGGGAATTACCACTGGGAACAGAGACACAGCTGCAGCACTGTCTGGAGGATTTAGAATGGAGTAATTACTGATAGGACCAAAGAAGCTGCTGCAGGACTGTGTAGAGGACTTAAAATGAGGAATTAATGATGCGACCAGAAAAGCAGCTAGCAGCACAGTCTAGAGTACTTAGAATGAGGGATTACCACTAGAATTACCGCTGGGAACAGAGACACAGCTGCAACACTGCCTAGGTTACAGCATTTTAATCATGGCCTACAGTAGTTTTATTGTTGCATGAATAGATTTCTGTAAATGTGTATACTGATATTTCTAAATATTTACTTTTGCATATTAATTTGACCTTTTTACTGCATGATGCAAACATTATTGGTAAAAATGCAGAACTTGTGTTAATAGGATCTTTTAGCTCTGAAAAGGCTAGAGGTACTATTCTGTACAATGTATGTATGTTTTTTCCTTCGTAGCACATTGAATGGTGTTTTTCAATTTAAAAAAAATATGAATTCATGAATGGTTGAAGGGTTCTAACTCATGTGAACTGCTTCTCTCTTGTTACAAGAGGAAACAAAAAACTGTGAACGCTCTGGCGTTTTTAAGGGCCCACTCATCCCATTAATATAGAAGCGCTGATTATATTTTTTTATTTATTATGTTTATACATCACTTTCATACAAAGCCCATAGCAACTTGTTGGAGGAAAACAACACCTTCAAAAGCAGGGTGAGCTGGCAGTTATCGCAAAATGTATTGTGGAAAGAGGAACACAAAGTAGAAAAACCAAGAATAGAAGAGCAGTGTGAAATGAGAGAAAGGAGCACAATAGGGTGGTGTGCAGCCTTATTACTAGTGTGTAATAGAGAAAGGAGCAGTTTCTCCCAGCCCAGAAATCGAATCTGAATGGTGCTGCTCCCATGTTTACTACTCCATAGGAGACCGTTCCCAGGCTTCTGTGGCAGCCTCGCGATGGAAGCTTAGCCAGCGAGACATAGTCCTATTTTTATTGCACCTTTGCAGTTGCGAGGACCTCTGAAAAAGACGTCACGTAAAAATAACCAGCATGGTATTTTCCGGCTGCCACTCCGAGTTACAAGCATGGCCTGAGATGAGAAACTCTGGAGCTCACTGGTGAGCTCTGATACTTTGGGGCGATATTGTACAGTTTTTAATGTCTCAAAAACACATAAAATAAAAATGTGTTAACATGGATTAGGAGGAGCTTTATCTCCGGTTGTGTGGATGCATTGCGGGGATAAGTAAAAGCAGCTGTCTTGAAGAGCTTTTAAGTGGGATGAAAAAACTGTAAGGGTCTCTCCAAGGAGTGTGGCCAATGTAATTAAAGGCGTGGCTTAAAAAACGTAAACTGAAAATCAGTGCTTGGCATAGAGTGCCACCAGACTGGTATTTTGCTGCTCCTGTCACTGCATCCAGATATATATTACAACATGTAACATTACACCTACAACACGCTATGGCTATTGGCTCTGTCAATGGTTCTCTGATGTTCTAGGGGACCGTTTGGCTGTTTGGGCTGCACACAGGCTGGCATGCCGGACCTGACAACTGCTATGTGTTCCCAATAACCAGCTGTGATGAGGTGGTCAGCTGTGGGGAACCTCGCGATGGTCTGGCGACTTTGCTGTTTGGTTCCCTGGTGCCCGGGGTAGCGTGGATCCAGTATAGTGACACACAGGCTGGTGGTACTGAGGCTGGTTGTGGTGATGCCTCTGGAGGTAATCCCGCAAGTTGTTGGTGCTGTGAGCTGTGTCTGCTGATGTGCAGACTGGGGTTGTGGGTCGTGAGGTGACCTGTGGCGGCACTGGTATGCAGGTGGTGACAGTGTCTCACTGCATGGGTTGGTTACGACCATTCAGAGCATTCAGGCAGAAGGGCTGTGGCATCCTAGCCAAATGTGGACCGCAGGGGGTGTTGTGGTCTGTCATGGCTTCGTGCAGTGGTGTTATACAGCTCGTCAGGGCTCCATACAAGGGTCGATGCTGCTGGTTGAGGCTCTATGTAGGGTGATCGGTGTAAACGGTCAAGTTTCTGTGAGGGTGGTGGAGCTGGCAGGGGAAAGATGCAGGTGCCCCAAAAGTTTTGAGGTTAGTGGCGCTCAAAGGGATAATAGGGTCTGTCAGCTACGAGGTTGATGCGTGACCAGGTGCAGGGCTTAAGTAATGGCCAGACCTGGCTGATAGGTGTCGCAGTGGCTGAAATGTGGTGTGTCGTTGCCAGGGTCTGCAGCTTTATTGAGATAACGGGTTGCAGCAGCTGTTCTGCTGTCGAGGGTCTCCGCTCTTTTGCAGCCACATGGGGGCCGTCATATTTCTGCACCAGCTGGCAGGGTTTATGGTTGCAGCTGGGCCAAATCAGCAGGTGGTGCTCAAGTAATGTACAGCACATATTAAAATTGGAGGTGAGTGAGTCGCGTCCTGCAGAACAAAAGAAAGGCGCGGCCACCAAACTTAAAGATAAGCAGCAATTATAAACAAGTAGTCCCCAAACCATCACAAAAATACCTATAGCATAAGGAAACTGTAGTTGGCCAGTGTTCCTGATTGAAAAACGGAAGTGATGTATCGGGAGCACCTACCAATGAGGAGCCAGCAAAGAAGAGCCACCCAGAAGGGAACCAATGGCAAGTAGCAGGCAGGATTACACTCCTATTGAGTGATTACAGCAGGTCTTGCAGACAGCGCATGCACGCTGCCTAGGCTCGACCTAAAAATACGAACAATAAAGCTGGACAGAAAAGGGGGATGGGAGAGGAATGGATGAGCTAAGAGGGGGCATCCAAGCAGCAGGAATACTGAAGAGGTGAGATTGAGGAAAGTGATGCACTCCCGTGGAGTGCTAAAACAAAACTGAAAAAATAGAACCCTGATGTCATGATTGAAGGCTACAACTCATCCAGTCAAAGTGATGGTAAAGAAGATATGTTCCAGGGGCAGGACAAAACAAGAATATGAGGTTATCCATTGACTCAGAAGCATCAAACTGAAATAGACACAAAATCCGCTCAGTATTGAGCAAGAGGCTGATTTAAAGCTCAGCTCTATGTAATGTAGACAATATGTCTGTGACAACACTAAGAAAGGAGCATACTTTTGTATCTCATTCATATCTGCACTTGTTTAAAAGTTTAAAGTTCTGTTAACTCAGGAATATAATTTTCCTCTGTGGACATGGGCTAGAATCATCTTCTGCCTTCCACAGCCACTGTGCTATAATTATTGGTAAAATTAACATAGTCTTACAGCATTTTCCGATTTCTTTTCCTCAGTCTTGCTCCTCTGATATGGTTGTTTGTAAATTCATGCTTTCCTCAGATTACCAAACAATTGGGCAGCTAATTTTATCTTCAAGTGATGTATCTGCTTTGTTTTAATTGTGTTTATTTGAGAGCAACACAGATTAGACTGTACATATCTAATAATACAGTTCATAAGAACGTTGGCAGTTTGGGTTGCTATATTTAGAACGCATGATGCCCATACCTGGTATTATATGGAACAAGTAAGGAATTGATTGCATGTTTACTGACTTGTATTCGAATGCAGAGGGTGTCGGCTGAAATGGGTAGCATTGGAAAAGCATTTGGGTAGGGCTTATCAAATGTAATGATTTAATAGCTGGAGAAGAGGGATTAAGGACATCCTTGAAGGTGGGAAGAGTTGGAAGTTGCTTGAATTTCACTGGGGAAGCCTTTGGAATGCAGGGAGAGGATTGAATGGTCTTAGCTTGAATGGGATGCTGAGACGTTTGGAAATGACTATGAGACTTCAGCTATACCTGGGCAAAATTTAAATCATACTGTAAAATTTGCAAAATTCGTGAAATTTTGCATTATACAATTTTATATAATGTTTGTTCTCGGGTTACCATTCCATGCAGACAAATCTAGCCGAAAGAAATTTTGTACTTGAACCAGTGTGCTGTCAGTATTTTGCCTATTGGTTTACAGGCAGTATTCCCTTGAACAAAAAGTCATGCAAGATACCGGCAAAGCAAATGTGGCTCTAAAATGAAAATGCCTAATAATTTTATTATTTTTTAATGAAATTTCACGAAAAACAACTATGCAATATCAAACAGCCGTAACATCAAATGGCAGAGCGCATTGAAACTTATGCTGCTTAGAAGAAAATGCTTTATAGAGATAGGAACGGGTGAGCAGACCTGCCAACTCACACAGTGGCACTGTGACACGGTGCCAAGGAAAACAGCAAACAGTGGATTTCCAGCTCGTTTTCAGAGGCAGTAAGCAGCCGATTCCCATTAGGAGGTGTGAAAACACCCCAGGACATCGGCGACAGCCTCAACAACCCTTTCTTTTTGTTTTTTGAGAGGGGTTGGGGGCTTGGTGAGGGGCAGAGTGCCTCTTAGGTAGCTTTCGGCATGAAGACCTGCCCACTCCAAGGCCCCGCCCCCTACTCACACTGGGAAACTAGTTTGTAAGTTGGCAGGTATAGGTGAGTAAGAATCAATTATGGCTAGTATTTTCCAGCCAGTAAATAGTACATCTGGTATATCTGATTTAACTAGAGTGACATAATCCAGTCAAGTAGTAAATAGAGCAAAGAGTTCAAACCTCCTCCTGGGTATGCAGTTCACAATGGTGCAGCTACCCACAAACCTCACGCCCAGCATGAAGCATGTAGCCATGTTCACACTATTAAGCTTTCATGTCATGTTGACTACATCATTAATTTTCAATATCTAACACTAGAGAAATGTTGGATTTCTGGATAACAAAATCTACCATTGCTCAGACTTGTCTTATACGCAGAAACACACCAAGACTATTCCATCTGCTGGTCTAATGGTTATGTCAACTATGACAGAAGATGTGCAAGCAATTGGTAAAGTCCTTCTTTTAGACACCAATTCATACACCTACTTCTCAATGAATAAGATATAAACAATAAATAAAAGATGCCATAGCACTGGACCCCAATACCTCACGAAAGAATCTCCTTCCACGTCCCCAAGAGAAACCTCCACTCCACCGACCTAGCCCTGGCCAAAATCCCCTGCATCCACAGAGCCAGAATGGGGGGGCAGATCCTTCTCCTACATTGCGGCCAAGACCTGGAACGAACTCCCCCTCAGCATCAGACGAAGCCCTACACTGCAAGCTTTCAGAAAAGACCTCAAGGCCTGGCTCTTCGGATGACCTCAGAGCTGCCCGAACCCCTCTCCCCCCCACCCACCCCGGGCGCCTTAAGACTCTTACGGGTGAGTAGTGCACTCTAAAAATCCTCTGATTGATTGAGCACACAACACATGCAACATATCATCACCAGCTGAATTAGACTCTGGTCTTCAATCAAAACCTCAGAACTCTTTTATAAGTCACCCCCTTACTGCCAAGAGGACTATGAGAACATACCAGTGGAAGACTGTGTGCTATATAAATGCCAATAAATGACATAACATAACATAACAAGCCATGCGGAAGGTACTTTATCGACAATGGAACTAAAATCTGTGGATTCTGCACATTTTATTGGGAATTACCTTTAGCCTGCCATGAACTTTCTGTTTTATCAAAAAAACATTTTTTTTAGGTTATCCTCTACAGTCATTACATGCCGCTAAATGGTTGCTAAAATCCCCACATCAGAATCCGTTACCAACATTGTGTATTTGAATGAACAACAGAAACATGCCAACTGTCAGAAAATAACACAACCAGAAAATACTGAAGACGTGCTGTCTTTGATGCCTTTTACCTACACTATGGTGTATGTCTCCATTTTACTTTATGGTACGCATTCCCTTTTTGCTAATGATTGGCAACTTGATGAGGGTGATAGTTGCAACCAAATTAGAACCAATACACAAATAAAAATTAATGCATATTTTAATGATCTTTATAGCGTTATCACATCTATCAACTTGCTGGTAACAAAACAGTTATAGACACTTAATCATCTCTAGTGTGCTGTCAGTAGAAACAGGGTAAGACATTGAGGTCACAAGCACAACAGCAGAGCAACAACACTGCCCCAAAGAGTTATTTCTGCAAATATATACTCTTACTAATATATACATTTATTCATAAAATAAATAATCATACAAAATTCGTTCGACTTAAGAAATACAAAAAAGGTGACAACCTACTTTGTACATAGCTTTGGACTTTAAGATTTTACAATACGTACATTTTGTAAGGCAATGGATAAGTTGTTAATTTTAGAATATATGGATAATACGGCAGCAAGATGAAAGACAGTAGCATTAGTGTGGCTCAACAGCGAGGCAAGGTCTGATAAAAAAAAAAAACAGTTTATTCTGGAAAAGGGTGATATTTTGCTTGTAATTAAATATTACTGTAATAGATGCATGGATGGTATTTCCTCATAATTTGATTGGCTGGAATACAGCGCGTCTTCATATATACATTGTTTACATTAAATAACACTTTATGTTTATGTCCATTTTTGATAGTTTACAATAGCCATTGGTGCAGTGCCTTCAGGTTGAAGATATACCGACTGGTGGGTGTTAGCTTGCAATCCAATGCCATTTCAGGGAAACTGAAGTTGCTCTTATTAATGCAACTCATATAACTTGTTGCCAGTCCAGTGTTTTTCATGGGTTTCCTGTTCTTAACTGTAGAAGTTTTACAATGAAAACTAGTGACATGCTTGCAATGCCTACCAATATAATTCAATACTTTTATGGCATGCCTTTATTCTGTGAATATGTATCTCAAAAGGTGAATTCGTACACAACTTCACATCTGTTATTTTCTCTTAAAAAAACTAACGTCTACATTTCTTTCATAGAAAGAAAACAATAATGTTTGTATAGCTATAAGTTGGATAGCAGCATTTCAGTTTTAGTGTGCTCTACTTTTGAATAACGTGCTAGGTGATGTGTGGTAAGATGTTTTCCAACTATCTCCTAAGTGTTGCACAAATGCATGTCGTGAGATAAGCAGGTAGCTCGAGGATTCATGGATGTAAGTCTGCCCAGTTAGGTTTCCCTCTTGCGTTGTCATTGGGCGCTAAGACTAGTGCTTTAACATTTCGGCTCCCAGAGGAGTGGAACTCTCCCGAGTGCAGTCTAACTTTGCTCAGGTTTCACCTAGACACATGACTCCTCCCATTTACATTGTGTTCTTTGATTCGTCGATTTTGTAGCGAGTATCTATCCAAAGCTCCACAATAAAGTCACAAAAACAATATGAAGCACACACATTACGAGATTGTGATAGTTGAAGTTATTCACAAAGATTTGACTGGGAAGAGAGGTTTTTGGACAAAGTTAGAAAGAAGACGGAAAGACACCAAATTTTGGGGAAAAAATTTAAAGAGAAGGCAAGCATGGGAGTTGACACTTGGTGAGCAGTTAATGGGAAGGGCAGATGGGACGTTTCAGAGGTCAGAAAGCTGAGCCTTGGCAAGCCATGGCCATCTTTTTATATTTTATCAGCACATAATACATGGAGACGTGAGGAATTCGGACTTAGAATGAAAAACGTTTGGCCCCCACAATGAAAAACTTAGTTACTAGAACAAATCACTTCCTACGGTCAATTTGGGGCCAAACACCGTCGAGTCTCTATCGACATGGCTCTTCCATACAAAGGATTGATTCTCTGAACTAAATGGGGTACACATAGAAGTACTCTGGAATCCCTCAATACCCTAATACACTAAGATGGGAATTTAGTTTGTAGAGTCAATGTAATACTGATAAAATTCAAATGTACATGGATTTCTCATCTGAGCCAACACAGAGCATTTACAATAGGCACATATGTCTTGTATGGACCTGTTTGGCAGTAAAAGTCATTATTTTGTTTATTATAAGTCTTAGCAATGCAGACTAGAGCTAGAGAGTTAACACAAGCATAATTTTGAAATGTTTGGCTACCCTATGCTGTGTTGAGAAAGAGTGTCAAAGCCAAGTAATTATCAATGTAACATTTCTGTTGACACACCAACATGTTGTTAGCACCCAGTATTTCTTTGGCTTATATATGGTAGCTACTGTTAGTAGAACAGGACAGTCTTCACCATGCCGATCAATATTCATGATTACAGTCACTATACAGAATGGGAAACAACAGCTGTCCAAACCTATCTCCAATACTACGGTGGAAGACATTTCACCATATCCATTATATAATACTGTACAATACAACAAAGCATGATTTCTGTTAGCCATTTTGTTTTTATCTTTCAGGAAATTTCCTTGCTATTTCAGTGAATTGCGCCTGGCCTATTCGCATGTTTCTACGGAAGGTCAGTGAATGCATGCTCCAATTTCAGGAAACATTAAGCTTGTTTGTGGGATTAGGGCCCTTTTGCACAAATATGCACGTGTGTGCATAATACAGATTTTCATTTAAAGCTGACTTGGTTGGCAGAGGTTTTTTAAAAGATGTGGTGGATGACTGGGAAAAAAGTCTTTTTATTTTTTACCCAGCATAATCAACTTTTTATGTGGGCCTGTGAACTGTGTGTAACCCGCAGATCACTGTTTAGGTCTGGGGAGGTGGTCTCAAACTTTCATACTCCTAAAGTGGCTACGTGAGTGCCATTTTGGTGTAGAATAACACTACAGAATATAAACTGGGCCAGGAGATGTCACGTATTCTGTGGGGTTTTAAATAGATGACCTATGGTACACACAGATTTCAGCAGTGGGCAGTCTTCCCACTGCACTATTCTAAAGGTTTAGCTTTCCTGAAAACAAGTAACTAAAAAAAACTCATTTAAGGCTTTGTGGGCCGGCCTTCCCGATTTCGAGTTTCCCGTCTAACGGGAAGCCAATATTCTCAGAAAGTGCTTCTGCTGACATGGCAGCACTGCCATATCATGGAGATCCTGTCCGCAGTTCTGTGTATTTCAGAAACAAACTCCCCAAAATACAATGCTCTTAATGTGTTGGAGATTTGTCCAAATATCTGTGTGGGTGGGGGATTGTTGTTGTTTTTTTCTGCTGGGACTATCATGCCTTGCATGGAGAGCCGCATCAGGAAATAATTGCATTAGAAGGCAGAGTTACATAAGGATGGCCTTCTGGTGCAATGGACCTGGCAGTACTCTGGAAGGTTGCCCATCACAAAGAGGTTTCCAAAAGTTTTGCTGACTGGGTCATCAGAAATTAAGCAGTTCTGCTGAATTTAAATTAGCCTTGGGGGTGTGATGGAAGAGGTGTGTGATCGAGAATTCCATAACTTTGGGGAAATCTCCATTTACCTACCACCTCTAAATCAAGTCTGTAATGTTAAGGCAATCTGGAGGAGGCTTTTGAATATTGTATCCATGTCTGAGGAAGTGCCACGTTGTTTCCTTTTTATGACAGGTGGGTTTCACAGGAAGAGGAAATATATCTTGGTATTGAGAGATTTCTATCACCTTTACCACTCACTCAGCCTCCAGTCCATCCTTGCTGCCTTGGGGTTCTGCCTTTGAAATTGTATTTATTGTATTTTTGGTGGTAGACACACAGGACCGGATTTCACTTTAACATCCACATCTACTTTAGTACCTGGCCTGGTTGTCAACCCTTTTATATGCAATGTGTCTAAATATATTTTTAACAGAACTAGATGTTGATACAAAGATGAAGCTTTGATACCCATGATGATGTATTGCTTCAGAAGGGTATACTATTTAAAAACCATAGTATGTTTTGATGTTCAAGGAAATTGTGACAAGGGACCTTCTCAAACAAAAAAGAGATGACCTACTGCACCAAAAAGACATTCCTGAACAGATATTGTGGCCCTTCATCCTCTGGCAGTTGATATGCCCATTGATGGGAAGTCTGCGATTGTGGTGAGGTGAGATAGGTTGGTCCACTGTTACTCTACACCCTGCAGAGTGCAGGATTTGTGTTGGGGAGAAATGAACTAAGTACAGTTTCCAACTATTCAATATTCAACATGAAAGCCTATCATTCCGTCCCTGCAAGGCATTGCATCAGTATTGTGTTAGAGTACGAGTATCACCTCTCACTGCATACAATGTTACCCAACATATGGTACTCATCTGGAGATGCTCTTGCCCTTTTTAAAAGGCATTTGTTCACTACTGATATTTAATTAACGCACACGGTGACTTGTACGTTTATTTCAGTGAACATAAGCCGGGATTGGCCACTTGGAGAAAAGTGATATACATATTATGTGTTTTTCAGTCCATTTGGGCTAATGTGCTTTACAGTAGTCATGGAAATGTTAACATTTGTAAGTAAAATAAGCGAACACCCACATATCTCGACTGCAGAAAATAATGTGTTGGCACCTACAGCACATGGAGTATCCCTAAGCCTTTATGGTCCATATTGTCTTGAGAACTGATCCATCTTCTAGTGGTTATGCATCCTTGTAGCAGAGCTCATGGTCCATGCTCCTGTGAGGTTTAGGAAAGCCTCTTCTGGGATAATGCTGCTTATTGATCATACACAGATATGAACCCAATACTCCTCCATCAATGTTAGTTCAAACGTTTGACATGGTTTCTGTGGTGCATTGGTTGATCTGCTTTATTTTTCGCGTTTGCTTTGTGTGCTGTCAGGATATGACTGTCACCATGGCGCAAGTCATCAGAGCTTACTTCACAGCCCCTGCCTCTTCACACAGTGTTGACAATGAGGAAAAAGAAAATGCTTCATTCCTGAAAATTAGCGCCACCGCCTGAAAGGTTCATGATGACTTGCAAATAGACCGCAACGTTGCAATGGGATAAAATGTTTTATGTAGTGTTACACGATTGCCGGATTAGCATTCAGCTGCATCTCACACTATTCAGGAAGTCCTATACTATCCAAACAAGTTGAGCCTTTTTCACCACCAAAAAAGAGCTTTGTCACAAACGTATCTCAGAACATTGAGTCACTGTAGAAAAGCAGTTGTAGGATTTTCAGCCTATTTACACGTGTGAACATCGTACACTCGTACACATTCCTGGCAGCTCACATAGCAGCACCAGTGGAAGATGCAGTGGCACTTTTCTTTCCTCTTTTCAGTCCGTGTGTTGTGTCCACGTCCACAGCACAGAAGATCGCAGCCATCGATTCCATGAGACGACACATTACAAATCCTGTCACGGGTGCCGAAGGACCCTGTCTCGGGGTTTGGCTCGCAAAAATTGGGGGAGCTTTCATAATAAACCAAATCTCTTTCAGTTGGTGGCTTGAAGAAAGTGTACTTGGGCCGGAGGGTCTCAACCCAGCCACGGGATTCTCGATGCTTCTCCACAACCATTTCGGAGGCACTGTCGTATTTGTCCTTGAGGTAGTCACCGATGACTCTGAAGTCTGGCTGCGACCACCAACAGGTCTTCACCTCACAGCTTCCAGATAGCCCATGACATTTGCACTTAAGGTGCATATGATCAATGATTGACTAAAAGATAGAAAAAAAACAATTGTAGTTAATACTTTGCTCTAGGAAGTTGTTTTAGAGTATTGTAAGCCGACATTCCAGAGGCAACAAAACTGCATGCAAAGTAATTCAGTTTATAAATATTTTGTTCTTATTTTGCTACATTGCGATATTTAACTAAGAGAGTAGAATTAAACCAAAATCCAGTTGTATGTCACAATATTCAGGTCAATAACACTGACTGCAAATACATTGACTCCAGTGTATCGTCAAGATAAGAATATAAATGGAAGCATGGATCTCCTATTCTAACTCCACATCTACTTACCTTGACGAAATAGCGGAAGTGGCTATTGCGGAGTCGATATATGTGCATGTCTATATTGAAACTTCGACATCACAAGTCCCCCCCCCCCTTTAAAATATCTATAGTTTAAGGAATTAGTCTGACATGAAACTGTCACTTACTCCACCATAGAAGAAATCCAAAGACATGCTTATTGTGACAATCTCCCAACCCATCTTCCAATTCCTCTGTATATCAGTCCACTTATAGCAATAATTCAGAAATAACAGCAACTACTAAATGTGCAGTGTTAAAACTACATCCAAATATATTAACACCACTATAAGAAATATTGATAGTTCGAGAAAATGTTGGATTATAACTCTTGACAAAGGACTCTGAGCACTATACAGTGAAAGCTGGTAAGAGCACCATTCTATTTATGTAGGCCCTAAAAAGTAATCTCTTGCAAGATGATAAAAAATATAAAAGTCACCAATGCCTTGTCATAATATGCTACTATTTCGCAACCGAGCCTTAATGCTGTATCCATTTTATTTTTGGTGATGCAAACTATGGCATGCCTCAATGAGATTGCTAGAGGGTGAATGCATTGGCCTTACAACAGCAAAGAGTGGCATAAAGGCTATTGGCCAATCATCTCACTCCTTTGCAAACTATCAGGCACCACAAACTGCATCCTAAGGAGCCATGTTGGGACGGTGTTGATTTATTGCAAGGCATTATGAAAGAGGGTGGAATTAACTTCCTTTTAAACTTAAAGGGATTCAAACCCTTCATGTTTCATGGTCGTGTCATTACCGTTCGTCCAGCCTCATTGTTGTGCCTGTTCATGGCAGAACGAGCATCAGGCCTGTTCTCTCGGGCATCCGCAAACTCTCGCGACACCATGCTCCCAAACTCCACATCCTCACTGCAGCCTCCCCACTTCCAGCCTTCGCCCGGGGGGCCCTTGTGCCGCGTGTCACACCCACAGATAGTGGCTGATCCCTCAGCGCAGGAACGGGTCACAGCGAATGCCACGCCAGCAGATGCAATTGCATGGACAAAGGCAGACTCTCTTGTGGCTGCAAATACAAACAGAGAGAGTTAAGTCTGGGGCTGGAAGATTTTCTGAATAATCAATATCACAAAAAAGTCTGATTTCAAAATTAGATTCAATTATTCAAGCTCCAAAAGCTACCGAGACTGTAGACCAAAATAGAAAACATTTTTTTCAAATGATTGCTATACCTCTGGACGAGGTCTTGACTGCAAGCACCAGATTTTGTTTACTTATAGATGTTCGTAGACAAGGTCTGCAAGGCCTGCAAGGCCCTTCTACTACTAGACTCTAGTTAGATGTTTCACTCATGTTACCTATACTCACCTTAGCCCGTCCCAGACATGTCTTTTGCATTACCTGCTTGTTGCTAGGTATTTCCCAAATTCGTATAATTTCCATTGTGGAAATTATGTAAAATTACCCCAAAAATTATGTGAAATTACATGAAATGCCAATTCGGTATTTTGCAATATTGATAACTGCAAAATGTTTCCTTTCATGCACTTGGATGCGAGGGCACATTTTGTGCTATACAAAATGTGTGCAAAATCGCAAGTGATATGAACAGCGCTTATATTTTATTTGGTGGCGTTGCTCCCGAGCTCCTGTGATAATTGTTTTACCCAAACGATTTCTCATTCTTGGGCATTTCGCCTAACAAGCATAATGCGAAATGCTGGAAATTATGCAAGATTATGCAAGTGTAATTGAAATTTCGCCAGGGGTCTACTTTTTACCTGTAATGCCGATTGGAATGGCGTTTCAATCAGTTACCATTCTTTCCGCAAATATACATTTTCTCTTGCTGCTAGTGGAACTTCACCCTACACATCTGATCTTCTGGCCCACTGAACATGCTTGGCTCCTCCACTTTATTTTTAACCCTTGAAGTTCTGTATCGAAGTTCTGTATCGTTTCTCTTCTCATACCATAACAAATGAATACCTTTATTAAACGTCTAATGCAGGCCTTGCACCTTCTGAATTCTTATCCTTAGGTCTGTCTGTCATCGGTGCATAAACTTTTTGAAAGGCGACCTTGAGAGGAGTTTTCAGTAGATCTTTAACCAAGAAAGGGAATCTGTAATTTATATTTCAGTGCCCTGGGTGTAGGGATTGGTTTGCATAAAACTGGTTTCAGCTCTCTCCATAAAATGAAACATGCCATGGTTAATTTGTGCAGGGGGTTGCAGATAGTTGACTGCAGTAGTTTTGGAGCCCAGGGGCCCTATTATGTAAAGGGGGCACTTTCCCTATTTGCGCCTGGCGCACCTTAAAACAGGAGCGCCAGGCGAAAACAGGGAAAGAGCGCCCTATTACATGGAATGCGCTGCCCCCAGGGCAGCCACGAACTCGCTCTGCCCTGGGGTCAGTGCATTCCTGTGAAAAACGGAGCAGCTGCTTTGAAGCCGCTTCGTGCTTTCACAGTGCAGGCGGCACCTGCCTGCACTTTTAAAGGGGCTTAGAGACCCCCTTGCAGATGGGTGCAGTCAGTGACTGCACCCGCCTACAAAGGGATGTCTCTGGGGTCATGGGATCCCATTTACCCCCTTCAGAGGGCTGCCATCAGAGGGTGCACTCACAGTGCGCTACCTTTTAGATGGCGCACTGTCAGTGCGCCTCCTGACAGCTTCTTTGCCTCTGCACCCGTGTCTGTAAGCCACACAGAGGCAAAGAGATTCCATCATTTGCATGGGGCATGCCCCCACGCAAATGAGGGAACGCCCCCTGAAGATAGTGCTGGCGCTTTATGTGTGCCAGCGTTTTTGGTATTACAGAAGGGGCCGCACAAGCGCCTGCGGCCCCTTCTGTAATACCAAAGTGCCTCGGAGCCCCGCAAAGCGGGCGCAAATGCTTGTTGTGCCCTCGGGGTACTTATGTAATAGGGCCCCATGACTTACTTTCATCAGGAGACTTTGGTCCAAAGCAAGAGAGTGGAAGTCAAAAAAGAGAGAATGAAAGTGGAAGAAAGATAGGAAAACAGGGAGAAAGGAATGATGAAAAAGCACTAGCAAGAGTGAGATAGAGACAAGAAATGTAGGGTGATGGAAAAAGTAGCATGAGATGGGCTCAAGGCTAGTCAACCTCGCTATTTAGCAACCCTGGCATTCTCTAGTGCTGGCAACGGGTTCCTAAGAAAAGTTTTGGGTCTCTGCATTTATTTGATCTATTTCTTTGCTTTTACTTATTAAGCACTTCAACCATGAAGGGCTCATTTCATCTCCTTTAAAATTTGATCACAAAATTCTATTAACCATCTGGTTTATTATTTGTGCCAATTCTGTGTTATTAGCAGTAGCAGAAAAGAGGCATTTCTATGTACCTTTCAGTAGACAATGATAACTATGTATTTAATTCAATTTTAGAAAACGAATTCACAGATTCTGATATTTCATTCCTGATAGAGAATATCTGATTGTTTAATCCAGCCCTTTGAGGTATCCAAAAGGCTAAACATGGCACATTATAAAAGTCCAAAAGTAAATGAAATTAATCATAAATACGGCTCCCAGTTTTCCGTTTTTACTGATTTTTATAGATAAATACAGACAGAAAACAATGTGCTTCCTGTCCGTATTTATTTTTAAATGTAGAAAAATACAGAAAATTGTGCTTCTTCTGAGTGTCTCTCAATGTCTCTCAATGTGGAGAAGTGTGGCTCAATGGTTAGAGCGGCAGACCCTGATGCAGAGATCTGGCCCGGGACCAGGGTTCAATTCCCACCTCGGCGGGTCTTGGGCTCAATTTCCTCGGACCTGATAATTCTCGCCTCAGTGCCTATTCTAATCATGGGTCCCACTCTGCAACTCTGGGCAATAGCTTGCTTAATCGCCCCAACAGCGCTGGGATGCCTGGCTTCACCCAGGGGGTGCCCAGGAGTGGACATTTCACAGGGAAAAGCCAGGAAGGGTTCCACAGCGGTATGCATACAGTGCCTGGACACCCCTTTGGGGGGTATGGGTGCACTTTACAAGTACAAATTTCATTTTCATTTCATTTCAATGCTGTCCTTCATGTATTCCAGGCCAACAGCTGATCACACACACAGCATGGGGAGGTAAAAAATGGGATGAGATGTCCTTAACTATCGGCATAGTGAAACATAAATGTGTATATAATGCTAATATTACCTGCGGTTGTAGTGTTTTGTTATTTTTGCCTGCATAACTTGCTAAATGTGACAGGCATCAAAGTAAAAGTGCAATTTTATCAGTTAAATAAATGTGGAAATACACCATTTTACAATTCCATTTGCTCTCAAAACACAAACTAAATGTGGATAAATACCAATAAGTTGGGTAAAAAATAAATATGGACAAATACAGACGGAAATGTTTAAAAAATAAATACCATAAAACCGGGAGCCCCAATCATAAATAAGTATTACTCCTTGCCTGCCATCAATATAAAGCTGAAAAAGTTGAGTATCATTGAGTAACAGTTTTAGCTCTGCTTGCTTGCATATAAAAATATCCACTTCAACAATAATGACCTCCATATGCAGGATATTGACTACCAGCCATCATGAACATATAAAGGGAAGAAGAGATTTACTTTTCTTATCTCTTAACACATTTATTTAACTTGACAACATGTTCGTAGTTAATATTGTATAGTGATATAAGTGCAGGTCGACATTTAAAACTTGACCTTCAGATAGACTATCCTCTTGTATGCATACATCGCATCCATGTGAAACAGGAATCACAAAGATCTATAGCACTTGACTGTAGGGCTTTACGGTGACCTGTGTAGTGGCTAGTGAATCCTCCACTTTAGCAGCTTAAGAAGGAGCCGCCTCTGGGACCAATGGACTGGTGGACTGTGCCCCACTAAAACAATAATAAGCTGTTTATGGGCCTTTTCTGTCGGCACTGAAATATCACTGCTAGGGAAAGCTATGCCCGAGTGTTATGAACGATATGCATATTAAGGGAAACAAAGAAATAGTAATGATGAAAAAAGAAAGTATGAGAGAGGAAAGTAAGAAAGTAAAAAGCATGGATGATAAAAAAAATGGATGCATCGATAGAAATGGGAAAGAAAGAATAGGAGGAAGAAGGAATGGTGAAAGGAAAGACAGAAACATGAAAGAAAGACAAAAAAGGTGTCTTTTTTTTTAAAGAAAACGTGAAAGGAAGGATATAAGAATGAATAAGGGTGAAAAGATGGATGAAAGGGTGGATGAAAGAGTAAAAGGGTCGATAGGAGAAAGTGTGAATGAATGGAAGGGTGGAGGAATGGACAAATGGGTGAAAGTATTGTGGATGGAAGCGTGAAAGCATGGGTTCACGCATGTACTAATTGGTGGATAGGTGAAAGGCTGGATGTATACCTGATAGGTTAAAAGGACGAATTGCTGGATAGGAGGATGGATGAGTAGGCAATATGGATAAATGGAGGGGCGAAAGGATGGATCGATTGATAGAAGGAGGATGAAAGGTTGAGGAAAATCTTCTGAGTCGTGTTTCCATGTTATACATGCTGTGTGTGATTAGTGGTTTGGTTCAAGTGAGTGGTTATTTACATTTTCAAGCTACTCCCTTGGACTTCCCTCTTGATACAAACACATATTTTCTCAGTGTGTCTCGGACCTCTTTGAAATATTCACCCGTTTTTGTTTCCATCCCATCTTCTAAGAAGTGACTCCCTAGAACCTGTCATTCAGCCAGTGCATCATTTTGGTGGTCTAATCATTTTGGTGGTTTAATCTGATGGTCATCTCTTTAACCTCTTAGGCATTTGACCTCTAGAAATAGGCACTGGATTCCAGATAGAAGTAACACACCTCTCTTTGTCTAGGGGATGTGGCTCTTATTGTGCTGCCCAGCATGCCTCTGGCTGTCTCAAAGTGATATTATTGTAGGAACACCACAATAAACAATAGTCACATTGGAAGCCTGTCTACTCTGACAACCAGTCAAGGTGAATTGATATATCTAGCCACAGCATAGGAATTTTTTTGTAGTCTTTATTTTGAATTCAGAAATATAATGTACCAAATACAGGCTCAACTGAGCATTGCCTTGGGATATTGCAAAATATAACAATAACAATAGCCGGAGAGTAATCAAGACAATACCCCAGCATTCCAGCTGGCAAATATGCTCAAAATAGAGGAAAAAATGCAATGGGTGTGGAAAGGGTGGGGGAGGAAACAAAAACAGGGAATTGGGTGGGACAGTAGGGGGAGGGGTGGAGTGGCAGACCCTCCGCGCTGGAGATATTGGGGGAAGGATAAGAAGAAGAAGGAAGACGGGAGTCCCCGGGGGCACAGGGTGTCTCATGGGCACCTCCCCTTGCAGGAAGGGATCGAGAGACAAGGCACACCCAAGGTTCGAGGTGATCGGTTCAATCTTTAATCTACATATACTTACTTCCTTTATGCATCTATAAACTTTCCATGTACTTATGGATCTATATATTTATTACTTTTTCTAATTCAGCATATCCAATGCACTACTCTATTTCTTACCCTATACCTCTCTCAATATATCTTCTACCTCAACTCTCTGACTCATCTTCAACATCTTTCTACTACTCTTTCCAATGCACTACCCTATTCCTCACCCTATACCTCTATCAATATATCCTCTACATCCACTCTCTCATTCATCTCAAACCCCATAGCACTTATGACCCCCAAAATAGCCCTTTCTAGACTCTCCCCTACTCTACCCCTCCTTGCACCATCTGACACCTTTTTTACTATACTGATCCCCCAAAACAAGCCTTTCTAAACTCTTCCCTCTGACTCTTCCCCTCCACATTCCTTTTTACTCATCCCAAGCCTCCCACTACTGCTATGACGTCCAAAAAAAAAAAAAAAAATCTCTAAATTCTTCACTCTTCTATCCCTCCACTATCCTTTTCAATCAAAATAACAGACTAACATGTCCACTTATCAAATTTCATATTTCACTATACTAATTCACCACTAATCCTTTATGGGTTCCGAGTAGCGTGCTACTCGCCGAAAAAAGCGCTTCAACGCCTCATTAGGGGTAGCAAGCACTATATAAATGCAACCCTTTTTCCCTCTTCTATCCCTCCGGTATCCTTCTCAATCCAAATAACTGACTAATATCCACCACTCAAATTACTTTCATATTTCACCTTACTAATTCACCACTAATCCTTTATGGGTTCCGGAGTAGCGTGCTACTCGCCGAAAAAGCGCTTCAACACCCCATCAGGGGTAAAAAGTGCTATATATTTATGCAAACCTCTTTCCCTCTTCTATCCCTCTGCTACTCTTCTCAATCCAAATAACCGACTAATATATCATCCACCATTCAAATTACTTTCATATTTCACTATACTAATTCAACACTAATCCTTTAATGGGTTCCGGAGTAGCGTGCTACTCGCCAAAAAAGCACTTCAACACCCCAACAGGGGTAACGAGCGCTATATAAATGCAAACCTTTTTTTCCTCCTCTATCCCTCCGCTATCCTTCTCAATCCAAATAACTGATTAATATCCACCACTCAAATTACTTTCATATTTCACTATACTAATTCAACACTAATCCTTCTTGGGTTCTGGAGTAGCGTGCTACTCGCCGAAAAAGCGCTTTGACGCCTCGTATGGGGTAGTAAGCGCTATATAAATGCAATTACAATACAATACAATACAATAGGGATGTGATCTCAGCAGAGGTGATCCATAGTGGCCTAAGAGGAGATGTAGGGGGGTGAAGGGTGCAGCTGCAAGAATACTTTTGCAAAAGGCTCTGGCGACCCTCCAGAGATATATGGGGAGGTGATGGGTGTACTGTTGGGAAATCGGGACCAGGTCAAATCCAGGGCACCCATGTTCATCTTCATCCCAGTCAAGCATCTGCAGTCTGGAACGGGTCCCACACCTGTTGATAGGCGTTCAATCTATTGGCTAGTGTGTAAATGAGCTTTTCATAGGATGCCACCTTAAATATTTCCGTAAGCCATATTGCACAGGTTGTGAGCAGCAATGCCTTAGTATGCATAGTTCGACCTCAGTTAATGACATGGTAAAGAAACAATGCTTGTGATTGGACACTGAAGGGACAGAGTTCGGCCTAACGCAGCCATCACTGCCATCCATAGCCCCTGGATTTCCGGGCAGTCATTCAAGATGTGCAATGTGTCGCATCCTGGAAGATCACGTCAACAACAGGGCAAGTGGTTTTAAAGGCCAGCATGTTCTAATTTTGAAGGCATCCAGTACCAATTATGCACCGTTTTGAAGAGGCAAAACGTTCATCCTGAACTCCCACACACCACGGTCCAGGCTTTCCAGGACCTCTGTCCAGTCCTCCTCATCATCATGTTGTACCTACAGGCACGCTCACCATAGAGTATGTTGTAGGTGCAACAGGGGTAGGGAGTACTTATGTCGTACCATTTGGTTGCACAGACCCGACATCACTCAGCAGTAACGGCCCCACACTCGCAAATAGGTAACAATGAGGGTGGGTGCCAAAGTCCCCAGAGGTGCACCCAGACTGCTGTAGAGACAGTGGCGGAGTTGTAGGTATCACCAGTGCTGATGGAGGGGCAGATGGAATTTGTCTCTCAGTACAATTCTTGTGACGGAGGTGCCAAGTTCAGAGTTCCGGTCTTCAGCGGCTGCCATGCATGACTCCAATGCAGTGAGGTGAGTTTCCATACCATCCAGTCGTCCTTGGAAGGCCCCAATGTCACACCTGATGGATTTCGTTTCTGAGGTGAGATCTGTGATCTTGGCATCCATTAGTTCGAGTTTGTGGAACATCGCTGTGATTTCCTGCAGGATTCAGTCCACCAGGTCATCCAATCGTCCGGGCGGCGCAGAATGGTGGGGTCTTCTAAAGGGCTACAGCCTCTGTGAAGAGCACCTGGGGGGACGCTTTCCCAAAGGCCATGGACAGGGTCAGGTATGAGGGTAAGGTTCAGCTCAGAAAGCTAGGCCCTGTAGGGCTGCAAGGACTGCGAAGGGTAGCCCAGGGGGTCCCAGGGAGACAAGTTCTCTGGTTGGGGTCGGAAGCAGATCCTGGTGCTCTGGTGGATGAGAGGGAAGGACGGTGGGAGTGCTTTCTTAGGCTGGTCGGATGCAGTCTGGTGGCTTATGGAGTAATGGGGGCAGGGAGGCCTCAGGGTCGAGAGAAAGCAAGAGCAGAAAGTCATCTACAGAGAGCTGTCCCTCTGCAGGGCATGCCCCGTGAGGCGCCAGAGAAAATATGCAATCCAGCTGGTCGAAACAGGCAATCTGGGTAGGCCCTTCCTCTATATTCTGGCCTGAAGGACAGCCCTTCCCTCTGTTCCAGGCCCTGTCTAAGAGGGCACAGGCCCATGGCATCCAGTTCGTGCCACTGTATCCACGTTCATGGGCATGCCACTAGATTGAACAGGGGAATTCCAAGTCACTGGCAGGAGGTGCGGTATAGACTGAGCAGTCCCCAGGCTGGGGCACATAGCCTTTAAGGTCAAAAGAATGTAACCACCCTCTGTGAGCTGGGGACCAACATCTGCTGCGAATGGGAGAGGTGGGTTTTTCTCCAACTAGCAGATGAGGCAGGGGCGAAGGAGTATGAGGGGCCCCTGACTGTTGCTGAGCCTCCTTCAGGTCCGGAGGTTGGGCGGTGCAATTTTCTGCTTGTCAATGCTGTCGTGTCGACGGGAGTCTATAGCAGGCACTGTGTGGGAGCTGGTTGCTGAAAATGGGGGGTCACTCACCCTGCCGAGCAGAGGATGGAGGTTGGGCCCACTTCCAAAGGGTTACCTCTGTGCCAGCTCCCCCTATGAAATTGTTGCCTCACAGTCCGTGGTCAGCTAGGCCCGCCATCTCTGTGATCCCTCGGGGCTAAGAAGAGGCTGCTGGGGCTGTCCGGCAGTGCCCTGGATAATGTGGGTCAGGACGCAGAGCTGAGCTCGGGTGAATGCTACCTGGATGGTGCAGCAGGGTCCCCGGAAATCTGCAGCAGTTGGGAGCACTGTTGTTAGGCGGCCATTTTTGTCGGCGGCTAAGCTCTACCCCCACAGCAGAAGAGTGTAATTGTCTTAGAGGCATAACAACCGAACATCCTCATTGTGAAATATGTCCAGTAGAACTATTGTGTTATAAATAATATTTATTAGGGCAACGGTTGTGAAGGAGGTATCTGCTACAAGAAGGTGTTCTCACTGGGTAAGGATTGTCCACGTCCTGGATGGGTTTGTAGGGAAATTGCAAGTTTTTTGACAAATTAGGGTCTCTGTATGGCTATCAGGGTTGGGTTGCACTCAGAGTATGTTTCTATAATAGATGCATGGTTCCAGTGGCTGAGCAAGGTGTCAAGGGCATTAATGCAAGCAAGGAAAATGGACTCACAATTTCATGGTTTCCTAGTGAAAAACAGCCATAATTGAGTGCAGTGGTCCCCTCATCCATCTGGAGTCTTGTGCCACTGCAGCTGCTGCACTATTGATACCTATTTCCCCGCATGAATCTGGGATGAGAGTAGTGCTTGGTGGAGGAGTGGAACTGTCTTCATCTTTATTTCCAGGCCAGAAATTCGAAGTTGCACACATTCACTCTATATAAAATGTATAAATAAATAAATTCATAAACTGGTTGATTCACTCAACCTTTGAACCTTCTGAGGTTATTAAAAAAGAGTACCATTGATTTAGGTAACAATAAGATACCCCTCTAGATGAACATGCACTTTAAAAATGTGTCATTTTATTTTGTTATGTTATGTAAGTAACCAAAAAGAAGAAGAGTAAGCTATCTCACCAGGATCACACAGTGAGTCTATTGTGGAATGGGGTGAGATTGGTAATGAGTCAACATACTAATAAGTTTCACTGCGACACCTTTCATTCCTAAAAAAATACGCTACCTTTTGACTTCTCCTCCATATCACTATGAACTGAAATGTTATCACAAAACGTGCATCCCCTCTTTGATGTGCCAGTTTTAAGTGAATTCTGTTAGTTGATAAAACTTGTTTATAAAGCTGATAGAGGCCTGTATTTCAGACCCAATGAGGGTTTTTGTGTTTCCCAATAGAATAAAGATTTCAGAGACAAATATTAGGAGGCATACATAACAAGCATTGGCAAAGCCAGTAGATGTTGCCTTTGGGACGTATTGCCTTTGACAATGTTTTTTAGCCACACAATACAGCCACCTCGATGCTGTGCAGCATGGCTAAAGAAAACAAACAGAAAAGGTGCTATGGCGGTGATATAATTTTATAGGCATGTGCACCACCCATGTGCGCACCTACAAAATGACACAAGTTTTTTATTTACTTAGTTGTATGGGTACATTAAAAAAGCTTTATTTTCAAGCGTGGGAGTGGGAGCAACACAGACAGAGCGGGTTGGGGAAGCATTGCAGATTGTGGATGAGGGATGCATCACAAAGGATGTTGGTGGGGAGAAAAAACACAGAGTGCATGGGTGGGGGAAACAACATGGAGGACACGGGTGGCAGGAAGCTAGAAGAAGAGCAGGGGAATGGAAGCAACACAGAGGTTAGAGGTGGTGGGAAAAAAAAACGGGTGACAAAGAGAAATGTGGAATGGGTCAGGAGAAGCACACTAGCAAGAAAGCAACGTGGAGGAGAGGTACACAAGGGTGAATCAACATGGAGTCAACACTGGCGACAGAGTTGCATGGAGTGTGGCCTGGGGAGAAACGTACATGAGAGATACCGCTGGAGAACACATGCACACTCATGGAATGCTTAACCCAAAGGAAAAAAAGTAGTGCTTGAAAAGCAAGCAGTGGAAGGGCACAAGTAATACATCCATGCTCCAGGAGAGGGACAAACACATGAACAGGAAGTAAGCCCACACAAGCTAACAATAACTAAAAACCAAGCACATGGAAGTGACAGTAAAGCCTACCAAGGGTAAGCAATGGGGGATGGTCTAGGCCCAGTGAAGCTGCTCATAGGTTTTTTCACCAGCACTGTCTGGTAAGCAAGACTTTAAAAAACATTTGTTTAAAGAGCTCTACCTCCAGGCACTTGACAGATTCAAGAATTTAAACCTGTTAGCAAAGAATAAAGGAAGATGTTGGGGTTTGATTGATTCATTCAATTTCCTACTAGCAATGAAGAAAGAAGACATGGTACGGAGGCCTTTAGGAGACAAAAGTAAACCTAGGACAAGGGATTATGATATGAGACTGAGAGTAGAAATGATTATTTCAGAATTTGGAGTAGCATAAATGATATGTTTTAATGGAAAAGGTTGCAAAAGCATGCAGCAGTCACTCAGTTGAAGTTGTGGAAGCCAAAAGCATTCAATACATTCAACCCCCACCCCTGCAATGGATGTGAGAATGAGATAGTACTAAACAAGAAGGGCAAAGATGTAGAGCGAGTAAATGTATCAAGGGAAGATACAAATAAGCAGACTGCATGATCCTTGATCTTATCAGCAATCCAATGCTGCGTTCCTATAAAGAAGGCATAGATCTGCGCAGTCTAACAGTGGCATCTTGGGAACAGTTTACGATAAAACATTGAGCTAGGGTAAAATATAAGACTGCAACATCCATGCTTTGGAAGCAATTTCTGACACATCATGGTGAAAAATTGCAGCCTCCTAATTTACTTGGTCTGTTCATAACAAAGTGCATTTTGTATCTTCTCTGGTTTGAGCCTACCTCAGAGAGATGTAGTGTGTTTTAGGATTTTGGGGTAATGCTAACATTTTTCATGTGAATTCTGTCATTGAATTATTTCGTAGTAGGATTGGATTGAATAGCTGAGTCTAATCAGGGGGCTACTTCTGACTTGGGAGGAATTTACATGCACTGCCTAGTTTTGGCTGCAAAACAAGAAAAGTGCTTATTTTGCTCGTGAGTCTAAATAGCTGGAAAATTCACCTTTTCTGTCTAATTTAATGACTTTCTAAGAGAAGAACTTACACCCCATCCTCAACCAAAAGCGTTCTTAAGTCACAGCTCAACGGTGTTGCTATGCCCATGCTGCAACAGGAATATGCTTCAGTCAGTGTAGTGCTAGAGGTGGTGCAGGGCCTGTGTCTAATATCAGGCAGCCAATGTCTAAACTGGTGAAGCCCAGGACTGTAGATAGCAATGGTGCAGCAGGTGCAGCTCCACTGCAGCCTAGACACCCGAGGGGCACAAAGAATCATGATTACTTCTTTAATTTACTAATCCAGTAGTATGGGGCCCATGGCAACCTTGCTATGCCACTTGTGAAGTGAGGGGTCGGTATCTACCTATATTTAAATGAAGCACTGCCCATACAGGGGATATTGGAGGCCAGAGGATTACCCTGGACGGGGACCTGGGTGTCCATTGGTAACACACAAGGGTGTCTGTCAAAAGAACATGGGAGACAGGCCACCACAGCAAAGGCGAGGGTGTTCTAGCCAGAAGTGAAGCGTGGAGCACCACAAAGCCTTCCGATGGAGTAGTGCCAACTTGAAATAAAGAGCATGAAGCCCAGGATAAAGCAATTGCCCACATCCCTTGAACTAACTAATAGGGACCAACCGGGGGGAAATTTATCTATGCCCCTGTAGAAATGAGTCACAATATCGGCTGCCAACTTCAGCCCACCCACCCTAGAATAATGAAAAAGAAAAGGTTACGTTGCTGGAATGACGTGAGCCGAAATCTAGTGATCAGGCTCATGATAATGGGAAAGACTGGCCAGTGGGAGAGGATGGTTTCCAACATCTGGTCTTGGGATGCCAAATGGCAGGGCCAGATAAAATGGAGACAGGTAGAATTACCCCGAAGCAGACACAGCACTCACAGCCCAAGCCCAGCTGGTGGCCAGCTAACTGGTACTAACAATGGTTGGCGAGTTAAGCCTGCTATCTGGTCCTGGGGGTGCCTAAAAGACAGAACAATTCGGAGAGGCTTCAACTTTGCCTGATCATTGGAATAAGTTTATTGCCATGTTTGCTATTCTATCTGTAATAAATAAATATTTAAATTGCTTTACCCTGTCCCTGCCTGTGAACTGACAAAGCATTGTGGAATTAGAAATACACTGTAGCCAGTTGAATTCTAGCACATGTCTGCATCTATACTTTCTTAAAGAAATAATTGGGGTTCTCGGTTGAGTTGTCTGAGTGCTTGGGTTATAGGGTTTCATGAGAGCTTGCGGTTTTTTTTCACCGAGACAGGAATGGGTACATGAGGATACTTTTCTGGGGTAGTGAGTTAGGTAGCTTTTTACAAAGTACACCCCCGGGAATTGAAAACCTCTGCTACCAAGCAAAGGGAGCAGTCAGAGAGGTGAAAAGAGCTGCACGGTCTGTGGCCATTAGGATCACCTTCAGCTTAAAAAAGGCAACGTTGAGTTCTGCGACACTAGAAGAAAGTGCGCAAAAAGGATTGCCTTGTCCCACCTGAGAATGGAATGCCGGCCTCTCTGACAAGAGCCCCCTCCCTACTTGACACTGCGTGGTTGGTATGGCAAATCGTCCTTATTACCTGCTGGGGTGAATGAATCCCCCTTTGTCCTGCCACTGTCACGCCGCGTTAGGCCGACAATGGACTCAGATATTTTATATGAAATTCGCCCTGGCCAGTGATTAGCAAGGAGCAACTAAGTCATAGCAACGTAGAAGTATGCATTGGCCAGGACCCGTTGTCAGCCGTATGGGAAATCCCCATTCACACGGTTTAATAAAGCAATCGAAAGGGCGTGTGAATTGTGAAAAGCATTTTCACTTTTCTCTTTAGCTTAATCTCATGGCCGCTGGGATATTGTGCTGTGAGGAGACCGCAGCAGGGGAGTGGGGAGAACTAGACTGGGTCTGCTATCAGCTTTTTTTTTTTTTTCTTACAGAGCCCCCACTTATCTGCACGTTAATGATATACCGGCCTTGTTGCCTCCCGCAACCAGGAAAAACACGCACTCCATGAAAAGGATGAACTCCGAAAACATCCTAAATGGGGCGGCGATTACTTTTCCAAGGGTCGAAGGTCACGACCTGGATCCTGCAAGGACACCCCCGCTCTCTGGAAGTCGAATCCGTGAATCCTCCAACTAAATTATGTTGCCGTGGGTCATTTACTAGCAGGGTGAGTATAAGTGATTGTGTTTTGAAAGATGTTTTAACAGAAACATTGTTTTAGCTAGGTGAACTCTTATTTAATATTTCCGGCGGGAAGTGGCCGGAGTAAAAAATGTCTCTGTATAGCACGACTGTGGGTGAGAGGGCGGAAGCGGGACCCAAGTCGAGAAAAGGTAGGAATCAAAGAATATGTGGAAAGTGTTTTTTATTCCCATGCTCAGTTTTGCTCATTTTCATTCAATGTGTTGGTGCAAAGGCTGCTTGTGATATCTCAGACAACATCGTTGAAATCTACTTGCTTTTCCTCACTGTGCTCTTTTCATACTTCACAAGTCGACGCACCAAACTTCGTCACCGGGTCTAATTTTTTGAGGCAAAAAAAATATTTTCTGAAATGCAAAATCTCAAAGAAAGGTGTATACAGCACCAACAGGAAGTAAGGTCCTTATATTTGCTTGAGATTGAAGGCAGAAGGATAGAAAACCGCTAATGTGTCGTTGTAACCAGCAGAATTTAAAGGCAGTGCAAACGGAGATTTGGCACACACCTCAGGTTCTCTGAGTAAAAGTGGTGCGGCAACATTAAACTACAGTTTTGTTTCTTCAAATGAGAACTGTCTGATTACCACATATTCGAGGACAGGCCCAGGATGTATCTCCACAACAGAAAGCGTTCAGGTCCGTCGACTAGAGAGAGAGAGAGATCTTAGAATCTGTTCATATGGACTTATGGATGAACGTTTGTGTCTCTGAGTCAGGTGGAATAATTTCCTGGGTGGCCATGCTTTGGCTTCTCTGCATTATACCAAGCGTTTTGTACTATTTTTTTTGAAGACATTTCTGCCCACCATGGCCACAAGCCAGATGCGCTTTGGGAGGAGCAAGGGCCTCTTCTGGCTAGCAGTAATCTTTGACCTGGGGGGCATCGCTTTGATACTTGTTGGCATCTTCCTTAACTTGCAGCTGGAAGGTCGCTCATTTGGTGAGTTCCTCATCTGCAGTGATGGCAGTGCAGTCTTCTTCAGCCTACTTTGGTGGCTGGCCTGGTGCTCTGGCAACCTTGAGATCTCCTTGGAGGATCCGCAAAAGGAAGCTGTGACCACAAGTAGAGGAGCTTCAAGCAGGTGGCCCGGAAGTTCTCAGAAAGATTTTCCAAGAGGAAGCAAAGGAGGAAGACCTCGCTTCAGACTGCAGGGAGCAAGGATGTAGCATTAGATCTTGGATCCGGTCAACTGGAAACTCCCAACCTTCCTGGGGAACCTCTCTACTGCTCACCCCCAGGGTGCATCAACAACAGCATTTCTCCCTATTTAGACTTTCCCATCTTCCTCTTAGAGAAAGGCTCAAAGGGACATCTGGAGCTCAGTGCACTGAGCAAGCTAGACAACCAGTTGGTCATCATCCCTTGGCCAAAGGAAGACAGGTGAGGAGCATCGCCCACAGTGCCCTCCAAGCTCTCCGCAGACTTGCCAGAGTCGGTGTTCAGCTGCATCTGATCTCAATGGAACGTTTCTGTTCAGCTAAGCTGTCCTGAAGCTGGTGCGCTTCCAGAGGACTCCCCTGCCAGGTTTGGCAGGCTCCATTAGTTTGAACTCAAACTTGCCCAAGAGCTGCCTCCCACCTAATAACAGACACTGCAAAACTCTTGGGTTGTTTTTCTTTCCAAATATTCTACTCAATTTTTGTAACCTTGGTCCATCAACATCAAGTTCTAGGAGCTAGTGCACAGAATGAATATGTACAGGTATTTATTCCTCTTCTGACAGACAGTTATTCCAATCCCCCCTCCCCGAGCTACGTTTGTCTGTCATTTTTTACTTAAAATTTGGTCAGCAAATATTAAAGTTCTTTCTTACATTAAAAAAAAAAAGATTACCACACCATTCATTGTCTAGCCCTCCCTCCAGTAACATTTATCATTTTGGGGCAAGATTCGCAAATTTTCTCTAGGGACTGAATTTGCAATCTGGAGGCTAAGTTCTAGAAACTGCCCCCCTGGATGAACTGTGCGTTTGCTTCCATTTCAACTCATCTTGACAATTTTGTAATGCAGAAGAGCAGATCATAAGCTATAGGCACCTGCCTTGGTTTAATGATACTTATTGACACAGCTGACTTGATTGCAGGATTTTAATGCAATGTACACGTGGATGAGCTGGTTGAAGTTAGAACTGTGGACTTCTCGTTTGCTTGATGTTATGGGCATCATTACGATGCCGGTTGGACTGACCGTAGTGGAAGCGGGACCGCCCAACAAGGAGTCGGCGTGCCGCTGCCCTTATTTCAATGCGACCGCCTTCACGGCAGCCGCAAAGTGTATATTTTCCATTGCGCTTGTGCTGCGGGCTGCAGCACACACTGCAATAGAAAATGTAAACTTTAAAAACATCCCTGCACTGTGTGGCACACATGGTGCAGGAATGTTTAGGGGGGCACCAGAGGTGCCCACCAGGCCACATAACGGAGGGCCAGAGGGTAAGGGGGCCCTACTAGGGGCCCCTAAAATCACTTTCCGCCTGCCTTTTAATGGCGGGCGAACCGCCATGAAAGGGCAGGCAGAAAGGGACATTGTAATAATCCCTACAGCAGTGCCTGAGCAGGCATTGCCCCTATTGTAGGGATTACTCACCCTCCGAAGGTGTGATGGGCTCCTTGAGCCCGTCGGAAAGCGTTGGACTGTCCCTCCGCCTGCTGCCTCCGACAGCATGCATTGTAATGTGTTGGTCGGACCGCAGCAACAGATGGCGGTCAGACTGCATCCAACGAGCCGTCGGATGGGGTCCGACCGCCATCAGAATAACTCCTTGTGTCTCTAAACACCTGTCTCTGTTGTTCACTTATAGGGATGTGCCATTAGGGACCAAGCTGTCCTTCACAGATGAGAAACAATGAAGCAAAAACTAGTCTGGGATATCTTAACTTCACATTCAGAGGAGATGTGGGCTTGGAGTTCGAGATAGACTGCCCAATAATGAGCAGGACTAAGATAGATTTGCAAATGGCTGATCCCTCTCCATAACAGTAAGCGACAAATAATGGAGTGGAATGCTGCTGAGAGTAATACCAGCGGCTACGATTAGTTAAAACATGTAGTTCATTTTTAGTTTGTTCAATGGTTTTTGGCTCAGCGTGTACAGCTTAGCAGCTTGATGTTTGTGTGGAACACTAGCTTAGGTGCTTAATAGGAGAGCACTATGCATGTCAATCAGCTCATTGATGTGACACCTGTTCACATCTCACTCAGCTACATGTTTCCTGGTGTTGTGCTTATCTGCCATGGTTGCTTGATAAATACACTGAATAATAATAATAATACTGGTATTTGTAAAGCGCTAACAATTACCCCTAAGGGTGTCAAGGCGCTGGGGGCCGTCGGGAAGATTAAGCAAGCTATTGCGCAGAGTCACATGGTGCTGGGCTAACCTGCCGCCGGCGATCGAACCGGGAGCCCCAGTGTTTCGGAGTCAGCTGCCCTGGCCGCTGCGCCACACCTCTTCCACAACAGTCTGACTTTAGTGCTGTGAACACCTGATTTAGTGTGCACATATGACTACCTTACTTCCTGTTGGTGCTGTATACACCTGGATCAGTTGCCTGGTGTCAGTGGTGTAAACATTTCTCATGTTTGCTAGATGTTGAATTACTGAAGAGGGCCGACCAATTGCTCCATGTTATATGTTGTAGTTGGTGGAAGACAGATTGAGAGTGACACAAAAACGGACCAATAGATGAAGAGAGCTAGCTGACAGTCCCTATGAGTAAGTATGTTATATGTATACGTTTAGTAAAATGAGAACGTTTTGGCTAACACCAAACCTGATAAGAATAACAATTAATGGGTCCTTAGGTAAAGTGTTATCTGATAATGAATGGCTAGCTTTGACGATAGTTATTCAATGCAGTGTTAATGTTTGATTTTAGTCTTGTTTATAATGTATACGACCGAAAATTTGAAGCCCCAAAAATTGGGATGTGTTTTGTTATTTCAGGGGGAGGTTGTGTCACCGGATATGTAAGCAGTTTACTACCAGGCTCGGCCTTGCCTTGACATCGCCACCTCCATGAATGCACATAATTTCAAGTTTATACAACATGACAAAAGCAAACGGTAGTCGAATTTTAAGTATATACAGCATGACAAAAGCAAACGTTAGTCGAATAGGGTCAGCCGGGCCCGGTCTCATAAAATCATCGGCTGTAAAGTCTTCGCAGGCGCGGGTGAGTGTAAGGAGTCTGCGGTCATTGAACCCCTTCTGGGGGACCCCTCGCTCGAGACCTCACGGCTTGGAATGCTGCTGGGTGATGGATGACGCTTGCTACAGCTCCTGCGAGCTCATTTCACTTTTAAGGCCGCAAAAGGGAAAAGACTGCCTTTCAATGCCCGTGTCTGTGTGTGGGTGTGTTTGTATCTAGACTGCTCAGTGGGTACGCGCATTCCCACAGAACAATGGGGTGGCTAATTTGCTCCCTCCCTCCCAGCCACCCTACTATTATCTTTTGTTTCAGAACAAACTCCCACGGTAGGCCTTGGCACCAATATATTGCTTAAATGGTCCTTTAAGTGCCATGCTTGCAGTGTTAGCCACACCAGGAATCTGCTGTGCAGACAGTCAGCAAACCCAATCAATTTTGTAGTCTGCAGGGAGTGTAGGGACGTCTTCAGTGCTGTAGGAAAACTGCCCAGTTAGCCAATTTCACTTAAAACCATAGAAAAGTATGTAACAATGTCCAAGAAATTACATCCTGCCAACTTTTTGCCACTCTTGACACAAACACACCATGGTTTCCAACTTTGCCCATGAAATGTTGGTATTTGCTTTATCTCTGGCTTTCCGACCCCTTTTTTTGAATGTGGTCATTGTTCTGGCCTCCATTACCTTTACTAAATGTTCGTTTGATGATCTCTGGGGTTGAAACATCGACGATAATTACCTATTGGACTCTCAACCTACCTCCTATTAAAAAGGGGACCCTTCGGGATTCAATGTCAAATCTTTGTGATCCTTAGATATTAAAATATTGACTATCATTAGTTCCATTTCCCACTTGCTTTATATTTCTTATTCTCACAATAGCACGTTTGATGCACTTGCCCACTGCACTGTCTTTGTTGTTTTGCAGCACCTGGTTCTATCCTGTTCTTCTTAAACTATGTATGTATAAAAGACATGCTTTCTATGGGTCCTTCTTTGACTTTATTGACTCTTTGCTCTTATGTGCATGTGCTTTGTCTCTTATTGCGCTCAGGTCTAATTTATTTGACCTCCATAGCATAAATTCTTTTGTACATGACCCCAAAGTATCCCATGTCCTTCTTTTTATGGCATTTCTTGGGACTATCTTATTGCGTTTATACCTTCATGGTATGACATAAACAGTGTTGGATTTATGTCGGTTGTTCCTACTGGTGGGTGCTGGCACTAATGATTGTGGATTGGGACATACTATTCATCTTCTTACATTGGCCCATATTAAGCAACAGAAATACAGAAAAGGAGGAGAAAGAGAGGAAAATATTAAGTAAGAAAGAAAGCAGGTGTGAAAAAGAACCCACAAGAGTGATATAGAGACAGGAAGAAAGTGGAGTCAAGACGTGGCAGTCTTGGTATTTGGCAACACCAGCCCTCGGCAATGCCATTGGCGGGCTCCTAAGAAAAACTTTGGCAACCAGCACATATATTTTTTTAGGATGCCAGGCACATTTTGCTAAGTGAGTACAAACACGAAACACAAGGATAACCATGTCTTAATGAAACACACTGAACAGGAATAAGTACCTTAGCTAATAGTTGTCACATGTAAACTTTCTGTAGCATCAATGTGATGTTGTCAGATATTTAAAAAAAAAAACTCCAATAAATGACTTTGAAACAATGTAAATAATTGACTTAAATGCTCAGTTAATTCATTGGTAAAATAAATAAGAAAATTATCATTTTTGGTACAAATCAAATTTCAGAGTTTGAAGGTCGGAAATTATTTGAATTTTTCAAAATCTCTGAACTTTACCCCTTGGTTTTTAAACATCCTGTGTCTGCTCGCAGAGATCTGTGTTCCGAAGCAAGGGAGTAGCCAGAAAATTAAAATGCACCCCACTTTGACCTAAACGTCTGATGACATCGAATGAGCAAAGCAAGTAAGTCCAGCCTTCCTAGAGTAGTCCCCTTCACCCTTTCCTCCTCCCTCCCTTCCTTCCATCCTTTCACCCATCCATTCGTTCACCTTTCCATCCATCCTTTCACCCACCAATCCTTTCACCCATCCATCCTTTCACCCATCCATCCTTTCACCCACCAATCCTTTCACCCATCCATCCTTTCACCCATCTATTCTTTCATCCATCCATCCTTTCATCCATACATCCTTTCACCCATCCATCCTTTCACCAATCCATCTTTTCCCCTTTGTATCATCCATCCATTTTTCATTTAGTTTATACGTCGATCATCTATCCTTTCACTGTTCCATCTATTCATACTTTCACCTTTCCATCCTTTCACCCACCCATCCTTTCACCCATCCATTCTTTCTCCTTTCCATCCATCCTTTCACCATCCATCCTTTCACCCATCCATCCTTTTACCCATCCATTCTTTCACATTTCCATCCATCCTTTGATCCATCCATCTTTTCATCCATCCATCTTTTCATCCATCCATCCTTTCACCAATCCATCCTTTCACCCATCCATTCTTTCACCTTTCCATCCATCCTTTCATCCATCCAACCTTTCACCCATCCATCCTTTCAACAATCCATCTTTTCCCCTTTCTATCATCCATCCATTTTTCATTTAGTTCATACGTCGATCATCCATCCTTTCACTGTTCTATCTATTCATACTTTCACCTTTCCATCCTTTCACCCATCCATCCTTTCACCTTTCTATCCGTCCATACATGCAATCATACATCCAATGATCTTTCGTTCACATGTCGATAATCCATCCTTTCACTGTTCTATCCATTCATCCTTTCACCTATCAATACATCTTTCCTCCCTTTCTTCCATCCTTTCAACTGGTCCTTTCGCACTTCAATCTATCCTTTCTTTCATCCTTCCTACCGTCCATCCGAGCACACTTCCTTCCTTTGTTCTTTTCACCTTCCTTCCCTCCCTTCCACTTTTTTTTTTACCTGTCCTTTCTTCCATTTTTTCTACCTTTCACCTTTGACCCTGTCTTCGTTCGCCTTTCTTTTCCAGTTTCTTTCCTTAGGCTGTTTTCTTTCTTACCTTTCCATTCCACATTGCTCTATTTGCTGCTGTCTGCCCTTTTTAGATGTTTTTCTCCTTTCTGTATCCTTCATTGAACTTGGCTCATGGAAGCCGTTCAAGACAGATTGCAGACAGGAGAGTGGAAAGGCACGCAGAGGAGACCTTTAGCCGGCCACAGATTACAAACCAGGCCGTCGGGTGCAGTGACTACCCCCTCTAAAGCTGCTAAAGCGGGTAGGGGGTCACGACGCCACTGTTCTGAAGGCGAGTCCCAGAAGCATAGACACTCTGCAAGCTCGACGCTCTCTCTCACACAAAAAGGGACACTGCCACTCGCAATGAATGTTAAACTCAAATTAACAAGCTCTGTCCTTGGAAGCTAAAAGGAATCGGAGGCCCGGTAACAAAGCAGTTAATCCATCTAGCTTGACCTCTGACATTATTAGAGGTCGCGGTGACCCTAATCCAATCAGATTGATTAACTAGAGTTGAGTCCCCATAAGCTGACCCCCCTCTGCCCGCCTATTTAGTACAGGCTGAACACTAGGAGAGATGTGCTGTTATTTACACCACAATGGGGCCGAACCGAGAACCTGTTTCATTGCCCGGGACTTAAAGTCCCATTACTTCTCAACCCCCATTCTTCTATAGTTCATTAAAAGATGCTCTTGCACAATAACTGCTGGCCATTTCTCAGCCCAGCTGGCAGGTTTAGTGCCCCCTTCCAATCCTGGGCCGAGGGGAGTAGGAATGGAAGAATATATGCTTTGCAGGGTTCGTGTCTGTTTAAAAGGTCCTAAACTATGCATGGCGTACACAAACTCATTTCTGAACTTGTTGAATTTCCTGCTGGTGAGTTTTATGACTCAGCCTTCGAAAAGGCAGATAAGAAAATTTAATTTAATCGTTTTCTGACTATGCAGTACCCAAAAGAGACACACTCCAGGCTCACCTGGTTAACCAAAATCGATGTGGTCCTCCGTGCTGCTTCCGCGTGCTTTTTTTATCTTGTCTATTTGCACTTTTCCAGGAAAATCATTCCCTTTCTCAAATCTATCTTCCGAAAAACAATGTTGATTTTAACATCGTATCTCTAAGCAACCGTGGAGCGCCTTACACCTCTGCCTTTCTGTATATCTTACTCAGCGTTTGCAAATTATGAAAACGCTGCTGCGCCTCTGATATTGGCTTCCCAGTTTAGTTTTACATCTCAGGGCATCTTGCTACATTGCACTCAATTTCGACGACAAACGCTCCATTTTCAAATCTTTTTGTTTATGCCAAATGCTTATTATAAACTGGACCATTCTATCTTCAGCAGCGTTTCATTCCTTACACACCTGCTCGACAGTACCGTTTGGTCCTGCATAGGTTCTGCACATTTCAAGGATTAAGGATGTGCTATTTCATATTCATTGCTAGCAAACATTGGGATTCCTTATGACGTGCTCACCATTACTGTTCACCTCATCCTTCATAATGAAGTCAAAACGGGGTTATTTTGATCTTCCTAATTTCCCTTCCATTCTCCCCAGTTGTTTGCTCTGTGCTCGGACACCTTATTATGGTAAAAGTGTGCTCTATAAAAAGGTTTCAATTATTCATTCAATGTCTCAAACAAAGACTTCATAAAAAGGCATTCTTTAAAAAAAGAAATCAATCAATCAATCAGGGATTTATAAAGCGCGCTACTCACCCGTGAGGGTCTCAAGGCACGGGGGGGGCAGCTCCAGATCAGTCAAAGAGCCAGGTCTTGAGACTCTTCCTGAAGGTGTGCAGAGTAGGGGAGTGTCTGATGTTGACTGGGAGCTCGTTCCAGGTCTTTGCTGCGACGTAGGAGAAGGCTCTTCCGCCTGCTCTGGTTCTGTGGATGCGAGGGGTCTCTGCCAGGGTGAGGTCGACGGAGCGGAGGTTCTTTTTGGGTACGTGGAAGGAGACTCTCTCATTGAGGTATTTGGGTCCGATGTTGAGGAGGGATTTGTAGGCGTGGGTGAGTAGCTTGAAGGCTACTCTCTTCTCGACGGGGAGCCAGTGGAGGTCTCATAGGTGCTGGGTCATGTGCTCGTGTCGTGGGGTTCCGAGGACAAGTCTGGCTGCGGTGTTCTGGATGGTTTGGAGCTTGTGTAGCAGGGTTCTGTTGATTCCGGCATAGAAGGCATTGCCATAGTCCAGTCTGCTGGTTATGAGTGCGTGGGTGATGGTCTTTCTGCATTCGGGGGGGATCCACTTGAAGGTCTTGCGGAGGATGCAGAGGGAGTTGAAGCAGGTGGAGGCGACGGCGTTGATCTGGCAGGTCATGGTGAGGGAGGAGTCTAGGATGATCCCGAGGTTTCGGGCGTGGTCAGATGGAGTGGGTGGGTTTCCGAGGGTGGAAGGCCACCAGGTGTTATCCCAGGCATTGGAGGAAAGTCAGAGGGCGAGGACCTCTGTCTTCTCCGAGTTGAGCTTCAGGCAGCCGTTGTTCATCCATGCTGTGACGTCCTTCATTCCTTCCTGGAAGCAGAGTCTGGTATCTTTGGGATTCTTCGTGAGGGAGAGGATGAGCTGGGTGTCATCGACGTAGGATACTATGCTGAGCCCCTGCTGTCTGACGATGACGGCGAGGGGGGCCATGTAGATGTTGAAGAGCATGGGGCTGAGTGCGGATCCTTGGGGTACTCCACAGTTGATCTCTGTGGGTTCAGAGAGGACAGGTGGGAGTCTGATCCTTTGGGTTCTGCCAGAGAGAAAGGAGCGGATCCAGTCGAGGGCGGTTCCTCGTATGCCGGTGTAATGGAGTCTGGCTGCGAGAGTGCGGTGTGAGACGGTGTTGAAGGCTGCAGAGAGGTCTAGTAGGATGAGGGCTGCAGTGTGGCCCTGGTCGAGTAGCATGCGGATGTCATCGGTGGCGGCGAGGAGGGCGGTCTCGGTGCTGTGGTTGCTGTGAAATCCAGACTGGGAGGAGTCGAGGATGGCGTTCTCTTCGATGAAGGTGGTCAGCTGGGCGTTGACGAATCTCTCGGTGACTTTGGCTGTGAAGAGAAGGAGAGAGATGGGCCGGTAGTTTTTCAGGTCCGTCGGGTCTGCCGACGGTTTCATGAGGAGGGGCTTGACCTCTGCCCGCCTCCAGTCATCGGGGAAAATGCCGAATTCGAAGGAGGCATTGATGGTCCGGCCTAGTTCGGATGCTATGGTGGCAGCGGCTCTATGGTAGATGTGCGGCGGGCAAGGGTCCCTGGGGGCTCCTGAGTGGGTGTTCTTCATGGTCGTGGCAGTGTCTTCGGTGGTAGCAGGTTTCTAGGTGGTGATGGTGGGCAGGTTGCTGGTGGTGGAGAGGGGGGTGGTGTCTGGAGTCTGTTCGCTGAAGTTGTCGTAGAGGGCCTTGATTTTCAGGTGGAAGTAGGAGCTGAGCTTGTTGCAGAGGTCCTGGGATGGTGCGACGTCCGTGGCTTCGCTGGGGGGTTTAGTGAACTGCTGTATGACGTTGAAGAGCTCCTTTGCGTTGCTGGCGTTGGTGTGGATTTTGTTCTTGATAAAGGACCGCTTGGTGGCTCTTATGCGCTGGTGGTATTCACTCATGGCGTTCCTGTAGGTGTTCTGGTCTTCGGTGGTTTTCCTGTTCCTCCAGAGTTTCTCGAGGTGGCTGCAGGAGCGTCTGGCTTCTTGGAGGTCGGTGGTGAACCAGGCGGCCTTCAGGGGGCATTGTCTGACGGGGTGGCGGAGGGGTGCAAGCTTGTCTGCGCAGCTGGAGATCCAGTGGTGTAGTTCTTTGGCTGTGTAGTTGTCGTCGGTTGTGGCGGAGGGGGGTCGTGGAGGAGGGTGGTGTTGAGGTGTTCCTCTGTGATCTTACTCCAGTTTCTTCGTGGCGGGCGCAGGGCGGGTTTGGGTGGGGTGGTGGTGTTGAAGGTGAAGTGTACGCAGTGTTGGTCTGTCCAGAGGGGCTGTGTGGTGTGGCTGAAGTGGATGTTGGTTCCTCCTGCGAAGGGGTCAAGGGTGTGTCCAGCTTTGTGGGTGGGGGTGGTGACGAGCTCCTTCAGTCCGAGGTTGGTTAAGTTGTCGAGGAGGGTGGTGGAGTCGGAGTCGCTGTGGTTGTCGAGGTGGAAGTTCAGGTCTCCGATGAGAATGTAGTCCGTGGAGGTGATGGCGTGGGGTGCGACTAGCTCGGCAATGGTGGTGGCGGGAGAGGCGCGAGGCCCGCGGGGTCTGTAGACGAGGGTCCCGCGCAGCGTGGTTCTGGGGCTTTTCAGGATCTGGAAGTGGAGGTGCTCTGTGTTGGAGAGGGGGTCGCTTGTGCTTGAGGTGGAGAGTCAGAGGGAGCTCTTATGTGAGACGGCGAGTCCTCCTCCTGGGCCGTGGGGGCGGTCCTTTCTTTGGATCTTGTACCCGTCAGGGATGGCAGTGGCGATGTCGGGGGCGGAGGTGGCGTTGGTCCATGTTTCCGTGAAGAAGGCGACGTCTGGTGAGAGGGTGTCGAGCAGGAACCAGATCTCCATGGCGTGTCTGTGTAGGGAGCGCACGTTGAGGAGGATGCACGTCAGGGCTTTGATGGTGCGGGCGTCCGGCGTGGGTTCAGCGGTCGTGGGGGGCTGTTGATGGTGAAGGATAGTCGGCAGTGTAGGCAGGAGAACTGGCAGTGGGTGGTGTTCGTCATCGATCTCTGGCAGTTGTTGTTTCTTCCGGGGTTGAGAGCGAGGAGTGCAGCTGTGTTGTAGCGGTGGATAATCCGAGATCCAGGGTCCCTGGCGCTGGTCGCGGTCGGGTCGTGGACGGGTGCAGACGGGCTTGCCTTAGGCAAGCCGTCGGCGCGCCAGCGGCGCGACCGCGCAGCGGCCTCCATTAAGTAGGGGAGAGACGAGCAGCTGGGAGACAGGAAACGGGCGTGGACAGGGGCCGCAGGGGCAGCAGAGCAGGAAGGGGGAAGCGGGGAAAAGCAGAGCGGGCACAAAAACCAGAATAAACAGATACTAAACCTGTAAACTATAACCAAATACTAAACAAAACAGTACCAAGAATTACAAACACAGCTGACCCACCAAGGAAATGGAATCAGGCAGAGGCAGGAACGGGGCACACACGGAGGAACCTTGCAGACAGCGGCCTTGAACACCTCCCAGGAGGAGGCTAGAGGGCTCAGCGGCGGAGTAGGTGGCGCGGAGCTGCTGGGGTGAGAGTAGACCTGAGACCGAGGGTCAGAGGTATTACTCGCGCTCCCCCGCTGCGGCCGCCATTAAGTAGGGGAGGGGGGACAAACGAGCAGCTGCGAGGTGAGAAACGGGCGTGGACAGGGGGGGAGGGGCCGCAGGGGCAGCAGAGCAGGAAGGGGGAAGCGGGGAAAAGCGGAGCGGGCACAAAAACCAGAATAAACAGATACTAAAACTGTAAACTATAACCAAATACTAAACAAAACAGTACCAAGAATTACAAACACAGCTGACCCACCAAGGAAATGGAATCAGGCAGAGGCAGGAACAGGGCACACACGGAGGAACCTTGCAGACAGCAGCCTTGAACACCTCCCAGGAGGAGGCTGGAGGGCTCAGCGGCGGAGTAGGTGGCGCGGAGCGGCTGGAGAGAGAGTAGGCCTGAGACCGGGTGTTAGAGGTATTACTCGCGCTCACCCGCAGCGGCCGCCATTAAGTAGGGGAGGGACGAGCAGCTGGTAGGCGGGAAACAGGCATGGACAGGGGGGAGGGGCCGCAGGGGCAGCAGCGACAGGAAGGGGGAAGCGGGGAAAAGTGGAGCGGGCACAAAAACCAGAATAAACAGATACTAAAACTGTAAACTATAACCAAATACTAAACAAAACAGTACCAAGAATTACAAACACAGCTGACCCACCAAGGAAATGGAATCAGGCAGAGGCAGGAACGGGGCACACACGGAGGAACCTTGCAGACAGCGGCCTTGAACACCTCCCAGGAGGAGGCTGGAGGGCTCAGCGGCGGAGTAGGTGGCGCGGATCTGCTGGGGAGAGAGTAGGCCTGAGACCGATGGTCAGAGGTCTTACTCGCGCTCCCCCGCAGCGGCCACCATTAAGTAGGGGAGGTGGGAGTGGCGAGCAGCTGGGAGGCGGGAAACGGGCGTGGACAGGGGGGAGGGGCCGCAGGGGCAGCAGCGGCGGGAAGGGGGAAGCTGGGAAAAGCGGAGCGGGCACAAAACCAGAATAAACAGATACTAAAACTGTAAACTATAACCAAATACTAAACAAAACAGTACCAAGAATTACAAACACAGCTGACCCACAAAGGAAATGGAATCAGGCAGAGGCAGGAATGGGGCACACACAGAGGAACCTTGCAGACAGCGGCCTTGAACACCTCCCAGGAGGAGGCTGGAGGGCTCAGCGGCGGAGTAGGTGGCGCGGAGCTGCTGGGGAGAGAGTAGGCCTGAGACCAAGGGTCAGAGGTCTTACTCGCGCTCCCCCGCAGCGGCCGCCATTAAGTATTGGAGGGGGGAGGGATGAGCAGTTGGGAGGCGGGAAAAGGGCATGGACAGGGGGGAGGGGCCGCAGGTGCAGCAGCAGCGGGAAGGGGGAAGCGGGGAAAAGCAGAGCGGGCACAAAAACCAGAATAAACAGATACTAAAACTGTAAACTATAACCAAATACTAAATAAAACAGTACCAAGAATTACAAACACAGCTGACCCACCAATGAAACGGAATCAGGCAGAGGCAGGAACGGGGCACACATGGAAGAACCTTGCAGACAGCGGCCTTGAACACCTCCCAGGAGGAGGCTGGAGGGCTCAGCGGCAGAGTAGGTGGCGCGGAGCTGCTGGGGAGAGAGTAGGCCTGAGACCGAGGGTCAGAGGTCTTACTCCAAGAAACCAAGCAAGAGGACTTCATTTCTCATTGGCTATCTCCACAGGAAGTGAAATCAGTGGATTTGTCATGATCCATCTGCACAGGAAGAGGCATCATTGGTTTCCCACCAAAACCATCTTTAAAAGAAGAAGCCAAGTAAGAGGACTTCATTTCCCGTTGCCCATCTGCATAGGAAGAGACGTCAATGGATTTCCCATCATCCATCTGCACAGGAAGCAACATCACTGGATTTTCCATCCTCCATCTGCACAGGAAGTGACATCACTGGTTTCCTGCCCACGGTACCCTGCGCTCCTCCCTCTTCCAAAGACTTATTTAAAAATGGCTGCAGCGTGGATGCACCAAGAGCAAGTTCATCTGTGCCCCTCCGCACCAGGACTGTGTCGAGCACCAGGAGCCCTGGTTATCCCCTACTCACCAATACCATGCTGCCCTCCTCCATGTTCTTAACCCTGGCTGCTGCTTGCAGCACTGCTGCCACACCATACCACACAACATGGAAGGAGAATTCACAAGCACCTCCTGAAAGTTCTCATGCACTCCCCCATACCCTACACCCACAACTCCCACACCAACAGCACCCAGCACCTCACTCCCTCAAGCTCACACTCACAGAAACCAGCCACCTGCTCATGCTCACACAGACCAAACACCACCCAAATAACATGCCATTCTTGCATGCATGTTCCTCAAGCCCCACTCCATCACCAAGTACGCCGCGGAGATATGGAACCTACTGCACAACCACACTCCGGACCTGTTCTTTCTCACGAAAACATGGCAAAACCCAACCTCCGCACAGGACATCACTACAGCCAGCCCCACCAGTTACAAGATCGTTAGGCAAGACCATCAGCACAAACCCGGAGGTGGAGTCACCATCATATTCAAGAATGGCATTAGCTGCACCACCTACACAGACACCCCCATCATCTACATGGAACACCTCACGTTCAAGATATGCATCACAGCCAACATCTCCCTGGGAGGAACCCTGGTATACAGACCACCAGGAACCTGCACCAAATTTTGCCAGCGACATCACAGACCTCGTTGCATCCCTCATCAACCCCAACACCTTCATCCTCTTCGGAGACCTTAACTTTCACCTGGAAGACCGCATTGCCCCAAACTTTACTGCCCTTTTAGAAAACCTCGGAAACCTTGGCCTCACCCAAAACATTATCGAAGCCACCCACCGCCGCACACCTATTGAACACGATTTTCTCCTCAATCTAAATCCGTATTTGTAAAGCGCGAACTACTCACCCTTACGGGTCTCAAGGCGCTGGGGGCCGTCGTGGAAATTAAGTGAGCTTTTGCCCAGAGTCACATGGTGCTGAGCTGAGCTGCCGCCGGAGCCGGGGATCGAACCATGAACCCTATGCTCCGAAGGCAGCTGCCCTGGCCGCTGCACCACACCTCTCCACAATCAGCAACATAACAGTCAACAAGCCAGCAACTATGACCTGAACAGACCACGCCCTTGTCGGTTTCAGCATACCCATCCCACACTATCACAGACCTACCACCACCGAACCGCCTGCCACACATGGAAAAGTATGTCAGATGAGGAGTGGGCTTCCATCCTCTCAGAGCACTGGCCCAAGCACACCAATGACTTGCTGATAGCCATCAAAAATCTGAACAGCTGAAACACTGCATGCACCATCACCGTGGCTCCCCTCAAGTGCGATGCAATGACAAGGACATGTGCCCCACTGCATGCACCCCATGGCTCTGAGGCAATGAGGTTCCTCTCCGCCACAGTTTTCATGGCGGCCGCACTGCCATGAAAACCGTGGCAGAGAGGAAACTCATAATATGGTTGGTGGTGCCGCAGCGGCACCACCAAGCATATTGCACCCTCAAGACCGCCGCAACACCGCCAGGGATCTTTGATCCCCGGCAGTTGTGGCAGTACCATGGTGGTCCCACCGCGCAACTAGTAATAGGGTGGTTGGACCAGCGGTGCCCACACCGCCACCGTGGCTATGGCAGTCCATCGGACCGCCATCATCATAATCAGTCCCTTTGTGTTTCAACCCTGTATATAAGAGGCACAAATAGTAAATGTCAGTCAGATTTTCCTGCCCTAATGCAATTTTAGCAGACTTCACCCTCCTTATGCAAACATCTCTAGGAATCCACTCTTCAAAGAGTTGTCTGGCGAAATATTACTGACAAAAATATCGGTGACAAAAATATTGCCAAAATAATATTGAGACACAATATTGACTTTTTATAATTTGGGTCTGATTCAGAAAGGTAAACTTAAACTTTTGTGTAAGTTTTATGATTGTTTGCTATTCATAAGCAATTTACGAGTATTATTTTTAGGAGTGTAGAGTCTCCGCACATAAAAAGATAACACAGTCCTATCTTTTTATGTGCAGAGACTTTTCACTCATAAAGATACTACTGGTAAGTCCCTATGTGAATACCAAGTAGGACAATCGGAGACTCTGCGCATAAAATGAATCATGCCCCTGAAGTCTAAGTTTAGATCTGAAGGCTAAGTTTAGACCTGAAGTCTAAGGGCCCAATTCGCAAAGATAAACTTAGGCTTAGACTTCAGGCCTAAGTTTACCTTTGTGAATTGGGCCCTTTGTATGTAAAGTCAAAAACATTGACGAAAAAATAATAAAAAACACATTATCGTAAAAAATTGAAAAGTATATGGAATTTTAGCTATTATACACTATTTACTACTTTAAAACATAAATTAACTCAAAATATTACAATGTATAAAAATATACTTATAATATAAAAAGTATATTAAAAATGTATACATTGCAAACAATAATTAATATTATACACATTAGAATAATTGGAAAAATTAAAATAATATTGACAATATAAAAGTATTATTTGAACATATATAATAAAAATGCAAATACAATTTTATTATAATATCAAACACCTGGGCTAGTATTACTTGTAGGGTGCACTGTCCTTGTTTGCACCCTGGTGCACCTTTAAGCAGATGTGGCAGGCATAAACAGGGAGAGTGGGTCATATTGCAATGATTGCTCTGCCCCTCAGGGTGGCTGTAAACTCACTCTGCCCTGGGGTCAGCGCATTCAGTGAAATACGGAACAGCTGCTTCAAAGCTCCTCCGTGTTTCTCTGTGCTGTTGGCAACCCATCTGCACTTCAAAGAGGGATTCAAGATCCTCATGCAGGCGAGTACAGTGAGTGACTCCACCCGCCTGCAGGAGGATGACTGGGGGAGTACATGGGACCCCTTTAACCCTCACTCAGGGACCACACTGACAGTGAGCCACCTTTTTATGGTGCACTGTTAGTATACCTCCTAAGGGAATTTTTGTGTTGGTGCCCTCATCTCTAATGCGGCGCGGGTGCAGAGATAAAGTGATTTGCCCTCTCAGGATAGCTCTGGCAGAGAATGTATGTCAGGTTTACAAAAGAGATGGGGGGACCAGGAGCCTATTATGGTCCAGTGTCCGTGCTCCACAAATGACCATTTAAATCTAAAGGGACACTGTTCCAACTAGAGGGTGCGAAATGTCGCCCTGTCAGTGAGAGGGAGTAAAAAGAATAGAGTCGTAGGTTAGGAGAAAGGAGAAGAAAGAGAAAGAGGCAGAGGTTCATCCCCGGTATCAAGGATCCAATCCCGAAGGGAGGGCCAAGTCTAGCCTCTTAGTAGCCCTCACACACCCCGAAGGATGTCATTCTTCATCATCGGGCTTTTTTTGCTCCTCGTCGGGCCGGCGCTGCAATGCCCGACGGTCCCCCGAAGGGTCACTTTCACGGAGATCTTTTAAGAGAAAAGCCGTAAGGTGAATGCGGGTGTGTGGGGTGGATCCAGTGAAAAAAGTGTAAAAGTGCGTGCAGAGGTGGTGGCTAAAAAAATACCTAGGGGTATCCACAAGGAAATTCTTTAATAGCGTGGTGCCCCTGGTAGATTAAAAAACCCGAAGGGTAGTGAGTTAATATAAGGCCTAATGTGCCCGTGTAACTTAACAAAAGGTCGACATGTTTCACGCCTGGTAGTCTGAATGATCAATGGCGTTTCTTCAGGACCTAACTAGTGTGAAAGATGTGCACTAAAGGACGGGTTCCAGAAATAGGACTGGTAACCCACGTGAATCAAAGGTGGCTTGGGGTTCACCACAGGGAGAATTTCCCTAATTAGTGGTATGGAAATCTCAAATACTAGATTTTCCCAATGGTAGTACCCTCGCTTCAACCGGGAACAGTCTCGCTAGGCTATTGACCGCCAGGTGCCCGCACCCTATTTGGGTTACGTCGGGTGCCGGCTCTTCAGCACCTACCCTCTCCTAGCGGTCGCCTGCAATCACTCATGATAGTTAGGTCCTGAAGAAACGCCATTGATCATTCAGACTACCAGGCGTGAAACATGTCGACCTTTTGTTAAGTTACACGGGCACATTAGGCCTTATAGTAACTCACTAACCTTCGGGTTTTTTAATCTACCAGGGGCACCACGCTATTAAAGAATTTCCTTGTGGATACCCCTAGGTATTTTTTTAGCCACCACCTCTGCACGCACTTTTACACTTTTTTCACTGGATCCACCCCACACACCCGCATTCACCTTACGGCTTTTCTCTTAAAAGATCTCCGTGAAAGTGACCCTTCGGGGGACCGTCGGGCATTGCAGCGCCGGCCCGACGAGGAACAAAAAAAGCCAGATGATGAAGCATGACATCCTTCGGGGTGTGTGAGGGCTACTAAGAGGCTAGACTTGGCCCTCCCCTTCGGGATTGGATCCTTGATACCGGGGATGAACCTCTGCCTCTTTCTCTTTCTTCTCCCTTTCTCCTAACCTACGACTCTATTCTTTTTACTCCCTCTCACTGACAGGGTGACATTTCGCACCCTCTAGTTGGAACAGTGTCCCTTTAGATTTAAAGAGAATGTATGTCTGCACTATCAGTATTACAGAAGGGGCCACCACCCCGGGCGCGCAAAAAATGGGTGCAAACGCCCGTTGCACCTCTGGGGCACTACGTGTAATATGGTCTCTGATCTTAAAAAATAAAAAGTGTATACAATAAGATTATAAAAATAAATTAACAAAAAATATTAATAAAAGATTATATTAAAATAACTTTGTAAATTCGAACAAAAAATATAGATATATTAAAAAAATACATCTTAAAAATCAAATGAAAACAATTAGAATTGGAGAGATAAAATTCACTACTCCCACTGCTCCTACTTGAGCAACAGTAAGGAAATTATTGGACTTTGGAGGGGTCAAATTTACATTTCCCACTTCAACATAAGCAAAAGTAGGGAAAGTGTTGAACTTTGGAGGGATAAGGTTTACTATTCCCTCTCCAACACAGCCAAAGTAGGCAAAGTGTTGGACTTTGGAGGGCTCAAATTCATTATCCCCACTTCAATCTGGGCAACAGTAGGGAATGTGTTGAACTTTGAAGGGGTCAGGTTTACTATTCCCATTCCACCGTAAACAAAGGTAGGTAAAAATTTGGACTTTGGAGTAGTCAGATTTATTATTCTCACTCCACCCTGAGCAACAGTAGTTGGGAATTGGAGGGGTCTAATTTACTACTCACATGCCAACATAAGCAAATGAAAGGAAAGTGCTGGACTTTGTAGAGGGTCAAGTTTACTATTCCCACTACAATCTAAGCAAATGTAAGGAAAGTGTTGCACTTTGGCTGGGTTAGATTGTCTATTCCAATGTAACCAAAATATCAGAAAATGTTGTGCTGTGGTCAGAATTACTGTGCCCACTATAGTCAGAGACACAGTAAGGAAAGTGTTGGAATTTTGGAGGTGACAAATTTACTAATCAAAATACCAAGATGACCAAAAAAAGGGAAAATATAGGACTCTGGAGGGGATACATATACTAATCCTACTTCATTCTAAGCAGCAGTAGGGAAAGTGTTGGACTTTGGAGAGGTACGTCTTAATATTCCCACTTCTAATTTTTTTAAATAAAACATTTAAATATAGACCCAAAAAAATTCCAACAGATTTAAAGGAATACGTTTATTTAGTGGATATAAAACAAATAAAAATTAAATAAAAAATATGTATATTACAAATATTAGAAAAAACATTAAAAATATTTTCAATTAAAACACCTCCCTCCTTACTACCATAACAAATGAACACCGACAAACAATTACAGTTAATAACAAAATAAATATTATACAAATTAATTATAAATTTTACAGTAACTATTAAATAAAACCAATAAAATTAATGCAGCTAATAAATGTAAAATTATTAACACAATTTAAAAATTAAATAAACTGATCAACCAACAAGTATGTACAAAATCAACGAATAATTAAAATAACATTTAATAAATTAATTAGTTTGCATTATTAATTATCAATTCAAGAATTAAATATACAATGATAAATTAAAAATAATAATTTACATTTTTAAAAACTTCTCATTTTAATACCATACACTCATCAACCTGCTACTTAATTAATAATTTCTAATTCAATTAAAAAAACTTTCATTTCATATTATAAACTTACAACCTCTACTAAAATTAATAAAACCCAAATATTATTATAATACTATTAGCTGATAATACTAAAATAATTAATGCTTATCGAAACAAACTAAAAACAATATTTTATACAACTATATCAAATTGAACAATATTATACACAACCAGATACAATTTTTTATTAAATACCAGAAAAACGCTATTACCTTCTACATTCTGTCCCATTATATTTTTGATAACACTGTATTTTTAACATAATATTTGTGAACCATATTTTTTTACACAATATTTTGTCGGAACATATTTGAAAGTGCTCGGGATTAGCCCACCATGAGCTATTAAGGTGCTGGCTAAGGAGGCCCCTATGATGAAGCATGTCACTAAGTGTGAGTGAAAGGTACCATCCTCTTTTATTTAAATCTGATAGAAGATGAATGTGACCCCTGTAGGATTAATTATTGACTGAAGAGAGGAAAAGAAACAAAGGCAGTTAGGAATGATTTTTCTTATTACTGATGTAATAAACCTCACCATCTTTTTGTGGTTGGTTAATATATATATTGCATGGGAGGTGGTACTAATGGTGGGCTCAGTAATCTCTCTCTCTGCTCAACTTAATGTGCGAAGATATTTTTGACTAAATGGCTTTTCAACTACCTATAAAGCCGCAAACTGTTAGACGCAGCCCAGAAGGGATCCTGCCCACGTATGGGTACAGAAACTGCTTTTGTTTTGGTGCTAGATGGATGACTTGTGGATGGGCTTCAATGCCTGCACTCCACAGGGCTTATACTGCTGGACCGATCTGCTGCGTACGACATGGTTGACCATTCTGTATTACTCTACTGTTTGGCAGTAGTTGGTCTAGGTGGTTTTGCCCTCTCCTGGTTCTCGTCATTCCTATCAGAACATAGTCAATTTCTTTTTCTTTCCACCTACCGGTGCAGGTCCACCCTGGTGTTCAGCGCAGTTCTCCAAAGATCCTTGCAGTCTCCGATCTTCTTTAGTATATGCATGAGATAATTGATAAATACGATCAAAATTAGAACTTTTGGCCTAGACTGCATGTTCTAAGCCTGTGGCATTTTAAGCACATAAGCAACTGATTGAACAGGGGCTGTTTGGAACTGTATCCAATTCCCTCTTGATAATAGGATGTCAGGTGTACTCTCTATTAGATAGGTTCCTTCTAATGGGGTATCCAAAGATTTTGGAGTAGACGCATCACTCACTTATCGTGACATGCTTCATCATTGGCGTCTATCCACACCCTGGTAAGATGATACTACCAGAGCGGACTCAACCATAGTTGGTAATGGGAGTTCTTAGATAAAGCAAAACTGGATATGCAGAGACCCAGGTAGGTGATATGTTAAAAATACCTCAAGGTACACCCTGATTATTACTTTATTCCGTGGGTACCTGGGGTATGAGTTAAAACCAAATATATTGAGGGTTCTATTGAAAAACTATAGTTCAATTATACCATGGGTACTCACAAACTTTCTCTCGGGGGCCAAATTTAGAGTGTGGTTTGTGGCCGAGGGCCTCACTGGTGGGGGCGGGGTCAGTGGGGGAGGGGGGCAGGGCTAGGGCAAGAAAAAAAAACCTGTGACCATGAGGTTGAAAACAGGCCCCTGCAGCGGACGCATTTGTCCACTGAGCAACCAGACCCGGCATACACACATCTATCTATCTATCTATCTATCTATCTATCTATCTATCTATCTCTATCTCTCTCTATCTCGCTCTATCTCTATCTCTCTCTCTATCTCTCTCTAGCTATCTCTATCTCTCTCTAGCTATCTCTAGCTCTCTCTAGCTCTCTCTAGCTCTCTATCTCGCTCTATATCTGTCTCTAGCTATCTCTCTCTCTAGCTATCTCTATCTCTCTGTCTCTATCTCTATCTTCTATGTATCTCTATCTTCTATCTCTCTATCTTCTATCTCTCTATCTTCTATCCCTCTATATGTCTATGTCTCTATCTATGTCTCTATCTGTCTGTCCCTTTCTCTGTCTGTCCCTGTCTCTGTCTCTATCTGTCTGTCCCTGTCTGTCCCTGTCTGTCTGTCCCTGTCTCTATCTGTCTGTCCCTGTCTCTATCTGTCTGTCCCGGTCTCTGTCTGTCCCTGTCTCTATCTGTTTGTACATGTCTCTATCTGTCTGTCCCTGTCTCTGTCTGTCCCTGTCTCTGTCTGTCCCTGTCTCTATCTATCTGTCTGTCCCTGTCTCTGTCTGTCCCTGTCTCTGTCTCTATCTGTCTCTGTCCATGTCTCTGTCTGTCCATGTCCCTGTCTGTCCCTGTCTCTGTCTGTCTGTCCCTGTCCCTCCCTGTCTCTGTCTCTATCTGTCTGTCTGTCCCTGTTTCTGTCTGTCCATGTCCATGTCTCTGTCTCTATCTGTCTGTCTGTCCCTGTCTCTATATGTCTGTCCCTGTCTCTATCTGTCTGTCCCTGTCTCTTTCTGTCCCTGTCTCTGCCTGTCCCTGTCTCTGTCTGTCTGTCCCTGTCTCTGTCTGTCCCTGTCTCTGTCTGTCCCTGTCTCTATCTGTCTGTCCCTGTCTGTCCCTGTCTCTATCTGTCTGTCCCTGTCTGTCCCTGTCTCTGTCTCTATCGGGATGTCCCTGTGTGTCCCTGTCTGTCTCTATCTGTCTGTCTGTCCCTGTCTCTATCTGTCTGTCCCTGTCTCTGTTTGTCCCTTCCCGGTCTGTCCCTGTCTGTCCCTGTCCCTGTCTCTATGTCTGTCCCTGTCCCTGTGTCTATCTCTGTCCCAGTCTCTATCTCTGACCCTGTCTCTATCTCTGACCCTGTCTCTTTCTGTCTCTGTCTCTATCTGTATCTCTGACTCTATCTGTCTCTCTGACTCTATCTGTCTCTGCGCCTCTATCTGTCTCTGCGCCTCTATCTGTCTCTGCGCCTCTGTCTCTGCGCCTCTGTCTCTGCGCCTCTATCTGTCTCTGCGCCTCTATCTGTCTCTGCGCCTCTTTCTCTGTGCCTCTATCTGTCGCTGCGCCTCTATCTGTCTCTGCGCCTCTATCTGTCTTTGTCCAAACTAGGAAGCTTCCCAAAAGGCCCTTTTAAAAGTCAGCTGTGAAAGCGCTTACAGCTGACTTTTAAAGGGCCTTTTGTGAAGCTTTCCGAAGGTGCCCTGGCGTCACAGGGGCCGTCAGTAAACACAGAAGAAGGCCGCAGGAGCATACGTAGTGAATACCTATTTAATACCTATTCACTACGTATGCTCCTGCGGTCATCTTCTGTGTTTACTGCGGGCAGTGGAAACTGCAAGGCAAGGTCCGTCGGCCGCCAATGAAGGCCTGCCGGGCCGCTGGCAGCCCGCGGGCCGTACCATGAGTACCAGGGAATTATACCCTGACTTTTCTGCCAACATGTTTCGGCCCTCTCCAAGAGCCCAATCGGGTCTGGGGCCTTCGTCAGGGCTGTATAATCAATGTCCTTGCCTGTTACTCAAGCACACGCTATGTGCAAGGTGTGAGACCTAGTGTTCCCACCTCTCTTATTGCCTTTTTTTCTTTTTTTATTCAGAGGATTTTCCTCTGGGTTATTTCATTTAGGGTCATGCGGTACGTGCGGACTGGTGCCGTCTTATAGTCACACATTCGTCAAAGTTCTGGCACCTCCGTTCTGCCTACATCCTGCCGCTACGTCCGCCGCCGGTAGAATCATCTGCCGGTAGTGCGTCCTTTTCAAAGCAGTTGCTCCTGCGTCCCAGTGACGTGATTGCCATGGGACCGTGCGACAAGATAGGCATGCTGGGGAATGTAGTCCTGACTACTTTGTTTATGTGTATCATTCTTATGGCCGGATTCCGAAATTTAGATCGGAAAACCTAATTCATGTGTGTTTGTTGATTTTGTGCCATGATACTTTTATCAGAATCAAAATTGGGGGCTTTTATGAGCACCCTTTCGCTGCCCTTCTTGCAGCGTTTTGTGTTTTACCCAGTTTGTCTGTGTCCCCAAGTGTTTAAATAAAGTTTCTGACGAGTATTCAAATCAGGTTCTTTTACCATAATTATGTGTGGTATCTAGTTCCTTTTTTAATAATGATGTTTACAGTTATCAAATGATGATTACCCTGCATTACGGTGTCATTTTTGTCAGGAGACAGGAGGGAAACCTCTCGTATTGAGGTGTACCTGAGACGTATTTTAATGTAGAGTGCCCTTATTGTTGGTACGACCCTCTGTTCTTTTTTTGGGACAACATTTGTCTATATTTTTGACTGTGGCCAAAGGGGTTTGTATCAAGTTGGGCTATAAACTTTTCAGTGGAGAATTTTGTGATTGGGGATACCCCAGCGGTTATTTCTAGTTTATCCACTCCCCTCTTCTTGTGTTGAGGTATGTCTGAAAATCAGTTTGCAGTTGAACCCCCATATTTTTTATTGTGCACTCCGTGGCAGATTTACAAGCTCTTGCGCCACTTTTGCATCACTTTTAACATGGGAAAAGTGACGCAAAAGTGGCGCAAGGGGCTTGTAAATCTGCCCCTCTGTTCTTAGATGGACACAGGTGTGTTTTAGTTTTCCTTTATTCTTGGATGGGGGTAAACAGGCATTCGCTTAGTCCGGTCTTTTTGGACTATGGGCATTGGGCCAGCATGTGGTCAGGTCAAGATTAGGAGAGAGATGCCCATTGGATCTCCTCATTTAACCCCAGCGTTGTACTGGAAAGGCGGTAGATCCACCCTTGTTCCAGTTTTAGTAGTTGTTTCTCATTGGAGGTTGAGGATAGTTTTTCTATTATTGTCCATGTAAAATCATTTTCTGTGTGTCCCGAAGTTTGGAAGTGACGCATCAGTTTGGTAATGGTCTTGTTGCACCTGAATGTGCTCCTGTGTTCATTGGTGCGTGTTTTTATTTTCCGTGTAGTCATGCCCACGTATCTTAGATGGTATTTGCATGTAATCACATATATTACGTTGCTACTATTGCAATTCTTGTGCTTCATCAGGATCCATGGAGTACGGAGTCTCTAGACTGTATGTTCTAAGCCTGTGACACCCAGCTTATAATTATGCGTACCTCCCCCCCGAAGAGATCCTGCATACAATTCAATTGTCTCTTTTGGCCATCCAGACTTGGATGAGCAGCAACACGGTGAAACTTAATGCTGACAAAACTGAGGTTCTGATCTATGCTCCCAATATTTAGTGACGATCCAGCTTCTGACCTAGTCGGATTGGTGCTGTTTCTTGTCCTTTCGGTGTTGTTTAGAACCTTGGCTTTTGATTTGAGAAGGAACTCTTTTTGGAAAACTAAGACAGTTCAGTGGTCTCAGCCTCATTTTCCAATGAAGGCTCCTGGGAAGGATCCCATGCAGGGACGATCCCAAGTGGTAAGTGCAGCCTTTCTGTCCTGACTTGATTATTCCAATGCCTTTCTATATCTCGGGATTCCTGGCCAGACTTTGTCCAAATTACAAATCCTTTGGAATATGGCTCTTAGATTTTTTTTTTTGCTAGATGGATTTGAACATGTGATGGAAGCCCGCTGTAAACCTACACCAGCTGCCAGTGGAGCGTAACATTGAGATGAAGTTCTGTTCCTGGTAAATCGGACTATACATTGCACAAGTGCGCCTGCCATTCTTGCACAAATTTCGATATTTGCCTTTTCGGTCCCTCCATTTGCCCTCCCACTTAATTTCAATGGTTCCTCATTTTAGACAAACCTTTCTGGAAGCCAGAGCCCTTTCTGTCCTGGTTCTAAAGTTGAGGAACTGCCTGCTGCGCTGGTTTCACCTCACACGCCATGCTTCCTTCTGTAAAGCTCTGAAGACTCTTCTTTTTCTCAAGCCTTGCGTTGTTCTTTTCTACTCAGCTTTACTAGCTCAAGTGCCAAGATAACCCTGGGTGAAATGCGTACTTTATTCATTCATTCATTTATTTGTTCAATTCATTTTCATCTTGATATTTTGATCCCGAGTAAGAGAGAGAGAGAAATGCAGGAAAGGGAAAAAGTAGGAGTAAGATAAAGCAAAACAGTTAGGGGCACATTTACGTTTCCTGGCGCATCCCTGCAAATCAGCAGGGATGCGCCAGGAAAGATGTGTGACGCAAGTTAACCCTTGCGCCACCACAGATGCGCCTCATTTACAATGCAGCGCATCATGGCGCAAGGATAAACAGATGCGTGTCGCATCTGCCGGCGTAAGGTTGGCGAAGTGCTGGAGTTGTGTCGCGGGCGCGACGCAACTCCAGCACTGTTCCAACCTGGCCTATCCTCAACATGGTGCGTCACGCCTTACGCCTGCTTCAAGCAGGCGCAAGGTTTTGACGCAGTGGCGTCGAGGTGACTGAGTGAAATCTTGTAGATTTCACTCAGGCACTCTTCTGAGGCGTTCCTGCGATGGAACGTCCCCCTGCGCCAGAACGCCCACATGAAACCTGACGCAGGTTTCATGTGGCGCAGGGCTTTACAACATGACGCATCTCCCTAGATGCGTCACGTTGTAAATCCCCCGCAGCATGGGGCTAGCTTTACGCCGCCGCTGCGTCACAGAAGTGACGCAACGGCGGCACAAATGTGGCGCATGGGGCTCGTAAATCTGCCCCAAATGCTCCATGGGATAACCCCTCCACACTCCATCATCATCCACTTAATTCCCTCTGTAACAAATGGAAGGGGATCTCTGAGCACAAGGACTCCATTCCACTCCCAGACTATGGCAAAACATTAGGGGGCAGATTTACGAGCCCCTTGCTCCACTTTTGCGCCGCCGTTGCGTCACTTCTGTGATGCAGCGGCGGCGTAAACCATGCATCACGTTGCGCCCTATTTACAACGTGACGCATCTAGGGAGATGCGTCACGTTGTAAAGCCCTGCGCCACATGAAACCTGCGTCAGGTTTCATGTGGGCGTTCCGGCGCGGGGGGGGGGTGCTCCGGCGCAGTAAAGCCTCGGAAAAGTGCCTGAGTGAAATCTACAAGATTCCACTCAGTCACTTTTCCGACGCCGCTGCGTCAAAACCATGCGCCTGTTTGAAGCAGGCGTAAGGCGTGACGAACCACGTTATGTATGGGCAGGCCACGAGCATTGCTGGAGTTGCGTCGCGCTTGGGACACGACTCCAGCAATGCGCCACCCTTCCGACGGGAGATGCGTCACGCATCTGTTTATCCTTGTGCCACGATGCGACGCATTGTAAATGCGGCGCATCTGTGGTGGCGCAAGGGTAAACTAGCGTGACGCATCTTACCTGGCGCATCCCTGCTGATTTGCAGGGATGCGCCAATCGTCATAAATCTGCCCCTAGGTCTTCTGTTTTTAGGGCATTTTAGCTCTCCCTCACAACTATGTTTTCTCTGTGTAAAAGACATTCCGATCCTGCACACTTAAACATATGTCTTTAAGAATCGTGTGGATGTTGATAAATAACCATACATATATGTGCCCTGCATTCATTTAGTTTTGCACTGTAGTGGTCACTATTCAGTTATCATAATTCTGATTCTTTTATACTGACATAAATCTTTCAACCAATCATCTTGCTACACTATTGCTTTCGTTAAGCTGTCACTGGTCTGAATTTGTTCCAAAAATGTGTTAATGATGTTGCAATAACCTACCTGTACGTTGATTTGAATACATCGGTTCAAGTGAAAATGATGTTATTTAATGATTGATCAAGTTGGAGTTATTTTTACATTTTTGACAATTTCAGAGCCCCCCACCCCCACCCCCACAAGTCATTTACAGGGATAGCACCCTTCTTTTTAATTTCCGTTTGAAAGCACAAGTCGATATACACACGGTGTATGATTCTTGTTCCAGGGCTTTATTAACAGTTGTGTGTTCTCCCTCTAGCTTTCCATGCGCTCCCTGCCTCCTTTCTGTAGACACTATTGCCACTTTTTAGAGCATTTATTACTGACTGATGTTGGCCAACCAGCCCCTCCTCCTTAGATTTCTCCTTTTAGTGCCTATAATGCCGTAATTATTGCCCATATGGGGAAGGATCCTATCCCTCGCTTTATATGAGGGGGTGCAGTGCTGCAACTGGAACTGCAAAATGATTGTAAAAATGCGCTGTGCAAATATAGCCTAGACACATTCACTCACATGCCCTATCATTTGGTCGCTCACTGCATCATACATTATAAGATAGAAACTGTGTATCAATTTTTGAACTTTCTGAATTTCGGCGTTAGCCAATCGGGTCACAAGGAGCCCTTTATTTCTGACCAACCTCAAATGTCACTTTAAAACCCATCTATATGATTACCTGGTAAGCTTGCCTGTGTTGTGATAAATCAAAAATAATACTGAGTCTAATATGCTCTTGCACTTGCCTTCTTTCTGTGCATGCACACTATTATTTTATGCTTATGCATGCCTTTTTCTAAAATACATACTAGCCTCAAAGAAAGTTAGAAATATAACTAACTGGCTATCACTGGCTCACTCGCTGCATCCTTCATCGAAACCATACAGAAAGTGACATGGGGTAGAAGCCTGGGATGTTTTAGTTAGAACTGCAGCTTATGGGTGTCCAACGTTGATCTAGGAAGAAGATCCATGCCAGACTTTCAAGATAACTGCTCACTTTGTATAAGAGTTCAATTTATATTAACTGATGTACGTTTTTGTTATGTTGATATCCTGCAAACATGGCGCTGATCTGTTCTACGATGGACAGCCCTCCAGTGCAGACGAAGCGCTGCAACCCTTAAACAGGAAAAATAATATCCGATTCCTGGCCCTGTCTTCAGATTTAGAAGATCAAGACCACTGAGGATTTCTGCTGCTGTTACCTCAAAAGAGTAAACGTTCATCTATTTCACATATGATCTGATGTGAAGCTACTGTAAAGCAATATACAAAGAAAGTTTAATTTCACTATTGAGTCATTGAGGAACACAGATTTCGGACCCTGATCATAAGCAGGCCCAATAGAGCCGGGGTCTTAAGGTATACACAGCATAGAACTCACTACCAGTGAAAGTGCAAGATATTAATATATTCTATGGGAACTCAGCCTCAGAGAGCTAGAGATCTAAAGTAATCCTAAATTTCCAAATTCAACTCCAAGTTTCTCGAATAATTAAAAATTTCACAATCTAAACTCAACGTTCTAAACCTCAAATTAAAAACAAAAACTATTTATTAAAAAAAAAAAAAAATCAACTAAACAAAGTCAATTCTCTTGGAAATTCTGTCAAATTGAATCTGTTTGTTGGGTCTTTTTGTGCCAAACTCCGAAAAGTAAGAATCAATGGTAACCGGATTTTTAAACTGGCGTTCCATAGCTTTTTCCAAAAGCATTTGTATCAAGTTCATCTTTCCGGGGTATGGATTGGTGCCTTCTCACATTTTATAATGCATTGATTTGGGAGGCGAAATATGGGTCGGCCTATTAACATTTTATATCTGTTCTTTCAATTTTTAGAGATCAAAAATAATAATAAATTTGATCATTAATCAAAAGTGTACAATTGCTCGTGTAGACGGCTGCTATGGTCCATGCTGCTTGCGTGCAACTATATGTGGTAACTGCCAAGTTCAGATGAGCAACACCCACACTTGCTTATTTATATTGTTGTATTATGTCATACACTTCAGTGGGCATCAACACACTTCACAATTTAAGATAAAAGCCCTGGTATCGCAAATGCATCACATTTTCTTGCTCCTCTGCAATAATTTGGGATGCACCTCCTAACAATCATAATAAAAACCGCTGCTCTTTGTGAACTCTTGGGGGTGGGGGGGAGGTGTTGAAAAACTATTCAAATGCTTAAAATAAAATAGAATGCTTCTGTTATTTGTCACTGCATTTCATTTACCACTTTCTATTGAGCGTTGATACAGAGCAATGGTGACAATATAAAGGAAAGAGTATATATCCAATAAGCAATAGAGTCATTTTTTACCAGTTACTGCTACAAGGTTCAGCATCTTGATTTGAGCATGCATTGCTGGTGCAACCAGTAAGTCATGAGGGCTGGTTGTCTAGCATCTGATGTACCTTGATTTCACCACTGCTCATTGACACTTGAGATGGGTATTTAATATCTCATACATGGATGATTTGAAGAATAGTTCATAATAGCACCCTGGACTAGGAAGACCTGGGTGTTGTAGGGAGGAGAATTCAAAATAAATTCTTAAAAGAATAACAATACAAAGTGAAAGAGTATAAAAAGAAAATGAGTTAAATTTAAAGTGTGTACAAAACAATTGCCTCTCTTGTCTAAAATAATTATCCAGAAACTCTGAAACTGCATCTGCTTTTGAAAAAAATATGTTAAGCTTCAAAACTGTCTGCTATATTTTTGTAATAATTCCAGTATGTCCACCCTCAGGGGTCTGTAAAAGAATGTTATCTTTTTTTACCTGCCTGTGAGTGAAACAGAACTGAAGTGTGGCTGAATTATCCCTCTAGGTACAACATTCTTCACTTATGAAATAGTCCAAGCCTCCTCGCTCACATTTTTCTGAGCAGTTCACAAATGCAAATTTGTGTGTCAGATCAAGATATACAGCAACATCTTGCACTCAAGGAAAAACGAATTCCTGGACCAAGGCATGCTAAAGTTTTCTGTCCTGGAAACATCCATCATTGTGGACACTGCTAATTTTCTGGTCGGATGTAGGGAGCTCTATTACTATATATTTAGGAAGCCAACATTGACAAGTCTCATTGCCATTCTCAAAGGTCATCCAAAATGCAAAATGGTGTTGCCTTAAAATAAAACACCCAAAACTCATTTCCTAGGTTTTGCCTCAAATTCATAATATTTGGTTCTATTCGGAACGGTACGCCATAAGTGCCCACTACATCATCTCCTCAATAGCACCAAGGTGAAAATTTTGCATTACAGATAGGTTTATGGCTGATATTTGACCAGGTTCGAACCTCAACAACTCTAGCAACATCACATCTAGACTATGGCAACAGGCTCATCGTGCGGCTTGACCGAATCACCATTGCCCTAAAGGCCCTGTACTGGTTATCTGTTGCAATATGAATATCCCTCAAATCACTCTGCATCACTTTCAGGGTAATCCACAACACTGGTCTGTTTTGTCTCCAATTCAAATTCAAACTCTACACCCAAAGGAGAAAACTTAGTTAGTAAATTGCCCTGCAGTAAATCAGCCCTTCTCACAGAAGAAACAACAAAGGCAGAAGATCCTTTTCAGCACAAACTTGCAATGTATGGACCACTCTGCCTTAGAAAATAAGGATGACAAGCAACCACCTACAATTCAAAAAAGAAATAAAAACTTGTCTTTTGCCACAAGCATGACTCAACCTTTAGAAGGCTACATATAATCTCTCTGTCAAATGGATCAAAATGCTACACAATCATTTATACCAAGTCCCTAGGGAATTAGGCTGACAGCAGTAAAGGATGGACTAGGAAACTATTGGAGGTCTCCTGATTTTGTCCCACAAGAGTGCATGGCCCTATAAGATGTTCTTAATAGTGGATTATACAAGCACCTTCAACTGTTCAACTTCAAGATATTACAACATCAGTGTACAGATAGTAAGGGCATGCATGCACAGCTGCTGCACCTGTCTGTTAGACTTCCTGCAGCATACTTTCTTATGCGCTGTCATGCATATCTCTCATTGCCTCAAATCCTTACTGACAGTGCTCAGTTTGGTAACACATAGGCTGATTTACAACTAACTTACTTTCAATCATGCACCTGAAGGACACCCAGGAAGTCAATGATTATCAAAGTGTTTCTATGGCCGGATCAGGACCACAAATCGTTAACTAAATTGCACTTAGCAAGAAGTTACTCACTCAAAATACAGAAAGTGCTTTAGGCCTTGCAAGAGGCACGGAAAGTATTATGTGGATACCTACATAATACAACCTGCATTTCTGAGAAATTTGAAAAGGTCAGTGTCTGTTGTACACTGTAATCATCTTCTCAAACACTGACCATTTTAAAATATGTTAAAACCACAAAATACCATGTAAAATGGTAATATTTTTGGACTTAGGCTGACAATTGCATATTACTTTTGACCAAAATTAAATCCATATGATTGACAGTTCCAGGATAAAATGTTTAACCGTAACATTTTAATATTTACTGTCTCAGTTTATAAAAATATCAGTTTATTATTTGATAGTTATAAAAAAATATCAGCTTGTCATTTCCCAACCCTGCCATTGAAAAGCAACAAGCTGATGAAATGTCAGTTCTATATTCTCATCTGTACTGTCCCAGAGTAAACACATTTAGCTAAGATGAACGACTTGATGGGATTTGTGCCTTTCAGTGGATCACATTTTTTCTATAAATTGAAAATCCACTGTTACTTGTGCTCATTTAAATGTCAAATTGGGCATGTTCGTAGTATCCCAAAGAAATTCAGAAAGTCCAGAATACTCACTCCTTAATGATGGGTTGCCACTGGATGTTGTCAATAGGTGAGACAGGAAGGGTGGTTTATTTAATTGGAGAGCTTGGTAGGCTAGGCAACAGATCGTGAATTGATCCCGGCTTCTAGTGGTAACCAATGAAGATCTCGAAGTACATGGGAAATGTGATCATTTTTTTTGTACGGGAAAATAAAGCATGATTTGCACTCACTTATTACGAGTGTATAACTCATCCTTCGCAAGTTCCTGCCAATTACTCATGGCATCAAGAATTATGTAAATAAGACTATGCGTCATATTAGTCATTAACTGTTCCTGCCACATGCTAATGATTTATATAGTAAGCATATGCAGTTGAAGAAGATATGTATTCTGAAATGGACAACCTCAATCGTGCCGCACAATATCATTTGCAAATGAAACACTGAAATGCTGAGAAATATCTCAGTAGGTACTCAAAGTATCATGAAATTGTATTTTTCCCAATTCCACTGACTGAGTACATATTCATTTTGCCAGAAGCAATGGGTTTATTAGTCATTTAGACTATAACAAGAGGGACCCTGCTACGTCTGTACTGATTCAGAGGTACTCTCTGACCCTATGTCCTTACTTTTCATTGACAATTCACTTGCTTTCCTGATCCCTAAGGGTTACTGGTGCTTTCTGTGTAGCTCGATGTAGGTACATTGTGCCTTTATCAGGAATTCTGTGGCAAGGTGCCCTAGTCGTTGCAAAAACAAGTATTTGCAATACAATAGGCCTTGCATTACTGAAAGTTTGAGCTATTGGAGTTACAAATAATAATACAACGCAATAGCTCAAACTTTCAGTAATGTGAGGCCTATTGCATGGAAATGCTTGTTTTTAAGTGATTTATCCTGGAAAGGTACCTCCAAGACCATCAATCAAATCCTTTGTCAAATGAAGAAACCAAACACTTGTTTCTTCAAGCATCAATGTTTTAGCATGTTGTTACTTAATAAATTATTCAATAGTGTACTCTAGGCTTTATCACGCCACAATCGATTAATCAAAATGATTTTAGGAAATGAACAAGGAGTACTCCTTCTCCATTCATTCTTTTTTGAAAGAGCAGTTATAGACACATACAAACATTGTACATTCAATGTTTTAAATTCATTTAACAACAATTACGTTTGTGAACACATTGGTTTAGGACAAGACATGTATAGACCAAGAAACATTACATGACATGATCACAAATTAATCGGAAAACATACCAAAAAAAAAACATATAGATTTGCATATCTAGTGTCCTACACTGTCAAATTCTATGGGGCATTTATCAATATAACCCTCATACTTGTAGTCTACAGTAGTACTACTTGGCCCTATTATACTGGTGGTCAGAGCGTAACTTTGTGCTCCGATGAGATCTTTAGTTTCACCATCAGTAGTGCACAATTTTATGCGCAGATGTTACAGTCAATAGTGGCTCTTGACCCCGTTTGCAAATGCGCCGACGCGTTTCGACCTTCGAGGTGGGCCTATGGTGTGTTTCATGGAAGGTCTTCTTCAGGGCTGTGAACTTTTCGGGCAAGTTAGGACAGTTGTTTTCTGTCGGTTTTCCCAGGTAGTGTGTCAAATTCCTGTTAAGGCACCTCCTATTTCATCGTGCGATCCTTGTGGTTTGTTTAGGAACCTTCTTGCGGGTTCTTTTTGGGGTCCTGCTCTGGATCACAAGGACGCCTTCGCGTCCAGCCTCTGTGTTGGCTGCACAATTGTTCTGAAAACGTCAGTTGAATTCAGTGGGGATCGTCAGTAATGTGAGGCCTATTGCATTGGAAATGCTTGTTTTTAAGTGAGGCACGGCTTAATCCAATCGCAAGCAGTGCTTGAAAACTGCAGTGTTTGAGCCTTTCTATCAGAATGCAGTGGCTGAGTGCTGCTGAAAGACCGAATAAAACGAGCTCCTACGCAGTACAGAGGAGGTTCATGCTTGCCTGCAATGTTTTTGCAAGCTCTACTTGTGCCTTTGCAGCTGTGGCTCTTTGTACCAGTGAGGAAATAGCCATTAAAATGGCATGATAATAATTGCCTTGGGAGAAAACGGGACACCTTCACAAACCCTCAGAACCACCAGAGGCTTGAGGAGTGTAGGTGCTGGTCTCTCATCGGCGCTGGGGCTTCCTTGGATTTAAGAGCGGTCTGCACAGTCTATGGCAGCACAACCTAGAGGTGAGAGCAGCCTCTGTTGTCTTGGAGGCGGCCCCCTGCACTGGATTGCGGTGAGCCTCGAGCCATCTCGCCTGCAGGAGCTCTTGATTTAAGCTACTGCCATGTTGCTCTGAAGGTGCCTAGTATAAGGAACAGGATATCAGCTGGGGGAGGGGGCCTTGGTTCAGGTAAAAATAGATCAGCTGTTATAAGGATAATTAAAGACAGCCACGTGGAAGCAGGCTTTTCAGTCGGCAGCTCGCTTCAAGTGAGAAAAACAAGCAGCGATTAGGGAGGTGGTGGGTGGAGGGGTTAAGCTGCAAAGCAGAAGGGTGTTGGGAGACGGAGGACGGAACAGGTGACCTCAGAAAACAGTGCCATGCCGAAAAAAATGCACAACCAGTTTGGAGGGCCACAGTTTATAACAAAAATATACATAAAAAAAGGATTTTGACAAGCCGCGCTATAAGAAAGTGATATGCACTGCATAAAAAAATATAATTTAAAAAAAAACAAAAAGGATTTGGGCGAACTGTACTATAAGGAAGTCACGCAGCCGCCGTTATTGAAGTTCAAACATGGCATGCCACCCCGGAGATAAGTAAGTGAAAAAAAGAAAGGGGTGAGGCCGCTGTGAATATCAAGCTTGGCGTGCCGCTTTGCATAAAAAAATGTCATTAAAAAAACATTTGGGTGAGCCATGCTATAAGAAAGTCGCGCAGCCGGCATTATTGAAGCTCCAACGCGGCATACCAGTATGTTTTAAAAAGAAAATGGTGCTCACAAATGGTAAAATACAGATCGTGACTAGCAACACATGTAACAGTGGCAGTCCTTATGGGAGGGTACAACAGGAGAAAAGGCAGTACTAAGGAGGGACTAGAAAAGAGATTAACTAAAGAAACAAAAGCATTTGGAAAGGACAGTCAAAGGAGCCAATTAAAAACATGGGAGGAGCTTAATGCCCATATCCTGAATACAGCATGTCTCGAAGAGACAGCGCAAGCGCTGCCTAAGCGAGACCTAAAAAGGGGCATTGTACTGTTATTACTTTGCCAAAAAGTGGTTACAAATTGCACACCGACCTCTTGCGAGTAGAATACTGTTTTGGAAACCGCCCTATACAAATATGTAGGTTCACAAATACCGAATTGCAGGAGGTCGCAGTACGACCTGCCTAATTAATTTTCATTTCCGCCCCCTGCAGTAGGCCACAGTCACAGGGATGGTGGCCAACAAGGGCCAGCAGCCCATGTCTGGGATTGTGTTTAAATAAATGTATGCGTATTTTTTGAATGCAGCCCGTTTCCCTTAAAGGAAACAGGACTGCGTTTTAAAAAAGCTTTCTTTTTTCAAGAAGTTTCACTGAGAGTTGGTAGCAGTCCTGTGGACCACTCAACTCTTCCTGAAACATTTTGCAAGATTCGCAACGGTGAATCCATTCCCCTTTGCAAATTAGTGCTTTTGTACATGAAGAAAAGCCCTTTTGCAGTCGCATGAGGCATTCAGAGGAGTACACAAACCCGAGCAGGACCATCATCCAGCGAGCTCAGGGTCTTCAGACAGTTGTCAGCTCTTTCAACAGCAGGCCCAAATACCACCAACTGTCTAATGGTCGGCTAGTATATTATAAAGCTATTTATATATATAAACGCATGCGTTTTAGTTTGTTTCTAAGTACTCCTATCTTTGTTGACAATTACAAAGATGAGGTATATGGAGGCAGGTTAGCTTGCCCTGGATCATGCAGTTTGCTCAAGTAGGTGGCCTGAGATTGAGGCCTAGAGTCTTGCATCACGGGCCATCATTTAATCCCATTGCAAAGTTTCAAACACTTCCTCATGGGTACAAAACAATGCCTACTTTAGTGCCCTGATGTCTTGCAGGCCCGTCACTTCAGGCAGTTTATTCAGTGAGACCAAAAGTAAGGCCTAGACAGGGTGGATATGCCTGGCAGTTTACCGAATGTATGCCAATATAGCTGTGTATGCTACGTACATTAGACAGAACCTCCCAGTCACTTCAAGGTAGACAGACAGCACACTTCACTTAACAGTACTCACTATACAATACATTTCTAATTACATGTATAGATCACTTTTTTCTAACAGAATATGCTAGAAAAACACCACAACATCCTCATGCTTACAATACAGTATCAAAACTACATAATTGGCTAAGCACTGTCAACTCATCTGCACTTCCACCACACCAACGTACACCTTAGCATCACTTAGGAAGAGACAGCTTACATCATACAATAACGTCAAACACACAACATTCTAGACATACGCATGCCTAGAAAACAATCTGCACTGGTCGGGCGATAGAAAACAAACCCCCCCCCCCCCAGCTCGGTGAAAAAATGTGAAGTCCTGCACTCCCATCAATACACATAACATGCTGCAAAGATTTTTAGTATAATGAAACTCATTTTACTTTCACATTAACCAACATGAACCATTTCTAAACTAGACATTAACAAATCTCACAACAAAAGACAACCAAACTACCATACACAACGCTTGATGAAAGTTTCAGAATTGCATGAAAATGGCTTCTAGACTAAGAAAACAATACAATTAGTTACTATTGCTAAAAGGTACTATGCATATACGTTTGGCATAACACTAGCATATCATGTTGTCCGTATTTTCGCTCGGAATATTCAAAGTTTTGCAGCATGTTTGATTTTCTTAGGTGGCCCAATCATGGGCCCTTGTAGACAATTGAAATATCCAGCAGGTAGCTTAGTAGTGATATTGTTTCTGAGTTAAACTCCATGTAGGAGAAGGGAGGAAAGGAAAGGTGCGAATGACTGAATTTGTTTGGTAGATTACAACACTAACAAAACAATCTACTCATGAAATACTTTCTGAAAGTAAGTTCTTGCTTCTTCTGGGTGCTAGTGGAAATTCTGTTTATCATGGTTCTAAAGTGGAGGTTTCTGTTAGAATCAATCAGACATGCTGAAACTTCTTGATTTCTGTTATAATAGGAGCATCTACTTATTCCAATATTGAGGCAAAAACACTTCAATTCAATTTGCAAGCACCATAGATATAATGAGAACACATTGTTTTCCTTCCGCTGGTGTGCAAACGCACTTACTGCTATGAGCAATTTGAGTGTCAACCAAGATGCAATCTAGCACAATGAACATTTGCACTTTAGTAGCATGCACAATGGGAATAATTATGGGTTCAGGTTTAGAAGCAGATGGCTAGCCCAGGTGGCCCGGCAGGGAAACAGTCCAAGATTTGGGAATGGGTATGCTGGAGATATGCCTTGGACTCAGAGCTTAATTTGAGCCTGTGGTTTCCGGTGCTCAGCACTGACACTTAATTGCCAACACCGGCACGTATGACAGTCTGCCACATGGTGTCACTGTTTATCTAAAATAGAGATGAACACAACAACAGTTGTTTATTAATTCAATATACACTAAAATTGACTAATACTTGCCGCCCAAGCCATTCTTATAGCTTTGGGGGCCTCAAATAATCTGAGTTGTTTCACTTGTAGGGTGTGATGTTTAGTAGTTGTGTTGGTTCTGTCATTGCACCGCTGGCAGTGGCAATGGGGTAAGTGGCCTCCTGACGAGGGCCCTGGCACTTAATATTTTACAAATTAAGCACTGCTTGGACCACTTAGAAGACTCACTTCAATAATCTAATCAAAGAAATGTTTTTGGCTAGCAGCCACCCGGCTTGAAAACGAAAGGGGGATGGGAGTGTTTGCTTGGGCAAGGGAGGTTAAAGAACATTGGGATGTTGGGCAGTAACATTTATAACTTTTTCTAATGGTGAGAAAGTGCACAGGGGCAGCACCATGAGTAGGCTACTACAATAATCAAATTTCTCTTCAAAGAATAATTAATTGGGGGCTTTTGCTGGCTTTACCAGAAGGGAAGGCATGTTTTGTTATTGTTATGGCCTTAAAACATGTGGCAAAGTAGATTTAAGGACTAGTCTAAGGTTTCCTGCAATCATTGGTGGCTTTACTTTATCAATGATCTATAGGATGGAGAGGTTTAAAGGTGCTTGTAATAGAAGTGACTGAAAAGTAGAGGATTTTAGTCTGGGACCAGTTCCGCATTAGAGAGTCAAGAGCCATCCCTTGATAAAAGCCAATAAGGGAGTCAGTGATGTGTGACTGCATGTGAAAGATGAAAGAAAAAAACACTGAAGAAAGAATTGAATATTATCCCCATGTAGAACTTAGGAAATGCCTAATGAGGATATGATTTTGCTAAGGGAGGTGAAACGTAGTTTACTGAATAAATGTGTCATTACTTGAGAAAGACTAAGACTTAGGACCTGATTATGAGTTACACTAAAGTATACAAAGCAAATGATGGATGGAATGCTTGAATTAATCTCAGCCACTGGTATTCACTCTGGGCCACATCCGAGTCCATCGTTATTCTGCCCACCATGCCACCTCAGTTTGAACCCAGCCATATGCGAATCAGTCTTGACCCTGCTCCAATGCGAACAGTCCAGCCGGAACCCCCAGGCCAGGCTCTTCTTGCTCTGGAACAGAGGCAACCCAGGTCCGGTTTCCCCCTAGTTAGGGCTCATCAGCCAGGTATAGCTTGGTTCCAGTGAAACAGTGTGCACAGGACCCACGTCTGGGCATACCCGCCCTACTTTGGGTGACACTCTAAAGTATGCTAAAAGTAATAGATGGAATGCTTGACTTAATCTCAGCCAGTGGCAATCACTAGGGTCACATCCCAGTCATTTGTTATTTTGCACACCATGCCACCTCAGTTTGGACCCAACCATATCCAAATCAGTACAGACCCTGCTCCAATGGGGAAAGTCCACCCCGAACAGCATACCAGGTCCTCCCTGAACCGAAACACAAGCAACCCAAGACTGGTTTAACCCTAGTTGGGGATCATCAGACAGGTATAGCTTAGTTCCAGTGACACAGTGACCAGGAGTTATGCAGAATTGCATTTGGAGATTCCTAGCAGCCGGAATTTGCATTACAAACCCTTATGCCCGCATGGAATTCCATCTAGTGTGAGTTAGATGCCTCAGAATGAAGAATAACTGTGTGGACATGGAACTACAGTGCAGAGTTCCTCATGGTATTCTACATTCAGAGGGGTTAAATGCTCCCATGTACCACCTGCTTTGAGTAGGTGGTAAATGCGAGCAGTGGCTTCTTTGAAAGGTGATAGTGAAGAGAGGGGGGCTAGGAGGATAGGGGAGAGAAAGGGAAGAATAGTTTTGGCAGTGGGGAGAATTGCAAAGAAAAAGCTTGGCAGGGACTGGAGGCCAAAGCTTGGCTGCTGCTGCAGCCAAAGCCTTATGCAATTTTTACCAGCCGAAATTACCGGCTGATAAAATCTGGCCCAGCGTTCCCATGCCCTAGAAAACTGGATCCCAGCTTTACTAACACATTGCACCAAGTATGCATCACAAAAGTGATGCAAACCTAAGTGTTGTGTTGTTATTCATTTTCCAACGCAAATCATGATTTGTCTGGGTACACATTGTTGCTGCTGTCGAAGGGACTCCAAGTCCCAGGATCACCTGCTGTTTCTCCTGTATGGAGGGGAGAAGTTGAACTAGTCCTCAAAAGGGCTGCCTGACTCCTGCAGAGCGGGACACACTGCTGGTGCCGAAGGGACTTAGAGTCCGCCCACGAAAGGGCTGCCTAGCTCCCACAGCACAGGACATATTGCTGCGGGTGCTGTTGAAGTGACTTAGAGTCCCAGGATCACCCGCTGCTTTTCCTGGATGGAGGAGAAAGCTAAATAAGCTCACAAAAGCGCTATCCGACTCCTGCGGCATGGGGCCGGTGCAAGGTGTGCCCTGGCACAGCCTGGGAAAAGGTAGGGACATGAGTGAGCCCATCTGCACCCATTAGAGCCTGGAAGAAGCTGGACTGGACCAATCCTCTCGCTGGAACTTACCACACCATGAGGAAAAGGAAGGCCCCCACATCCTTGGATGGTAAGACCTTTGTGGCTCCTTCCATAGGAAACTTTGTAGCTAGTGCTGTGGAAGCCCTACACAAATAAATTAGCTCAGTTGAAGAAAGGTTGGGTGCTGTAAAAGTTGCTTGGCTGAGTCCACGGTGCTCATGGTTTTTAGCACTACTCCCAGGGAGTCTCAGGATTATTCCCCTGCCAAGTTTGGCCCTAACCTGGGTGTAGTGAACACCTCTTTATGGATCGAGTGTGGGTCAGATTTGCATTTTCACAATCCACCCCCGGCCAAAAAGAAACAAGATATTATGAGGAAAAAATCCTCAGCAAATCATACACTGGCTAGCTGCACTAGGAATACGTTTCCACCAGTCTTTATTGACTTTAGTCAAGAGTTTGTTCTCGCAGACACTAGTCTACCTAACAAACTGGGGCCTCAGATGAAAGCATTTTTAACAAATCATTTGAATTTGTTTTTTCCAATTTATGTGGTATTGAACTGTTGTTGACAAAGCTCACTAATGATGTGTTAGAAATCAAGGCTATGTTGAAATTGGGTACAAGGGAGGGGGTGCAGTATAGCTCCACGACGGTCATAGAAGGGAGAGGCCGAGGGCAGAGAAGTGGGTGAGGACTGGGCCAAGAAGTGACTCTGCTACTTCTACTTCCACTACTTCAGTTAGGCCCCAGTCAAGGTCCAGGTTGCAGGACTGGTTAGTGCGGCCCATCAGAAAGGTCTTAGTATCCTGAGTGCAACAGGCACTTCAGGACTACAGCGTATCTCTGATACAATACCCTCCTCCCACTCATCTACCATGTCAGAACTACCCTGTAGACCATTCCCACACCACCTGATGTGACTACCTATGATGGTAGATTGACTGCTGTTCCTCAGCTAAGCTATAACCAGAAAGAAGTCAGGCCTGAGTTAAAAGGCTGAATTAAAATAGTGGTGGGGTTGGATGTCATTATAGCAATATCATTATGGTCCTGGATTGGTAATAATCCTAAGAAGAGGAAGGGTGATTGTGTGGTAGGGACATTTGAACATCCTTCTACTGTACAACTTAATGTGCAATTTGTATCAAGTTCAATTTGGCTAAACAACGGAACCCTTAGGGTATTTTTACAGGGCCCCAATTCCACGTTAACTGTTAGTCAGATCCAAGGTGCTCACAATTCTATCTAACGTGATTCTGTCTGCAGTGTTGCCACCTCTAACACATGTGTTCCACTCCAAACATTAGATGTCAATGTTTGACATATTACTTAAAATCAAGTGATGAGTTACCCAGGGCTGTCCTTTGTTTGTCCGTTAGATCAAAGTCTTTCTGATAACTATTTCCATCAATGCAATGTTGCATCAGCCCTTCCTCCTTGATGCCTAATAATGATGCCTCCATCACTCACCCTAAGGTGTTCCAGTGTCTTTCATGGAATGTGGCGGGAGCCAGTTCCAAGTTAGCAAACCCTGATTGGTTAAGTTTTATTACCCACTTTGACCTCATTTGTTTGCAAGAAACATGGGCTATGAACCTTTTTTTATTGACAACTTTATTACTCATTATGTTCCAGTCACTCCTTCATGGAGGGGAAGGGCTAAAGGTGGTTTGGCTACTCTAACATTTGAAGCTTCTTCTATTAAAGTGTCTACTGTCCCACATGAATCACTGCACTATCAATTGTTATGTGTTTCTGGTTTACGCCCAGCTTAGACAATAGTGATTAACTATTACAATAACAATGCCTTCATAATGAGTGGGATGTTATTGAAACCTTTGTATCTGACTTATCTAATCTATTTCAGGATAATGAAGGGGCCTGGCCATTGATTTGGTTAGGAAATTGTAATATGTAACTTTGTCCGTGGTTTAGGTAATCTCAGTGATGTAGATCTTACTCATTTCGAACATGATACTTTTTGGCTTTAACAATGTTATTATGAAATATCACTTGCTTTGTGCATGAGACGTGTCTAATGCTAATCCTGTGAGGGTACCTACTTTCACTGGAAGGGGTCTTTTGTCGCCTATTGATTTAATTTTGCTTTCAGAGGACTGCCTCCCTTTTGAATTTCAAAAGCTCTGTGCATTGTACAAGTGACCATTACCTGTTAATCCTGGCAATTAAGCTTGTCCATAGCAGTTCCATAAAACCTCTGGAGATTATGGATCTTTGATCAAAAACACAGGCAACACATACAAATGGCCCAACATCGATGCATCGAAAAACAATTGCAACCTAATACAGCTTTTTCGTGTTGATTTAATGGTATGTCTGGGGGAGCAAAGTGATCTGTTAGGTATTCTGAATACATTTGAGTCTCTATTGGCAAGGCATTTCAAAACCTTTTGACTGGTTCTCCTCATCACTACCATGTGAAACCTCATAGTTCGTTTGATAAGACTGGTACTCTTGCTCTTAAAAACTTGATGGTAGCCTTAAAGTCTGAACCCTGCTTAGTGGATGCTATGTATGTGTAGGTCAGATTATAAGAAAGCCTTAGATAGTAGGAACATATTGTTACAAAAAACAAGGGAACCCAATATGCTATTGGTCAGGGACCTTGGGTACATTGACTCTTTTAGAGGACAGTGGTCCCTAGACAATTCGATGAAATATAAAGTTAAATATAGACCCAGTCAGTACTATATTGTCTGTCCAGCCGGACAGTTTATTAATATACAGTGATTGTATAAAACCATTAAGACAAGAATTTACAAGCGGGACACAGCCTGCGTCCTGCTGACGTACATTTTACAAACAACATAAGGAAGGGGGTTCAGGCAAGAAAACCGTGTCTGTAATTACATTGGATATAAATACAACAGACAAATTACGTTGCGCACACCATTACAAATTAAGCATTATAATATAGCCAATGTATATGGTGTACAGTTGTCGACGACGTTTCGATCCCTTTTTAAATCAGTGGGATCATCTTCAGGACATTGATAATGACATGCCTGTATTAAATAGCTCAATTATGTGAGCTGGTGTGCCTGTCAATTCAAAGGCAGATATGGGGGACGCCATCTGGCGTGTTTAATCAGCGCCAACGAAGATTAGGTGAACCGCGATGACTGCGGGGACCGCAACAATTAAGGGAGCAACCTTAATAGGGAGCGTGCCAGAGTTGCAATGGAGCCACTTCTGCGTACTCCGTGTTTATGCCGTGCGAGTCAAGGCTTCAGGAGCAGTCCCCGCTGAGGATCTGCTCGCGCACGCACTCCCGCGGTTGCTCCCTTAATTGTTGCGGTCCCCGCAGTCATCGCGGTTCACCTAATCTTCTTTGGCGCTGATTAAACACGCCAGATGGTGTCCCCCATATCTGCCTTTGAATTGACAGGCACACCAGCTCACATAATTGAGCTATTTAATACAGGCATGTCATTATCAATGTCCTGAAGATGATCCCACTGATTTAAAAGGGATCGAAACGTCGTCGACAACTGTACACCATATACATTGGCTATATTATAATGCTTAATTTGTAATGGTGTGCGCAACGTAATTTGTCTGTTGTATTTATATCCAATGTAATTACAGACACGGTTTTCTTGCCTGAACCCCCTTCCCTTATGTTGTTTGTAAAATGTACGTCAGCAGGACGCAGGCTGTGTCCCGCTTGTAAATTCTTGTCTTAATGGTTTTATACAATCACTGTATATTAATAAACTGTCCGGCTGGACAGACAATATAGTACTGACTGGGTCTATATTTAACTTTATATTTCATCGAATTGTCTAGGGACCACTGTCCTCTAAATTAGATAGTAGGAAACCATCTGTAAGGGCTGAAGCGTGGGCCTTCATACAGCACACAAGTGCACTCAGCAGCAACAGTGAATTCTGGAGGGTGGCTAACGCTCCATACTTCAGAGAGAGCTCTTCACCTGTTTTAACTATGATCATTCCCACTCCCAGGTGGGAAGGACATTTTCACAAAATATAGGCTTCTAACTATTTAGTGAGTAATCTACATGTAGTATTGGCTATGGGATCAGTTCATTTTATTTCTTTCGAACTGGCTGACGTTAGAACAGCTATTTCCACATGTGCAAAGGGGAAGGCTCCTGATCCGGATGGAGTCCCAACAGATATGTTTTCTGTATTATTTGGACCTATGAGCCCCACTAATTACCAACATATTAAATGCTGCAGCAGAATCCAGATACCTTAAATCATGGTCTCTCCATTACATTGGGAATATAAATTAATATCATTGTTTTAACATTTGTAGTGAACCCCTGAAGAAGTGCTAAATAACCGCCCGAAATGCATTGGGTAAAAAGAGACCTGACATCGAAGATGTTTTACGTATATGTCATGCATCAGAAAAAGGCCCGGATGGGCATATCGGTTGCAGTTGAAATTGTTGTATACTAAACAGAGCCACACATGTGACAAGAGCAAGATTTTTGGAAGAAAATGACATTTGGAATAAAATTGGATTAAATTTGGACAAGCTATAAAGTATGTTGTGAGTGAATCACGGAGATGCTGTGCGTCCGTTGGGAGTGCAATTACGCTCCACTTTTTGATGGTTTCACAAGTTTGGTGGTATCTGGGCAGACCACATCACCGGGCTGCACGCGAAAGGATAATAGAAGGAATAAATTGATAAAAATGGAAGAAACAGGTGTGCATTTGGCTACCTTTCGAAATTGAATTTATATTGACACTGCCCTCCAGCCAGTTGCACCCATGGATCACTGTCTAAACAAGTTTATAGGAGGCGGTCACATGTGAGTTGGTTGGAACCTCTACGCATTTTCGATAACGGAGTCCATAGACTTTCAGTTAAAACCAAGATAGACATTTTCAGGATCGGACTATGTACGTTCAGAAATCGCAAAATCAGTTCAACATTTGAATGCAAGTGCATGTTAATGTTGGCTGTTGTGTAAGCTAGACTATATTTTGCTATAATTGACGTGTACAACAACTGTGAGTGGGCGGGGTATTTAAGAGTGTGGCCTGGAAAAGTTAGTTGAACGGGGAGTGTTGTCTCCAGCAGTGCCTTATGGGATTTGAAGTTTGTAGGGTTGGGTTAGAGAACGACGTACCTTACGGGATTGGTTGACGCAAAGGGGTGGAGCATTGAATTTGTACTTTAATTGGGAAACAGCAGCAATGAATTCATTAACGGTTGTGCTGAGGGAATGAGATGCCGAAAAAAGGACACGATTCCGTTACATGAGGAAGGTAGGAACGACATTGGGTAGCGCCTGGTTCATGGAGATACGTCGCTTTTGGGTGAACAGGGATGACTTGGGGATGGAGGTACATGGGTTTCACGTGGGAAGGCACAGAATGTTGGGAGAGATTGTTCTGGGCACATTTTGATTACGCAGAGATGCGGGTTTAGCGGGAAAACGTCAGTTATTTGTTAAATTGGGCATGGTTTGCTTGTTGTAATTTTTAAATGAACGCATATGGATTTGGGAATGTAAATTAATATCATTGTTTTAACATTTGTAGTGTACCCCTGAAGAAGGGCTAAATAACAGCCCGAAATGCATTGGGTTAAAAGAGACCTGACATCGAAGATGTTTTACGTATATGTCATGTATCAGAAAAAGGCCCGGATGGGCATATCGGTTGCAGTTGAAATTGTTGTATACTAAACGGAGCCACACATGTGACAAGAGCAAGATTTTTGGAAGAAAATGACATTTGGAATAAAATTGGATTAAATTTGGACAAGCTATAAAGTATGTTGTGAGTGAATCACGGAGATGCTGTGTGTCCGTTGGGAGTGCAATACGCTCCACTTTTTGATGGTTTCACAAGTTTGGTGGTATCTGGGCAGACCACATCACCAGGCTGCACGCGAAAGGATAATAGAAGGAATACATTGATAAAAATGGAAGAAACAGGTGTGCATTTGGCTACCTTTCGAAATTGACTCTCCATTACAGTGCCAATTTTCAAAAATGGGGATAAAGTCGACCCCTCATGTCACAGACCAATATCTCTTTTGGATTCTAAGTCAACGTGGCAGCTAAAGTTATTTAGGAAAGTTAGAGGAATGGGCAAAAGAGAATTCTATTCTGTCTGAGGCTCACTATGGCTTTCGCCATGGCCTGGGCACGATAGAACATTGTCCTAAACTCTGTTGATCTCTAAATATACTGTGGCCAAAGGGGAGGTCCCTCATATGCCTTTGACCTGGTCAACAGATCTAAATAATGGCATATTATGTTATCAATTGGGTAGACACTCCAATTTTCTATTTTCTTGGAATGTGCCCTTGAAAGCCTCCCTTACGGTCCACATCCTCTTTTACGCTGACTCAGTCCTGATGGCTCACATGGCCAAAAGGCTTCAACATCTACTTGATTCTTTTGTCATTTTCATGAAGAATATGGATTTCAAAATAAACTTAGCAACATTCTATTTAATGGTTTGTGGCCCAAGGGCCACTAAGATCAGATGCCATCAAGTAGAGGCAACACACCTTCATCAAGTAAAGACCTTTCAATACCTGGTTTCCCCTTTTAATTCTTCTATTACATAGGTTCTCCGGAGGCTCTGTTTAGATTTTCTAAGAAATTGGGATTTAAACCACTTAGGGAGATGTTAACAAGTTATTATTCAAAATGCATCCTCATTGTAACTCTTGGGATGACATCTGTGCATATTGTTCACTGAAGGTGATTCAATCAGGTGAAAATGCTGTTTTACATAGATTATTGGCAGTCAAAAAGAGTACATCCTCTTTTATTTTCCATGCCGAGTTGGGACTTATTATCTTAGATAATTGAATTAATCTGCAATAAGTGATGGTCTGGCTTACTACCTGGGCCAAAGATGAGAACTCTTTGTATAGGTTAATTATAGGCGATTGTCTCTTACTCACAAATGGGCACCGTATTTCCAGGCTCAAGTATGTAAAAGAAGGGTATGACTAGTTAGGATTGTCTGACTTGTTTACTTAACAATCTTATGTTAAGTTGAGGATGAAAAAGAAATTGAAAGCCCTGTTTTTAGACAAATGTCAGGACTGTAGAATTTCAAGCGAGTAGTCAAAACCAACTGTCAATTCTTATGTGACAATATCAACGACTAACACTATAGAACCTTATCTTATATTCATTCCTGATTTTTATCATAGGTTTTTATTACCTTGTTTCAGATTTAATGTTTTACATGTTTAGTATCTTTTCCCTAGAAAGACTATGGAACAATTTGCCTTGTTGTCCTTGTGACAGTTAAACACTGCAATCAACAATGCACTTTATTATGTTTTGTCGATTTTATTCGTTATATAGGAAATAGTTTTTACTACCCTTATTTCACTCTTTTAATATCATTTGTTATAAATCAGCTTTTAACTTATTACAACAACTTCAAACTGCTGCAATTCTGCTATTAGTTAAGTTTATTTAATCTTAATTTAAAATATGGTCCAATGTATTATGAACTTTTATAACATCTGGGATTATGTGCACTAATTGATGATGTGTATTTTTGTTATTTTTATGTGTAACAACATTTGCATTTCTTTTGCATTTTTTTTGGCATAAGGCTGAATGAAGAATGTTTGACTAACCGACTGATTTGCATTGGAAAGTTCCCTAAAGTAATTCAAAGTAGCTCTATGTGCTACATAGCCTTAAGGGGACATATCACGGGTGATACATGAGCATTCCCAAGCAAGCGCCCATGGCTTTTGATGTAAATCCCTGTCTAGTAACATTTGTATGCAGGCATTTGGCCAACAGTGCCAACAGTGGAGCAAGTTTTAAAATTCTCCAAATGTTTCCAACTTTGCGTATGTGCTGCACTGTACAGCACACATACAAAGTAGTAAAGCATAGGTTTTGTACTGGAAGGGACCCTTTTCAGTACAAAACCTATGCTGCACAAAACATATACAATCTTGCGCTGTGGCGCAAGGATGTGTGCATTGGCACACAGCAGCGTAGAGTGCACCAGTGTGGGGAAAGATGAAACCCAAGTAGATATGGCACTGTTCTGCTCTTTTCCTTTCACGCAGTGCAGCATAGCACAGCAACCTTTGTATGAATACCATAAATAAAAAATACAATTACAGATTGTAATTGAATGTATGTTGCCTTCATGTGCTCTTAGTTACCTTTGTCCAAGACTGGCCCAAAGATGGCCAGATTGTCATTGACGGTCGTGCAGTTCCACCTTCTCCCCCGGAACTGATGCTGACATTCTTGAATACCAATTTTCACACCTTCTGCCACGCTAGGCATTATCTCAACATAGTTCCGACAGAAGCGCAACTGTTTAGGCACCAACCCCGGAATGCTCCCGCAAAGGATGGGCTGTGTGCCGAGTGATGAATACTGATGACCAATGGCTAGCGACCTATGGAAGGAAGATGGAAAAATAAGTTGTGCCTTAAACACTGAGCGCATATCTAGAAGTGCTCGGAAATTAAATCTCTTTTATTACAAATATTTACAGCTTCATTTTGAAGTCATGATGTAAAACAATGTATGAAAATCATTCACTGTAAATACCATGAGAAAGGAATGCTATCACATGATTATATGTTGAGGGCAAAGGTGCATATGTACTACCTTTTAATGCGTTTTGCCAAATACAAGCATAACACAAAAATTAGACCCCAAGAACAAGAATTTTGAAAGTTCTTTTGAAAACTAATAAGTTCTACCTTTCCAAAACACTGTTGGTTGCTCCTCTGGAAAGTTAGGTGTCTTTATGCTTATTGGAGTTAGTCTTAGGTTAATGTAGTTAGTGCTTAAATTATATATCTGTTTGACTAAATATTGTAATCAGTAGTCTAGTTTATGCTTTAGGGAATTTGTTTAATTATGGATTACAATTCAATGAATTGAATTTATTTCAGTTCTTTCTGAATGACTTTTCTTGTTTTGCTTTTTTATCTTAGTTTTACTTTGCCTTTTTTTCAAGTTTATCAATGACTCTTCTTGGTGTGATTTGATTTGTGAAAATAATAAAAGAATTATAACACTCTTTATAAAACTATACATAATATAAATATAAATAGTGAATGACTGGTTACATTTGTTAAGTTTCTCTGTGAAATGTATTGTTCCTGTCATCTGGCTATTGTTAAAAGTCTCAAGAGTGCTCCTATCCCTTTATGTGTCTTAACAAATCTATGCATCAATATTGTTTTTTGATCTTTCTAAAAAAAAAAGGACAAGTAAAGTGGCCTTTTATGTTACAGTGGATACTTCTCCCAAACTTTTTGTGCCCTAGACAGATCATCTTTAGATTTCCTTCTTGAAAGGTTTGCACCATCACATACCATTGGAAAGCTTGCAAATGGTATCATGGAAACTCCCCCTTTTTGGCCCTGATTATTAGTGCCCCATTAATGCACCTATTCCAAGTTTTTGGGGAATAACATACTGACTTTTTGTGCTTAGAGCATCAAAGTCTGCAATTCATGATAAATCCATCATTTTTTCCCTGTAAAAGTTTGGCAGAATTGACTTGACAAATGTTATGAAAGGTGCAGGCTTTATTGTACCTGATAATTACAAGATGCATAAACTCTTCGCAACTTGGGATTTCGACCTGAGCGCCAACTGGGGACTGTGCAGAGATCAGTAAATTCCTGTCCACTCATAATGTGAGCCTAAGGCACCTAAACACACTATAATTAACACTTTAAATGCTACAAAAATGAACTTGCATGTAGTGCAAATTTTCTTTGTTTTTGTAATATGATCTCACCAATCTTTAAACTCTCTCATTGTCCAGCAAAATATCTATAGAGAAAGAAGGTGAAAGTAGCCTATACCGTCTCTGGTCGTGATTTCTAGAATTAAAAATAATTATTTGAGGTAGGTTTTTAATAGTGAGGGAGCCCTGGTTGATTAGTAATAAAAAGCAATCTTTTCCTGTGCAAAGCCTACAGTTTTAACTTTTTACTTGTGACCTGATGTCATTAAACATATTTATTATGGCCTTCTGCTGTTCTTGGATGATGGAAGGTCAACTGATCTAGTCATTGCTTTAATAGCGTAGTATGTAGAGATCAGTATTAAGCAATTTAAGATTGCTATCAGCAATCCTGCATTTTATCCCAAGTTAATGGATGCTATTTCATTTTTAAAAGTATGTTGATAGCATTAGATGACTCTGCAAGTGAAGTGTGTAAAGACTTAATGGCTAGCATTGTGAAACCCCTCAAAGATGTACCAAAACTCCATTTGAGGGCAAATACATTTGCTATATTACAAAAATAGAAATTATTTTTAACATTGTATAATCTTTTATAACAGTACCTTTAGAGGAACATTTTGGAGGGTGAGTTGTGGGAAGCTCTCTCCAGCTTTTTCAGCCTTTTTGAGTGTTTGTTTGGCCAAGATTAACTAAAGCTTTGCCCAATTGCAAAGTGACGTAAATAATGTAAAGGGAGGCATTAGTATTTATTTTCTCCATTTTTTGGTGCCTATTCCCCTTTGCACTCCTTTGTTTTGGATTGCATTGCTTTGTGTGGCTTTGCCTCAAGCATAGGTTTTGATTCAAAGCCCTTTAGTTAGAGAGAGGGATGTCATCCATAGAGAATCCATCACAATTTATCCTATTTTCATCCCCAAACCAGGGAGAGTAATCCCAGACAGAGCTGGGACAAGCCCTGATTTTCCAACAGGACTTTCACCCACACAATTGTGTGACATGCTTCATCATAGAGTTCTCGCCCAGCTTGCTTTTTTGGAGTTAGCACTTGCTGGTGGTGACTGTTGTCTTCGGGATCAGTAAGAGTTCGAATTGCTTAAGGTAATCTCATGAACTATTACTCTTAAGGTTACCCTGGCAAGATTAACATCGGAGCTGGATGTATTGGGACTGATTAGTGACGACTACATCCATAGGTCAACATGTTTCTGTCAGTTAAGCTCAGCCCTATAGGTTCTGGCTTTCATCAGGACCACACTAACTCCAATTCGTTCTCTAGGAGCGTATCGGGCTATGGGATGAGACTTTAATTCCTCACACGCACATCCCATCTATAAATACTAGTGTAGATTATTTCACCACAGGACATTTTTGAGTCTTGCGGTTTGCAACTTGGCGAATTACAAAGTCCTCTTATCTGTGGAAATAGGTAATACATACATATGAGAAAACATGGAGCAATAGTACAATTGTTACTTTTTTTCAAAGTCCATGCCCGTGATATACTGCGCACTCAAATTAAACCTCAATACTGCAACTATATAATGAGGTGTGTAGTGTTGAAATAGAGTTGTCTCATGAAATTATCTGGCCCATGTGGAGTCAATGATAACAATTGAGTTCATACATTTGATAGTTTCATCAATTTGTGTGTCAACAGAATTTACAACCATATAATTCTAAGAAAGTTGGTTTATATTATTGTTATACTTATGATTATCAGTTGCATCCTTTTGTGACGATTGCAATCACTAACCCATTCAAAGATGACGCTTGTATCCTGTGTATGAGCCTTAAACTATATATCACTGAGGAACAACACTGGTAATGTGAACAAGGAAGGCTCTCTGGGCCGAAAAGTGTTGTGGGGTGTATTTTCTTGGAGTCCCTATATATATAAGAAATGACATAGCCACTCAACTGTAATAACTTATTGTGTTTGAGTTCTGATGTCACAATGCCTTCCTTATGTTATGGAAAAGTTAGAATGTTTCTGTATGTTTCTATGCTTTTTGAACTACTTCTCTTTTTTGTTAAAACTGACTTGTATTAACTGATTCTAATATCTTTTTTGCAGCAAATATCTGAAAGCTTTTTTGATGTGTTTAATTTTGCATTAGAGGTTATATTTTTATACTTCATATTTGCAAACATGCTCTCTCCTTTATATGAAACAGCTACGCACCAACGATTTAAGTGGTTTGTGGAAAAGGTGATGGTGTGACCATGTATTATAAGGAATAAAGTAGCATCTGCCATACATGATAAGGATGTTTGAGGTCATCTCAGATTTCCATAACCTTATATCCTTGTCCCTCTACCCTGTGGCTTGCCACATCCTTATCATTTATGACAGGGAGCAATTTATCCTATATATATTACACAGTGGCATCTGCCACTATGTAGTTATAGTTAGCTCAGAATTTCCATAGGTAGAGGTTTTTTTCCGCTAATAACTTTGGTGCCATTTGACAAATCTTCATGAAACTTTCCAAAGCAAATCTTCAACCACCTTAGGTCCTCCCTGGAAAGTTTCAGAGTAATCCATCAAGCAGGGGTTGAGGAAAGGGGTGTGCCAAAGTATGTTTTCCCCATTCAATATCAAGAATTTTGGACAGCAATACAGAAAAAAAGAAAAGGATGTGCAGAATTATAGCAAATTGTGCAGAAGCTAGATGCTTAATTAGAAAGCATGAATTTTGTGATTGGGTATGATTCCATTCAGGCATTTTTTAGAAATGAAGGTTCAAATAATAGAGCTATCTGGACAGTTGACCGCTCAGGAGTCCTGTGGGACTACAAATTAAAAAAATAGAGAGTGCTGATTGGCCCATCGGCTGTCTCGGTAAGAGATTATTGCGGCTGCCATTACAGGTCCCAGTGTCCTAAATGTTGACCTGAGATGGAAAGAGATGGGGTAGGTGTACCCTGACCCCCTTGCAGTTATGGGGAGGGTCCTAGATGGACAAGAGGAGGCAAAAATATAAAAAGAAAACTTGGCCGGTATATCCCATGGTACTCCTGCAGGGATTAACATGGAACCCTATGTGGTCTTGAGGAATCCTGCGAAAGTACACGGGGTCCTCGCTGGCTCCCATGGGAGTACCACAGACCAGTGAAAAAAGTAAAAAATGCACAAGCTCTATTAGGTAACCAACCCCCTATTACATAGACCTTTCACCTTGTGCAGAAGTCTTCATAGAGAGTCCACTCTCTCCAGACACCCAAGCTCCATTATGTGGGCAACCCCTACTACGTATACCCTTCATCTTGTACAGCCTTCGTCTTTTACAAAAGTTTTCCTAGACAGCCCACTCCTTCCAGACATACAGTCCACATTAAATGGTCATACCCCTACTACACAAACCCTTCGCATTGAACAGAAGTCTTCATGGAGAATCCACTCCTTCAAGACACCCTAGCCCCTTTAGGTCGCCATGCCCCTACTATGGACACCCTTTGCCTTGTACTGAAGTCTTCACGGCGGGCCCACTCCTGCAGTCACCCAAGCCCCATTAGATGGCCAAGCCCCTATTACGCACACCCTTCACTTTGTACTAAAGTCTTTATGTAGGGTCCACTTTCGTCAGGCACCCAATCCCCATTAGATGGCCATGCCTCTACTACAGACACCCATGGCCTTGTTCAAAAGTATTTATGGAGAGCCCACTCCTGGAGACACCCTAGCCCCATTAGGTGGTGAAGCTCATACTATGTACACCCTTCTCCTTGAACAGAATTCTTGATGTAGAGAGTCCATTCCCTCCAGACAACCAGTCCCGATTTAGGTGGCCAAGTCCCTGCTACACACAAACAGAATTCTTCACTGAGAACCCTCTCCCACTCAAGGCACTGAATCCAAATTAGGTGGCCAAGCCCCTACAACTCACACCCTTCACCTTGTATATAAGTCTTCATGGAGAGCGGACTCCCTCCAAATACCCAAGCATCATTAGGCATCAAAGCTCCTTCTATGCACACTCTTCATCTTGTACAGAAGACTTTACAACAAGCTACTACCTCCAGACACCCAAGTCCCATTGGGTGGCCAAGCCCCTACAAACCATACCTTTCACCTTGTACAGAAGTCTTGATGGGGAGCCCACTCCCTCCAGACACCCAAGCCCTATTAGGTGGCCAAGCCCCTACAGCAGTCACCATTCGATCATACAGAAGTCTTCACAGGGAGCCCACTCTCTCCAGACACCCAAGCTCCATTAGGTGGCAAAGTCCTTACTACGCACACCCTTCGCCTTGTATAGTAGCCTTGTACAAAAGTCTTCAAAGAGAACCCACTCCTGCACACACCCAAGCCTCATTAGATGGCAAAGCTCCTACTACGCACAATCTTCATCTTGTACGGCTTCAAGGAGAGCCTACTTCCTCCAGACGCCCAAGTTCCATTGGGTGGCCAAGCCCCTATTATGCACACCTCTTGCCTTGTAAAGGAAGCCTTGACAATGAGCCTTCTCCCTCCAGACACCCAAGTCCCATTAGGTAGTCAAGCCCCTAAAAAGTACACCATCCACCTTATACAGAAGTCTTCATGGAGATCCCACTCCCTCCAGACACTGAAGCCCAATTAGGTGGCCAAATCCCCACTACACACACCCTTCACCTTGTACAGACTTCTTCATGGAGAACCCACTCTCTCGACACACTCAAGCCCTATTGGGTGGCCAAGCCCTTACAACACACATCCTTCACCGACACCTTCGCGGAGAACGTATGCCTTCGAAACCCCCAAGCCCTATTAGGTGAGGCAATATATATTTTTTAATGGTAATTTTTTATTGGACCTTAACACTCAAAAATTACTCCCAATAAATGAGCCAAATTCATAAAAAGACTCAAAGAATCCTCATGAACTGACACAGTTAAAAAGGTTGTATGACGTTACAACACATGCTTTATCCCGCATGCCGTTACAACGCAATTTTTTACTCCAACTTGCTGTCAGGGGTGTGCTGGAGTGTGGAATAGTATAATTTACTATTCCAACTCCAGTCTGTGCAACAGTAGGGAAGGTGTTGGAGTTAAATCCAACACCTTATACCCCCTACAGCAAGCCATTTTTGTTGTAACGGCATGAGGGGTAAAAGCATGCGTTGTAATTCATGCGTTGTAACGGTTGTTTCCCAGTTAAAAAAGCTGTAGGCTCAAATGTAAATACAAAACACTCTTTCATACTAAACACAACATTTTATTTTTTGGTGGTGTTGTGGTACTTCAGTGGGACTCAAAACAGTAAGTAAAACTGACATGGAACTCCTGCGGATCCCTCCCATTGGTTCTAGGGTCCAGTGTGAGTACCATGGAGCTTGTGGAAAATAAAAAAATAATAATAAAAGCATTCAGTTGAAAGATTAAAGCACACTACTGAGAATTCAAAAGAAAAACTGAAGATAAAATCAGCGTTATAGCTAACTTTGGTAATAACATTTCACTCTACATTGAAAAAACACCAGAAATTTACTAAAAAGAACAAAAGTTAAAGTGATGTTATAGTTAGGTATGGTAAAAAGATCTAACTTTGGGTTAAAAAAAACACTGAAATTCACTAAAAAACAAAGGTTAAAGTGACGTTATAGGTGCAGAAAAAAGACCTTAACTTGCGTTACAAAAGCAACCCTAGAAAAATGTGTTGAAAAAAACTAAAGTTAAAGGGACAAATATAGTTAGAAGAAATTGACAGTCATTGCATCACGATTTAAATCCAAAAACCTCTGAAAGTCGCCTGTTTTAGGTCCGCGAGCTAACTATAACTCGTGCCCCTGCAATTGCATCACTCATGGTATGTTCAATTACATAATTGATGACTTCACCAGTGACATCTCAAATGACATCACTGATGACATAACTGACAACATCATCCTACCTAATAGTGTTAAGTTTACTCTACAAACCAGTACAGTCTGTGAAAAACATAAATAAATACTAAATGATTCAGAAACAATTAAACCATAAATTACATGAATATATGTGCCTATTTAAAGTAATCATACTATAAGTCACTCCCTCTACACCGAAGCCCCATTACGTAGCAAAGCCCATATTATACACATCCTTCACCCTATACACATCTCTATAGAAAGAGCCCACTCCCGGCACATACCCAAGTCCCTTTATGTGACCAAGCTCCTGCTACGCACCATTTTTACCATGTGGATAGATATTCACGGAGAGGCCAATCTATCCAGGCACATAAGTCCCTTCAAGTGGGAAAACTCTTAGTATGGAAGCCTTTGTCCAGTGCACCACTCTTCATGGAGCAGCCGCTCCACCCAGACACACAAGCCCCATTAGGTGGCTAAGCCCCTACTACACACAGCCTTCACCCTATAAACAGCTTTTCACTGAGAGCCCTCTTGTTCCAGACATCCAAGCCCATTAGATGACTAAGCCCCCACTATGCACAGCCTTCACCATGTGCAAAACTCATCACAGAGACCACACTCACCTAACACAGCTAAGCCCTATTAGGTGGACAGTCCCCTACTACTTCCAGCCTTCACTTTATGCAGAGCTCTTAATGGAGACTCCACTCTTTCCAGACACACAAGCCTCTTTACGAGGTCAAGCATGATACTACTTGAACCCAAAGGCTAAAGTGACGTTATAGTTCAAAATTGTAATAATAATATCTTCCTTTACTTTAAAAAAAAAAACTGAAAAATTCACACAAAAAAGCAAAGGTTAAAGGGGCATTATACTTAGGGGACAATGTTAGTTAAAACATATCATTTTGAATAAATAAAACCCCTGAAATTCACCAGTTATAGTTCTCAATTAACTGTAATTCATGCCCAAAAGTAACTATAAATAGCACCCTCGCCATGCGCTGCTGATTACCTCACTTGTTACCTCACTCATGACATGTTCTATGACATCATTGATAACATTACTGCAATATCTGAAATTATATCTTTGATAACAACACTGCATAACGGGGGCACAAGTTATGGTTACTTTAGGCTAGGAGTTATAGTTACTTGAGATAATTATAACTGGTGAATTTCAGTGGTCTTGTGTATGTATGTATTCACTGAAAAAACCATAGGTTTCAGGGGCATTATAGTTAGTTGGACATTTCACTCGTACAAAACCATAGAAATTCCCCCGTTATAGTTAGTTCAGCTAACTATAACTCGCGCGCCCGCAATGCACTGCTGATGACGTCACATATTACATCACTCATGACATGGTCAGTGACATCACTCATGACATCACCAATGACATCTCAAATGACATCACTGATGACATCACTGATGACATCAACCTTGTGATAGAGTGGCAGACCTCCTCTCACCCTAATATAACCTTTGATACACACACTCAAAAATACAAACTAACATTTTCAAAACAATGGACATACCAATACCAGTTACAACACACCTATTCAGTAATTCCAAGATCTACACACACATCCACTCATTCACCAACAGTCCCTATACAGTCACTCATACATGTACTCACTCATCATATGTACTCATACACCTATACATCCTGTTACACACCGCCACTCATCCATAGAGTTACTCACACACAGTCACACATGCAAACAAAGTATCAAACATCCATTTACTTGCATATACAGTTATACACACACTACCACACTTACTTCTACAGAAACTTACACATACTTACTCTCTTAAACAATCACTTATAGAAACGCCTACTTATTTGTACAGGAACTCTTCCAATCTCTCACTCTCACATATACTCACTTATATACACCAATACTCACATATACTAGTTTAAAACATATGTAGTTACTCATAAAGACACTATTGAGACAGTCATTCACTCACTAACACACCCATACACATACTCATCCACCTATACAGTCCTGCACACATGCTGTCTTCAACACATACACACAGTGAGTCACTCATTCATGCATCTATGCACTAAGTAATACCCCCACCGAACCATACAGACACTCAGACACTCATACTGATACTCAAAAAACCAACTAATAACCCATATAGACACTCATGTAGCTACTCACCAACCCATGCAGCCACTTATACACAAAGTGAGAGACTGATACAGATATTTTCATATTTAAACATTACTCACTAACCCATGTATTCACTAAGATACACTTAGTCAGTTATACAATCAATTTTACAAAAAAATCATCCATTTAGACACTTATATACCCATTTATTCTTCCATCGACCTTGAGATATACATATATAAAACATATTTAATTTTCAGAAAAACACACATTCACTGGATGATGTCATCAGTGATGTCATTTGAGATGTCATCAGTGAAGTCATGAGTGATGTCACTGACCATGTCATGAGTGATGTAATATGTGACGTCATCAGCAGTGCATTGCGGGCACGCGAGTTATAGTTAGCTGAACTAACTATAACGGGGGAATTTCTATGGTTTTGTACGAGTGAAATGTCCAACTAACTATAACGCCCCTGAAACCTACGGTTTTTTCAGTGAATTTCTAAGGTTTTTTAAATGCTAATTTCTAACTATAACGTGCCTGAAACCTATGGTTTTTTCAGTGAGTTTCTAAGGTTTTTTAAATGCTAATTTCTAACTATAACGTGCCTGAAACCTATGGTTTTTTCAGTGAATATATATATATTTATTATACTATGTATACATGTGAAAATGTCTCGGTCCCCTGTTTGCCTCGGTGGCACGGAAAAAATGGGTGGAACTGACGTCAGCACGCCGACGAGGTCCTCTTATGGCTCCGATGACGTCATACGGTGTCGCGAGCGGAGCCGTGCTCGTTGACGTGGGAGAGCTAGGAAAAAATTTCTGTGGAATGCTGGTGCAGGGGATATTCACCTAAGTGTTCAGGCTAGTCCTTTGGGAGCAACTGTTTATGTTGCCACTCCAGAAACCGAAACCAGTGATTCGAGGGCAGAGGCCCTGCAGATGGCACACGAGGTGGGGTGCCCAGTCGTGTGCACCAGCGGGGCAGCGAAGTGACAAGCACCACAACCCACAAAAAAGGTAACGAGGGCACTGAATAACACAGGATCTTCTCTTTGTATCTGGCAGGAACAACGAAGTTAAAATGCCCTAGTACCAAAATGTAGAATTAGTGCTACAACGGTCTTCAAGAGGACCTGCAATGCCGCTTCTGCCTCCCGTACCCTGGAGGCGGCACATGGGTCACGCGGTACGGTCATACTGCGGTGGGACGCACACTCGTTGACCTCTCATGGCACTACTCCACACTTCAGGGAGGACGCTTTCCATTAGCTATGTTTTCTGATGACATGTCGCGCCGGCCCCGTCCAACAACAGAACTCCTTTAGATCCAAACAGATTCTTCCACTCTCTCACCGGAAGTGAAACCAGGCCACACGGACACTTTCACAATACAACAGCCGGGAATGCACTTTTCGGTAAAAAAACACATTCCTTCCTCCTAATTAATCAAATAAACGTCTCACTGAAGAACAGGGGCCAGCTTCGATCGGTAAACAGCCGTTACAACAACTTTTTTACTTTGCGATACCATTACAACGCATGCATTACCACGCATGCGTTGTACATCACGAAGTCATTACTAAGCATTTTTTTAGAACGCATGGTCATTTATCACACATGCCTTTACAACGAATTTTGTTGTAAAGGTATGTATGGTAAATGACCATGCGTTCTAAAAAACATGTAGACGATCCATGTCATTGTAAGGAAACAGAGGCTGTTCCGTTTCCTCACAACGACGTGCACCGCCCCTCAGAGATGACGTAAAGCAGGAAGTACGAGGAGAGAGGAACCATGAGGAGTGAGAGGTAAGGGGGATTGGGCATGGGTGGGGGTTTCTTTTCTAGGGTTTAGGGTAGTGCAGTGGTGTTTGGGTGGTGTAGGGGGTCGTGCTGGGGGTAGTGTTTTAGGGTTTAGGGTAGTGCAGTGGTGTTTGGGTAGTGTAGGGGGTCGTGCTGGGGGTAGTGTTTTAGGGTTTAGGGTAGTGCAGTAGTGTAGGGGGTCGTGCTGGGGATAGTGTTTTAGGGTTTAGGGTAGTGCAGTGGTGTATGGGTAGTGTAGGGGGTCGTGCTGGGGTAGTGTTTTAGGGTTTAGGGTAGTGCAGTGGTGTTTGAGTAGTGTAGGGGGTCATGCTGGTGGTACTGTTTTAGGGTTTAGGGTAGTGCAGTGGTGTTTGTGTAGTGTAGGGGGTCATGCTGGGGGTAGTGTTTTATGGTTTAGGGTAGTGCAGTGGTGTTTGGGTAGTGTAGGGGGTCGTGCTGGGGGTAGATTTAGGGTTTAGGGTAGTGCAGTGGTGTTTGGGTAGTGTAGGGAGTCATGCTGGGGGTAGTGTTTTAGGGTTTAGGGTAGTGCAGTGGTGTTTGTGTAGTGTAGGGGGTTGTGCTGGGGGTAGTGTTTTAGGGTTTATGTTAGTGCAGTGGTGTTTGGGTAGTGTAGGGGGTAGTGCTGGGGTAGTGTTTTAGGGTTTAGGGCAGTGCAGTGGTGTTTGTGTAGTGAAGGGGGTCATGCTGTGGGTAGTGTTTTAGGGTTTAGGGTAGTGCAGTCGTGTTTGTGTAGTGTAGGGGGTCGTGTTTTAGGGTATAGGGTAGTGCAGTGGTGTTTTGGTAGTGTAGGTGGTCATGCTGGTGTTAGTGTTTTAGGGTTTAGGGTAGTGCAGTGGTGTTTGGGTAGTGTAGGGGGTCGTGCTGGGGTAGTGTTTTAGGGTTTAGGGTAGTGCAGTGGTGTTTGTGTTGTGTGGGAGGTCATGCTGGGGGTATATTTAGCGTTTAGTGTAGTGCAGTGGTGTTTGGGTAGTGTAGGGAGTCGTGCTGGGGGTAGTGTTTTAGGGTTTAGGGTAGTGCAGTGGTGTTTGGGTAGTGTAGGGAGTCGTGCTGGTGGTAGTGTTTTAGGGTTTAGGGTAGTGCAGTTATGTTTGGGTAGTGTAGGGTGTCGTGCTGGGGGTAGTGTTTTAGGGTTTAGGGTAGTGCAGTGGTGTTTGGGTAGTGGAGGGGTAGTGTTTTAGGGTTTAGGGTAGTGCGCCCAACCAGCCACAATATCCGTGGACAAAGGGGATCCTGACTCTTTGGAACACTCCGTCAATTGAATAATTTGGGTCAAGGGCCCTACCACGTCCAAGACCTATCAATTCCTTTCTTGGGATCCCTCATATACTTGGAGAAAAAGGTACATAGTTTCTCATCAATTTCAGGCGTGTGTGCCACCTTCCCCTTCAGTGAGGGCCTGGGGCATTCTCCCCTCATCCTATTCCTGACCTCCCTTTCAAGGGGTTGATGGATTTTCCCCACCACATACTCTGCCACTTTGGCGTCAGGTGTCCACTCTGCCGACCTAGGATGGTAAATTTGGGTAGGCTCGAACATGTCCGAGTGGACCCCGTCCCCAACCGGGGACTGAGAGGAGTGGGACTCTGGACGCCAGGGACGCCCGAGTCCTTATCCTCATCGGAGGAGAAATCGTCCTCCGATACACCCTCTCCCTCTAAGGGAAACCCGCCGTCGGGGTCTACAATAGTGGTGACAGTGTCGCAATTTTCTCCGGGCCCCTCCTCCTCCCAGCAGGGTGCATGTTTTAGCGTTCGCGCACTCTTGAGGAAGGTCTCCGTAAGTTTATCAAATCCTTCCAAGTGCCCCGCGTTATGCTTAACGGCCCTTTTATTCCCCATCTGGGAGCTACTTGGACCCGCCACCACCAGATCTGGGTCACTGAACACCCCAGGGATGCTTTTCGCCAGCTTATCAACCTGATCCCTAAGAGGAGCCAGCGCCCTAGAAATAGCCAGAGAGAGGGCTTGGTCCACTGCTGGAGGGAGAAGTTGGGGGGCCATTCCTCCTCCACTTCCTGGTAGGAGGAGTAAAAATGGTCTTCTGGAGAAGACATGATAGCAGAGGGTGTGAGCACAGAACAAATGCCCTTAAAATCCTTAAGACAGCCCCCTCGCCGGTGCTCCAACAGCTGGGCTTTCCCCGAAGCTGTTATAAGAATAGACTGAGGCGCAATACCAATTACCACCACCAGGTGGCGCTGGTCACTAACGTGGCCGTGTGGGGAAATCACCGCGTAGCGGTGTCAAAATTAGGCGAGGGTTGGTCGGGAATCAAGCGGACACTAAAGGAGTGACCGGATTCCCAAACGCGCGTAAAGACCAGCGGGAGCGCTCGACGGAGCTGCCTCGCTCGGACCAGACGCGCCTGACAGGATCTCACCGCGCGCAGAGCACACAGCGGGAGAAACTGCGAGGGGAGAACGCGCTCGGGCAAGAGCCTGCTGCGCAGGGAATATGAAACAATACCAAGGCAATAATGCTAATAACGTGCACAAGAAACCGCTATACAAACAGCAACAACGTCAGATTAAGCCAAGAATGTAAGGAATGCACTTAACTGACGAGCAGTGAAGAAAGAGGAAGCGGAAGGGACGTCACAATATTATATACGATGGACTGTGATATGATTGGACTATAGTTGCCTTGGAGACTACCCCCTAATGGTTCATGGGTTGTGTAGTCTTTTGTTTAATGATTGTTGTGTTACGTTTTCTTTGAACTGCTATGCAAATAAAGTGAGGAAAGATATGCATAATCCTCGCCTCCGTCCTGCCATAGAATTCATTAAACTTTATTTGATCTGATTTAGAAACATAGATCATAAAAGTGTACATAAAAACAGTAAATCCTCTTTCCTAATACAATACAGTGAGAATTAATTAAAACCAGTAGGTAAAAACGGGTGTTACAAAGCCCGGTTCAGAGCAACTTCAGGTTAACAGAATCGTAAAGTTCAATGTTTCGCAAGATCAATCTCATGTACTTCGTGCAAAATACGCAATAAGGGGTCCAAGTAAGATGTAACGCTCCAATACCTGACCAGTTTGCACTATATAAAACTGCAGAAAAACTAAAAATAAAAAGTGTTTTGCACACTTCTGTCATTGGGCTATATGTGGGCTACATCTGGGTGATATTTGTGCTACATTTGGGCTCTTTTTTCTCTGGTGGCCATCTTGGGAGACTTATTTGTTATGAAGTTTCCTAATTTCGTCATTTACTGCAGTCTCCTCAGTAGGAAATGCTTTCAGTTTTTTACTTTGATTCCATCAAGAAGGCATTCAGATGTGTCACACATTTGCCATAAATTCAGAATGTTAGCACTCTAGTTGTTCATTAGATCACTGTAGTAAAGCTACTGCTCACCAGGGAGTTAACTGGAAGTCTACTGCTGGTATTGAAAGTGATTGTTTCAGTCTGCATGTCAGAATTTTCTAATGAAATAGAAGAGGATTTGAGATCTCACTTAAAACATGCCCTAAATTTTCTTTCTGCAGCACTAACCATAATTTCTATGGCAAAATGAACCCCCTCATTTTGTTCCTTTTTAAATTAAATGTTTTAAGTGTTACCAGTTTATTCCAATCAAGATGGCTTCAGGTGTGCCATACTTTTGTCATAAGTAAGACTGTTAGCGCTCTAGTTGTTCTTTAGAACACTCTGGGAAGCTGCAGTAGAACACAAAGGCATCAACTGACAGGCTGCTCCTGTTGAAATATAACAGGAAGATATTTGAGATCTCACTTAAAACATGTCCTAATTTTTCTTTCTACAGCACTAACCATAATTTCTATGACAAAATGAACCCCCTCATTTTGTTCCTTTTTAAATTAAATGTTTTAAGAGTTACCAGTTTATTCCAATCAAGATGGCTTCAGGTGTGCCATAATTTTGTCATAAGTAAGACTGTTAGCGCTCTAGTTGTTCTTTAGAACACTCTGGGAAGCTGCAGTAGAACACAAAGGCATCAACTGACAGGCTGCTCCTGTTGAAATATAACAGGAAGATATTTGAGATCACACTTGAAACATGTCCTAATTTTTCTTTCTACAGCACTAACCATAATTTCTATGACAAAATGAACCCCATCATTTTGTTCCTTTTTAAATTAAATGTTTTAAGTGTTACCAGTTTATTCCAATCAAGATGGCTTCAGGTGTGCCATACTTTTGTCATAAGTAAGGCTGTTAGCACTCTAGTTGTTCTTTAGAACACTCTGGGAAGCTGCAGTAGAACACAAAGGCATCAACTGACAGGCTGCTCCTGTTGAAATATAACAGGAAGATATTTGAGATCTCACTTAAAACATGTCCTAATTTTTCTTTCTACAGCACTAACCATAATTTCTATGGCAAAATGAACCCCCTCATTTTGTTCCTTTTTAAATTAAATGTTTTAAGTGTTACCAGTTTATTCCAATCAAGATGGCTTCAGGTGTGCCATACTTTTGTCATAAGTAAGACTGTTAGCTCTCTAGTTGTTCTTTAGAACACTCTGGGAAGCTGCAGTAGAACACAAAGGCATCAACTGACAGGCTGCTCCTGTTGAAATATAACAGGAAGATATTTGAGATCTCACTTAAAACATGTCCTAATTTTTCTTTCTACAGCACTAACCATAATTTCTATGACAAAATGAACCCCCTCATTTTGTTCCTTTTTAAATTAAATGTTTTAAGAGTTACCAGTTTATTCCAATCAAGATGGCTTCAGGTGTGCCATAATTTTGTCATAAGTAAGACTGTTAGCGCTCTAGTTGTTCTTTAGAACACTCTGGGAAGCTGCAGTAGAACACAAAGGCATCAACTGACAGGCTGCTCCTGTTGAAATATAACAGGAAGATATTTGAGATCACACTTAAAAACATGTCCTAATTTTTCTTTCTACAGCACTAACCATAATTTCTATGACAAAATGAACCCCATCATTTTGTTCCTTTTTAAATTAAATGTTTTAAGTGTTACCAGTTTATTCCAATCAAGATGGCTTCAGGTGTGCCATACTTTTGTCATAAGTAAGGCTGTTAGCACTCTAGTTGTTCTTTAGAACACTCTGGGAAGCTGCAGTAGAACACAAAGGAATCAACTGACAGTCTCTGCCCTTGTTGGATGTACATGTTTTACTGAGAATGTCAGACTTCATTCTCACATGACTGAGAAAGATAATGTGAATTTACAGAAAATATGCTCTCATTTTAGCTTCTGGAGCACCTTCCAAAACTGTATGGGACAAGCATGTGAAAATAGTTTTCTCTCAAACATGATTCATGATATCCCAGCAGAAGGTTTTTCACAGGGTAAAATCACCTTAGAACACACCACAATTCCTGAAATTAGTATGGTACCATCAACAAATGAATTCTAATGTAACTAAAGTCTGTTATCACCCTTTATAGTTCTCCTTTTGGTAACCCTCAAAATCTTCGATTCACTACAATGCATTTCAATGGGGTACTATCATTTATATTGGTCCCAAGATGGCTGCCAGCAATTCCAGGATGAAGTGCTGACAGCCAATCAGATCTCACGATGACATGTGTGGTTAGGCTCCGCCCAGATATATATGTGTTTTCTTTTTCAAATTTCTCCGGAACTACTGAACGGATTTACACCATTTAAGCAAAAGGCACGACTCTGATCCAAGGGCTACCTTTTTGCCAAATTTGGTGTAATTCCGTTCAGCAGTTCGGGCTGTAGCTGCGATGAAAGGTTCCTATGGAAAATTGCATGGGGAAAACACGTTTTGGGACCCCCCTTTTTTCTCGGCCCCCGCTTGCCGAATCACCCCGAACCTTTCAAGATAGGAGCAGACCGGAGCGGGCCATAAGTTTTGAAAATTTCGCGAAGATTCGTCAACCGGCGCCAAAGTTATTTCAAATAGAATGTTTTGGATTTCCTATGGAAAAAAGGTCCTAACTATAACTATCTACTGGCGACCGCCAGTAGATAATATATATATATATATATATATATTCACTGAAAAAACCATAGGTTTCAGACACGTTATAGTTAGAAATTAGCATTTAAAAAACCTTTGAAATTCACTGAAAAAACCATAGGTTTCAGGCACGTTATAGTTAGAAATTACCATTTAAAAAACCTTAGAAATTCACTGAAAAAACCATAAGGTTTTAGGGACAGTTATAGTTAGTTGGACATTGCACTCGTACAAAACCCGTGAAATTCCCCCGTTATAGTTAGTTCAGGTAACTATAACTCGCGCCCCGCAATGCACTGCTGATGACGTCACATATTACATCACTCATGACATGGTCAGTGACATCACTGATGACATCACTGATGACATCTCAAATGACATCACTGATGACATCACTGATGACATCATCCAGTGACTGTGTGTTTCTGTAAAGTTTAAATATGTTTAATATATATAGGGAAAGGCGTATTGAAGAATGAGTGGGTGTAGAAGCGCCTGAATGGATGATTTAGTAGGTGCGTGACTGAGTCTATAAGTGAGTGATTAAACGTATCTTACTGGATGCATGGGTGAGTGACTAAACTGTGTGAATGTCTGTATCCGTCTGTCTGTTGTTGTGTAAGCAACTGCATGGGTTTCTGACTAGCTAAATGAGTGTCTATATGGGTTATGGATTGGTTCTCTGAGTATCTGTATGGGTGCCTCAGTGTTTGTGTGGGTGGGGTGTGTGTGACTCTGTGCATAGATGTGTGAGTGGGTGATTCACTGGGTGCATGGTTTCAAGAGTGCGTCTGTGATGGACTGTATGGGTGGGTGAGTGTGTGTATGGGTGTGTTAGTGATTGAATGTATATCTCAGTGGTACATGTGTGAGTAACTACATATGTGAAAGGCAGTATATATGTGTGTTGGAGTATATAAATGGCTATAAGTGAGAGTGTGTGATTGTGAGAGTGGCTATATGGATGAGTGTGTACTTGCATCAGTGATTGCATAGGAGCGTAAGAATGTGCTAGTATTTTTATGAGTAAGTGAGCTGGTGTGTATAACTGTATAGGTGAGTAAATTGGAGTGTGATTAATTATTTGCATGACTGACTAGGTGTGTGAGTACCTCTATGGATGAGTTGCGTTGTGTGAGTGTTTATATAGGTGTATGAGTGCATATGATAGTCCTGTACTGAGTGACTGTAAGTATGAGTGACTGTACGGGTGAGTGAGTAGATGTGTGTGTGTAGACCTAAGAATCAGTGAGTGGGTATGTACTTATTGGTATTGGAGTGTGTATGGTTTTGAGAATGGCAGTCTGTAATGTAGAGTGGGTGTATCAAAACTTATATTAGGGTGTGAGAAGATGCATTAAATTCTCACATGGATGATGTCATCAGTGATGTCATCAGTGATGTCATTTGAGATGTCATCAGTGATGTCATCAGTGATGTCATCAGTGATGTCACTGACCATGTCATGAGTGATGTAATATGTGACGTCATCAGCAGTGCATTGCGGGGGCGCGAGTTATAGTTACCTGAACTAACTATAACGGGGGAATTTCACGGGTTTTGTACGAGTGCAATGTCCAACTAACTATAACTGTCCCTAAAACCTTATGGTTTTTTCAGTGAATTTCTAAGGTTTTTAAATGCTAATTTCTAACTATAACGTGCCTGAAACCTATGGTTTTTTCAGTGAATTTCAAAGGTTTTTTAAATGCTAATTTCTAACTATAACGTGTCTGAAACCTATGGTTTTTTCAGTGAATTTCAAAGGTTTTTAAATGCTAATTCCTAACTATAACATGTCTGAAACCTACGTTTTTTGCAGTGAATTTCAAAGGTTTTGTAAATGACAATTTTTAAATGTATTAATTGTTATATTTATTTTTTTCATACTGATTTACTACATTTTTAGAAACAATTTTTTTTTACATATTTTATTTTTAAATTACATTGTAATTACATTATACATTACAAAAATACTTTCTCAGAATGAATTACTTTAGTTTAAATTCTTTGCACATAGGCAATAGACTTTTAAGTACAGTAGTTACAGTTGTTGCAATGGGCAACACATTTTCAAACACAATGCAACATTCAGTTCAATGTGAATTTCTAGTTAAATGCAATTAGTTACTTTATGGATTACTTTTCTAACCACAGGACTGGATCCTAGATTCAGTCCTGGGACATCTCCTGTAAACAGTTGAGTAAAAGCGTTTTGGTTACAGTAGTGATTTTTAAGGAATATTATTGTATTTTAAAAGTTGACAGAAACTTTTTCTCATAGAATCACCAATGTTATCCTATGGAAGGAAATTCACTTGGCAGGTAAAAACTGTTATCGTTACTTTTTCTTACTCAGTGTTGGATCCTGGATCCAGCACTGGTGCATCTCCTGTAAACAGTTGAAAGAATGCGTTTAAGTCATACAGGCGAATTTTAAGGAATATTTGTAGTTTGTGAAAATCGACACTTTGAAACTTTTCTGCTGAAAACCAGACAATGTATTCCTATGGAAGGAAATACAAGTTACTGGTAAGTACGGTTAGAATTACTTTTCAGGGTCAGTGCTGGGCTAAAAGATGCAGCACTGGGTTCTCTCCTGATAACAGGTGAGTAAATTGGAATTCGTACTTTGGTTGATTTTAGAGGAATATTATAAAGTTCCAAAACTCCACACTTAGAAGAATTTCCAAGTGAAACCAGTCAATGTTAGCCTATGAAGGAAATTCAAGTTACTGGTAAGTACGGTTAAAATTACTTTTGAGGATCAGTACTGGGCTGAAAGATGCAGCACTGAGGTCTCTCCTGATAACAGGTGAGTAAATCGGAATTCGTATTTCGGCTGATTTTAGAGGAATATTTTAAAGTTCCAAAACTCCACACTTAGAAGAATTTCCAAGTGAAACCAGTCAATGTTAGCCTATGAAGGAAATTCAAGTTACTGGTAAGTACGGTTAAAATTACTTTTGAGGATCAGTACTGTGCTGAAAGATGCAGCACTGAGGTCTCTCCTGATAACAGGTGAGTAAATCGGAATTCGTATTTCGGCTGATTTTAGAGGAATATTTTAAAGTTCCAAAACTCCACACTTAGAAGAATTTCCAAGTGAAACCAGTCAATGTTAGCCTATGGAAGGAAATTCAAGTTACTGGTAAGTACGGTTAAAATTACTTTTCAGGACCAGTACTGGGCTGAAAGATACAGCACTGAGGTCTCTCCTGATAACAGGTGAGTAAATCGGAATTCGTATTTCGGCTGATTTTAGAGGAATATTTGTATGTTTCAAAAATCAACACTTAGAAACTTTTTCAGCAAAAAGCAGGCAATGATATCCTATGGAAGGAAATTCAAGTTACTGGTAAGTACGGTTAAAATTACTTTTCAGGATTAGTACTGGGCTGAAAGATGCAGCACTGAGGTCTCTCCTGATAACAGGTGAGTAAATCAGAATTCGTATTTCGGCTGATTTTAGAGGAATATTTGCACAATGGTGAAGGGAGGGCGGGGCCTGAGGTGACATCTGTGCAAACGCGCCCTGTGGCATGTTTTAAGTTGGGGGATTAAGTCCCCTTGAATCATGAGGGTCCCTAGGGGCCAACTAGCCCACCAGGAACCTCCAGTATGCGCCAGGGGCTGCGTTGCAGAGACGTGTAGAGAGGCCACACCCCTTTTACACCTCTCTGCAACGCAGCTCTGTGGCGCTTTCTGGATGTACCTGTTGGGCTAGTTGGCCCCCAGGGACCCTCAAGATTGAAGGGGATTTAATTCCCCATCTTAAAACGCACCATGGGGCCTGTTTGCACACATGTCACCTCAGGCCCCGCCCCCTCCCTTCACCACTGTGCAAACGCGCCCTGTGGCGCGTTTTAAGTTGGGGGATTAACTCCCCTTGAATCCTGAGGGTCCCTGGGGTGCAACTAGCCCACCAGCTACCTCCATTAAGCGCCACAGAGCTGCGTTGCAGAGAGGTGTAAAAGGGCGTGGCCTCTGTACACCTCTCTGCAAGGCAGCCCCTGGCGCATACTGGAAGGTTCCTGGTGGGCTAGTTGGCCCCAGGGACCCCAGTATTCAAGGGAGTTACTTCCCCTTCTTAAAACGCGCCAGGGGGCGCGTTTGCAGAGTACTGCAGGGAGGGCGGGGCCTCCGGCACGATGCCGTTTTTTTTTTTGTTTTTTTATGGGAGGGGGCTGCGTGGCCCCCCTTCCTCGGCCACTTTTGCCCCCGGGGACCCCATCCCCCGGGGCCCGTTTTTTTGTTTTTTTTTATTAAAAAAAAAAACAGGAAGGGGGTCGCGTGGCCCCCCTTCCCTGGGCCTCTATTGGCCCCGGGGACCCCATCCCCGGGGCATGCCCTCTTTTTAAATTAAAAATATGGGGGGGGCTGCGTGGCCCCCCTCCTCAGGCCATTTAAGGCCCCGGGGACCCCATCCCCGGGGCCGGCCTTGCTCACTTATTTTTTTATTTTTTTATTTGGGGAGGGGGCTGCGTGGCCCCCTCCCGGGCCACTTATGGCCCCGGGGATCACATCCCCCGGGGCCTGGCCTCTGGTTGGGGACTGTGGGGGGGTCCCCAAACCCCCCACAGTCCCGCCGGCTCCCCGTGTCCTACGGGAGCCGGCATTCCTTTCCACATGGGGAGCAGCTAACATGCTGCTCCCCGTGTGGAAAAGCAATTGGTTTGCATTTTGAAAGAGAGAGCAGGTTTCCTGCTCTCTCTTTCAAAATGCAAACCAAGATTGCTATGACAGGACGGGGCCGCGAGGCTCCCGTCCTGTCATAGCAAACTACAGTGTCCCGGGGGTAGGCACCCCGGGACACTGCAGGAGCCGGCCCTGGGGGTGGCGGTCCCCAGGGCCATCAAGGGCTCCAGGAGGGGGCCGCGCGGCCCCCCTCCCTACATTTTGAAAGCCCCGGGGAGGTGGTGGTCCCCGGGGCTTGGGGGTCCAAAACGGACCCCCATTTTCAATGTTCTTAGTGCCCGGGGAGGTGGTGGTCCCGGGGCGTGTGGGGGCTGGAGCCCCCACACAGGTTTTAAAAATAAATTAAAAAAGCCCGGGGAGGTGGCGGTCCCCGGGGCTGCGGGAGGGCTCAGAGCCCTCCCACACCATTAATGATAAAGCCCCGGGGACCGCCACCCCTTGGAGGCCCCCATACATAAAATAAACCCCCCAGCATGCCCCCGGGACTTGGCCCACCCGGGGCAAATTGACTATCGAAGCGCGGGAGACTTCGATTTTTTTTCCCTGAGCGCATCCTGCCGATTTAAAAAAAAAAAAATGCTTTTTTGCCCAGGGGGTCCTTGTGGGACCCCTGAGCAGGCCTAGGGGTTAGGGTGTTTCTACCCTGCCCCCTTTGTGCGTTTTGCGCACTTGTTTCTTTTTTCTCGGCGGATCCGCGCACCCTAAGCGCATCCCGCCGATTTAAAAAAAAAAAATGCTTTTTCTGCCCAGGGGTCCTTGTGGGACCCCTGAGCAGACCTAGGGGTCAGGGTGTTTCTACCCTGCCCCCTTTTGCGCTTTGCGCACTTGTTTCTGTCCCTCAAAATGGCTGCCAACACTTCCTGATTTGGAGTGTTGACAGCCAATTAGCATGCAGCTCGTGATCGGGAGGGTACGCGGATCCGACGCGCCCATAGATATATATGTGATTTTAATTGTGAATTTCTCAGGAACTACTGAACGGATTTACACCATTTTAGCAAAAGGCATCAGTCTGAACCAAGGGCTACCTCTTTGCCAAATTTGGGGTAATTCCGTTCAGCAGTTCAGGCTGTAGCTGCGACTAAAGGTTCCTATGGAAAAATGAATGGGGAAAACGCGTTTTGGGACCCCCTTTTTCTCGGCCCCCGCTTGACGTATCACCCCGAGACTTTCAGGGTAGGAGCGGACCGGAGCGCCCCAACAAGTTGGAAGCTTTCGCGAAGATTCGTCAACCGGCGCCAACGTTATTGCAAATAGAATGTCGCGGATTTCCTATGGATAATAGGTCCTAACTATAACTATCTACTGGCGACCGCCAGTAGATAATATATATATATATATATATATATATATATATATATATATATATATATATATATATCCGAACAATATCCAAACTCCAAACCCCCAAATGAGGAAAATAAGGAAGCGGCACACCAGGAGACTGCACAATTTCTTTATTGTGCACAAATACGACGCGTTTCGGCGTATAGCCTTTATCGAGTGATTTGTGTCATCAATTTCCTTACAAAATAAGGGGAAAGGTTCATGAACATGGAAGAAATACTAAACAAGCTCAGACTTATCATGTTTTCAAAACAAACAATTGAAAAAAAGAATAATAATTCATTTTCGTAATTCAGAATAAAATTTCTTTTCACAGGATCTGAAACATGATTGTTTGACAGTGTCTAAAAAATATATATATATAAGATCGATTGTTGTAATCATAGACATTGTCCACGTCTCAATAAAGTTCATTCAAAGACACAATCTCCGAGAACTTAATGGTTCAGGTAAAAATTGCTGGATTATCATGTCACATGTTACGATTCCACAATTAATCATATTTAAGAATGACGGCAATATTGCAAATATTTACATGTTTGTTTCGCAAGAAATTGTTAAAGCAATAATACATTGCGCTACGCATCATAATAAATTGACAATTCACTGTGTGATTATTCAGCAGACGGTATATGCACCCATCATTCTCTAACCAATGTATACTCATTGAAAGTAATCTTGATTATAATCGAATAGAAATCTAATAAGAATATAATCGGATAAAATTTCACCAGCCATAAGTCATGTACCTATATATTGTGAATTATAAATGCATATTTAAATCATGTCCTCTGGTGTAATGTCACCCAATCCTGAGTAATGTACTCATTGAACTTTAGTGAGGAATTGGGCAGGAATTATTTAAATCTTAAATTTACCCATAAGATAAGCGGTGATTATTGTGAATTCTTAGCTGTGAGCATACAAATAGTGGAAGGCAAAATAACAACCAGTCTCTTTAGAAAGGAGACGGCAGGCAATACCGTTTTACATGCCACTAGCAACCATCCAACTCCTCTAATACACAGCATACCCTATGGGGAAATGTTGCGGGCACGCCGCAATTGCAGTACAAACGAAGCATTTGCTTCGGAACAACAAAAAATGGAACAAAGGTTCAAACAGAGAGGGTACAGTGGTAAAGTCCTGCAGACAGCCAAAACGAAAGTAAAAAACAAAACACAGAGGGATCTATTGTTCAATCAACCGTCGAGATTAGACCCCAGTTCCATCGACAATGCAAATGATGCACCCAAAATGATTACTATCTACAGTAAGGGTGCCAATAATCTAAGAAAAATCATGAAAGACCACTGGAGCCTGTTATTGGCAGACCCTATAATAGGAAAAATAGTAGGGAAGGCACCCAAATTCACCTACAGGCGCCCCTGATCATTGAAGGACCGGCTGGTCCATAGTTATCCATCTGAATTCAGTAAAACCCAATGGCTAACACCGTCAAAGGGTTTTACAATCTGCAATTCTTGCAAGGCCTGCAAGAAAAGCAAAAGCCGCCATACTTATACAACAGGCTCAGGACTGACACAAACCATCAACCATCAACAAACCCATCAATTGCACCAGTGACTTTGTAGTCTACGTACTGGAGTGCCCATGTGGCCTCCAGTATGTCGACACTACCAAATTACAATTGAAAGTAAGGATACTACAGCATTTTCGAGCAGTAACCAATTGTGATTTCAGCTACCCAGTAGCTAGACATTGTACTGATAAACATCAAAGCAACAGCAACTTATTGCAATTCTATGGCATAGATAGGGTCTTACCCCACATAAGAGGAGGCGACAGAGAGAAGCATCTTCGTATATTAGAGTTGAGATACATAATTGACCTTCATACTAAAACTCCCAATGGGCTCAATAGTGGAGAGGAATTAGCAACCCACATAGGAAACTGAACTATGATTCTCTTCCATCAACAGTAAATCTCATATTACCAATATGGTTTTAACATCTATTTTTCTTTTTTATTATCACATGTTTTTAGTAGAACAAAGGGTTAAGTCCGGGTTCCCCTTTCGTACTGGGGGTCACCGATATAGTTGTTCCTGCCACATCATTTCTAAGGGGATATGTGAAGTCCCGCTGGGTAGGAATCCCATCCCAATTATTAATAGGGTTTGTACATTTAGGGATGACCCCGGTTATTCCCATTTGGTCACTGTAGATAGTTCACGATATATTTTTTCATTATGAAAATCACATATATTTGTTTCCCATTCACTTTCACACATCTATTTCCGTTGCTCTATAGGGGAAGTAACAATCAGTTCAGGCTACTGCATCATAATTATAGGAGGCAGGATTGGTACATATCTTTTCTGACTGTTGAAATCCTTGGTCAAATTCTATCGAATATTTACCTTTTTTACTCAAGTAATATATTTTTATTATGAGTACATAACTCAGGATTGTATATAAAAGTTCAACGAGTACATTACTCAGGATTGGGTGACATTACACCAGCTGGCATGATTTAAATATGCATTTATAATTCACCATATATAGGTACATGACTTATGGCTGGTGAAATTTTATCCGATTATATTCTTATTCGATTTCTATTCGATTATAATCAAGATTACTTTCAATGAGTATACATTGGTTAGAGAATAATGGGTGCATATACCGTCTGCTGAATAATCACACAGTGAATTGTCAATTTATTATGATGCGTAGCGCAATGTATTATTGCTATAACAATTTCTTGCGAAACAAACATGTAAATATTTGCAATATTGCCGTCATTCTTAAATATGATTAATTGTGGAATCGTAACATGTGACATGATAATCCAGCAATTTTTACCTGAATCATTAAGTTCTCGGAGATTGTGTCTTTGAATGAACTTTATTGAGACGTGGACAATGTCTACGATTACAAAAATCGATCTTATATATATATTTTTAGACACTGTCAAACAATCATGTTTCAGATCCTGCGTAAAGAAATATTCTGAATTAAGAAAATGAATTATTATTCTTTTTTTCAATTGTTTGTTTTGAAAACACGATAAGTCTGAGCATGTTTAGTATTTCTTCCATGTTCATGAACCTTTCCCCTTATTTTGCAAGGAAATTGATGACACAAATCACTCGATAAAGGCTATACACCGAAACGCGTCATATTTGTGCACAATAAAGAAATTGTGCAGTCTCCTGTTGTGCCGCTTCCTTACTTTCCTCATTTGGGGGTTCGGAGTTTGGATACTGTTCGGATAAATTCAACGGCTGCTGTCGCCGTGAGCTGGGACCAACACCGTTGGAGGGGAGCTGTGGAGTACAGCGTTCTTTGGAATATATATATATATAGTCACTGAAAAAAACTAATGTAAAAGTAATGTTATAGTTAAGTGAGTTTGTCAGTGACAACAATAACGTTTTGAACTAAAAACCACAGAAATTCACCAGTTATAGTTATCTCAAGTAACTATAACTCCTACCCTAAATTTACTATTGCACTGCTTATGACCTCACATATGACATTACTCATGACATGTTCTATGACATCATTAATTACATCACTGATGACAGCTCTAATGAGGCTCCCTGAGGCACAAGCTAAATAAAATGCGGCCCGGCCGCCATTTTTTTTTTATCCCTTGGGAGTCATGCAGGATTGCTGCATTTTTTGCTGATTTTTTCATCATTTTGGCCCCAGGGAAGTCCCTTTGGGTATTCCCCATGGGGCCTAAGGGGTCAAGGTATCCTTACCCTGCCCCCTTATATCATTTTTTCAACTTCAGGACAGGGACTAAGTCCCCAGTCCTGTAATGGCTGCCAACAACATTTTTCTCATGTTGCTGACATTCAATCAGGGAGCTCTCTTGTCATTCATCCACAAAAATGATGGGCAACACTTTTCGGCATGACTGGGACATAAATATATATATATTTTCCAAGCAAAAAAATACATCTGTAGGTGCCAACAATAAAGTTTTGTGACCAGTATGCCCTTGGAGTGGCAACATCATTTGAGTGGGGAGTGAATTTTTTGCTTGGTTTAGTAGGCATTGCATGGATTAGGAAGAACATTTTTTGTTTTTTGATTCACTAATAACTTTGGTGCCGTATCACAAATCTGTACAAAATGTTCCTAAAAAAGCCCATCCACCCATCCAATTCATGTCCTTCATGGAAAGATTTGCGCTGATCCATCAAGTGAGGGCCAAGAAAAAGCGGGGTCACAAACGTGCAAATTCCCATTTTAACTCCCATAGGAAACTTTGCTCTATGATGCAGGAAAACTGGCTGAATTTTATGAAATTTGGCAAAAAGATAGAACTTTACTCAGAAAGCATGCTTTAGTGATTTGGTGTTAATCCATTCATCCGTTTTCGAGAATTTTGCGCTTTGCCAATTTAAACGGGATTAGTCACTCCTGATTTGGTGACCACAATATGAGCAATATGTTGTGGCATCCATTATAGGACTCAGGGACATGGTCCCTGTGCCCTGAAAAATAATAAAAACAAAATAAGACAGAAAGATGAGCACACCTTGACCTCCAGGAGCCTTTGGGGAGGAATATAGGAGGTCCCATGTGAACCCCCTTGATTGACTGGCCTCAAAATGAACAACATGTTGTGGCAGCCAGTGTAGGACTCCTGGTCATGGTCCCCATTGTGCACACTATCTCTCTTAGTCGTGTGAGAATAAGTCGATATTCTGAGTTCCTCGTGTACCTGCAACAGCAGCAGCAGCCTATCAGTGGATTCTCCAGTGTTCTACTGCATTTTTCCACAGTGTTATAATGAACAACGAGAGCACTAATTTTCTGCATTTATGCCAAAATTGTGTCACATGTGAACCCCATCTTGATGAAATCAAAGCTGTGAAATTTAAAGCATTTCCCTTACAAATGAACAAAATGAGGGGGTCTATTTGTCATAGAAATTATGGTTAGTACTCTAGCAAGCTGATATGAGGATACATTTTCTATGAGTTCTTGAATATCTTTCTCATCAATGTCAGCAAAACATCCTGACATGCAGTCTGACACATGTACTTTCAACACCAGAAGCAGTTTGTCAGTTAACTCTCTAGTGATCAAGGGCAGTTTCACCACAGAGTTCTAAAGAGCAACTAGAACACTACCATTCTGTATATATGGCAAATGTCGTACACCTAGACACCATCTTGATAGAATCAAAACTCTAGAACTGACAGCATTTCCTACAGAAGAGACTGTAGTAAATGAACAAAATCAGGGGTTTCATATTGCCATAGAAATTATGGTTAGTGCTCTAGAAAGCTAAAAATGAGGACACATTTCTAGAAGCTTTCAAATATTTTCTTCCTCCATTTCAGTAAAACATTCTGACATGCAGAGTGAAAGATGCACTTTTAACACCAGCAGCAGTCTGCTAGTTAACTCCATATTTATTAATTGCAGAATCACCACAGTGTTCTAATGACTAACTAGAGCACCAACATTTTGGAGAGAAAAGGAGGCACTCCTGAATGCCATTTTGTTGGGATTTGTGCAATGAGATGTTAATGCAGGCATGAACCAGTGGGTTAAAATTGTGGAGGAAGGTATGGGTTTGTATTAATTTGAGACCTAATGTATTTTTAAAAGGAATTAAAATAGATAAAGAGAGAGACGCTGCATAAATACAGCATCCCCATATTACATCTTTTAAGCTGCCTACTCATCCTCTCAGTTATTTAACAGCTCTCTAAATTAAAATAATACAATTTTGGCATATATATAGTATATAAAGTGATGTTATGGTTTGGTGTTGGAATGGCACATAAGCTAACGTTAAAAAAAAGGAAACCTCTGAAATATGCCAGCTATAGTTTTACGAACTAACTATAACTCCTCCCTCTATCATGCACTGCTTATCACTTCACATATTACATCACTCACGACATGTTAAACTAAATAGTTAACATAATTGATGATATCACTCATTAAATCTCAGTCACAGCCTCTTGGCAGACTCTGCATTCAATTTGCACCAGGAATTGGACTTGGAGTCATTACCCAGGCTCTGCCAAGGTCCTGCACCCAATACTCCACAAGCATCAAACCACCACTGAACAGGATCTTCAGCTATATGTAGGACATGTTTGACATATGCCTTTGCCTGTGCCAGGATTTGCACCCACCCTTCAACAAGCGGCGAACACCCATCATGCACACACTTTGGACACACACAGTGGAGATTGTCTGCAAGGCCTGGTGTCACACCAGACCCTGCTTCCAACCCACAGTAGAGGTTCGGCAGTGGGCTTGCCATGTGGCCAGGCCCAGATCCCACCCCTCCATGATTACCTAGCATCCTACTTGCTCAGCCTTCAGCCTACAACCTTTCATAGCTAAGGCTGGCCTATGGGTCAATTGTTCAATAAAATTCAGCGGCCAGCTCTGCAAGTGACCAACCCTGACTGCGCCGATGTTTTGGATGAATACAATTAAAAAGACAGTGATGTCCATCAAAAGTGCTTCACTTCTGAAATTCTTTTGCACCTTTTGAAAGTTTACAGTAAAGCTTATGAGAGTACAACCATCGATTTAGGTTGTTGTATTACTCCTCGTTCATGACGCCTAAAGTGCATTGTCAGAATCAGTGGTAGATCTCATCAGTAATTTCAACCATGTTGTTAATTAAATATAATAATTGATGTCATCAATGATGACATATAATATGTTGTGTGAAGTAATATATGAGGTGCATGATGGAGGGTGCAATTTATAGTTAGTTGACTAAGCTATAACAGGTGTATTTCAGTGTGTGCTGGCTTTTTAAGATTGGATTGTGTCTCATTCCAACACCTAGCTATAACGTCACTTTAAACTTTTTTTCAGTGAAAACAATATATATACATGTATATATATGTATACGAATTTTGTATTCTTGTAGATGTATATTGAAAACTATTGTCAGGGATACATTTGTATTAATATTATTTTATTTTCTATATGAGTTATACCACAGTTCTTCACAAGGCATATAAATAGCAGGGAAGAACATTGACAAGGACCCTGTGTCTGGAATGTTTAGGATTCTGAGCAGCAAGAAGGACTGAGTAGTCCCTGGGAGTGTAGTGCTTAATTTGTGCCAGTGGTTTCCAGTGCTCGGCACCGGCACTTAATTGTAAACACCAGCTTTTGTGACAGTTTGCCACAAGGTGTCGCTGTCTGACTAGTTTGGAGATGACAACAACAACAGTAAATTACTAATTCAATATTCCCTAAAAATGACTATTATGTGCCACCCAAGCCATTCTTATAGCTTTGGAGACACTTGTAGGAGTGTAATGGTTAGTAATTGTGTTGTTATTATCGATTGACAGCAACATGCAGGGGCAATATGTAGTGCAAGCTACAGTGGCCTCCTTAAGAGAGCCCTGGAACTTATTTTTTTTTACAAACTAAGCACTGGGAGTGCTTGGGTGTTGTTTTGAGTAGGTGGGTTTGTAGTAATTGTCCGAAGCTTCCGAGATCAATTGTTACGTTGATACTCACAAGAAGTTAGTTTTGTATCTTAGAAAGGTGACTGAAACACTGAGAACTAATAAAAGGCAGATTGTTTTGGAGTGGGGCAAAGATACAGTGAGAGAAAGAAAGAAACTTTGTTATTGTTGTCATGTTCATGAACTTAATATGAATTGTGCTTTTACTGTGCTTAATGATTGGAATTCCCTGTGGTGAGTGACAAATGCTCATGTGTCTTGATCTGACAGTGATTAATTTGAGCCAGTGGTTGCCAGTGGTGGGCACTGGTACTTATTTTTGGGGACCGGCACTTATTTTTCCTCATTAGATATTTAGCGAGAGCAAGAGAGGGAAAACACACCAATCGGAATTACTGAGGAAGAGAAAGATGTAAATGCCATCACAAAAGGAGAAAGCAGGAACCTGCAAGCGTGAAATAAGGGTCAAGAACTGGGTGGTACTGGATTACAGAGGCATGAGATGGTTTACAAATACCAGCACTGGTTTCCGGCACACCAACGTTTAATTATACCGACTGTAGGCTTCTGAGCAGAGCTTCGGGCACCGGCACTCTTTTTACAAATTAAGCACTGAAATTTGACCACTTCAACCTGGATCAAACTCAAAACTATCCAAACCCAAGCCAGGTTTCACCATCACTTGACTTTGTGCATCACAATCCTGATCCACTTCAGTCAGATATTACAAGGTATCACTTTCATGGAATGGTCTTCAAGACCCCCAAGTGCATCTTAAAGGCAAAAATGAAGTAAAGAGAGAGGAGAAGACAAGAAGCCTCATGATGCACTCTAACCTGTCCATCTCCAGGTCACGTTTCTATGGAAGGTCTCGAAGGACTCTCTTGTTTAAGATATGTTGCACAATTTCGCAATACCCTGTGCAAAAAAAAATCACACTTGTGTGCTCTTCTACTCCATTGCCCCACTCATCCATCCATGACATGCTCCTAATTAAGTACATATTGTCTGCAGTGTCAGGCCCTGGATTGATCACAATAAACCCTGTATTTGTTTGTTCGAAAGATATTGGAGCCCAGCCAAAGTTTGACACTCTAGTTTGGGTCCCTCGCTGCTGCTGTTCTTTGTGGTTCCGCGTTGTTCCTTCCTATGGCTCTTGCTGTTGTGTTGCACGGCTGCTCTCTCTGCTCGTTGTAGCACACGCGGTTATATCTGTAGAGCAAGTCACCCATTGTCGAGCCCGAGCCGTGCCCTTTTATTTACATTTTGACTGTGGGAAAGGGTGATGACTTGCTCAGGTCGCGACCTTGTGTTTCTCTTCACACCCTCAGCTCCGCCAGAGAGTTATTTAGCAAACTGAACTGCACCCAATCACTGGCAGGCACTATTGTGCCAGTGCCTGATTGTGGCGAATGTGGCCCCCGAAGCTGTTAATCACAGTTCTACAAAGCTGGCAATTGTCGACCTCACGTTTGCCATCTGATGCAGCACATAGAAAGAGCGCAACACATTGAGCCATCAATCATCAGTGGCGACTGCAAGGCAGCACACATGCTAGAGGGGGCCAGTTCAACCAACGTGGTGGCAAGCTTGGCAGTTTTTCGCGAAAGAAGACCCTAGTGAATTGTTGCTACTGCATTTCACAGATGATTGCATCAACTCGAAAAACAAATCAGACTTTCGTGCCTTTTTTCAATGCGGCATAATGCTGGTGCCTAAACTATTTATACTTAATCCTATTTTGACAAATCGAAGTAAAACTGCACAGAGACTTACGGCCTGGGTTACTCGTCACAAACTTGACGGATATCCTGTCCACCAAATAAAAATTCCATAATATCCTATGGAACTTGTAATACTGCGGACTGGATATCCCTCACGTTTGTGACAGAGTATTCCATCCACCAAGATGGTGATCAGGCCCTTAAGGTCCTTTGACTTGTGCCATGTCTTCAAGGATTCGCCTATTGAGAAGAAAATCTTATAAAAGTGCTAACTAGTGGCCTTACTTTGCCTCCAACTATGGATCAGTTTTAACAGAGCTTAAATCATCTTTCTCTAAACTGTGTCACTTTACACACTGCACACATTGTGTTCACTAGTCTCTAAAGTATGATATGATATGATATGATATATGACTGAGCATTCTGGCGCTAACTTAGCAACAAAGAACCTACTTTTTTAAGGATCAATTCTGAACATCTTCAAATTCCATAAGATTTGGATTTACAGCACTGTATTTTCAATCTAGTTTCAAAAGTTCTCATGTTAAGTGCTGAGATAGCTAATTGAGATAACTGTTTGTGCTAATAAAAGCTAGTCTTCATTCATTCAGTCATGAGATGTGTCAGAGTCAATAGATCACACAGTACTGTGCCTCACTAATTTTCCAGGGCTGTAGCTGCATAGGTGAGATCAATACTTTAGACATAGAAGGCTGGTTGTGGGCATAAATTGTGCTTAGATTTAATAAAACTATAGAGAACCCCAAATGTAAAGGTTTAACAAAAACTGTCAAAGAGATTACAACTGCCCGCATGGATTCTTCTGTATAACTTCCTGTTGTAAATTATTTCTAAATAGGCACAGGTTGTAGAATGTTTCCAATCTAGAATAGTGTACTTGATCTGTGCTACTATATTGCATTCTGGATCATATGGAAAATAAAGAAACAAGTACTGTGTACATTTCTTGAGCTAAGGTGGATAAACCCAGGTGTTGTGGGTGTGTTTGTGTGAATGACAAAGTGAGTGAGTGGTGAAAGTCTGGGCCAGAGTTTCTTAAAGGGTCTGTAATTGTAGGCAAGGACAGGACCAGTGATTTAGTAAAATAATCTGCTACTGTTGGGTGATTGTAGGGAGTCAGTTAGTAAATGAGTGAGTAAATCATATGACTGATGATTGAGTGTATTGCGGAGTGCGGGTGAGGAAGTCATGTGAATTTAGAAAGTGCGTTTGTGAATGAGGGTGCAAGAGACGGGTGTAAATGATAATGTTTATGAGTATGTGATTGTGTTATTGCTGATGAGTGTTATTGTCTATGCCACTTAGTGATTGACTGCATTACTTAGTGTGTGTAAGTGATCATGTGATGTGATTGGACGATTTCATAAGTACAAGTGCATGATTTAATGGGTCAATGTGTGCAAGAATGAGTATTTGTGTGTTTTAGTGTGTTGAGAATGAGTATGTGAGGGTGTGGGTGTAGTTGTAGGTGAGAATATTTCTAAGTATGTGATCAAGTGGGCATATGAATGAGTGCATGGTTGTTTATGTGGCTTTGAGTTGATTGGGAGAGTGAGTACAACACTAGGTTGATAAACGTGCGATATATTATTTGAGTGCTTGAGTGAGTTTATACGAAATAGTGAGTGAGTCAATGTTTCTATGAGTAAAAGTATTTTAAGGTACAAACCTGCCACAGAATTGATTTGTTAGACTATATGCATTGCTTGTTTGTAATTGATGAACAAATAGGAATAGTTTCTAAGACACTGATTTATTGAAATTATACCTAACTTGTTACGCCATTTCTGGTAATTATGGATTCCAAATGTTGGGAGTCTCAGAAAAAACACATATCATATAAAAAAAAATAATGTTCAACACGTCTGTAAGTCATCTTATAGTGCTGTCTCATGATTTCTCGTGACATTTTCAAAGTACTCGGATTGTGTCCTCATGTTATTTATTCTGCCCCTGAAATAGCATGATAAGGTAAGAATATTGGATGCATATACTCTATTTATTATCTCTTGTATACAGAGAGACTAATTTACAACTGAAGCAAAATGAAACAAAATGTGAACCATTAAAAAAAAGTCTGGTAATGAGATATGTTTTACAGACATCCATTTCTGGCCTTTAGGAATGATGGATGGTCATAGTCGATGGAGGCTGGTTGATGTGAGCAGGAGGATCACATATTCAGTAGCGTAGCTTAGTCACTGAGATTCGGGGGATGTGAATCTCAAATTTCCCAACTAAAAAATTAGTGCGCCACAAGGTGAATCAGTGAGATGGCCAAGGTTTGGGATGGACTGTCCCCATGAGGAGCCAGGACAGTACTGATTTGCTTTAGATGGATCTCTGGGACTAATTTTGAGTTTGGTGGACCGGGTACTCCATTGCAATAGCGACAGAGTACACTGTCCGCCAAATGCAAGGTCCGCCTGTCTGATTTTGTGTCAGACGGACCGAAAGTTTCATGCAACATTGTAAAATGTACTTTGTCAGTGTAGAACTTCTCTAACGGATTGATGGAGCAGGGGTCGTAAAGGAAACCATTCGACTGTCCACCCTATTTAAAGTGGATGGTCGAATGCGTTTTTTAACTGTCCGTTACTGCCAAGTATTATCAGGTGGTGAGGGTAGAAAATAAAATGAAAAAATTGACGAGGCTTTTTTTCCAAAAACAATCTCCCGCTTTAGGAGATTATTTTGGAAAAATAAAAAACCTTTGTAAAAGTTTGAGGGCCAGCTGTCCTATTGTCCATCAAACCTTTCCTACATTGACAGGGACCATCATGATGGTGGACATTTTCAAATTTGAGGGTGGAGTAAAGGCAAAATGGCACCCCGCCTGACTTCACTCTGTCCACCAAACTCTAAAGTAGGCCCTCTATCAAGAGTTGCACAGTGGGCAAAAACTATGTTGTGTGGTACTCCGAGCGATGACCAGTGGTTAGACTCTTTGCATGCATTCATCCCATCACCTTTTGGTTGTTCGATTGCGTAGTATGCCTCGAAATCTGGAGACTGGCCCACTTTTCCAAGCCTACTTCTGCCACTGTTTGTGAATTCCAAAAAGTAGTAAATACGCATCCATTCAAGGAATACTTATATGGGTGCAGATATACTACATTTTTGTAAACCTATCAATATATATATATATTATCTACTGGCGGTCGCCACTAGATAGTTATAGTTAGGACCTATTTTCCATAGGAAATCTGCAACATTCTATTTGAAATAACTCTTGCGCCGGTTGACGAATCTTCGCGAAAATTTCAAACTTTGTGGCCCGCTCCGGTCCGCTCCTATCCTGAAAGTCTTGGGGTGATTCGCAGCGGGGGCCGAGAAAAAAGGGGGTCCCAAAACGTGTTTTCCCCATTCATTTTCCCATAGGAAACTTTAGCCACGGCTACAGCACGAACTGCTGAACGGAATTACACCAAATTTGGCAAAGAGGTAGTTCTTGGTTCAGAAAGAACCCTTTTGTTAAATGGTGTAAATCCGTTCAGTAGTTGCTGAGAAAATCAAAAGTAAAAACACATATATATCTATGGCCGCGGAGGGTCCGCGCACCCTCCCGATGACCAGCTGTATGTTAATTGGCTGTCAACACTCCAAACCAGGAAGTGTTGGCAGCCATCTTGTGACTCGGTAGAACCGAGTCACAAGAAAACAGTAAAAACAATCGCGCAAAACGCAAAAAGGGGGCAGGGTAGAAACACCCTGACCCCCTAGGCCTGCTCAGGGGGTCCTACAATTTTTTTTTTTTTAAATCGGCAAAAAACGCGCTGGGTGCGCGGATCCTGCCGATAAAAAAAAAAAATGAAGCGCGGGCTCCCGCGCTTTGTGGTTAATTGGCCCCCGGGTGGGTCAAGTCCCGGGGGCATGCGGGGTTTTATTTAATAATAATATGGGGGCCTCTAAGGCCCCCAAGCCCGGGGACCGCCACCCCCGGGGCTATAAAAATTAATGGTGGCGGGGAGCACACGGCCCCCCGCAGCCCCGGGACCGCCACCCCCCAGGGCTTCTTTTTTATTTTTAAATTACCTGTGTGGGGGCTTGAGCCCCCACACGCCCGGGGACCGCCACCTCCCCGGGGCACTAAATAATAAAATGTAGGGGTCTGTTTAGGACCCCCGAGCCCCGGGGACCACCACCTCCCCGGGGCTGTGCACAGGATGGGAGGGGGGCCGCGCGGCCCCCTCCTGGAGCCTGTGGTGGCCCTGGGGACCGCCACCCCCAGGGCCGGCTCCTGCAGTGTCCCGGGTGCCTACCCCCGGGACACTGCTGTTTGCAATGGCAGGACGGGAGCCTCGCGGCTCCCGTCCTGCCATTGCAAACTTGCTTGCTTCATTGAAGCGAGAGCAGGAAACCTGCTCTCGCTTCAATGAAGCAAAGCAAGTTGCTTTCCATAAGGGGAGCTGCATGTCAGCAGCTCCCTTATGGAAAAGCAATGCCGGCTCCCGCAGGACGCGGGGAGCCGGCGGGACCGTGCGGGGATTGGGGACCCCCACGGTCCCCAATGAGTGGCCAGGCCCTGGGGGATGGGGTCCCCGGGGCCATTAGTGGCCGGGAGGGGGCCACGGGGCCCCCTCCCAAAATTTAATCAAAAAAATACAAAGGCCGGCCCCGGGGGATGGGGTCCCCGGGGCCTAAGGAGGCCTGAGGAGGGGGCAACGCAGCCCCCTCCATGAAAATTATTAAAAAAAAAGTGGCAATGACCCAGGGGATGGGGTCCCCGGCCAAAATTGGCCACGGGAGGGGGCCCACACGGTCCCCTTCCCGTTGCTTTTTAAAAAAAATAAAAGGGGTCAGGCCCTGGGGGATGGGGTCCCCAGGGCCCAAAATAATTAAAAAGAAGGGGGGCAACACAGCCCCCTTTTAAAAAAAAAATTAAAAAAATAAAAATCCGGCATCGCGCCGGAGGCCACGCCCCCTCCTTGGCAGCACTCTGTAAACGCGCCCCCTGGCGCGTTTGCGAAGGGGGAACGAATTCCCCTTGAATAATGGGGGTCCCTGGGGGCCAACTAGCCCACCAGGAACCTCCAGTATGCGCCACAGGGGTGGGTTGCAGAGAGGTGGTCCAGGCCATGCCCCTTTTTACACCTCTCTCCAACGCAGCTCTGTGGCGCTTACTGGAGGTACCTGGTGGGATAGTTGGACCCCAGGGACCCTCAGGATTCAAGGGGACTTAATCCCCCAACTTAAAATGCGCCACGGGGCGTGTTTGCACAGTGGTGAAGGGAGGGGCTGGGGCTAAAGGTGACATGTGTGCAAACAGGCCCCGTGGCACGTTTTAAGATGGGGAATTAAATCCCCTTCAATCCTGAGGGTCCCTGGGGGCCAACTAGCCCACCAGGTACGTCCAGAAAGCACCACAGAGCTGCGTGGCAGAGAGGTGTAAAAAGGGGCGTGGCCTCTGAACACCTCTTTGCAACGCAGCTCCCTGGCGCATACTGGAGGTACAGGGTGGGCTAGTTGGACCCCAGGGACCCTCATGATTCAAGGGGACTTAATACCCCAACTTAAAACATGCCACGGGGCGCGTTTGCACAGTGGTGAAGGGAGGGGGCAGGGCTTCAGGTGACATGTGTGCAAACAGGCCCCGTGGCGCATTTTAAGATGGGGAATTAAATCCCCTTCAATCCTGAGGGTCCCTGGGGGCCAACTAGCCCACCAGGTACATCCAGAAAGCGCCACAGAGCTGCGTTGCAGAGAGGTGCAAAAGGGGCGTGGCCTCTGAACACCTCTCTGCAACGCAGCTCTCTGGAGCATACTGGAGGTATCTGGGGGCTAGTTGGCCCCTAGGGACCCTCGGGATTGAGGAGGAATTAATTCTCCAACTTAAAACGCGCCACAGGGCGTGTTTGCAGACATGTCACCTCAGGCCCCACCCCTTCCTTCACCATTGTGCAAATATTCCTCTAAAATCAGCCGAACTACGAATTCCGATTTACTTACCTGTTCTCAGGAGAGACCTCAGTGCTGCATCTTTGATCCCAGTACTAATCCTGAAAAGTAATTTTAACCGTACTTACCATTAACTTGAATTTCCTTCCATAGGCTAACATTGACTGGTTTCACTTGGAAATTCTTCTAAGTGTGGAGTTTTGGAACTTTATAATATTCCTCTAAAATCAGCCGAACTACGAATTCCGATTTACTCACCTGTTATCAGGAGAGAACCCAGTGCTGCATCTTTTAGCCCAGCACTGACCCTGAAAAGTAATTCCAACCGTACTTACCAGTAACTTGTATTTCCTTCCATAGGAATTCATTGTCTGGTTTTCAGCAGAAAAGTTTCAAAGTGTTGATTTTCACAAACTACAAATATTTCTTAAAAATCGCCTGTATGACTTAAACGCATTCTTTCAACTGTTTACAGGAGATGCACCAGTGCTGGATCCAGGATCCACCACTGAGTAAGAAAAAGTAACGATAACACCTCTTACCTGGTAAGTGAATTTCCTCCCATAGGATAACATTGGTGATTCTATGTGAAAAAGTTTCTGTCAACTTTTAAAATACAATAATATTCCTTAAAAATCACTACTGTAACCAAAATGCTTTTACTCAACTGTTCACAGGAGATGTCCCAGGACTGAATCTAGGATCCAGTCCTGTGGTTAGAAAAAGTAATCCATAAAGTAACTAATTGCATTTAACTAGAAATTCACATTGAGCTCAATGTTGCATTGTGTTTGAAATTGTGTTGCCCATTGCAACAACTGTAACTACTGTACTTAAAAGTCTTTTGCCTATTTGCAAAGTATTTAAACTAAAGTAATTCATTCTGAGAAAGTATATTTTGTAATGTAATGTATAATGTAATTACAATGTAATTTAAAAAATAAAATATCTAAAAATAAATAGTTTAAAAAAATGTAGTAAATCAGTATCAAAAAATAAATATAACAATTAATACATTTAAAAATTGTCATTTACAAAACCTTTGAAATTCACTGAAAAAAACCATAGGTTTCAGACATGTTATAGTTAGGAATTAGCATTTAAAAAACCTTTGAAATTCACTGAAAAAACCATAGGTTTCAGGCACGTTATAGTTAGAAATTAGCATTTAAAAAACCTTACAAATTCACTGAAAAAACCATAGGTTTTAGGGACAGTTATAGTTAGTTGGACATTGCACTCGTACAAAACCCGTGAAATTCCCCCGTTATAGTTAGTTCAGCTAACTATAACTCGCGCCCCGCAATGCACTGCTGATGACGTCACATATTACATCACTCATGACATGGTCAGTGACATCACTGATGACATCTCAAATGACATCACTGATGACATCATCCAGTGACTGTGTGTTTCTGTAAAGTTTAAATATTTTTCATATATATAGGGAAAGGCGTATTGAAGAATGAGTGGGTGTATAAGTGTCTGTATGGATGATTTAGTAGGTGCGTGACTAACTCTATAAGTGAGTGATTAAACGTATCTTACTGAATGCATGGGTTAGTGACTAAACTGGGTGAATGTCTGTATCCGTCTGTCTATTGCTGTGTAAGTGGCTGCATGGGTTTGTGAATAGCTACATGAGTGTCTATATGAGTTATTGATTGGTTGTCTGAGTATCTGTATGGGTGCCTGAGTGTTTGTGTGGGTGGGGTGTGTGCGACTCTGTGTATAGATGTGTGAGTGGGTGATTCACTGGGTGGATGGTTTCAAGAGTGCATCTGTGATAGACTGTATGGGTGGGTAAGTGTGTGTAAGAGTGTGTTAGTGAGTGAATGTATGTCCCAGTGGTACATGTGTGAGTAACTACATATGTGAAAGGCAGTATATATGTGTGTTGGAGTATATAAATAGCTATAAGCGAGTGTGTGATTGTGAGAGTGACTGTATGGATGAGTGTGTGCTTGTATCAGTGATTGTATAAGAGCGTAAGAATGTGCTAGTATTTGTATGAGTAAGTGAGCTGGTGTGTGTATAACTGTATAGGTGAGTAAATGGCAGTGTGTTTAATTATTTGCATGACTGACTAGGTGTGTGAGTCCCTCTATGGATGAGTGGCGGTGTTTGAGTGTCTATATAGGAGTATGAGTGCATATGATAGTCCTGTACTGAGTGACTGTAAGTATGAGTGACTGTACGGGTGAGTGAGTGGATGTGTGTGTGTAGACCTAACAATCAGTGAGTGGGTATGTAGTTATTGGTGTTGGAGTGTCTATGGTTTTGCGAATGGCAGTCTGTAATTTAGAGTGGGTGTATCAAAGGTTATATTAGGGTGTGAGGAGGTGCATCAGATTATCACGTGGATGATGTCATCAGTGATGTCATCAGTGATGTCATTTGAGATGTCATCAGTGATGTCATCAGTGATGTCACTGACCATGTCATGAGTGATGTAATATGTGACGTCATCAGCAGTGCATTGCGGGGCGCGAGTTATAGTTAGCTGAACTAACTATAACGGGGGAATTTCACGGGTTTTGTACGAGTGCAATGTCCAACTAACTATAACTGTCCCTAAAACCTATGGTTTTTCCAGTGAATTTGTAAGGTTTTTTAAATGCTAATTTCTAACTATAACGTGCCTGAAACCTATGGTTTTTCAGTGAATATATATATATATATATATACACACATATATTCCTGATCTAAAAAATGAGACCCTACTCAGGGCCCCAGACCCAATTGCCAAGCCAAGAATGCATTTATTTGGGGAGGGTCACACCCCAAACACCTCCCTCCTGAAGCTCACCCTGCACGTATTTAGGTATAATGCAATTTTACAAGATATGTAATACAGGTGCTATCAACTAGATCCTATATCTGGTCACAGTATGGTGGCTCATGAATAATTTATCCAATTAAAGTGTTTTCACCTCACACATTTAGCTAATGGGCGCAGCCTGTCCAATCTCATAAGGCTGATGCAGCTGTCCACCAAAAATTACAGAAAAATGTAGAGTAAACATGTTCAGTATACATCAACGATATTAAATATCTTGTAATGTGAAATTCTTATATGTTGTAATGTGAAATTCTGAATGTGCGGTTTTGAAATTATCTACGTTCTCCATCTGTTCTAGGACTGCCTTGATTGATGCTGCAACATTCGACAAACACATATCTTGGTGTTTCAGGTTCACAGGGATCCATGTCCAGATTTACTACTCCCTTCCGTTGCCATTGCGTCACGCTAGATGAGCAAGGCAATGACAGGGCTTAAGACAGATTTAAAAAGACATGCAGAGCCACCTTGCGTGGCGTTGCATGGCTTAGTAAATCTGGAGTAACGCAAGGCAGTGCAAGTCGCTACCTTGAGGTAATCTGCGTTGGAAAAGTGTTCCATGGGTGGAGTTGTGGTGTTCCACCCATGGATTCTGGTGCATTCCCAGATTTACTAGGACTAGTAAACCTGGGAAGGTGTTAAAACAGTACACCTTTCCAACAGAGGCATAGCGAGGAGAAATATGTTTATTTCTCCTCATTATTTCCTCTTTCTACGTGTCCTGCATTCTTCAGCACACATAGAAAGAGGAAAATGTTTCTGAGGATTGTTTTTGTTCAGAAAGGTGTCCCTTCATCCACAAAAACCATCCTACCTGTGCCACAGGCACCATGGCGCAAGGGTGCCCGCTTTGGTGCTGGGCTGCACCGTGTGCGCCAGTGCAGAGATAGAGCAGGAATTGCCATATCTAATGGCGCATTCCTGATCTCTCTTTGACGCAGCTCAGTGAGTAAGTTATCTTGCTGCGTTGCGCTGTGTCAAATCTTAGTAAATCCAGGCCCCAGTGTCACCAAATCGAACTCATAGGCTTACTGGCCAATCGGGACATTTGTTTGTTTTGCCTTGCTGCGTTGCGCTGTGTCAAATCTTAGTAAATACGGGTCCTAGTGTCATCAAATCAAACTCATAGGCTTACTGGCCAATCGGGAAATCTTTTTGTTTTTGAAAGGCTTGAATCCCTGAGAGATTAGAAGGGCTGGGACAGGGTCAATGACGTCAGTCACTGCGCCCCGGGCCTACGGTACTTTCAGAGGCACTGGCCTGTCGTGAGATCTTGGCACCTCCCCTTTGGCAAGTCTGTGTCCTGTTTCACTGACAGCATTGTGAATGTGAGGTGTGCCTCACTATTACTTAATTGGAAGAATAAAAGTGGGCAGTTCAAGTTGTACATCAGAGCAGAAACAAAAAACACCCATTTATTAAGCAAGTGCTTTCAGTCACAATTAGAAACTCCAGCACTCTGGCAGCTTGCTCTTTGAAATAAAATGAGTCATTTTATATAATGCACATTGCGGAACCTGCTAACTCACATGGTAATATGTTATAACAGTTGGTTGCAGGCCACGGCATGTGTAATTGAAGACATGGCCATGTCTAGTGAGACTGGTCGAACCTGACTTGGGACATTGCTCACTGTAGTTTATAAGTCTGTAAATTTACCTCTATGCTCTCTCCTTTCCCTCCCTGTCTGCCCCTGCAGCCTTCATCTGTTCATCTGTGGGGCGTGCAAAGGGAAATACATGAAAGGATGTTTCAGCTATCTCCCAAACATAGGAATGTGATATATGAAAGCAGTGATTTGAACGTGACCCACCACATCAAAAAGCAAGCTCCAATTATCACCTTGATAGGCAAGGATAATGTGAGTTATGCTATTCGGATTTCAAGTCACTGACTGTCTTCCATCTTGAAATAATTTCCAGAAACCCAGTGATTACTTTGTGAGCACCAGCCCTCAATTTTGGGGATTGGGACTTATTTCTCATTGGCAGACTTTGGCCCAGAGAAAGAAAAAGAATGGCAGAAAAGGGAGAAAGGAGGAAGAGAAAGATAGCAAAGCAGTAACAAAGCATCTCACCCAGCTTCCCCTACTATTTATTACTCATTGATTCTGTATTTACTTTTGACCCTGCAAAGAACACCACTGCCTTTTGGCTAGGTTCACACTCGCTATGCTTGTACTGCGCTATACATGCATGCATGTCGCCATACAAAGAAGGGGTAAAGAAAAATGTATGCAATGGACATACTTAGAAAGGAGGGAAAACATGATCCTGCAAGAGTGAGATATTGAGACAGGAAGGGTAGAGTGTTGGAAGAAAGAGGCATAATGTGAATTCATGATTTGGCAGCCTTGATATTCAGCGAGTCATCATTCGGCCACCTTAGTGGTGAGCTCAAAATTTTCAATTGGGCCCTTGCGCTTACTTTATTACAAATTAAGCACTGATAAAAAGTGAAGAAACACCACTTCTCATGAGTATGCAACTGTGTGAATCAACTCTGCCTCACATGTAAATCACATATGAATATTGACCTCTCAGAATAGCCCCATAGCAAGAGTCTTTCCTTCTCTGATATAGCACCCACTAATAAATATAGAGCCCGCTTATTCAGCATCACTTCACAAATGTAGAAATCTTTCAATAAGTATCCCTTCACAAATGATTATCTCTTAGACTATTGAACAATCCTAAATAGCATTGTCTCATGCATGTTAAGCTCCATGAAATAGCAGTTCCACACAAATTGTGGACCTCCTTAAATAATATTACTTCACAACTAGTTAACAATCTCATTAAAATTGTAAACAACGACACAGAACTGGTTCATCCTTATCAAAGCATCTGAATTAGTGGCACCTAATAAATGCAGCCATCTTTGAAATAGCAACAATTCATAGGTTCTCGACCTTTTTAAAGAGAATTACATCACACAGAATGATTTATTATATCCACATGAAAAATATAGCACACTGAAACATCCATACCTTATAGATACTAAACCATTTTCTATAACATTGCTCCATCACTGTCTCCGAATTAGCACTAACTCATAAACATTGATTCGGAATTTTAAAAATGTTAGTAACAAGAGCCTGCTACTGTTGTCATAGTTGTGATGTTACTGTGACTCAAAGTCCTCCATGGTCTTGTGGAACTATGTAGTAATATTCTAGATGAAGAGTTAAACAACGAGGTAAAATCGCTCTGTCCCTTCTTGAGTTTGAATACTGATTTAAGAAAGAAATCATATGGAGATTCAAGTTAATTAGACATATTTTTTTCCCGTAATCGCCCCTAAAGGTGCCATGAGGGCCAATATTATTATGATGGCCTGATCTTTTCCATAAATTTAAAAAAAAATCCTGACCTGAAACAAGCAAGAGTGTAATATGCACATGATGATGTGAAGTCTACCTGGTGTAAACATCTTTTATAAACAGTGGTACCAGCTGGAAACACAAGAGGGAGCAGTATAGATTTTATATCATTATATCACTGTTGAAATATCGACCTACATAAATATAATAATAATAATCTTTGTTCGTGTTCGGATAGTTAAAAGCATTGCAGTTAATTAAAAGACATACAAACAATATAAAATCCCAAATCAAGACATAGTGCTTTCTCTAAGATATACGTAACAAATGTTAAAAGGACAGTCGTACTGTTGTAACAAATGACAGATGTGACGTTTAAGTTAACAACAGTAAAGTGCCTGTGCAGAGAGGGTAGTAGCAGAGTAGAACTGTGTTTGAAAGAGGCTGCCACACTAAAAGCACACGTTGCATTCAAAGATTTACAAATGGTAAAAAGCACAGTCAATTCATGGGACACTCACAAGTAGATACATCGCGGAGAACAAGGCTGACACTGAGATATAGCAAAATGTGGGTGCAAGAGCACAATTTATCGGAAGTGAAAAATGTGTGCAGTGTGTTATAGCTACGTAAAGTGAATTTATGGAAATTGTCCACCCATGTTTGCCTAACACTGAGGTCACTAACACATTTTGAACAATGATCACAAGTTCTAGAGACTCACTATGTGTCAAAATCTACATAAATGTCACATCCATAATACCGACTATCACTATATCTGCAAGTTAAGTATATAATGGTAGGTAAGTGTAGATGTATTATTCTTAACTCCATATCTGTTTACCTTGGTTATATAGTGGTTTTCAATATGGTGGATGTGATCCTCCACCAGCCTTGTATGTGATTTCAGCTTTAATTTTTTATTTATATGCACTTTATGAGACAACTTTATCACAAGAACCCGTACATCAGATCGTGTAACTCACCTACTGAGGGCTAGTTCAGGTCAACATGTCATTCTTTAGCCACCATCCTGTCTTCAACGCCCCAGAGATACTTTGTTATGTGCCATTTCTGAGCAGCCAATATGGACTGTATTTCTCCAACACACTTTACTTTGGTAAAAAATTGCATACTTTTCTCTTTGGAGACCCTAAACCGTTACAATACATTCCTATCGATGCCAGATGCACGGAAATCCTTTCATTGTAGAATTAAATACACCAGGATTCAGTTAATTCCTTCCTGATGCCCAGATCAAGACCTTCATCCGGACTGTAAATTATAGTCATCACCTAGATTTCCCTTTTTCTGTACGGTACCCATACCATAAAAGGCCTTCAAGCATACAGATTTCTCTGATAGACAGGTTCAAGAGGAAAATGTGCAATTTTTTTCTCACCACTGACATCATACAATTCAAGAAGATGTAGGAGAATATATTCCATCTCAAGGCAGGAGCAATTCTAGTGTTATAGGAGGTGACTGCCAGCACATTAAAACAATGTCTGCAAGTTCAGGAAGAGCAGAAGATTGTCTGTTGTCCCATAATTATCACTTGCAATTCACCAATCAAAGCATGAATTTGTTCGTCACGCGCAGCATGGTGAAAAGGCCCTGGACATTTAAATACAGGAGGTGCTTAATTTGTGCTGGTGTTTGCAGCTGTTGGGCACTAACACTCATTTTTTGGACTGAGACATATTTTTAATCATCAGAAATTGACCACAGGGGACAGAGAGAAAGGAACAATAATGCAAAAGGGAGGAGGAAGAGTAAGGTTGGAAAAGAGTAACAAAGAAAGAAAGCAGCAGTGAAAAACAACCTTCAAAATTTGCAAAGAGAGATTGAGTGTAGTTGGTGGCAGAAAATTATTAGATTGTCAGTAAGAGGGCGACCTGCTAGAGCTGATCTTAAAGTGCCTCTTTAAATTCATTGTCAAAGGATTCTTTGTGACTGTCCACATGCCATATTAAGCAAACCTAAAGTGCCTTTGATCGCAGTGAGAGTGTCCTGATAAGATTACTCAATTGTCGAACGCGACCATTTTTGAGATCTTTGTGTAAGCTACAAGTCACGTATTTGAATCCAATGAGGCCACTCGGTTATTTATCCTTTAGATTGGAAAACCATTGAACTGAATGATAATTACTACTAATTATTGGGAGGTAGCAACCAGACAAATGATAGCGTGTGCTATGCTATTTTAGACATTATTTGTATTTATTAATAACTCTAGTCAAGTTAAAAAGTTGCAGTTGACATTTGATGGAAACTGTGGCCTTGCAGATGGATGAATAACATATTTCCTGCATGTAAACATGTGAAAAATCAAGGCTGTGGACCACTTATTTGGAAATCTAGGAAAAAAGGCAAGATTATCTGTGATATCAAGTACCATTTCTCGTTTCTTGAAATCTCCTATTTGATGGTTCTGCTCAATGGGTAAATAAAGATTCATTACATTTTGCAACAAATAGCGATGGTGGTGTTGCACCATATTTGTGTGTGGCACCAAAGACAAAGGAACTATTTCACAAGGCTTGACTTAAGAAAACCATGCTTGGTATCTATTGCACAGGTCTACTCCAGGATCTGTAAGAGTGACAAATTTGCCATTAAATGGCATGGCCACCAGCACACCATTAAAAAGACATTTTAAATTATAATACTTGTTTTTTTCGTATAGGCGACGTCTTCCATTAGTATGGCCTCTTAGCCATGTGGTGGCCATGGAAGTGCATGCATCAGACAGCACAGGAATTATTAATGTTTACATGGCCCAATTGTAACAGATACAGTGAGCTTAAATACAACTACCTAACAACACAGAAAGGAAAAGGGTGATTGCTAAATTATTAGATCTCGGTATAACCCAGTGAGTCTTACCTAACTTGTGGTGGCTTTACTACTTAAGAGATAGAAGCTCATTGGAAATCTCCTGCCCCACCCCCCCCCTCCGGTTTCCTGTAAACCAGTCCAAGGATGTATTTCGGATCAATTTATTGCTGCATGTCATACATTTATGATTGTGATGGAATATTGACATTTTCCCAGTTGTACCAAGGTGAGAACATATAATTTACAAATGTGACATCACTATTAAGCATACGTTTGATCATGAAACATGAATGAAACCAGTAAACACTCTTCTTCATTTGGATAAAACCACAGGTTTCCATAAAGCAGAGATAATATTGGAAATTTAGAACATTCCTACTGGCTACCATTTGGACTCTTAGTCAACAGCACACCTTGCATGTTGAGTATTCAAGGGTACACACTTTGGTTGGAAGCCCAGATTCAACAGCTGTCCACCAAACTCTAAATCAGTCCCTACGTTTTTAAAGCAACACAGCTATATTAATTGTGGCAATCCTAATCAAAATGTTATTCACCATCAGTTATTGGCTTTGTCTACCATGGAAACAGAGGAATGAAATACATGGTCTCTCAAAGCACAACTTTGCGTTATCAAGCAGTCCTACAGAGCGGTACAGTACATTACCTCCCGTCCCTCCCTCGCCTTCCTTCATTACAATTGAGGCCCCGCCTCCCACCCAGACCCACCCCCAGCATAAAAACTCTGCCCGCCCCCACCTCCACCTGTTTTTTTCTGTCTCCCTAGTGAGACTTACCCTTTCAGCTCCTCCCTGTGGCGGTGCCGGGGAGTCTTCGGTCTGGTTCTCTGCGACGGCGGTGCCCTCTGCAGCGTTCTCCTGGCGGTGCCTCCTCTCCTCGTCTCCCTCGTGGTATGGGGCGGAGCGGTTGATCGGGAGGCCGCGACGGTGTTCGACGGTCCTCCTGTGGCTGGGGCTGTGTTTCCGGGTCGGGCCTGCTTGGATGCCTCTGCTCCCGGACTGCACTCATCACGGAGGCCTGGTAGGCCGGGTTTTTGACCCGATGTTTGTTCCTTTTCCTTTTTGGAGTGCCATGTGCTGTGACTTGCTGTTTCTCTTGACGGGCGTGGTCGTCTGTCTGCCTTGTCTTGGGGCTGCTGGGGGCTATTTTTCCACTTGCTGCCCTGGGTCGCTTGAGGTTGTTGGGGGCATTCTGGTGTCTTCTTCCTCTGCTGCTTGGTCTCCGGTCCCCCTGGGGCACCCTGCCCTCCGCGGGGGGTACGGTGCCTCTCATGTCTGTGGCTGGTGCGGGACTTGATTGAGGCTGCTCTGTCCAGTGCTTACGGGCTCGGCCGCTGCCTTCTGGTCCATCCCGTCCTCGTCCGGCGGATCCTGTGGGCGGCTGGTTTCCGTCTGGGTCCTGGGGTATTGGGCCTTCTCCCTCCTCTGGCGTTGCCTTTGGCTCCGGGGGTGTGGAGGGTCGCTTGGGCTCCTGTGCTGATCGGCTGGGCTTTCCTCTTCCCTGCTGGGCGGGGTCTGTGGGATTCTTCCTTGGTGTTCCCGGCCCTTCTGGTTGGGCTTGCCCTTCGGTCCCGGTGTGGGGATTGGTGCTGTGGGAGTGGCGTGCGTTGCCCGTGCTTGCTGTATTTCGTGCAATTTCACTTTTTGTGTGGATTGTACTTGCTGCTTTGTCCACTGTGGCCCGCCCGGCTGGCGATTGTTTGTCTGTTGCCTGCGGAGCCTGCTGTGTGCGGTCTCTTTTACTCAGCCCTGTGCGTTCCTTCTGTGCTGTGTTGGTCCTGATTGGTTTCAGGTTCCTTTACGCCCTCTTTTGCATCAGTGGGTTTTTTCCAGAGGTGCTGCGGGTCCCTTGCTTCCTCCGGCGGCTTTGCTTGTTGGGGGTGTTCGCCCCTTTCCTCCCTTTGGGCTGTTGGACTCTGTCCTGACCGCACTGCTTGGCAGGTCGGCTGTTCTGCTTGGCTGGTGCTGTGGCGCTGGCCTGTTCTCGGCTTCTTCTGCGCCCTCCTTGGTGTGGGGTTTCGTGGCTTTGGCGGCGGCTGTTAGGGGCCTCCGGCCGTGGCGCCCGGTACCCCCTGCTCTTGTCGGATCTCTGCTGTTCGGCGGGGTCGGGCCTGGTTCGTGCCTGGATGGGTGGCTGCCTGGGACTTTTCGGTACTGTGGGCTGCATGTCCTCTGTCCTTCTGGCCGCCTTGGGGCTTCTGCGTGCCTTTCCTTGTGTGGGGCATCCTGCCTTTCTGGGTGCCTTGTCCTGGGGCCTCTCCTTTGTCCCCGATGTGGGCGTCTCCTCCGCCTTTCCGGTGGGTACGGTTTTTGGCCTGTTTTCGCCCTGGCTCCCTGCCTCCTCGCCTGGGGGCCCTGCCCGGAAAGGGTCCCTGTCGCTGCTGTCTGGATGGTTCCCTGCGGTGGGTGGTCGTCTGCGGCCTTTTCTTCCTTGGTGGCGGCGGCCCGTTTCTGGTGGCTGGGTCCTGTGTACTTTGAGGGTCGTCTTGGTGCAGGTTCCTCCGGATTCGGGGGTTCGGTTGCCTCCCTGCCTGTCTCCGGTCCCCGCGGGGTGGCTCTGCTGGACGGGGTGTCCTGTTTGCTTGCCCTGTGGTCGGTCTGCTGGGTTCCTGTCGTGGAGCCCGGGCCTGGGGCCCTCTCCGTTCGGTTTTTGGGGTTGGGGGTGTCCGGCGGCTTCGGCCTGTCCTGGCTCTCCTGTGGGTCTGCTCCTGCGTTCGGCCCTTTCCCTTCCTTGTGTTGGCCCTTTCGGCCTGGCTTCTTTGGCGTGCCGTGGGTCTCGGGGACGCTTCTCTCCGCTTCCCAGTTGCCGCTTCTTTTCTGCGGTTCGCTGTGGGTGACGCCCTTTCGGTTTTGCGTCCTTCCCTTCGGCCTCCGGCCCTCGCCCTGGGTCTTCCCGCAGGTCCTGGTGCCTCTCGTGGCTCTCCTTCGTGCGAGGGTTTTTCCTTCGTCCTTCTCTGTCGGTCGGCCTCTTTCTGTGTGCGGCCGGAGTGTCTTTTTTGCTCGGTCTGTTCGGGGGGACCTTGGTGGTTCTTCTGGGGATCGGGTTTGTTGGTGGCCTGGGGTGTGTCTCTCTGGTCCCCTCTTGGGACTTGGTGTTCGTTGTGGCTCGTTTTCGGCCTTTGCGTGGCCATGTTCCCTTGTCCTGCCTGCACCTGGTCTCTCTTCCTTCGCTGGCTCGGGCCTTGTTGTCCGGGGGTGGCTCCTCCGGCGGTCCTGTGGCTACAGGGATGGGGGCTCCTGGCTTCTGGGGGTTTTTCCGGTTCCCGGGGCTCATTTTCTTCTTCTCCGCCTGACCGTCTGGATCCTGTTGGGTTGGTCTCTGGGGTCTTTTGTCTCCGCTGCCCTTTTAGGTCCGTGTCCGGGGGGAGCTATCCTGGTGGCTCTCCCTCCGTCGCTTTCTGGCTGGCTATTTGCTGCCTCCTCCGTCTCCGCTTGTGGTGGCTTTGGCCGCCGGCCTGTCCGGGTGCGGGATTGGCTGGGGTCTGTTCGGGTTCAGGGGTGCTGTCCCTGCTGGTCTCCCGGAGTTCCTCCTGTTGGCGGATGTTGGGGGCTTGCCCAGGTGCTCTTTCGAGGCTCTCTGCTGGGCCCCTGGGGTGTTGGTTCAGTCTGGCGTTCTGGGGGCGTGGTCCTCTGTCCGCCCTCTGGGTGGGTCCAGGTTCTGGTCCTTGTTCCTTGTTTGCCAGCGTCCTGTTTCTCTGGCTCCGGTCTGGGTGCTGGGGCTGTCGGCTCTCTCCCTTCGGTGAGTGGCCTCTGGGCTGGCGGATCTGTTGTGCTGGGTCCTTCCTTCTTCCCACGATTTCTCTCTTCTTCCCTGTGTGGCCTGCCTGTTGGTGGGTCGTTGGGGCCTCCCTGTGGTGGTCCTGTTGCGGATCCGGGGAGGGCCTTGTTGGCCCGGTTCTGGTCTCTGGGTTGGGGTCCCGGGGCTCGGGGGGTCGTTGGCCTTCCCTCTCCTGTGCCTCGGGATCTTCTAGGTGCCTTCCTCCCCCCCTTTTTCCGCTGCTCAGGGCCTTTCTGGTTCTGGTCGGGTGGCTCTGTGCTCGGGGGTTGTTGGTTGCTCCCCGTTGGCCTGGGGTGCCTTGGTCTCCTCTCCTGTCCGGGTTCTGTTGCGTTCGGGAGTGGGTCCTTCCGGTGGTTCCGTTCCCTTTGATGTTTCCGGCCCTTCACCTGGGTTCTGTGCGGGGGTTTCGCCTGCTGCCTGGTGGTGGTGCGACTGGGCTTTGCTGGGTTGGGGGTTCCTGACCGTTTGGCGGTTGCTTGCCTGCCTTCCCGTCGGTCCTCCTCTCTGTTGTCCTGTGCTTGGCATTGGCGGACCTTTTTGGCCTGGTGTTCTGCTCTGGGTGTTGTTCCCACGGTGGCAGGCCTATGTTTGGCGTGGAGATTCCTTCCGGGTGGGGCTCTTCTGGGTTTGTCTGTGTCTCCTCTGCGGGTGCTGTGGGTGGCTCTCCGGCTTCTTGATGCTCCTGGCGTTCTTGCGGGTTGGCGGGGGTCTGTTGCCCCCCACCCTGTCTGGTCCTTCCCTTCGGGGTCTTGGCTGCTGGTGTTGGCTGTCCTCCCTTTTGGTCCTCTTGGGGGTCTCGGGCGCGGCTCTTCTCTTTTGGGCCTTGTTTTTGGTTGCCATCCCCTCTGCGCGGCGCTTGGGGGTGTTGGATCGGCTGTGGGTTCTCATTTGGCTTTGATCCAGTTGCGGAGGTTGTTTGGCCTTCCTCTGCTCTGTTGGGTCATTGGCTTTGGTCCCCGGTCTTGCTGACTGTCCGTCTTTTGGGGGTGGTTCCTCCTGTGGGGGTTAGGGGTGTTCCTCTCGTTGTTTGGCGGCTTCGGTGGCTGCGTTGCTGGATGTCCGGCGTGCTTTGCTGTGGTCCCTGCCGGTTGTGGTGTCCTGCCGGGTGGGCTCCGCTGTGAGATCTGTTGGACTGCGACCTGGTCTTCTCCCTCTCCGTTTGACTGTCGCTGTCAGTTTGCGTGTCTGGAGCGTTTGTCTGCTGTTCTGGGCCGCTGGGTTCATGGGATGTTGATCTGCTGTGTTTGGGGCACTGTTTCTGTTTTGGTGTTCTTTCGCACTCAGCTGTCCGTCTCTGTTTTCTTCTGCTTGCTAGGTCCTCAATTGTAATGAAGGAAGGCGAGGGAGGGACGGGAGGTAATGCTTCCATTTCTAACGATAATGGCATTACTCCTAGTCCTACTCCCTCACCTTCCTTCATGGACCCTCCCTCCCGGTGCGGTTCATCTGAGTGCTAGCTCGGCTTGTTTACGTACAGGTGGAGGTGGGGGCGGGCAGAGTTTTTATGCTGGGGGTGGGTCTGGGTGGGAGGCGGGGCCTCAATTGTAATGAAGGAAGGCGAGGGAGTAGGACTAGGAGTAATGCCATTATCGTTAGAAATGGAAGCATTTCATAGTTACTATATATATGTCACAATAGAAGACACTTTAGGAATCAAAATATCACACCTTAAAAAAAACTACAACATGCTTGAGATTCTCCTAATGTTTGATTGTCCTCTCAAGTAATTGCAGCTTTGAAATATGAATCAGTGAAATAAACATGACTTTGTGTGACTAACGAAATGGTTGCTTATTCGGAGGAATAGTTTTTCAGCTTGAAGAATTTTCTGGATTCACATACTGGGCATTAGTCCTACATCTAGTGGTTGGTCCGAAATAGTGTCTTTGCAGTTTCTTTTCTCTTTTTTTTGTGAGGGCATCGTTGACAATTTGCCACTTGAGCTATGTCCCTTCCTGTTTGATGTCAGACGTGCACCCCAGAAACTCCTTGACATAGTCACCATCTTCAAATTGTTTTTCCCCTTTACTGGCAGCTTGAAGTGCTAGTTTACCTTGCCTCTACTTATTTCTCCCTCTTAAATTCATTTGTAAATAAACCTCTATAGGGCGAGGAGTGTAGGTCGCATGTGAATCCAGAAAGGTCTTCAAGCTGAAAATCTACTCCTACCAGTAAGTAATTATTTCGTTTTGCAGCATGAATCTATTCAGGAATCGCATTCTGTGATTTGACTATATAGCAGCATTTTGTCCTGAGGGTAGCTGGGGTATTTAAGTGTGTGTTTACAAACAGATCTTTTAGCACTATTTGGCCCACTTCTGCCTCCTTGTTGACTTGGAAGTCCACATATTAATGCTTTGGGAAGGTGTGTACTGAAGACCCTGTGGCTGCTGCACAGATATTGTCCAGTGCCACGCTTTCAAGGAAGTTCAGCGTTGCTCCCTTCTTCCTTGTCTTTCCTTCAGTGTTGCACCTCCTGTCTTGTGACAGAATGTATTGTATGTACTATCCATCTTGCTATAGTTCCTTTAGTAACAGGAGAGCCCTTCTTTGCCTGTGTGAAAGATACAAAGAACCTGTCACCTTTCCTGATTTGTTTTGTCCTTTGTAGGTAGTGCATTATTGCTTGTCACACATTCAGTGTGTGAAGGGCTTTCTCTGCCTGTGTGTTTGGATACTAGAAAAAGATCTTGAATTACTACTCATTATCACTTTGTCCAAGTGTATCTGGACATACGTTTCCTGCGTAGTAGGTGCTTGGATCTTGCTAACTATTCTCAATTAAATGATTGCAATTAGAAAAGCTGTCGTTAGAGTTAGGAACTTGAGTTGTCCTTTTTGCATTGGTTAAAAAGGTGACATCATTAGTTGAGTTAGCACCACATTGAGTGTCCTTCTTGGGGGCGTTATTTTCTTTACCCACTCGAGAAAATGTTTTATTTCTGGTGTGGTGAAGAAACTTTTCCCTAGTAATACTCTTGAGTAAGCCATAATAGCCACTAGGAGGATCTTTAGGGAAAGGGGAAAAGGGGAAAGGGGCAGTAGCGGTCGGTGGTGGGAGTGCCGCGGGGCGCTGACGTGGGGTGGGGCAGGGTGGGGGTAGTAAACTACGGATTACGGTCGATTACAGGTAAGTACACATTTAAATAAATAAAACGAATTTCGTTTCTCGCACTGCATCGCCAAATGCGATGCAGCACGCGCAACGAAATTCGTTTTATTTATTTATATGTGTACTTACCTGTAATCGGCCGTAATCCGTAGTTTACTACCCCCACCCTGCCCCTCCCCGCCCCACGTCAGCGCCCGGCGGCACTCCCACCACCGACCGCTACTGGATAGGGGCTTGTGGAGCAGGTGGGTAAAGTATGCGATGATGGTGGCATTCTGTGACCAATTCCGGCAATACTCCTTCTTGTTGCACCAGTGTAAGAATCTCTTCCATTTGTTGTTGTAACATTTTCTTTTTGTCAGCAGCCTTGCCTGTTTAAGTTTTTCGATTGACCTTATTGGTAGGTTGAAATGAACAAACTCTATGTCTTCAGGAGCTATGCTGTCAGACTGAAGGTGTCTGGTACCCGAGAGCAAACTTGGCCCCCTGGGTTGTGAACAGATCCTGATGTGTTGGAAGTCTTATGAACTGGCCCTTTGATACATCCATGAGATCTGAGAACCGTGTGTGTCTGGCCTGTTGTCGGGCTGTTAGGATTAGAGTGAAGTGTTCCTGTTTGCCCCTGTGCATTTTGTGTGATATCATTGGAACTTCTGGAAAAGTGTAGGTAAAGCTCCCTGACCATTTCATTGACACTGCATTCCCTTGCTACCTTGGGTGGTGAATCTGGATGTGAAACTGTGACATTTTGTGTTCTTGCATGTTGTGATAAGGTCTTCGGGCAGTGTCCCCACCTGTGTTAAATCTTTTCCAGTACTTTCTCTTTTGTTCTCATTCATGCGTGGTGCTCGCCTGTCTGCCTAGCCTGTCCGCTTCTGTGTTTAGCTCTACTGTTAAGTGTATCACTGCTAGTGATATCTTGTTCCCTATAGCCCATTTTCATATCTCCTGGGCTAGTTTTGACAGTGGGTGTGACTTTGTTGCCCCTCATTTGTTCAAGAAGAACATTGTTGTTCTGTTGTCTGTCTAGATTAACACTGCCTTTCCTGTTAGATGCATTACTTTTGTTAGCGCTAAAGAAACCGTATTCAGTTCCGACACATTTATGTGTTGTACATCTTCTTCGTGGTACCAGTCTCCTGCATATATGGACGCATCTGTTCTGATGGTCATTGAGGGAGTTGGTGGTTTGAATGGTTTCCCCATTGTAATATTCTTTAGGTTCCGCCATTACTTTGCACCATTGCATTGCATTGCAGATAGCACAATAATGAATAGGTAAGGAAACTAGTGCAGGTCTACTTCATTCATTCCCACAAAGTATTGTCTCCTGGAGAGCAGGGGGAATGTGTGAGGGCACATCGGCCTTGTTCACCTCACAGGGCCTGGGCAGAAATCCATAACCCAACCTCATCAAGCATTTCATGAAGATCTCCCAGGCCAGATGTCTTATATATATATAAAGGCATCTGCAACTGTTTTCCTATGTAGAGTGTAGCTTTTCTTGCCTTCTAATGTTGTTCCCTATAGTCATCTTTCCACGGTAAGTGAGATTAACATGCTTATCCAACTATCTCACATGTACTCCCACATGTCATGAGTTTATATTCTGGAGGTATCTAGCAAGGGTGATGGTGCAAGTAATCATCAGATGCCCTTTTAATCTCACATGTGGGTGGCAATAGCAGAGCATATGGGATTCTTCTAATTCCTTCCCCCTTATTTTTCATTTGTCATCCTTCCTTTCTCCTTCTTTACTAACTTCTTTACCATACCCCTTCTCTTGCTTCTTTCTGCTCCTTCTGTTGCTTCTGTTGCTTCTCTCTGCTCCTCCTCCTCTACACAGTGTCTCACTTCTGTTACCCACATATAATAGTACATTCCTCATTTGGGGTGAGTATTTTCAATATTTCTCAGATACTATCATATATCAAAGAATATTTAATTTGAACAGATATAACTAGGGGTGTGGGTCTTACGTAATTCAAAACTATGGGTTCTATTCAAAAACTGCATTTTGTAGCATGTTTAGTCGTTCTACAATAGTACTACTAGAGTACTACAAAATGCTATACACAAGCCTACGAGTGTAAATCTCCACCTTGACCTCTCCTATCTTTGTATGGGGAGATTCTTATACATGTAAGTTTACTAAACACTAGGAACTTTTGGAGGGGAGTTGTTAGAAAAGCGGCATACGTAGTACTAATTGGGAGTGGTGAAGGGAGGAGTTAAGAGGGGTTTAGGGAGGGCTAGGGAGGGGATTGGGGAGGACATGCACCCACCCACTTAAGAGTAAGGCCATTCCTATTGACAAACTGCACTTCTGAAGTTACTGCACCCAAAATGGGACCCAAGACAGTAGTAAATTATTCCATCTCAGAGTTGGAGCAAGTCTAGCATCACGCATGGCCAACCACTGGCACTGTAACAACCTCACATACTGAATAATGGAGTTAGGGACTAAAAAAACCTTTAGGAAATAACAGTAAAATTAATTAAATTATTTAAAATCGTTAAAAATATAAATAAATATGATTTAATGTTAAAAAAATCTACAACCAAATAATATTTATTAACAAATATAAATATTTCACAGCTTTTCAAATGTATAAATTAATGCAATATACATTTTTATTAAAATATAAGTACATTACTTGTATTTATTTCTGTATCTCACTTTTAATTATAATTAATGAATAATAAAAAAATGTGTTTGGTACTTTAGGTGGGAATATATTTTTTAAAGTAAACAACAGAAAAATAATTTTATTGAATGTAATATATTTATACTATTAAAAGATTTAATTCAAAATTATGTTTTTTTTATATATTGTTTTATTCATTTTCACAGGACGAATATGACATCATGAAAACATCTACAGGCTGGTAGTGGTAGGTAGGTCGCGGAAAAAGTCCCAGCAATGATCACTTTTCTTTAGCAGTTAAGTTGCTGACCTCTACCAGACCTAAGGGGTCAGTCTTCCCTGATACTTGGGTGGAATCAACCCCACTGCATCAATGTAGGTGCAGTTTTCTAACATTTTTAGTGGGTACCTGACACCTAATGGTGGGACCCATTGCCTTACTACATAGGGTAGGTAATACTTAGGTCCTGATGAAATGCCATTTGACCCTCAAGGTAGTTTAGGCATGAAACATGTTGACCCCACTATAATTAATTTAAATATTCCTTTCACACGTGAGCTATTAAGGTACATCATATCCATAGATAGCGTCACTGTTTTTAATACATCAAGGGAACCATTACCCCATTAAAAACTTTCCTGGTCCCCTAAGATCTTTTTATATCACTTCACCCACCACCCTATCCTTACCCCCTTACATGCACTCATCAAGCAGCGTAGCTTGATCAAAAAGTTCTCCGCTAAAGAGCCCACAGGCCCATCAGGCAGTGCAGCACTGGCCTGATGAGGAGCACCCAATTATGAAGCATGACACCCCACTAAGTTTGTGAGGGCACTTTGATCTGACCACGTGGATCCCCTGTGATCTGTATGGCCAGACTACTGATTTCACTGTAATAGGGTCAATTTGTCCCTTCCTTGTGGAGCTACCCTCTTGCGTGTTTTAACCATGAAAACATCAACAGGTCCACAGACAGTGGATTTACATTGTGTAGAATGAAAAAGAACAGTTCCCCAACAGCCCCACCTCCTGCCCTCCACTGCTCTCGATTGTTCATAATAAAATGTCGATTGATAGCCAGTAAGACGGAAATGAGATATAGCATTCTAACCCTAAAAGGCTCAAGCCAGATACCTCGTACATTACTCATAGCTCCTATGCCAGGTGAGCCAGGGTCACATGGAGAGCATATACGGGTTTCCATGCCATCGTTTCTGCTATGCAGAACCTCAGCCAAGCTTCCAGTTGGTCATCACTTTCCATTCATTCAGAAGCTGACTAAGTCTAGGTTAAGGGACCAGTTTCATGCTGGTCACTCCGTACATACTCACACCAGGGTCCGGGGTGTTGTGTAAATCAGCTAACATTACCGCCCACGCAGCCAAATCATCCAGTAGTTTTTCATCTTGCCTCACCTGTTTCATTCGCACTTCTTCTGCCACTGCCCATTCTGCCATATTCCGGAGCCAGTGTGAATATCTCAGGGTGGGGAGACCACAGTCACTTTATGGCGACACGTAATTTTGCAAGCAAGAGACCCAGTAGCAGAAACTTTCTACTTAGTTTCTTGTTATTCGGAGTGGGGATCAGGCCCAGCAGAACGGTGTGAGGTTTAAGGTGTATGTCCCAAACGAAGGCCCTATTAAATCTGGTAACTATGGGCCAGATGTAGGTAAAAGCATTTTTGCGATTCCTTAATAGCGATTTTTAGGGAATCGCTATTAAGGACTCGCAAAATGCCATGTAGGTAGGAATCGCAATATTTTTTGTGATTCCTTAATATTCCTTAATTGCTAATCGCAAATTGCGATTCGCAATCAAGGAATACCTTCCCATTCATTCCTATGGGCCTACAGGCCCATAGGAATGAATGGGAATTGCATGACGCAATTTGCGAGTACCCAATAGGTACTCACAAATTGCGTGCGCAATTTCAAGGGTGCAAGGGTTCCAGAGGGACACCCTGTTGCACCCCTGAAATGTGCATGTGTGCACATGTGGCGCACATACATGCCCTAAGGGCATGAATGTGTGCCACATGGCACTTTTAAAAAAGCAAAAAAGTGCTTTTTTAGAGGAAATCGCTAATTACCACCAACTTGAAGTTGGTGGTAATTAGCGATTCCTTAAGGCTAAATTGCACTTTCTTTTGTGCTACTTACATTGCATTTAAGGAATCGCAATTTGCGATTCCTTAAATGCAATCGCAAATTATGCGATTCCTTATTTTGCGAGGGGCTCATTGTGTGCTACATTGCACACTGCTAATTTGCGATCGCAAACGCTGAAAATCTGCGAATTTCAGCATTTGCAACCGCAAATTGGCTTCCTACATCTGGCCCTATATCTTTCCAGTAGTGCATTAAGGAGGGGCAGTGCCACACCAGGTGTATAAAATCTGGCATAGGGTGTCCAGAGCGGGGACAGTCGGCCGATCGGGTGTTGTAAATGTTATGTAACAGTTTTGGGGATAGATATGCCTGGTGCGTATGGTTACATTGGATCAGTTTAAACTTGCGTTTGAGCTGACTGTTTGTACTCCTGCATGTACTTTTTCCCATGTCCGAGTGGGCAAGGGTTCCCCTAGAGCTGCCTCCCATTTGGTGTCGGCTTTTGGGATGTGTTGTGATGTAACAGACGTAGCCGAGGAGTATTTTTGTACATTCTTTATTAGGTCTAAGTTACAGATTAGCATCCATGTAAAACAGCCCCACCAGGAGCAGCTTGCCTGCTGCTCAGCCCATCTTCAACTGTAGCACCTCACCACACAGGCACCCAAACATTCCATGCATCTGTCACACCAACATTCCACTCAATGCACTCACACTGGCTGAGCTGCTAAGGGCTAGTTAAGATAGAAGTAACATTAGTACGTAGGCAAGAAATAACATATCCTCCCCCTTTTAAATGGAAACTAAAATAAACAATGCTAAGTGGGAACAACTATACACAAAAATGTACATATGCAGAAAATAGTTCAAAACTCAGGGATGCAAAATAAAACACAACATCTCGAGAGAGTCTGGACAATTAAGAAAACAGAGAGGATGAATAAATAGATACTAAAGAAATATCACCCATCCTCCCCATTATAAAACAATGAAAAAAAAATTTGCAATGTGTAGCAACGGGTGACAGGCACCCTGAGAATTCAATCCCTAATACAAGGGGAACAAAAAAGTGTAGACAGGATTCCTCACCTAAGGAATGAAAATGTGCGCTGTGAAAATGGGACTAAAACCCATCTTGACACCCCCCATGTAAGGGTCAAAAACTCATGTGCAGAAATGGGACTGTAACCCACAAATAAGTCCTAGTGTAAGGGTTAGTAACGTGAACCATGTAAATGGACTGACACCCATTGAGCCACTCCTCATGCGAGGGTCAACAAGTTGCAGGAATGGGACTGTGACCCATAAAGACATACCCTGTGTAAGAGTCTTAATGTAACACGTGTAAATGAGAATGACACCCATTTAGACAACCCCCATGTAGAGGTCATGTAATGTACTATGTAAAAATAGGACTCGTACCCATTCCTGTCCCTCATGTAAGGGAGTGTAACAACAAACAGAGAAATGGGTAAACACCCACTAAGTCCATAGAACCTCCCTCCAGAATGGGTACCAATGCAACATAGGAAAATGGGCAAACAACACCCATGGATTAATCCCATGTAGGATATAAAACATACTGTGTAACATTGTAGTGCAAGATGTAGAATATAATGTCAGCCGAACAGCATGATGTAAAAGATGAAAATCCAGCAATATAAATGTGGCAAAACCCCCACAAATGTAGTGTAGAGTGTGAAAATATAGCGATACCACCTAACCTACCAATAGTGGCGACACCTAAGTAAAAGATGTGCACAGTAGGTAAAGACACCTACACAGTAAAATAAACCACACAGCAAATTTATGGAGAAAGTGCCTACACATAAAAAGCTTGCGCACCAGAAAAGATGCAGACGTACACAGGAACATCACAGTCATGGCGCCAGTGGAAACTGAGACTACAAGTAAGGAATACAATATCATGCATTGAAGCCCTGAATAAAGCATTACCATCAAATACTTAGGCACAACGTGAAACATGGCTCAAAGTAAAAACTAAAACAGCTAACTTTTTTTCCTTTGCTAAACATGGCCTGTATCCAATTAAGCCACAGCAAATCTCTGGTGAGCGATATCTCACCCGAATTTAGCACAATGTCACAAGTTCACTAGACCCAAGAAATAGACTTCAAATTATAACCAGATGGAGTCAGGTTAACTTTGAGGCAACAGTTACAGCCAGAAATGTTCAGCAAAGGTGTACATATCTGAGCAGTGGAAGGCCAGCTCATTGAAAAAAAAAGATAAATCCTTGAAGATGATGGAAACAAGAATGAGCCCAAAAAAACACAAAAGTAATAGGATGCTGAACGCAAGTTCACCAGACAGTTCACTTAGTAAAGGTGGTAACCGGTATTCATAAACTGACGATTGAGAAGTTATGAGATATCAGCGCCTTGAGACCCTCACGGGTGAGTAGCGCGCTTACAATTCCCTCATTGATTGATTGATGAGATTGTTCGCTGGTTCATCAGATGAAACTTGCCAAAAATAACAACGAAAATACACTCATTGCGCGCAGACAGCTGATACCAGTACCGTGAGGGGAATGGTCTATCTTGCCCCACTCTGAGCCTGGACACTGCTGTGAGGGGAAACGGCTAAGTAATCACCGCAGCACCGCTACTTCTGCCGTGAAGGCAACGGCTGAACTACCATCCCCAGCAGGCATTGCTTGTCGCTTGCCGGGGACGTCATCGTGGCGCCTGGAGGCGCTTATCAGCCAAACAGCTCTCCTGCAGCGCGGGACGCGCGCGGGCGGGCGTGCCCGGGCCAAGCCCGGGCCAAGGGCGGGCCCGTCCTCGCCCGTCAGAGCCTCAAGGAGGCTGGGCTGGGCCACCCGTCTAACGTTCATCTATGGGTAAGCGCAAACACCTTGGCAGTCAAGAACAGGGGGGTGCAAAAGCCAAAATATCGAGAAAGTCACCATCTATAATTTCATACTTGACCTCGGCCGTGGGAGCATTGAATAAGGAGATAGCTAATGCCGAAAAGGAATTGGGACTGGGTTCAAGCCAAAATGATGGAGGAGGGACTATGGCAATTGATCCTCTATCAATTATTCCCGTACCATTGGAACCGGCGGTGTTGATTAGTGGCCCAAGATCAAGGACCGAAGCTCAGACTCACGATAGTGCAGTGATAGGGATTGTGGATGTAATATCTGAAGTTCCCGCCCTGGATGAGGAAAGGATATCAAGGGGCCCAATTGTGAGGACTGGGGGGGAAAAGCGTACCAGCAGAAAAGCCAGTAAGAGGAAGAAGGGTTCCAAAAATAGTACCCCCAAGTTGGTGCCGGTGGTGGATGAGAATATTCAATTGACATTGCGGAACTTGGTAGAGGACATTTTCAGTGCTCGGTTTGAATCTATATTGACCAGTATTGCTAAAGATGTAATTGATACCATGAGTTCTTGTGTCGCGGATTTAAAGAAAAAATGTGAGCGACTGGACTCCTTTATGGATTCCTTCAGAAGGGACACAAAGGATATCCCGCAAGTTAAAGCAAATTTGGGCTTGTTACCTACTCCTGCATTAGAGATTAGGCCGATTTCCCGAGGGAAACATTTAGGCAATCAATCATTCTCATTCCCAGGGGGGGGGTAAAACCTAATATAGTTGGTAGACCTGAGGTTTTTCAAGGTCTGGCCCAAGGGGGAGGGAAACCCTTCCAAGTAGATTCAAGTGTAGCTAATTTGTCAGTTACAGGATCGATTGTGGCAATTAATGAAAATTCTGTCCCGCAAGAGAGAAATATAAGTTCTAATGGAAGTAGAATTAATCTCCCTCCAGAAGCTACTCCTCTGGTTGCAGTTCTTGTAGGGGTCCCCCTTTAAGTGCCCATGACAGTGAATCAACGGCGGCCCTGTTGCGCAAGACAAAAAATTGGTGTGATCACTATTGCTCAGGTCAACCCGAGATTTCTGCTCATATTGTAATGGCTAGACGGGTGGCTTGGGTGGGTAATTGTTCCAAACATGTACCTGGTGACTGTATTAACGTTAATTTTAACAAATGGGATATAGTGGACAGGTTGTTTTGGGATGCCACTGAATTACAAGGGGGGGGCATTAGGGCCTTGCCATTAGGGTATTTTTACCCCCCCAGTAAGTGCATTACGAGCTTCTGACAGGGTTAGTGCTGCTAATTCCATTAGTTCTCATCAGTCCTTGTTGTGTCCTTCTCGCAGTAAAAGTCCTGTTTTTTGCCCTGGTAAAGTAACTGGGGGAGGAGTAACATCTCCAAAATTGGTAGCTCAGTTGACAAGGCCTGAAGAGGGAGGTTTTCCCATCTCAAATAGATTTCTCCCACTTACCCAGATGGATATGAATGATTGACTGGCGGATACAGATAGTTGTATATTTGAACCATCCTCTAAAGACCAAGCCACAGAGATACAGGAGCTGAAATTCCCCTAATTGCAGAATTATCAGCTGGAACATTGCGGGTCTTAGATCTAAAAGAGCTGATCCAATTTGGTTGAATTTCATAAAATCATACAATATAATTGCTCTCCAGGAAACATGGGACAGGGGGATAGTTTTTGGTTGGATGGGTTTAGATCCTATTTCCTACCTGCCCGCCCTGCCCCGGCTGGTAGAGCAAAAGGTGGTCTGATGCTTCTTCTTTCCCTCAAGTTAATGGGGTCTTCAAAAAGGGTAGAGGTAGACTCTTTTAATTGTCTGATAGTAGAAGTAAGCATCTCAAACTACCCCAAGCTATTACTTGTAAATTTTTATAATTCTGGGGAAAGCGATTTTATGAATCAACATTTGTGTAATTTGAAACTTTTTTAGAAGAATATAGGTTGAAGCAATCCACTTCTTATTATATACTACTTATGGGTGATTTTAATATACATTTGTGTGATCTGCATTGTTTTATTGATGATCATTTAGGGCACAGTCATTCGGTGATCCCTCATTTTGAGCATTCATCTCAGGGGGAGTGTCTAGAGGCCCTTTTGACTGAAGCCGATCTTTCTGAACCCGACTTTTTTAACCAATCTGAACGGTGTCCTACGTTTAAATCTAAGGCTAGAGATACTATTATTGATGATATATTCTTGTCCCCTATGTTGTTAGGTAAAGTAGTATTCTATAATGCTAGACTATCACCTTTTAGTGACCATAATCCTGTTATATTAGAACTGGATAAAAGTTGTGGCCTTCTGGGAAAAGGAGGAAAGAATTTGGGAGCTAACAGTGTGGCAACTCGTGATCACGGGAGGAGGCTTAAGTGGTCTAAAGTGATGCCTGACATCTTTTTCACGGACTTTTGTTCGAAAGCTAAAGGGCTTAGCACAATATGTGCTGATTCTTCAAGCACCAAGGATGTGGTTCTTAGAGCCTTTGATGGCATTTGTAGACAGATAGCTGCGGATTTGACCATTAACACTAAATCAAGAACTACAAGTGGAGAAAGATGGTTCGATGAAAACTGCTCACGAGCCCACCGTTCTCTAGTTTTAGCCTTGAAAAGTTTACCTCGAGATAGGGCATTGATAGTGAGATTACGGAAGCAGTATAAGATAGCAGTTCATAGGCGGAAATCAGAGATTAAGGCAGAGGCCTGGAACGCTCTTCTATCTGTTGATGTTTTAAAGGATAGTTCAAGATTTTGGGCTATTGTAAACACTCCGTTTTTCTCCGGTCTGGAAAATGACACACAGGAATGTAATATTACAGAGGCACAGTGGTTGTCTCATTTTGAGGCAATCTATGGTTCCGATGAGGTACTGGACACCTCCCCCAGGATATCATCTCAGCAGGACACAGTATCACTTGTTTTTAATGAAGAGGAAATTGAGAGAGCAATAAAAGAGACCTCTAGCAATAAAGCACCTGGTCCTGACTGTTCCAGCAGACTTTTATAAATGTGATCCTAAATTCTGGGGGAAGATATTAGTTAATGTTTTTAATGCCTCTGGAATGCTCGGGTTTCCCGTATCCTGGTCCCAGTCTATTATTATTCCAGTTTTTAAAAAGGGCCAGAGAGGGGACCCGAGGTGTTATAGACCAATATCCCTGATTGATTCGGCAGTTAAAATACTAGGGAAAGTGATTTTAGTTAAAATTACAGACTGGGCCAATGATAATAATATTTTATCTAATTTACAGTACGGTTTTAGACAAGGAAGAAGCACCATGGATCAGTGTCTTAACCTACATTTATTAATAAGCAAATACACTATGGCCCAAGAAGGTTCTCTGAAGTTGGCATTTATGGATTTATCTTCAGCGTTCGACCTGGTTAACAGGTCGAAGCTGTGGAGTATCTTGTTGGAAATGTGTATGGACCCGTGTCTAGTTTATTTTTTGGCTGATCTTCATCGTGATCTTTTTGCATCAGTTAGGATTTCCCAGAACGGCAAATGTACAAGGTCTTTTAAATCAAGAAGGGGTGTTCGACAGGGGTGTATATTGGCGCCCTTGCTCTTTACACTTTATATTAACGCCCTGGACAAAACTTTAGTGGAGGCGAGCCTGGATAGTCCGCGTGTAGGAGACTGTCCAATTCCGGTTCTCCTATACGCGGATGATGCTGTTCTTTTGGCACGTACTGCGGTAGGCCTCCAGTGGCTTTTGGATGCTTTTGGGGACTACATGAAGTCATTGGACCTGGTAGTGAACATCGGGAAGTCACATATTATGACAACGGGTCATAGAGTTAGAAAAGCCAAATCTTTTTATTGTAATGGGGTGGAAGTGTCCAGGGTGTCCTCCTTTACATATTTAGGGGTATTATTTGATGAAAGAAGTTCTTGGGTACCCCAACACATTTTTTTAAAAATGCAGTCGCTAGATCTATCTTAGCCTTATTAGGGTTTGCGCAGCGTCTGGGGGCAAGACCTGTAGAGGCCATTCTTAAGATATATAGATCGAAGTGTCTGGCGATCGCTGCCTATGGCTCATCTATATGGGGATTTAAACAGCAGGCAGGGGTGCAGATAGCTGAAAATAGATTTATACGTAGCCTCCTGTCTGTACCTCAATCAACCCCAACCTTTGCTATACACCAGGAACTGGGGTTGGGTTATGTTTCTGACATCCTGAGCACAGCCCCGTTACTTTGTTGGCTTAAAGTATGGCTTAACCCAGAATTAACTTTGAATCCTCAGATTCTGCGGGATTGTGTTAAATTGGATAAAGCTAGCAATATTAAGTGACTGTTATATGTTAAGCTTATGTTATCCAAAATAGGGCGGCTAGAATTATTTGATGCCCCAGAAAGGATTAGGAAGGAAGATGTGAAGTGGGTCAAAATGAATTTTATGAATATATTAATGATGGAAAGGGAAGAACAAGAGTTACAGAAACCTTTAGTTAGGGCCCATTTTCTGACAAAGACAACTATTTTAATTGAGCCATACTTGAAAATTGTTACAACGCCGTTCCATCGTTGGCTCCTGACTAGGTTCCGTTTTAATTTGATTCACTTCTCATTGGGTGATTATTCGGGGTGGTGCAAACCTGAGGATGCAGGACCGTGTTAATGTGATAATTATTCTGCACAGGACACTTTACATTTTATGATGTTCTGTGATTTTTATAATGATATCCGTAGGACGTTTTTAGTCCCTATATTGTATGGAAAGGGTTTTTTACAGGTTAGACCTGCGCTACTTTATCTGCAAATGCTGAGTAACCCGTTGGACATTTTTAATATTGCTTGTTTTCTTGTTGCTGCTGTACGGCTTAGGAAAAAAAGATATCCCACGTTAAATAATGTATACATTTTAATGATAATATTTTTATGGAATTTTCTTTTTTAACTTTGTGATATCAGATATCGCTGAAACACCCAAATGTGGTTGTTTTATATATTTCACTCAAATGTTTACTTAGGAATGTGTCTTTTTTTGTATATAGTGTATTGTACTTTTATGATTTTAATTAATCGAATAAAGTGGATTGATTGATATTACTCATTCCCTGCTATCCAACACCAGCTACCTTACTCAACTTAGCTGGATCGCTGGACGTACTTGCTTCGTGCCGCCTGGATACAACGCACATTTAATGGCTGTCTAAACAAACTCCGAACAGGAAGGACGAAGTGGGACACTCCGTTGCCCCAGCACTTGTGTCCTGCCTCAAACCCCAAGATGGGTTCACACAGTAGTGACGCTCACCGGATGGCTCAAGGAGCGTCTATGCTTTAAAGCGTCCGACCTCAGCTTTTGAGCTGCACATGAGGGACGTCATCATGGAAGATACCTCAGCTGGTCCACACGGCTTGATGATTGAGGTAAGCTGCACGTGCATTAAAAGCTCGTGCTACACATTTGAAACCGCAACGTAACGGTTTAAACAGTCCGCACTAGCAGAAGGTCTTTAGTTTTTTAAATAAATAACTCCCCAAATGTTTTGCTAACGGCTGATGGCCGCCGCCAGTGAAGAGACCAATTAGCCAAACTGTATCGTACACGTTTCAGTATGCTTCACACATCCAATGTAGAAGGGAACAAAGAACACGCTGTACCATGTGTAATCCATAGATGATGCATCTTTTCTTTTAAATTTCCACAGTCTAGATGACAGCAACATGGTGCCAAATTCCACTATGATGCAAATGATCCATTAATCAGATGTGTTACACTATAAAAGTTCACAACAGATATCCAGTAGTATGAAATCAAACCTTGTAGGCAAATGAAGCATGTCCAGGCCTGTCCGATGTGGAGGACACTGGTGGGGCTGCTAGGCCTTCTGCTCCATTTACACTGTTATTTTTTGTTGATACTTGTTCTCTTCTGTGAAGATCTTCCTCTTGGAAATGTACTTAGCGCTGTCTGCTCTTCTGTGAACATCTTCCACCTGGAAAAATACTTTGCGCTGTCAGCATCTTTAGATTCTGTGTTTTCCTTCATTTTTATATCTTATTTTGAGAGCCAGGTACATGAAGTCCAATAGTGAGACATGGGTTTGTCTCCAAGTCGTCGCCAAAATTATGTTGTGATGTACCAGACATAGCTGAGGAGTATCTTTGTAGATTCTTTATTAGGTCTAAGTTACAGATTAGCATCCATGTAAAACAGCCCCACCAGGAGCAGCCTTCGTGCTGCTCTGCCCATCTTCAACTGTCGCACTTCACCACACAGGCACCCAAACATTCCATGCATCTCTGTCACACCAACATTCCACTCAGAACACTCACACTGGCTGAGCAGCTAAGGGTTAGTTAAGATAGAAGTAGCATTAGTACATAGGCAGGATATAACAGTATGATTTTTGGAAAGTCTATTCTAAAAGCTCAGTAGAGCAATGAGATCAGTCTGCGAACTCCCGCCAGTGCTAAGAGTGATAGTAGCGTCTGTGAGGGTTCTGGCTCTTCTGGGAAGTTGGGCAATATCTCTCTGGCTGTTGCAGAGATCTTTGCATATTGTAAGTATTGTCCCATATCAAGCACAAAGGAGTCTATCGCATCCTCCCTTGTTATAAATTGGCCCCCTGGGTATAAGTCTCCGAGTATGTCACAACCTCCATCCTTCCACTTCTGCACAGACATTACATCTGCTATTTGTGCAAAAGGTTTTAGATCCCACAACGGCATTGCCCTCGCATATGGGGCGTGACACACCACTCTCTTGACTGTCAGTTCCCATATTCGGCATACCTGCCGTATGATAAAGGGCACACCTATTGGGAACCGAGCCCCGCTCATGAGCAGAAAGTGAAGTGGCTGTCCCCCATGAGAGCCACTCAATAACCTCTTTTCCCAGTTTTCTGCTGGGTCTAGCCAGCGGATGGCATGTTATAAGTGTGCTGCCAAGTAATAAAATGCTATATTAGGTGTCTCCAATCCTCCCCTGTCCAACGCCTGCTTAGGCATAGCAAGTCCAGCCGGCTTCCTCTTCTGGGCCCACAGGAGGTCTACAATCAGTCTATGAAAGGGGGAGATTCCTCCAAAAATGAACCGATGCTCTGAGAACTTCCAACACTCTACCACAATTGAGCTCCAGAAATGTTTGCTCATTCAAAATTAAGTTATTAGTGTTGTAGAATTTTTGGGCAGTACTAAGTTACACACGTAAATTTGGCACCACCCCCTTTCTCAGCGGTTTGAGACATGTAAGTGTACACTTTTGATTAACTTTACACTTGGATTTTGAAATAGTCAAAACGAATAAAATTACTCCAATGTGTTAGAAAAACTTTACGTGTAAATTACTCACAAGTGTAAGTTACCCCTGTGAATAACCTGATAATGCCTGTATCTGTATTCCTCACCAAGCGTGTTCTGAGTAATTCAATACTACCATTGAATATGCCTGTTTTTCTCATCCAGATGGACCTCCTCATGAGGTTTAAAATTTGGTTGATTCTCAGCTAGCTTTGTAAAACTATCAGTGCTCACCTGAGTGGTCCTCACACAGGGTTTCAGTTGTGAGTACACCTCTTTTAATTAGACTAAACAAATAATATATACTCAGAGTAATTCCCAAATTTATGTTTACTTGCCTTTATACTTCAAACATTTGGATAGCGTATCTGCATCATATAGAAGTACCAGTTTTTCCCTTTGTAAGAGCTATCTCTTCTCCACCCCATCACTGATGTCTCCTGTTACGCTTGAGCACTAGGTACCTAGGTCAGCAGGCATCCCTATGGTACTCCAGGCATCACTGGACACCACACATGCACCCTTGCAGCCCATAAATGCTTTTTCAAACCAAGCAAACATGCAACGTCAATCAACGCAAGCCATGAAGAGAGATTGTCCTGCTAGACTATCTTTAGATCCTAGTGTTTTACCTTTCTATTAATTTCCCCTTTTATCTGAGAATGGGCTAACATAATAGTCCTTTAGTGTTAGCCATATCTAAAGTGTAGTTTTTTCATCTATGAAATGTAACGTTTATATTTGTGAGGTTCCCACAGGACAGTCAAGCACCCAAAAGAATACATTACAGACACATTTGACAGAACACTGTACACAAAACATCAAACACATGCCCAAAATACCACAGATATTCCTTATACTCAACTATCCCTTTTAATGCTAACTGCATTAGCCCCAACATATGCCAAAAATGGCAAAAAACACAGTGTGATTACCACCCACCTACCGTACAAGGTAAGATAATCAAGCCTCTTACTTATTGCCTCTCCAACCTAGAAGGCCTGGGAGATATGATTGAACCATACATGCAGTATGCAAATTTCATGATTTATGGGGACTTTAATTTTCATTTAGAAGACAGCAACAATAAACAGACAGAACATTTTCTGGATATTTTAAGTAGTTTTAATCTTAGCCAATGAGTAACTACTTCCATTCACAAAGCAGGTCACATCCTGGGTGGCGTTGTCTCTAGTAAGCTAGACCTCAAGGTTGATGATATCTTTCCTGTTATATGGAAATACCACAAAGTTATTAACTTATGCTTAGAACTTACTTCACAGATAAAAAATACAAAAAATCATGTGCAGGTTAAAAAAGTCCAAGCCTGGAGTCAAGTGTGTAACACGGACTTGATAGCCGAGCTTGACAGCTCTCATTCTCGATATTTGAAAAATGCCATCCCAGCAGTGGCATCTTACTCTGAACGTGCTAAAAGCTGCAGTAACCAAGCTTGCACTGTCAAAACTGTTGAAAACTACAGAAGTACACCCTCCGCCCACTGGTTTTCAACCTAGCTCAAGGAAATAAAACAAAAATGCAGAAGGCAAGAATAATTGTGGAGGAAACACTGTAGGAGGGAAGAAAAGGTCAAATACAACAAAACTATTCAAGAATATAAAAATTTGATTGGGATTGAAAAGTCTAAATACATCTCTGCAAAAATAAGAGAACTTAAGAGAACTCTTTAAAACAGTGGAGATTCTTTCTAGCCTGTCCTGTGCCTGCACCATGGCTCCATGTCAGATGTTATGTGATCAACTGGCGGATTTCTTTAAAAATAAGGAGGAGGAAATCCATGGGAAAAAATATATCAATATTACACCCCCACCTTCGCCTAAGGAACAAAAAAGCTCTGTTTCAGACAAACTGACCCTGGACAAGTTTCCCTTGCTTATGGAAAACAGAGTAGCCGAACTCATAGGCCAAATTAAATTGGGTGCTCCTTCTGATCCTTGTCCCCCTAAAAGGGGAGCTGAGAAGAGTTTTAGACAGTGGAAGAAAGGCTGCAATGATCATGCTTGATCTATCGGCGGCCTTCGACACTGTCAACCATGAGGTGCTGATAGATTGCCTGCTGGAAATAGGAATCGAAGGGTCACCCGTGGAGCTGCTTCGATCATTGCTTACACACAGAGTGCAATCAGTTGCCTTGGGGAATCTGATCTCCAAGCCTTTTTCCCTGCCAATCTGGGGTTCCCGAGGGGTCTTCTTTGAGCCCTATGCTTTTTAACAAATATGTGGCCCCCCTCACAAAACTAATCTAGTCCTTTGGCTTAGCTCTAGTCGCCTATGCAGATGACACACAATTGTGGTGGCTATCACGAATGATATCGATGAGACAACACACTGTTTCAATGGCTGTATGTCAGCCATTGAGCTATGACTGGATGACAACAGCCTCATACTCAATTCAGCCAAAACTGAGGTCCTCCTTTTTGGCAAAAATCTGGTGTCTTGGGACCAATCATGGTGGCCTCAGACACTCGGTCCCCACCCAGGCTTCCACTGTCATAAATCTTGTCATTATTTTTTACTCTGATCTGTCCTTTAAGGTTCAGACTAACAAGCTCACTTCTTCCTGCTTTTTTCTTCTGCACGAGATTAGGAAGATTCTTCCTTTCACTCCCTTTGAAACTCATAAATTAGTGGTCACAGCCTTAGTGCTATCTAGGCTAGATTACTGCAATGCCATCTATCATGGCATTCATCAGCGCTCACTGAAAAACTTCAAGTTTTACAAAATGCTGCTGCAAGACTTTTGAGAATAATCCCAAAATTAAAGTTCGTGGCTGGGACTCTTCGAGAACTTCAGTGGCTTCCAATGAAGAAAAAGAGTCAAATTCAAGGCACTATACTTAGCTCATAAAACCATGTATGGAAATGCCCCAGCATACCTGAAAAACAATCGTTCCTGGTACAAACCGAACATGACACACTGATTAACTAACTCCAGGACAGTAATCGCCCACAAAATCAAAAGAGAGAAGTGGGACGGCAGAAGTTTCATCCATTCTACAGCTCAACTGTGGAACAATCTCCCTGAACATCTGGGAAGCCAGCCAGCCTAATCTGCTTAGATTAAGGAAAGAGCTTAAAACATGGCTATTTTCTGGCCCAATATGAAGTCTTTTCAGTAGGCCTGAGTTCCAGAACTACTCATTAGATAGTGCTTTGACCTTAGCACCAAGACGCCATTGGCATTCGAGCACTTTAGAAGTTTAATCAATATCGATATCAATGTGAGCATTTAATTCTACGTAGAAATGCAAGGATCTGCAATGCCCTGACCATATTTTTAAAGTAATTTAAACTTCCATCTAGGCTCTATTAAGAGCTTTCCTGAGCCTCTTTAGGACTTCTGAGTCAAATTTGAAAACACATCAGCACTTTGATATGAGTAGGTGTGATTTGCTCTTGTAGTACTCCTGGTAAACTCTTAGGGCCCGATTCCGATCTCGTAAGGAAAGCCCTCCATACGACTAGGATCTGGAGGGCTTTCCAAGCAAGACGTGCTCCGGGAGTCCGAACGAGCGAGTACGATAGTGCTGTATGCTTACGGACTCGGCTCGCTTGGACTCCCATTGAACTCTATGGAGCCAGTGTACAGACGCGTACACAGGCTCCCATAGCAAAAAAGGGGTGGGCGGGGAAAAGTGTACACCCTGTGGCGGGCACCCCATGTGGCCCACCACGCTGTGCAGGCTTGGATCGGGGGGACCCATGCGCACCCCCCCCGTGACCGAATCGGAGGGTTCCGGGTAAAGGGGAGCCTGCTATGGCCCCCCAAAGTCCGAATCCGACATCCGTTTCGTCTCGATGAGATCGAGGCGATACAGCTGTCTGATTCGTGCACCATACTCGCTCGGTCGGAAAGCGGCTCCATTGCGCAGCACGATTCGGCTACGAACGTGTCGGACGGACAGGTTCGGGTTCGTAAACGATTCGCAGGGCGCATACAGAATACTCACATTGTACTTGCTCGTTAGGAACGGGAGACGATTTGGGCAGAAAAATAGGCTCCGAATCGGATTTGGTCTTTACAAATCCCGTTTGGAGGCCTTCCTTACGAGATCGGAATCGGGCCCTTAGTCCTGACAGGAGTGCTGCAGGAGCTAGTCACACAAACCTTTTGTGAATAGGTCCTTTGGGTTTCAATGAAGTCTGTTTCTGGAGATTCAGCTGTGAAATTAAGTTTTTGTTGTTTGCTGTTTCCTGAATTCAAAACAAGACAAAGCTTGTTGGTGTCAAGTTGAGAAACAGCTTGTAGCGCCCCTATGAAATCCGATTGAAGCAGGTAGAATTTCCAATAGCTGAGTGTGTTTACATATGTGAGGAACAAAGATTCTAATTCCAACAGCAATTACTTAGCTCTTCTTAAAGTTGTTTAAATGAGGTTTAAATGAGAGCAAATTGTCATTGGATCATAATAAGAGCTTGTTATATAGCGCTTGGTTCCACAATGCTTTTTTGACAGCACTATAAATGACAAGTGATGCTAATACTCAAATCAGCCTTCCTATTTCTATGAAGTTTGGAAAGATAAAAAGGAGCACTGAACTTCAGTTTATGTTATCTTACCGGCATGATTGAATGCTAAACACTTAACTGTCAAAGAATGACATATTTAATATGATAGCATGTGTCCCTATAACTGCAGCTTCTTATTAGCATAGACTGTAAGTGTGCTATCATTGCAGTGTCTCACTTGCCACTACTCGCACAAATATAATTTTCTAATGGGGGTCATAATCTTTTTTAATGACTTGTCAGATATTTTATTCAAAATAAAATTGCACAGTATTCAAGGAAAGGACCTAACTAAAAAGGCATTTTTATTTTTGCAACGGAGTTATCCATTGGCAGCATTTCCAGGGTGACTGCTGATTGTTCTCAGACTTGGGTTGAATTGAGGCTTAGGGGAAGATTTATCAATATTTCATGCAATGCAGCAAATCACCTTGCTGTGCTGTGCTGTGCTGCGCTGGCTGTGTGAAAGGAAGAGGGCAGGAATGTGCCATATTTAATATTATATGGTGCATTCCTGTCCTCTCCTTGCGCTGACAACCTTTTGGCTGCCTAGCGACAATGCAGGTACCCTTGCATAATGGTTGAAGGGTTCCCTCGTTGCAAGCAGGCACTATTTGTGCAGGAAGGGACGCCTTCCTGCACAAAAACAATCCTCTGAGGCATTTTCCTCTTTCTACATGTGCAGCAGAATGCAGCATACATAGAAAGAGGAACGAACGAGTAGAAATAAACACATTTCTCCTTGTTCTGGCTCCCCTGTGCGGGCGTAGCATTTTGATGCATTCCCAGGTCTACCACTGATTGTAAATCTGGGAATGCACTACAATCCATGGGTGGATGCGTGGGAACACCCACAGTCCACCCGTGAATGCCTCCCTGGGGCAGATTAACACAAGGCAGCGACATGCGCTGCCCAACGTTTTCCAGAATTCTCAAGCCACACAGGGCCTCGCAAGGTGGCCTTGCATGGCTTGGTAAATCTAACTTTACTGTTGCGTTGCCATTGCGTTACCTTGCTTGACGCAAGGGCAAAACAACAGTTTGAGAAATCTGGCCCTTAGTAGCTTTAGACCCTGGTAAATGCACAGCCAGTAGCATAACGCAAATTGATGCGCCCCCCCCCCTGCAAAATACGAAAAAGGCCCCTTAGACTCCCGTGTCTCAGAGATATTGATTGACCTTGGACTGCATGGGGAGTCCCTTAAAGGTTACGGGCCCCCTGCACTGCAGGGGCTGAGGGGCTCGCGTTACGCACCTGGGTGTGGCATGATGGATATCCATCCTTTCCAATAGCATGCAACAATTCAAGCATGATAGTCTCCACTACTCAAATTCAACTATGTTCTGTGATGCTCAAGCTTTAGATTCAAGGTTTGAAATAGCTGCATATGACACTCCACAAGTATTCTTATGTTCCAATAACATTTAACTGCTGCTCCCTGGGATCCAAAGTGGTTGCAAGACAATTGATTCTGTTTAGATAGAGACACATCCAAAATTCTTCTTGGAGTCTGATGGCCGCCATCACTTCCCTATTGTTCTGGTCCACTAGCCCTGATTCAGACAACAGCCAGTCACATTTGCCAGAAATTTGGGAGTGGAATTTAATTCTATAATATTCTTCTACCTTCAAATGAATGCAATAGTCAAGGTTGTGCCATCAATTACTATCAGGAAAGTCCAACCACACCTGCCCAATCAACAAAAGGTTACACTAGGCCTAATGATAGTCCAATCAACAACTTAACATTTGGCGCACAAATAAAAAAGAGAAACAAACTGCAAGCTGTTCACAAATGCATAGCCAAGTTGAGATAGGGTCTACACAAAGCAACCAAACCAAGGCAAACAACAAATCTTTTAACTCAGGATGACTCTAGGTGACAGGGCCTAAAACGTAGAAACCATTTCGACAATTCCACACCACCCCTACACTTCCGGAATTGGGCTCTGTCAAAACGCCTCAATAACCAACTGTGCATTGATACAGACTAGGCAGAGGAGAGAGTCAAGCCCACTAAATTGACCGTATAATGGAATAGCCCGATCACAAATCCATACTCTAATCTGAGGTTTATAAAAAACTGCCAGCCACTCTGTTTCACATAGGCCAATCAAACGAAGAAAAGCTGTCCGCAACCCTAGCATTCAATGATGAAATGTTATCTGTACCACTTATGTCAAACGATTACGTCTCTGACTAGTGTCCCAGAGCACCCCGTGCATGTATACAACTCATATCCCTTGCTACAATACAATCACTTTTTTATTTTTGTTAAAAGCTATTCATATGACAACCATATAATATTATCATCATGAAATACGAAGTATTGGTCACTCAGTTGCAGGATATATTTTGCATTTTTCACCTGTGATAACCTTTATTATATAGTCCCTGCCCATGCCTTATTGGATATTGTGAGCTTTCTTTGAAGATGGCTTTATTATGCATATGTTTAAATACCTTCCTGTCTACATCTGTTATTATGATGATTTCCATCAGTCAGCCTCCCATTTAAATAGCATGTGAAGGCGTGGGCAATTTTCTTTGAACACCCATTCATTTCCCCACACCCTTAAAACTGAAAAGCATATTTTTCTCTGTTTTCTGCTGACATCTCAGTATTAATTTTTGCAATATGCATTACTCCGATTGTGCCGTATTGATGAAAGTTTACTGGTAGGAAATTATTGAACAATTCAAAAATGTAAGCTTATGCAAGCTCTCGAAAACAGTGTCCTGCCAAGATTTGCAACATTTGTGCAAGCCCACATTAACAAGTCAGGTTAAATGCCAATACTAAATCTAACTTCTAGTAATATCTCTTAAATATTATCCCAGTTAAGTCCATTTTCCAGAGGAACAATCAAAGTCAAATCAGAGATACATTGGTCAACAGTCCTCTGCCCGAAAAGGTTTTCTTTAAATTTGATTTTTCAATCTTTTAATTGTCTCCCAGAGCAAAATGGAAGAGTAATACAATTTTAACTTCATGCTTGACTCGTGGGTCTTGAGTTGTTTAAATTAATTTGTCTTCAATATCCAATGTATTTTTAAATAATGTTGTTTGTAGCCAATATAATTGTAATCTACTTGTTCTATCAATGTTGAATGAGATCTCGTCAAGCAACTAAAGAAAAACAAATACCCCTTACACATTTATCAAGTAAAAATGCTAATACTTCTGATGTCCCTTGATATGCCAAAAGGTTTATTTCTCTCTAGTTTAACTTCATGCAGTAAGCCTGCTTACCAGTCGCAAATGCAGATTGATAAGCTGTGGTGTGTCAGGCAATTATCATGGGCCTCTGTTTTACTATGCAGAGTGTTTTTTTCTTTTGATTGTACTGGCGGTAGGTAGGGGTGGGTGAAACTCACGGAGGTTCAATCTGTGGAATTCTGTGGAGTTACATCAAATTTCACAAGATTCTGCTGTGGAATTCAGCACTTTGTGCTGCTCGCGTTGATTTTTAGCGCTAGAAGCTTGCCCCATGCTGTAAAATCAGCACAAACAGCATCAGGCTGTGTGCCAGAGGCTGCTGCTTCTTTCTGCCGCTCAAGAAGATTTTCTACTTGAGCAGCAGCTTTCTCAATGCGAATGGTAGCAACCTGCCGCGATCACCCACGTTGACAAATCTCGCCGGGAGGCGTTCTAGCCCTCAATTTTCTCGCTCACGCTCGCCAACTTAACGTTAGCAAATCGTGCATGAGAAAAAGTTCTGCCACGCAGCAGTTGGCGGCGTTTTTCCAGAACTCCGTGCTCCAAGCAGAGTGGGCAAATCTCTGCAAACTCAACCGGCGGAGCGGAGTTTATCGCCCATTACTAGCAGTAGGACTTCATGGTACTTCAGTGTTCCATTTTTTGCCAAGAAAGATCAGCAGAGGAAGAAGCAAAGACTTTGGGGGTTAATTGGTGCATATCCTGTCTGCTTTCTTAAGAGTGCATGTAAATGTATACAGAGGTCTCCCTGTCCTAATTAGAGTATATACAAATTCAAAAACTTTAAATAAGGTGGACTGGACAACCAGCAATTTTGATGAATGTACCACATCCTCCAAATAATAAATAGCCTCCCTGGTCATTTTGCCCAAATCCAAACTTGGGGATTCAGCCATTTTAATTGTGGAACTTAAGAACATTTATCACCAGATGACATTTAAGATGGGATAGGGTTTGTTCTGGTCAAAGTTGGACTATGGTATGCTCTTCTAGGTGAAGGTTATACTGTGAGGAGTAGATTTTGGCCAAGTGGATCCTCATGTATGTTGTGCCTTTAGCAACAGAGAGACCACAGCAGATTTCTTTTCATCAATGGAGAAACTGTGCTGTGACGCTTTTTGCGTGTTGGTCTTGTGGGTGAACTCTTTTAGCCAGTCAGTGGGTGGGGTTAGTGCCCTTTATGGATTAAACTGAAAACTCTATCTGTTCAACTTACTGATATCAAATCATTAGAATACGATTGATCCCACTGTGTGAGCATTGGGGGGCTCTCGGGGGTTCACAAGGCTGCCCTAAAGCATAAGGTTCTTCTTTCTGGGGAGCTATAAGTCATGAAATGAGTGCTCTCAATTTCTTACTCTCTGTGATAACTTGTTTTGAAATGGGAGCTGGCACTGCCTTTTGTTACGCATCTCCCTACATGCAAATAAGTGTCCCCACTGCTAAAACTTACCTGCCCAGAGTTAAAGGGTAGTATGTTTTTCTTTTTGTTGGCAGTTATCATTGAGCTTTCAAAATCGTTAAGGAATGGCGTTTCACATGTAAGTATTTTAACAGAATTATTTATTGTGGATCCGTAATTTTACAAGTGAAAGTCGGCTGATGTATTTAACTCCACCGATCGTCTATAAAAGTGAGCTTTCTCAAGGAGCCAAAGTCTTACAGAAATTCAAGTTCAATGAGGTGGAGACAGTACCTTCTCCAAGTATCTGTATGTTCCGGAGGGTCTGTGTGCACCTCACAGTTTAATACCCGTCTCGTTCATTGTGCTTACCACAGATTGTCTATGCTATCAATTACTTTCTCCCCTCGCCCCCCACCCCCACGCAAACGTACATCTTCAAAGTGCAATTACTGGCAGCAAGCGGCACAGCCAGTATCTTGTATCTTCCCAGCCTCACCTCTGGTAACCCTTGTGATTGAGGCAAACCTGCGAACGTAGGAGTTAATTTTTTAACAATAGCCTGAAGCATCTTGGGGAGCGGAAGAAACGTTTATAACTTTAGAAATACAAACAGGAGGAAGAAATTCAACCTGGTTAAGACAGTTCATCTCAGTGAAAGCAGATCAACATATTAACATAATTACCCTTTTCTTTCCTGTTGGAACGAAAATAAAGCGTTGTGGCATTCCTACGTGCAGCTTGTTAACAGTAATGATTTCTTCAACAAAAATTTCTGCACGAGAACATAGGCAATAGGCCAAAGCCTGATCAATTACCAGATGACTGTTCGCTGTTATGCATAAACCAGCTTTAACATGCACAGCACGCCTGTCAGATTTTTTAGGGAAAAGTGAACGTAACCTTGCTGACAGACCCCACCCGCCGTTCCACCCTATCAGAGTGTTTGTGCACCTTGATGTCTATGGATTGGTTGGAACAATTTTAGTTGATTGTATCTCCTCTTTTATCCAAAAAGACACATTTGTAGTACATCTTTTGTCAACCTCACACTATAAAATGCACAATACATTGGGACTGGGAGTATCAGTAGCTGGTTATTCTATCATCAGTAGCACAAGACAACCTCAAAATCATGTTTCTTGCTTCACTTTTCACAGATAATCCTTGGGTGGCTGCCTTTTACATTTTTTCACTTTTGTCAGTGGGTATTCTGATTACTGGGTGAAGGCTGCAGTACACCTCCCTTAAATGAGTGCAAGCCCCCCTCCCCCACCCCCCGCAAGTGTCTGACGAGCCACAACCGTTGCTGTTGAATGGTGGGATTGTTGAGTACAAAGTATGCCTAGTTCTAATTAAATACAACTTCCTCTTTTTTTTATCCCCCCCCTCCCAAAATGATTGTCTTGGTATCTCACCCTTGCAGGTTCTTTTTCATCACTACTTTCTCACTGTTTTCGCATCTTTTCCTTCGACCGCCTTGCTCTGATTCCTGCCTTTCTCCGTTCTTGCTCAGGGTCGAAGTCAGATGATGAAAATACGTCTCAGTGTCAAAAACATAAGTATTGTTGGCACCATTTGCCACCACTGGCAAATATTAATACCGATTGGATGAAGAACAGCCGACTAAAGCTGAACACGGACAAGCGGAGGTCCTCATCCTCGGCTCCAACCCCTCAGCCTGGGACGACTCCTGGTGGCCAACGACACTGGGGGCAGCCCCGACACCCACCGACCACGCACGCAACCTGGGAGTCATCCTCGACTCAACGCTCTCCATGGCCAAACAAGTCAACGCGGTCTCCTCCTCCTGCTTCAGCACCCTCCGCATGCTTCGCAAGATCTACAGGTGGATCCCGACAGATACAAGAAGAACAGTCACCCAGGCCCTCGTCAGTAGCAGACTCGACTATGGGAACGCCCTCTACGCGGGAGCCCCGGCCAAGCTCATCAAGCGACTGCAACGCATACAAAACGCCTCCGCACGCCTGATCCTCAACGTACCACGCCACAGCCACATCACCCCCCACCTGAGGAACCTGCACTGGCTCCCCGTCGACAGGAGAATCTCCTTCAAACTCCTCATCCACGCACACAAGGCACTCCACAAGACCAGTCCAGCCTACCTCAACAGACGACTCTTCTTCTACGTCCCCAACCGCCAGCTCCGCTCCGCCGACCTCTCCCTCGCCACCGTCCCTCGCATTCGAAGAACAACCACCGGCGGCAGATCCTTCTCCCACCTCGCCACCAAGACCTGGAACACCCTTCCACTCAGCCTACGACAGACCCAAGACCTGCTGACCTTCAGGAGGCTACTCAAGACCTGGCTGTTCGACCAGTAGCGGCACCCCCCCCTTTTTTTCCCCAGCGCCTTGAGACCCTCGCGGGTAAGTAGTGCGCTCTACAAATTCTGTGATTGATTTTTCCACAGCCCGATCTCTCATCGCTCATTCGAGTTTTAGAGTTCCTTTCTAGACTGCAGCTTCTGTTGCATGTTCTACCGTCTATTCCTTTTTCTGATTTCTCCATATATAAATCCCTTCCTTCAAGTTCCTCATGGCCTTCTTACGTCTTCAGAGCACCTTTCCTCTTCACTGTCTGCTTTTTATCCCCTGCTCACTCTGCATCCTCTGGGCAACTTACACCCACAAGCCTACCCTCCAAAACCTCTCTCTCTTCAGACTACCTGATCCCATGCACTGTTTACTACCTCACATGCTATTATTTTGAATTCTAAATTATAATTCAAAATAATAGCAAGAGGGGTAGTAAGCAGTGAATCAATGGAGATGACATATTCATAAGTCAATGTATCTCTGATAGGTTATCAGATGTGCCTTACTGAGATAGAATTATCTCTGATGACTCCCTCACTGTTTGCTGTACACGTGGTATGGATACAGTATCAGAGTTCCACCTAGAGACTTACGGCAGAGTCCTCACAAGACTCCAAACCTTATCAGATTTTTTTACAAATAACTTAAGGTACTGCATCCAAAAGGGCAATGGAGTGGGAAGCAATGAAGGTGGTACTGAGAGAAGATTGAAATGGGAACACTTAATGGGCAAGCCAACAGTTAAAGTCGGGTATAAAGGAGATGGAGACATTAAATACCGACTTGGAAATTAAGATTTCACCTACATCTGAACTTCAACAAAAACTGACAGACAGCAACCCGAAATACAGTGAGCTATATAAGGCCATACTAAGGGTATAAATGTGCTATACATGTGCACATAATATAAAAGGCAAATCATAATACCATACTACAAAATACACACTTCATCAATAACAGCACTACATAACAACTTGCACCACACTGTACCACATCATACTTTCGACAACCTGCCACACGTTATGAAAGCCTGGTAATGTACAGTACATAACAATCTATGCAAACAGCACAGACCTGAGCTGGGATAAACTTCCAATTGTATGCATTAATAAGTATAACTCACCAGAATCTACTTACGACTATATAATTCATGTGGAAACAGAAAGTGAATGTCATCTATTCTACCAAAGAATCAGAATTCAGACTCCAGCCTGAGATGGAATCCTGAAGACAAATCTGTGATGGTACCCAAGCTCTGATAGTATTATGAGAGCATACTAATGGCAGAATGTGTGGTACACAAAACACCCTAACATAACAAAACATAACTAAATATGGCATGACATGACAACAGTTTACATAATATAACATATCTTACAATATTCTTACCATCAAGTGCATAGACTCATACAATCCCTGCTGGTTCAAAGAGTTGTTGTGACACCAACAATGATAGACACTAGTTCATGTAAACCGTATGTGTTGAACTACATATAAACACACAACAGTATTTCACATTACATCTAGTTAACAACATGTGACATGACAAATGTCCTATTACTTACCGGTAATCTTCATTACTCCTGGTCCCGTTGTCCTCGTCCCATTCCTTAACTAATTGGAGATGACTATCTCTGCGACAGAAAAAAAGAACAGGAGCATGCTGGGATACCCAACCCACTCCCTCCCACTGGGAGTACATAAGCGGTACCAGCCCAGCATGCAGCCTGAAAACACCAAGCCAACAGCCGGAAGGCCGGCCGCCAGGGAGGGAGGGTGGGGCGTAAGGAATGGGACGAGGACAACGGGACCAGGAGTAATGAAGATTACCGGTAAGTAATAGGACATTACCCCCCAGGTCCCTCCTGTCCTCGTCCCATTCCTTAACTAATTGGAGAATACCAAAGCAGAGAACCCGGCCTTCCGGAACCCCACCAACGCCAGGGGCATCAGACTGAAAACGGCACCCCCACTGGAACAAAAGGAGCCCCCACGAAAGGGGGAAAAAAACGCAGGCAGGAGCACACAACCAACAACGCCCCCAACCAAGCGGACAGTGCAGAGACCCCAAATACCAGCAAGGGACGACCAGAAAACACAAGATCCCCCCAGGAAAGTCAGAAGGGGGCCCCACACGCAGAGCCAAGCCCCAAGGGAACAACCAGAGGGGCCAAAACAAAGACCCACCCCCCTGAACCACCAACAGAAGTCCAGGAGAAGCGGACGTGCCCCAACGGAGAAACTGAGCCAGAAAGGGCAACCGACCAGGGAGAAACCCCAAAGGACGAAGCCCACGGCCCCAGGTAGAAGGCAGCCACCCAACCAGGAATCCAACAGGCCAACCCAGCCCAACGGCCAGGAGCAGAGGAGAACAGGCCGCACAGGGAGGCAGGGCCGAAGGCCCGGTAAGGAACACCGTAGAGGCAAGCCAGAGAGCGAACCTCCCCCAAAACAGGGCATAAGGAGAACCACAGGAGCAGGAACCAACAAAGGACCACACCAAAAGCGAGGGGAAGGATGACAAAACCGAAGAGGCACGCCAAAGCAAGGAAAGACACGACCAACCACAGGACCACCCCAACACACCAGGGGAAGCCACCAGCAGAGCCGCAAAGACCAAAGAGGGCAGAACCGGACAATAAAACAGGCACAGACCCAGAGGAACAGCCAGGAAGAAAAGGGGGCAGGAAACCCAAGTAAGGCCGCCCCCCCCCCAGCCGACAACAGCAGCAACAGGGAACCCAGAGGTCAGAAACCCACAGAAGGACCAGGCCACAGGGTAGGACCGACCAACGGCCAACCCCAGCCGAGACACCGAAGAGCCGCAGGAACAAAAAAGCTGCCTCACTGGGAGAAGAACCCGGGGCACAAGAAACAGCCAAGCGGCCAGGCCCGAGGCACACCCCCAAAGCAGGAGACACCGGGACACGAAGCCCAGCAACCCGCCCAACGGAGGCCAGGGAGAGCAAAGAAGAAGGGGCACAGGGAAAGGCACCGCAGCCAACCACAGCCAGGCCGCCCAGAGAGCGGAGAAGCAGAGGGACAGAGCCCAGCAGCCCACACAACTGACCCAGTGCCACAGCCAGCCGCAAAGGAGCGGCACAGGAAAAGGACAGAGGACCAGCCCAGGACCACGCCAAAGCCCAAGAGAACGAGCGGCCAGGAAAGGACCCAAGCAGGGACCAAAAGAGGACCCCAAGGGCCCCACAGCACAAAGCCCGACAGCACAAAGCCCGACACCACCAAGCCGAAAAGCGCACCAGCGACCCACACGCAAAAGCGAACGGGAGGCCAAACACATGGACCGCAAGGGCAAACCCAACAGGGGCAGAGCCCAGGCCCCAAGAGCACACCGGAACAACCCAGGCACCAGAAACGAGAGGAGCCCGGAGAAGCCAAAGGCGCACCACCCAACAGAGGAGCGGGAACAGACCCAAACAAGGGGAGAAGAACACCCCAGAGCCAACAAGAGAGCAAGGCACACAGACACCACAGTCTGAAAACAGCCCGTGAGGGAAAAAGGCCAGAGCCCCAGACCCGAGGCAAAGCCAACCGCAACCCAAGCGGAGCGAGAGGAGCGGGAAGCAGTAAAGCGACCCACACACCAGGGGAGGCCAACACCCAACACCCACAAGCAGAGAAAGGGTACAGCAAACAGGGCAGGGCACAGGAGCCGGGCACCCGAAGAACAAAGGGACACCCAAGGCAGAGGCCAAGGAAGACCAACGACACCCAGCCACCACAGGAGGCAAAAGGAGCAGAAGGCGAGAAGGCAAGCCCAAACCACAACAAGCCAACAAGGGAAACACAAGCGGGGCGAAGGAAACCACAACCAGAAACCAAACCCCAGCAACCCGGCAGCAGGTGAGAAGCAAACCCAACTCCAGCCAGAACCCACCAGGGCCACAACCAGCACCGCACTGGAGCCAACAGCCCAACCAGGCCAAGGCCCACCGGGACAGAGGGAGAGCACAACAGCCCCCCCCCCTACGAAAACAAGGGGGAGAACCCAGCGAACCCATGGAAGGCAGACACCCCAAGCACGGGGCAAGCAAAAGCACCCGGAAGGATGCAAGAAGCGCCCAACAGCGAAAACGGCAGGCAGGTAGGCACCCAAACAGGCACCAGGCCCGAACCACAGAAGGGCAGGAACCAACGGGCGGAAGGGCCGCAGGCAGCCAAAGGAAGCCCAAGAAAAGCAAGGCAGCAGGACCCGAAAAGGGCAAAACGCCCGACAAGCAGCCAGGGGAGAACAGAATAGGCCACAGTAACAGGCAAACCCAGGCACACCCCAATCCAGGCACCAACCAGGGCCGACCAGGGACAACAGAAGCCCGCAGGGCAGGACGGCAGGAGGTACAGAGGACATAGCAAAGAGGCCACAAGAAGAAGCCAACAAACACCGGGAGAGACCGCCCAAATCGAGCCACGGCCCAGCAAGCAGACACCACCCCAGGGAGGAACCAGGGCCGACCCGGCCAAACCACAGGGCGGGCAGCAGGTGCAACAGAAGCCAAGGTCGCAGGCCAGCCTAGCAGAAGAGCACAGCAAGCAAGAAACCGCCAGGCGGCAAGCACCAAGGGGACGGGCCAACAGCAGACCCACAGGGACCGACCCCCAGCCCAGACACCAACCAGCAACAAGCGCCGAGCAAGCGAAAAGCCAGAAGATCAGGGAACACACAACCCATGAAGGATGCCCGAAGGACCCCCACCCCCCAGACAGAACCCCCCCAAAAAAAGGGCAGCGACCCAGGGGAAACCACGGCCCAAGACAGGCTAGCAAAGGCAGGGGAGCCAATGTCGCAGGCAACCGAAGAGGCCAAGGATCGCCAGGAACCCAGGAGCAGGGGGCAGCGGAGGCAGAGAACCAGGCCGGAGACACCAAAAGACCCCGGACCGAGACATCAAACGGACCCACACCACACGCAACCCAGAGGGCCAGTACGCAGGAACAGGAGCCAACAAAGAGAAGCCCCACAGGAATCCAGCAGCACCAGGCGAGACCCGAGGACGACGGGGCCCAACAGCACCGAACAGAAGCAAGGAACCCACACGGCAAGGCCCCAGGGAGACCAGCAGGCAGCAACCCAAACCCCCGAAGAGGGCAAGGGGGAAGACACACCAGCCAGGGCCGCAAGCAAACCCCACGGAAAGCTTAAAAGCCCACCGAACCAGGAACATCCAGGCGAACTCCCACCCAGGAAGAACCAGACCCGACCCTGCCACCCAACGAAAGCAGACAAGATCAGGGGGACACAGGGAGGCATGGCCGGAGGCCAAGACAGTGGATGCAACCATGGAAGGACCAGGAGCCGAACAAGACACCTGCAGAGCAAGAGTCAGACACCCAACAGGGTAGCCAGGCGCTGAATAACAGAAGTACATCGAACGCCAACCCAATGGCACCCAACTCAACAACCCCAGAAAGGAGAAGACGCTCCGCCGGAACAGGAACCTGTGACCATGAGGACACACACAGGCGCCCGCAGCGGATGCTGAAGTCCACCAAGCCACCAGACCCAGCACATGTCGCCCACAAAGGAGAAAAAAAGGGGACCGCTATGCGGTACTCACCAAGGAGGCAGGAAGGGCGCACCACAAGCCTACTGCCCCCCCCATCAGCCAGCCCAGGCGCGCACCAGGAGACCAGCGCCGGGTGGAGAAGTCCACCAGAAATGGCCTCCGATGTCCACAGCAAGACCAGGCCATGGACCGACCCAACCGAGCACCAGAAGTGCCAGGAAGAAGAAGAGGCCGGCAGGACGTCCAGCAGGGAGAATCCCTGTCTCACAATGCCTGCCTGGAGTCCTGACACATGAAGAAGAAAGCCAGAGCACGTCCGCTAGGCAGACCGCCGAACAGGAACCAAACTCCAGGCAGGGGGCCCAGGAGCATCGCCCAGCAGAGCCCCAGGACCCGCCAAACAGCCGAAGCAGCGCGTCTCCCAGACCGGCCAAGCCACAGGGAGACGTCACCGCAACCCGGAAGAGACCGGGAGGAAGTGCGCCCCAGCCGCAAAGGGCTGGGCGGCAACAACGCGTCTCCAGGCAAGCCCGGCAGGCCAGGAGAACGCGGAAAGAGGACGGCGAGGACAGCCCAGCAGCCCCGACGAGACGTCCAGCGAAGAATCCAGCAGGTAAGTCCAAACATGTCCCATTCTGTCGGAAGACAGAAAAAAAGAACAGGCTGCATGCTGGGCTGGTACCGCTTATGTACTCCCAGTGGGAGGGAGTGGGTTGGGTATCCCAGCATGCTCCTGTTCTTTTTTTCTGTCGCGGAGATAGTCATCTCCAATTAGTTAAGGAATGGGACGAGGACAGGAGGGACCTGGGGGGTAATACTAAAGTTTTTTCTGTCAAATAAATAATAAATATCATGATTTCCCCAAACAATGCATCAATCTGAGTCCCTGGGAAAAAGTAGGAAAAGCACAGATGGCCAAGGCAGCTGTCATCAGCATAGAAACAGGACCTCCATTTTCATTCATTGACCACATTGGAAATGTTTGCTTATTGTCATCCAATAACCAGGCAGCTTATCAAATACTTTGCTTTTTCTATCAACTTGGGATGCACAACTGAACTTAAATCACCTACCTCCTCAACTTTCCTTATCTGCTCATCGCTTTATCAAAAGTGCTGAATAACTCCAAAAAGGGAACACTTATTCATGAATCAGGAACTTCAAGTTGGTGCCCCACGTACAATACAGCTTACATGTTTTAGCGACATATCATAGCACGGCAGATTCCAATGTGGGACTAATAAGTGGAAGCAAATAGCCAAATCACTTACTTCTCAGAGCCTACATCTTTTGTTCTGCACATCACAGGTGTTTGATGAGACATGCTGTCTTTCTTTGAATGGGGCTAGCAGGAATCCTGCTTGGTCACTTATTCATTCCACCTACATCCTTTTTGAATCATACCACAGTTACTGAGTGTATAGAATATTATGCAAAATGCACTGATTTAAACAGGCGAGGGGACGCTTGCAGCACAGGAAAGGCACCCGTTAAGCTAGATCTTCTCATATAAGTATCCTCCCTCCTCCAAACCATTTTGGATGCTATACACATGAGGTCACAGAAAAACCATGTAGAACTCTAAACTTTGACTGAACATCTCAAACATCTACAGAGAATGTTACAGGACAAAGAGGACAGACTAGGCAAACTGGGGTTCAGAGGCAAGGTCTAATTGATCCATTGTTAAACCACTATTAGTCCTTTGCCAGCTGCAGATGTGCTTATGTCTGAAGGGTGCTTCAATTGTAAAATTGGTTCAGTATCATCTGCATAGTTGTAGCATTGGAGACTGAAGGAGTCCACAAAGTTAGTAAGAGGGGCTAGATAAACATTTAAAAGTAGTGGTGCAATTGGTGATCCCTGAGGCACACTTGCTTGTATGGTGCAGGCCAGTGGCAGCAACAATTTGCGATCTCTCTTAAGGTAAGATTTTATCAATTCACGCATTCCCCTATGTGTCTGTGTTATAAAGTGCTTGGCCTATTATTTGGTAATCAACCATGTGTAATAGTTTGAGTGGGATTAAAGTAGCCACTTCGTTAGTGTTAATTGATTTCCAGAGGACATTCCAAATGGCAATACATTCAGATTCTGTGCTATCTCTGGGCCTGAAAGCATTCTGTCTAACCGGTAACATGCCCTGCTGCTCAACAAAGGATGAGTTCTAGCATATGGCTGCCTTTTCAATACGCATCTATGTGATATTGGTCTGTAGCAGTAGCGGCCCGTGGTGGGAGTGCTGCCGGGCGGTGACGTGTGGCGGGGCAGGGTGGGGGTAGTAAACTACGGAATACGGCAGAATAGAGGTAAGTAAACATATAAATAAATAAAACGAATTTCGTTGCGCGCGCTGCATCGCATTTGGCGATGCAGCACGCACAACGAAATTCGTTTTATTTATTTATATGTTTACTTACCTCTATTCTACTGTATTCCGTAGTTTACTACCCCCCACCCTGCCCCTCCCCCGCCCCACGTCACAGCCCGGCAGCACTCCCACCACGGGCCGCTACTGGTCTGTAGTTTGTTGGGTCGGCTTGGTCAAGTCCCGGCTTCCTTAGAGCAGGTTTGATGATGGATGTTTTCAATTTGCATTGAATTTCACCCATCGATAGGGAAGAATTTATTATTTCTTTTGTAACAGTGGCAGCACAGGATTCTAGGATAATGTCTTTGAAGATGTTTGGAGGGCAAGGATCATCTGGTGAGCCTGCAAAGTGTATAAACGTGATTAGATCAATAGATGCATTTTCAGTTATTAAGTTGAAGGAGCACAATATTTGTACTCCATTAGAGGTAGCTGGTTTTGGCAGTGAGGGTGCTGATTGGGCTCTATCATTTGCATTTTAGTGGAAGTAAGATTCAAGGTTGGCTGCTGTTATGTTTTCTTTTGATACTGTGTTCCTTGGTTGTCAGCCATATCCTAGCAACCAGTTCTTCTGTTGGAATCCTGCTGTGGAAGCCAACAGAGGAGCTTGGCTGGGCAGCTGAGAGGTTGACAGCTGGGGGTCGTTACGACTTGACAATAAACCTAATACATTGGAAACTGTGTCCTGTAATCTTAAAATTGGCGATGAGGATAGGATGGCCTTAACAGGACAAGTTCCAAGGAGCAACACGCCTGTTTCTGCAAATTTGAACTCTTTTCTGCAAGTTCCGGAAGTTATTGAAAATTTTGGATTGATGTATTGAAGTACCGACCCCCGGCTACAAACTGTTCTGTTTTCGGCCTCATCAAGGGAGAGGTAACAGCGTAGCAAATTTAAGTATAGTTAAATGTGAGTTTGTGCTGTGCCGGACTGTGGGCATCGTTAACATTCATATTTTGAATGAATACAACTCACCAACGGCATTGAAGTGCTTAGCAACGCTTTTGTTCCAGATTGGGACCCAGCAACCATCACCGAAGCGACCGTGATGAGAGAATCGAACGAAGGAGGCTGCGGTGACGTCTTCTGCTTTCTCCAGTTCTCCGGTTCCTTATCCTGAGGACGTGGGTCACGTGAGGAACATTGCGTAAATGTGGCATGCGAGGTCATTTGACGACGTTTGGCATGACGACGCAGTGACGTCATGCGTGCCGCCATTTCGACTTGGGAATCCTTCCGAGTACACGCAGAGTGTTCTAATTTTGAAGTATCCTTCGTGTGCTGATGAAAAGGGCACAATTGCAATTACGCGTCTGTGAGGCGGTGAGGTGGTGAGAGAGAGACTTTTGTTTCACGCTGATTGAATGTGACACGTGACTGTGAGGTGCAGAGAATTTTTTTTATTTTGCGCCTGACATTGTGAAATCAGCGCATTCAAGTATTTTGCGTTTTTGGCTATTTGGTACTATTTTTGCTTGTCAATTTTGAGGAAGATCTCACAACGGCATTGGATACATACACATCATGACGGGCACACTGTCTGTCATACATTTGAATACTGGTATTATTAATATTGGACAAACTACAATTGTCAATTGTGTGAAAGTGGATAACACTGTGGGCTGTAAACAGAAATTTAAAGTAACTTAAGTGTTCAAGATATTATTAACATTTGTTAACTATTGTAGCCAACCATGACTTCTCAAACCATACCTCCTCCTCCAACGTTCATATAAGAACCTGGCCCTACTTATATGGAATGGGAAGACTGGAGAGAGTCATTTATAACTTACCTGGAAGCCATAGGTGGGGATGTATTCATTGCAAAATGAAAATTAGCTATTCTTAAGCACAGTTTGGGTGTTGAGGGTAGAAGAGTTTTGAATACCTTACCAAATCCACATGTTGGGATAAGAAATGTGGATGCAGGCTCGGATGAGGAGGAGGAAGATGTTTATGAGAATGCAATGTCAGCATTGGCTGAAAATTACGGGAAAAAATTAAGTATTGTGGTAGAGAGACACAAATTCTTTTCTCGTGTTCAAGTTCAGGGTGAAAAGAATGAACAATACGTGGCAGCTTTGAGGAGATTGGCAGTAACATGTAGATTCAAGGATCTCAGAGATGAGATTATAAGAGACCAATTGATAAATAGAACTAATAACGTTAAAATACAGGAAAAAGGACTCGATCTGAAGGATCCTACTTTAGATAAAGCAGTAGAAATAGCCAGATGGATAGAAAATACATATTTATATGTGAAAGAATTGGCCGTTACAGTGTCCAAGGTTGATACAGACCAGCAGAATGTGTGTGTAGTAAATTCAAAACAAAGAATTGGGTGAACCACATTAGAGGAGAATAAGGTTCCTCCAAATAAACAAGAGGGAACTTACAAAAGGTCATGTTTTAGGTGTGGTAGTACCAGGCACACCGCTGAAGCCAGCCATTGTCCAGCTGCTAAAAGTAGATGCTTTAAATGTAAAAGAAAGGGGCATTTTTCAAGAGTGTGTAGAGCAGATGAGTTTTCTAAGAACCAAAAAGTTGTGAACGTGATAAATGCTGCTGTGGTATCTAATACTGAAGTGGAAACGTATGTTGATGACGCTGATATTGAAGTGTTAGTTGTTAGCGATATGGGCATGTCTAACAAAGAATCTATTGTTGAGTACACTCCTCCAAAGTATACTGTAACCATTAACGTCAAGAAAGTACATATGTGGGCGGATTCTTGTTCCCCTTTCACGTTAGTTGATAAACAAACTTGGGAAAGTTTGGGGGCCATGAAATTGAATCCTGCTGATGTTGAACCGCAAGGGTATTGTGGTAAGAAATTACCTGTTTTAGGTTATTTCGAGATTGAGATAGATTTCCAAAAGAGAAAAACTCTTGCAAAAATATATGTAGTAGAAGCAGGAAGGTCTCTTTTAGGTTGGAGGGAACAGAAAGCTTTGGGTATAATTTTAAATCCTAACCGTCCTTTACAAGTGTTATCAACAGTGTGTCATGAAGGGGATGAATGGGTAAGGAAGTTTCCTAATTTGTTCAAGGAGGAGCTTGGTTGTCTTAGGAAATTTGAACATTGAATCATTTTGAAGAATGATGCAATACCTAAGGTGCACAAGGTGCGCAACGTACTGATGGCTCTGAGAGAAAAACTTAAGATTGAGTTACAGAGGTTGTGCAAAGAAAAAATTATAGAACCTGTAGAGGCATCAGAGTGGTTAAGTCCCATCGTGATCGCACACAAACCCAACGGAAATATCCGCATGTGTGTGGACTTGAGGGATTTAAATGATTGTATTTGGGTGGACCGTCACCCTTTGCCCCGTATAAATGAAATGTTGTCCAGTGTGGCTGGTGGGAAGCACTTTACCACATTAGATTTATCCAGCGCTTACCACCAGGTGCGTTTGAAACCAGAATCTAAACATTTAACATCTTTCATCACACCTGAGGGGGCATTCCAGTTCATCCGAATGCCTTTCGGTCTTGCTTTGGCATCGGCCGTTTTTGAAATAGTAATGCAAAGCATATTAAAGGGGATGAACAATGTTTTGGTGTTCCAAGACGATGTTTTGGTTTGGGGTAAAGACAAGTCACATCACGATAACATTTTGTTGGATGTATTGACCAAATCGGAGGAAGCAGGCTTGACCATAAGTTTGCAAAAATGTAAATTTTGCAAGGAGGAAGTCGAGTATTTAGGACACACATTATCACAAGGTGGAATTAAACCAAAGTTGAATTTAGTGGAGGATTTGGAAAAGGCTCCTGCCCCTTGTGACAAAGATCAACTGAGATCATTTCTCGGTTTAGCCGAATATTATTCAAAGTTTGTGCGTCATTTCTCAGAAAAAGTACATCATTTACGTGAGTTCATGAAAAAGGGAGTAGTGTTTAAGTGGTCTGATGAATGTCAATGAGCATTTGATTCTATTAAGACGGCGATTGTAAATGCCATTGCCTTGAGACCATTTGATCCAAATGACAAAGCCATAATTGTGACAGATGCCAGCGGATATGGTCTAGGAGCTGCATTGATGCAAGAACGTGAAGGGAAAGAAAGGGTCATTGCCTTTGCGTCATGCACCCTCAGAGGTGCAGAAAGCACGTATTCCACTGTGGAAAAAGAGGCTTTAGCCTGTTGGTGGGGAGTTCAACATTTTCGGGTTTTTGTGTGGGGCACAAAATTTGAGCTCCATACTGATCACAGGCCTTTGATTGACATATTTACCACAACTGGTGCAACAAGAGCTACTCCACGCATAGCTAAGTGGTTGTACCGCTTACAAGAGTTTTCTTTTGATTTGAAATAAGCGCCTGGCATTAGGAACGTGAATGCAGATTGTTTGTCACGTTTACCTGTTGATGGAAAAAATGAGGAATGTGTTGCAACGGAAGAATGGGTGGTAGCTAACATAGTGGACTTATGTAATTTCATAGATGAGAAGGAGTGGAAGGAAGCTATTTCGGCTGATCCTGTATTAGTTAAAGTTGTGGAAAAGTTACCTCAGCAAAGAAGTTGGAGATTTGATGATGATATAGTATCTTACAAGGATGTTTGGGAGGAGTTATCAGTCGTGAATGGGATTGTGAGGAGAAGTGATAAGTTAGTTGTTCCTGAGTGTTTGAGAAAGTGAGTGATGTTATTATTGCATTAAGGGCATGGAGGCATGTCGGCAATGAAGAGGAAAGCCAGAATGGACTTTTGGTGGCCGGGCATGGATAGACAAATGTTGGGGCATATTAACAAGGGCTGGCGATAACATTATCGCCGCTTTAGCGTCCGTTTTCAGGCGAAAAGCGGCGATAATGTTATCGCAATATCATCAAGGACACGCTAGCGCGTGTATCCTTGACTTAGCGCCCGTTTCCAGCACGCTAACTTCGCATCTCTAATGAGATGCAAAGTGGGCGTCACTGGGCGTCCCCTGACGGACTACATTGTAAAATATCGCGAAATGTACATCGCGATATTTACAAGGAGGCCCACGCATTTTGCAGACGTTAGTTTTGGCGAAAACCACGGTTTTTGCTAAAACTAACGTCTGCAAAAATGCAGACTTACCTATACCTGACAATGGGGGTGGATTATGCTGATACGACCACAGGGTCGTATCAGCAAGCAGTTATTGCCGTTTTCCATGGAACATCGCTGGAAAACCAGCGATGTTCCATGGAAAACACTGCTATCGCTGGAAAACTATTGCCATTGCGCTATGCGTTGTTGATACAGCGATAGCATGGCGATAATTGCCAGCGATAGACGGCGATAAAAAAGTTCTCGCTAAGAGCGGCCAGCGATAATTATCGCTGCCGCTTGCTGATATGCCCCTGAAAGATTTGTGAGAGATTGCGTGTCTTGCACATGTAGTGATGAGTCACATGTGTTGAGGGACACCCCTTTTAATATGATATGAGGACAGATAATGGTCCTCAATTTGTGTCAGTGGAATTTTGTGAATTTTTGAAGAATTGGGGCATCAAGCATATCAGAACTCCAGTATATCATCCTTGGGGTAATGGTTTGGTGGAACGCTTTAACCGTGTTTTAGGGGAAAATATCCAGTTGGCTGTTTCCATGAATGAGTGTTGGAGGAGTCAGGTGAAGAAAATGCTGTGGAACTATAGGACCACTCCTCATTCCACTACTGAAGAGACTCCATTTTGTTTACTTAAGGGGAGAGTTCCTTGCACTGTAGCTGTGCCTGCTTGGATGGCCAGATGTGGTAGGAAGGAAATTGATGACAAGCTGTTGCGTGCTAAATTGAATAAATGTCAGAACGATTATGAGCAGAGACACAATGACAAGTTAGGAAAATTGAAGAGGGTATTTGTTACAGGAGATTTTGTGAGAACGTGTTCAGGCAACATGGTGAAGAAGGGTTGTTCCAAGTTGTCTGAACCTAGAAGAGTTGAGGAAGACAAAGGGAATTATCTCAAGTTATCAGATGGAAAGTGGTGGAATGTGAGAAGGGCTGCTATTCATAGCGATGTGGAAACACGTGAATGGAAGAAGAAGAATCTTCTACGTGGAGAAATGCCTTCTGGATCTGGTTTGAGAGATTCCAGTGTGCGTTTAAAATCTAGACCTATAAAACTTGACGATTACATCTGCACTTAATGTTTGATCTAATGTTGTAATTTTATTACCTACATGTTTAGTTTTCTTGCTATTGTATTTTTTTTTAATGTCATTATGAAAGGGAGATATGTTATGTTTTCTTTTGATACTGTGTTTCTTGGTTGTCAGCCATATCCTAGCAACCAGTTCTTCTGTTGGAATCCTGCTGTGGAGGCCAACAGAGGAGCTTGGCTGGGCAGCTGAGAGGTTGACAGCTGGGGGTCGTTACGACTTGACAATAAACCTAATACATTGGAAACTGTGTCCTGTAATCTTAAAAGCTGCATTTTCAGTGAAGTGAGTCAGTAAGTATGACAAAGTTCCTGAGAGTGTTTCACATTTGTTTCAGCACTGTCAGGGTTACAATATTCATTGACTATCTTGAAGACCTACTTGGAAGGGAATTTAGCATCAGTGATGTATTGAGTTTAATGTGCTCTTTCTACCTTTTGATGGAGTTACTGTAAACACCGTATTGCTTTTGGAAATGCTTTTTGTCACTAGGGTTGTATGTTTTCCTCTTTATTCTTTTTTTCTGGTTTCAATCTCTCATAGTTTTGCATCACTATTAAACCACACAGCTTTCCTAGTGTATGGCCGTAGCCTTGTTGTTTTGAGATGAATGACCATGCTGAATGCTTCAGTTGGCCATTGGTAGAAGTGTTTGGCTGAAGTTTTCATTTCCAAGGCGGAAGAGGCAAAGGGTTTTTCTTGGAAAGATTTTAATTTTAAATTCTTCCAGACATAGTCTAAAGGCTATGGTTGCATTGAATTTTGATGGCTTTTTAGCTGTAAAAGGGAGATTCAACTAAAACTGGTTTAAGTGATCGGATTGCTACATATGTTAGGACTGTTTCCTGTCATCGTTATGAGGCTTCTTGAGCCCAGGATAGCATCAAGAATATAGTCAGTCTAGTGGACCAGCCAACAACAAGTTAGGGAAAGCTAAATGGTTCAGTGCAGGTGAATAGGCCAGATGTCCCAGAGGCCAAAGCCCTATTTAATTAAACAAAATATCAAGGTCTCTTATGATACAGAGGTTTTTCTGTTCCATTGACATGTCCTTTATAGAGCCTAAAAGAACCTCAGGCAAAGCATAACATGTGTATTTGTAAAGCACACGTTCACCCCCAAAGGGGCATCTTGGCGCTGAATAACAGATGTTTATTGTTACTCAACATTATTCATTTTATCGACCTCAGAAAGGATGAAAGGCTGAGTGGACCCGCCGGGAGTTGAACCTGTGACCATGAGATTGAACACAAGCCCCTGCAGTAGATGCATTAGTCCACTAAGCCACCAGACCCAGCATATTGTGCAGAGTTGTGCCGGGGTCGATAGAGGAGGAGGAGTGAGGCTGATGAAGTTGTAGATTGAGAGCAGTAAATGAGCATTGTTTCACATTCTGAGATGGCAAAGGCTTAAATGAAGGATGTGGGTAGTGTACTTTTGTGACCACACCCAGCCCTCTTCCAGCCTCCAATTAATAGTCACGACTTATTTCTGCGAAATATTTGAGAATCATTCTTGGAACATGGATTATACCAAATAACCTTTTCTGCAGGGGAACCAGATACTCTGACCTCCAGTTTATATGCTTAATTGTGGCCATTCTGATACAGCAAAATGCAGCTTGATCTCTGGAACCGAGTTTAGTGGAGATCGCCATACTCCCATGGGAAATTCAGACAGCAACATCCTCAAGGGATAAATCTATATATTTTCACAACTGGGTATAAATCTATATATTTTGGCATCAAAAGAACAACATTCAGTAATGTTCCTTCTAGTATTAATTTAAATGCAAAGTTATTATAAATAAGTGGGCTTTACATTTAAATTAATACTAGAAGACGGATCACCTTATGAGTAGGATATAACCCACTGTTACCAAACAGTATCAGAAGAGGCTGAATCCCTGTAATGCACAGTTTATGAAACATTCTCCTTGTTTGCAAACGCACATGAAAGATTACTTCTACCTTCATGGTAATGGAACAATGTGTTTACATTGGGAACAACCAGGAAACCTGCACTCGAGCAATGAATAATAGAGATAGCAAGTTAACATCATTCTTTAAATGTACAATACAAATATAAAAGTGTATACTAATAAAATTTGTGTGCTACATTAATGTGGCTATTCTGGTATGTATTTCCAGACAGAGTGAATATTTCAAATCTCTCTTCAGCAGTTAACAGATCAAATCCTTCAATATCTCACTAATTTCTTGGTCCCGATCAGAGAAACAAAATTTATCATATGGCCGCAGATACAGTTTTAAAATCTGTGTAGATGAGTATGGCACCCTTATATAACTTTTCTTTCTGCCTATTCTTGTACATTCATTAACCTACATATGAGAAACAATGCAGCAATTTGTTAAGGAAAGCAAGATAAGTATGGAAGTTTTAGCTGTCTTTCTCTTAATGTAAAATAATTATCCAAAACGCCTACACCTAGCATATAACACTTGTCATCTGAGGAAAATAATTGGACTACAGTACAAGGTACCCTGTTTTTACTAGAATCAAAAGCACTGATGATGGCACAGTGCCAAGGATTATGGGAACCATCCTTTCTCACTTCTGCTAAAGACAAGGAAGCTTCATATCATTCTGGAAAATGAATAGAAGAATTACAGAAACCATGTGCAGCAAGAGAGGTGGCTGTAGACAGTTTAATGTTCAACTGTTTATATCGGATTTAATTTTTAGACTTTACGCTGCAAATAAGTATGAAAATAACTGTGCTGTTAGAGAGTCGCACATCTAAACACATCAAAATCATGTGAGAAAGAAACTGGATCTTCCTATTGAATAATGTACCACCAAGTTGCCTAACAGCACTACCTGTCAGCTGCAGCCCCAAAAAGCATTATAAGATATATATAAATAAATAAATAAATAAATATATATACACACACACACCCAAACACACACACACACGGAAATATATATGAGTTGTTACGGATTGTTTTCCAAGTGGTAATAAGTAGATGACGGTGAAACTCAAGTTATCTTCGAAAACTCTGCATTATTGATAGCTACCCATGTGTTATTGTATGTTGTGTTTGCCCCTCCAACCTCTTTCTCTCCTAACCTGATCCCATGGAAGTGCTGTGAAGGGACAGAAGAGGCATGGGGGGGTCATCAGCATAATGCTCTTACTTTTCCCAGTCCTACCCTCCTTAACTGTGCTTGGAATATAATATGAACATGGAGTCATGCCTATTTTGATTACATAAAAGTACGTGGTGTCATAATACCCCACCCCCACCACCGCCCTGCACTCCCAGTTCTTGGTAGCACCCTCCTCTGCAAACCCCCAAACTCACTAGTACCTGCTCATTGCAACTCACCACAATCTTAGTTCATACATTAAAAAAACCTGACATCCCGCTATTCTCCTTCATCCCCGTATACATATCTCCCACATCTGTCCCCGCATTTAAAAAACTGAAATACCTAGCATCCTGCAATCCTGCCTTACCACCCTCTTAGCATTCACTCCTATTCTCCACTTGAAGCCGAGATTTCAATTGTCAATAGAAGAGCTGAGAGCTGATGATGTGCTAAAAGTGGCTCTTTAAGAACCTCTGTTGGCGCAGCGACAACCCCCTGTTGTTATATTCCATATAGGTACCCCAATATAGGCTTGGGTAACATCCCAACCTTTCACCTATATTCATCCCTACACTACATACATAACGGGCTGCTAGAACTGACCCTTTACCTAGTTATGGTACTGCTTACAAAACGTGGGGTTTTCCCTGACCGAATAGCCTCATACATTATGCATGAGGATCCTTGGATTCTTGGAATCTCAGCAGGGCTACCATCTCCTGCATAATAACTATGTACAAGCTCCATTCCCGACGTCATCCTTAGTCCGACAGTGGCACAGCAAGGTAGAACCCCTGGGGATACCTTCAGGTATATAAACATCACATCTTGCTGAGATAGAAAGAGGAGATCACGACTTCCATGCCGACACACTGAAGCAAGACGCTGAGGTTCCTGCATTCAGATACTCCAGCTCGCAGTGGTCTAACATCCCTTGTGGGTGTCCAACCCGAGACCAAGACGGGGTCCCACAGTCTCTCTCTTCAGGTAATGGGGTTGACTTTATCCTAGAGGGGTTCTTGGCTTAACACCTACATACATGCTGGGTACACTTAGGTACATCCAGTTAGGGTAGCATCGTAGGAGTACGCATTTTATTGTTATGTATTTTATATACTTGCCTATGTTCATGATTATTGTTACAGCAAACAAATGATGGACGGAATGCTGACAATGCAAACATTCTCCCCCAGTCAAAAGATCTGGGTTAAATCCATTGTTCTAGCAGAATGGTAGAGATCTACCATCCTTTCACCTTCTTAGTGCTTCTAATCATTTATATCTGTTTCTGTCTAGTGGTTGTTTCAGCACACCTATTTTACACTAGAATGACGAGTGTTCAATAAATACTTATTGAGAAACGTCCATATCGTTTATTCTGTGTATCTCTCTGAGACCAAGTAAGCACGAGTGACTGAGCGAAAAGTATTGCACTGTATCCACGATTCTGAGGGATCAGGGTTGTCATGTTCGATAGTTGTCAAGAACTATTCTCTCCTTGGTAAGAGGAGTTTCTACTGGCACTGTGAGCTAGCTGGTATACAGGCCAACATACCCGGTGAGGGTGTCTAGAATCAGTCTGACACCAATCCTGCAGTGTATGTTGTCCAAATGCACAGATCCTGTATAGGTTTTAAAGGAACTACACAACACTGTCTGCCTATAGTCTGCACAGACCCGCCGCTGACAGGTGAGGCACAGGTTGGTGGCCACCAAGTGCTATTCCAACTCCCAAGCATCGATCTAGTTTGGTGTTCCTATGGAATCTATACAATACAGCATTCTGATAATTAGGAGAGCTAATTGCCCAACTATGAATCACAGGACCTATTCTCACAAAGGAGTTTATTGGTTTTCATGTTATGTTGCAACTTGGGACTGAAATTCATTAATCAACAGAATTAATACAAGACTGATGGGGCAATAATGGAGGCAAAAGTAATTATTTTGGTAAATTGGAGCTCAGAGACTGAACATTAAGGGGCCCATTAGGATGGCGGGCGGATCGCCCCGTCGGGCCGGCGGTAGCCACCGCCGGCCCGGTGGGGGCGATCAGCCCGCCATCCATGCCTGAATGACCCCCCCCCGCCATATTAGGATGGCTGGGGGGTCCGCGGCGGACGGGAAGACCGTCCGCCGCTTTTCCACCGGTCGACTCGTCGACCGGGCGGAAACGGGCGCAATATGGTGGCGGTGTCTGCAAGACACCGCCATCCATATTGCGATGCAGCCAGTGATCAGCCTTTCCATGGCAGGCGTTGCCGCCATTGAAAGGCATACAGTCTTTGCTGTTGGGGGCCCGTTGCGGGCCCCCGGAGTGTTGGAGGGCTGGGGGGTGCACATGGGGGTACATTGGTATGGACAAGGTGGCAGGCACCGCGCGGCGCCTGTCACCTTGTGCATGCCAATGCACAACGTGCATCCACAGCATTGTGGCGGGTGGTGCTGTGCGCACCGCCCGCCACAATGTTGTGGATGGGGGATGCCACCGCCACCGTGGCGGTGGCATCCTAATGCCCACAGCGGGATCGCCGCACCTCTGGCGGACGGTCCCATTCATCGTTATGGTGGCGGGCGGACTTTGGAACTGGAACATGCGTTGTTGTCCGAAGCATATAGTCTGCTTAAAAGGCGAAATGTTAAAAAAAACTAGTGACATGGGTTCTAATGTGGTCCACAGAAACTAGGGAAGCATGTAGGATAGTGCAGTTAGACAGCACATGCTCCCACATTATGAGTGGCAACTTTATTTCGATGGGGCTCAGTAATAGTTGTTACTAGACCCATCTTTACGAGAACCTCTGCAACACTCCAGGGGGCATATTATCAAGGACAGTATCGCCACTTTAGCGGCACTTTTTGCCGATAAAGCGGCGATATTTTTATCGCCCTATTAGCAAGCTGTCGCTCACAGCTTTTAGCAACAGCTTAATGGCGATAGCGGCCGTTTTGTTGCCGCTTTGCATGTCAGCGATAATTATCGCTAATAGCATGCAAAGTAGGCGTTCCCAACTAAAAGTAACTGCAAACAGTCACAAACACAACTTCCCCCTATTATCAATGCCCGCGAAGCGATAAAAAAAGTCGCGCTAACCGCGATTATCGCTGGAATTTAACACCTGCTAAAAACTTGACTTACCTATTTTCTCAATGGGAGGTGGATTGTGAGGCTAAGTCCTCACCTGCCTATTAGCATGCTTTTCATTAGCGCAGTGAATTTATCGCTGGATTTCTCGCGTTATTGCTGGGTTTCGCCGCTATCGCTGGATTTTTTATCGCCTTGGAGATAAGCGTTGAAAATAACGCGTTATCTCCGTGATGAAATCCAGCGATAGCCGGCAATAAAAAAACCAGCGCTAAGCGCGCTTTGCGATAATTATCGCAAATCCTTGGTAATATGCCCCCAGATCTTTTTACTTTTATAAGGTGATTTCCGCTGCTAACAGCAACCGAAATCTATGTGTAAAAGTCAGAGCGAACACAAGCACTTACTGATTCCCCCAGTAATTCCTCATTTCTTAGTGGACACTCAGGATCTAGCTCATAGTGGACTGGAATTTCCTTACTTCTATATGGTACACCCCAGTACTGGTAAATATGAGAGGGAAGAAATCGTGCCCATTTTTCAGACCACTACTAATGGGGACTTTAATTAATATATGATCATATTTAGAATGATAACCTTGACACATGTAGTCCATGCAAGACAGGATAAAGAGAGTAGCTCAACCAGTGGAAAAGCGCAGCTGAAAAAAGTGAGAAGATAACTCAGGTGAAATATCTCAGACGTTTGAAGAAAAACAACAAGCATTACTTGTTACTCAGGCCACAAGCTAAGATTTCACCAAATGAGTCAGTTTATCCCTTCCTTACATGAATTGCTTTGTAAATGTACTGTTCCAACTACAGGCAAAAGCTGGCATATGAGAAGGAATATAAATATATTTGCAGTTATGAATATAAAGCTTTAGGGCTTCCGAGGGCACAGTATTCACAGAAAAATAAACTGATTGGAAAAAAATGGCCTAAAACGTTTTGGCTGTGTTTTTTTTATAACCATATCTTTTTATTAGTTTTCAAAACATTTGAACAAGTGTACTCATATGAAATATTAACAATGGAAAAATCTGGGTGCACTTGAAAAACAATATCCCCCCTCCACACTGCACCCTGCCTCCCCACATGACAGGAAGGATGCCCTGTGTCATCCTGCTAATGTTAGTCTGGTAAACATCATGTCCTATAGCAACAGATTTCCCTAGATACATCCATCACATCCCTCAGAGGTCACAGTGCTCATTAATAATGGAACAGATTCAGAGCCCCCAAACATGTTGGACAATCTGTCTGAGCAGACCCTGTGAAAGAAAGGATAAATGTGGCCCCCAAGCTGATTTGAATGATTTTTGTGAGTCCAGTAGGCTGGCAGATAGTCAATCCATAGCCAAAGTATTCCACAATCATAGGTACCAGGCCGATGTAAGTGGAAATTCTGTTTTCTTTCTTGGTTGTCTTGGGAGCACCCAGACAGTTCCACAGTACACTTTGTCACTCTTTGTTTGATATTGAAAGCACAGGATCTAAGGGCCCGTATTATAAAGGAGAACTCAGCTGGTAGAGGATATCCCAGGATTGTTTTCAAAGCTGGCAGAATTTCAGCCTAAAAATCATTAGAGGGCATCCCACCATATGTGTTTGAAGTCCTCCAGCATACTGCAACCCCTCAAGCATAACATACTTATGTGGGGTAAGATGGGGCCAAATAGGAGTTGGAGCAGCACTCTACCCTTGACAAATGTGTCCCCCTCCATGCCGAGGAGCTACCCCCTGAATAGGGTCATTACAATTTGGGCAAAACAGAGATATGAGTGCATTATATGTCTCCTATAACTGTACAATATTTTACATTATCTAGGTTGGGATCTTCCAAGCCCAGAAGAAAACCGAAGATCCAATTGAGCTACTAAAATAGCTGGAACAAGTAGGCAAAATCTGAATGTACAAAACATTGCTTTCAAAACACATCCCTGGGTACCCGGGGAATAAAAGAGAAATTTTATGGGTATAGCCTGAGACTTTATACAAAAATAACTGGATCCCTGCTTTTATCCAGAATAAAATGTATCACAAGCTCCCAATAAGTGGTCAAGCACATCCGAGCAGTATCCACCTACTTGGGTAGGGAGATGACACATATGATGAAGGATGCCACTACTAACTGTGGGTGAAGTGTCTTCTCTTTATATTTCAAGATAGCCATGATGTAGCAAGAGATTATGCAATAAAATAATCCTGGAGTAGGATAAACATTTCAAATGAAATTTGCCACAGAAGCAGCCTTGCCTAAAATATTAAAGCAAAGAAAATGAATTATATGTGAATATTGTAGTAACCTTGTGACAAGATTGGCACTGTCAAGGAAAAACTTCAGTTATCTGTGTCAGACCTCCAACAGAATGTGAAACACGTTATATTTCTCCATGGCACTTCCTTGCAGCCTTGCAACAGCCATATGATAGAATATCGAGAACAAAAATATCGACATACCAGAAAATCATGTCAAAAATACCATTTCCAAAACACTGAGTTTACATACTTTGCATGTAAATACCAAAATATTGTGTCAAAAATATTGTGGAACAGAATATAGTAAACAAAAAAGGAAAATATATTGAAACAACATTATAAGTAATTTATTTAAAATATTAGAATACAAAATACTACTATAATTGAAAATAAATAGTTTTAAGAAGTAATTTAAATTGCATATACATATATGTATGTGTGTATATATATTTATATATAGATTCGCAGATGCTGCGCTTCGTGGTTCCCAGCCTCCGGCGTCGGTGCCTGCAGACGGCAGCAGCAGCCGTATAACATGTAAGGATTTCCGTATTCTGCTCAATTGACCAAAATAACGAGATGCGGCACACCAGAAGAAGCACAAAATTTATTGTGCACAAACCAAAGGGCGACGCGTTTTGGCGTTAAGCCTTTGTCAAGCAATTTCCTGTACATCAATTACCCATAGAAATACATCCAGAAGTTTAGCGAAATAGAAAAAATACTTCCGTGTTCCGTACATTTCTGCTTGTTCACAATGCAACAATAGCATAGTCACTGCATAATAAATGTTGTAACAAATAATACATTGGTGATTAATCAAATTCATCAGAATGGCAAGTTCATAACAATTTAGCAGTGTGAATAGCAAAATGTATTGGTGTGCATGCTCGATTGGCTGTTCTGTACTCGGAATCACAATAAAATTAAGTTTTCAATACCAAGTTTCAACATACCGTGCAACAAAGATAATATGTTCTATCATGTCATCATAGCTTGACTCTGCCAACAATCCCACACACGAGACCCTTTATATTTACATGCCTCAATGGGAACAACACAGTGATCGGCGGAATTCGGTTCGTTTCACCGTCACTTGTCACACAGAGTGAGTTGTTATTTAACCCATCCTCAAGTAAAATCAAGAAAAATGTGCAGAAAGATAATACAGCACCACGGATGATTACCACCTTCAGTAGAGGTGCTTGGGCCTTAAAGAAAGCCACTGAAAGCCCATTGGAATCTGTTGGTGGCAGATCCCATAATAGGCAAAACTATTAGCAAAAACATATATTACACTTAATTGAAAAATAATATAAAAATGTAAACAAAAAATAAAAAATATATTGAAATGTAATAATTAAAGACAAAATATAAAAAATAACAATAAACAACACCAACAGAAGTGTTGGACTACTAAGGATCATCTATTCTAGGATCATCGTTTCTAACTCCAATTTAAGCAAAAGTAGAAAAAGGGTTGAACTTTTGAGGGATTACATTTCCTACTTCCACAACAATGTAAGCAAAAGCAGGGAAAATGTTGGAATTTGGAGTGGTTAGATTTAATATTCACACTCCAAAGTAAGCAACAATACGGAACGTGTTGGGCTTTGGAAGGGTTAGATTTACTATTCCCACTCCTATCAAAGTAACAGCAGGAAAAGGGATGGTTTTTGGAATGGTTAGATTTACTTCTCCCTCTCCAACATAAGCAAAAGTGGGGAAAGTATTGGACTTTGGAGTGATCAGATATACTATTCCCATCTCTATCTAAACAACAGTAGGGAAGCTGTTGGACTTTGGAGGGGTTAGAAATATTATTCACACTCCAGAATAAGCAAAATCAATGAAAGTGTTGGACTTTGGAAGGGTTAGATTTGTAGTTCTCACTCCAATCTAAGCAACAGTAGGGAAAACGTTGGACTTTGGAAAGCTGAGATTTACTATTACCACTCCAATATAAGCAAAATCATGGAAAGTGTTGGACTTTGGGGGTGTTGAAATGTACTATTCCTACTCCAAACAACAGAAGGGAAAGTGTTGGACTTTGGAGGGGGTTAAATTTAATATTTCCACTCCAATCTGCACAACAGTCGGGAAAGTAGTGGATTTTGGAGGGGGTAGACTTACTAGTCTCACTCCAATACACGCAACAGTACGGACTGTGTTGGACTTTGGAGAGGTTAGATTTAGTCTTCCGACTCCAAAGTAAGCAAAATCACAGAAATGTTGGTGTTAGGAAGGGTTAGAAATATCATTCCAATTCCTGTTTTTTTTTATAAACAATTAAATATTTAACACAATAAAGTTATTCAACATATTAAAAAATATACACTTTATAAATAAAGTTAAATGTAATTGCAAAAGTTAATAGTACAAAAACAAATTAACAAATATAAAACAAAATAAATGCATTTAAAATAAATAAATAAACTTGCCTTTCTAGTACCCATAAGTACCACCAAACAATTGTTTTTAAATAAAACAATATTAAGATTAAAATAGTAATTAAATAAAACAAATAAAATTAAAACCAATAATAAATATACACTTTTTTTTAAAAAAAACACGTATCAATAAATTGAGCATTAATTAACAATTAATTAAAATACAACAAATAATTTACATAAAAAAATAACCAGTTAAATAATCTACAAAATTACTTACCAATTAAATACTTAATTAACATACAAAATAATTAATAAAAACATTTATAAATTAAATCAATCCCCATCCTATTCCTCTGCAAACCTAGGAACCTGGTACTAAATTTTAAATTACTCATTACATTTTTTTAAAAAACGAATTGCAAATTAAAGGTTACAAACTATACCAAAAAAATTTAAACAATTACTTTAATAACACTAACGCCAAAAATGAATGTAACTAATTTATATTAAATTACTTTAAAGTTGATATTTAATACAACTATATTAAATGACATAATATAAAACAATAGTTTTAAAAAAATTATATAAAAAAACATTCTTATCTTCTATATTCTGTTCTACGATATTGTTTTATTGCTATTTTTGACACGATATTCATGCAACTTGATATGTTTGAAACAATATTATTGTAATTAGCCCATACAACTGCTCAGAATCTGAGGACACTGCAGTTGTGGTTTTTGACACAACCACATATTTTCTCAATTATTTTGTACAAATTGACTTCTTAGCTACATCATCTCAATAGGATTCAGACTTCTGCTGCGATCTCCACGATGGCCCTGAAATGTGATATAAATGACACATTCAAGCCACTTTTCGTAACTGGCAGAGATATCCAAAACTTACCAGCATTGGTTTACAAGTTTCAATTAAATCTCCCTAAAGAAGAAAACATATTTCATTTAGGTAAAATGAGTGAAAGATAAGAAAAAAGGGGAAAGTAAAAAGAGGGGTGTGGTAATGATTATTACACAGTTGACTTTCCAGACGTTAATTGTCTAATGTGTGACTGACTGTGCCCTGCTTTACTATTAGCTAAACAAACAATGGTCCCTAAAATCCATTAGAACAATGATTGCAAACAAATGGTCTATTTATATTTAGGACAAATTATGCGTGCTTAGTGCTCTCTATAAGTGATGCACAAAAATGATAAAACGTGATCAACGTGTGTATAAAAAAACAAGAACACAGCCTGTTAGTGCAACGAATACAATGTAGTGGGTCCGTGATTAAAGTCAACTTTAATCGACTATAAGAGAGCACCAAGCATGTCTTGCACTACCACCCACTGTTTCATTGTTTGTATGAAAGTGCAACAAATTCTTTTTTCGTAATTTGTCCTAAACGTTAATAAACCATTCGTTTCAATCACTTTTTAAAATGATTTTAGGGACTATTGTTCGTTTTGCTATAGCTATACCCTAGGTGCCTAGTAATTCTCGTGTTTCCCTTGTTCTGTTGATACTGGTGTTCTGCTGTACTGACATATCAAAGCCACTGAGCTAACTCTGCTATGTGACTAATTCTGACTAGTCCTGTCAGAGTTTAGAGACAATTCTGGAATGAGCCTAACTCCTAACCAGCCCTACTCACCTTTTAGGTATGGCCTCGGCATGTCACTATGCCTCAATTATTATGACGTAGAGGTAGACCTGATGTGATTGACTCATCAGGGGGCTTTTTTTGACATGTGATTGACAATTTGACATTAACCTCCCCAAGCTCTGAGGTGTTCCTGACATGTGACTCCTGTAGGAAGGTGGAATCTGACTATATGGTTGCCCCCACTTTTTTTATGGTGTTTTGCTGGTTTATGACTTAGTTGGACTGGGATCCTGCTATTCAGGGCCCCAGTCTATCTGCTTTCTCTGTAAAAGGTTTCCATGTGCCTTAGGCACATCTCTGATTGGAATCTGGAGTGCCCTTATAAGTCCCTAGTATATGGTATACTATGTACCAAGGGCATAGGTACCTCAGAGGCCTGCCAGGGGCTGCAGCATGTATTATGCCACCCCTGGAAGGCCATCCAAACTGACACCACAGGTCTGCTACTGCAGCCTGGGTAAGGTGGTGCATGCACTCTTTACTGTGATATAGGTTACCTATATCACTAAATACATACACACATATAAACCTATAAGTCACTCCTAAGGCAGGCCTTATCAATCCTAAAGGCAGAGTGCATGGTTCCTATGTGAGAGGGTGCCCTGCATGAGCAGGGACCCTCTGCAGCGTTCGGAGACCATCTCTGATGCTGTTTGTAGTGCAGCCTGACCATATACTCTTAAGCGCATTATATCCTCGCGGTAAAATGCTAACTTTGGAATGGCTGCACCTAAACATGTCGTGTTTGGTATCAAACATCTTGAATACTACCCCCCGCCAATCCTGGCGGCGGGGGTAGCATTCCACCCTTCTAGAGGGAAAGACATGTTAACTCTGACTAGTCCGGTAACTTCTTTCCAGAGCCCTGGCATCACAAAATGGATGCTGCTGCCACAGACACGAGTCTGGCCTCCTGCTGCTGGACGAAACTCCGGCAGGGGAGGCCTGGACAATAGGTTTCCTGTCCCAGGGAGGTGTGACCACCTCCCCAGACAGGATAATGTGTATTGGGGCTGGGCAGGAGCACTTTCGGGTGCTTTGAAGTCCTGCACTGGGGGCACATTTGGTGTCCCTGTGCATATCCCAGTTCAAACAGGATCAGGGGCTTGCAGCCCCTGCTTTGGCGCGAACTGGACAAAGGGAAAGGGGTGTAGCCACCCCTCTGCCCTGACCCACCCATAGGTGGGGCCACAGAGTAGTCCAACCCCTATCTTTAGTATAAAGGTAGGAACCCAGTCCTTAGGACTTTAGATTATCCCTGGACGAAACTCTGTAACTGAATCCTGGACCTTCGACGCTCTACTCACGATTAGAGGACAGAAGAATCTCCCTTGGGGTCAAGGAGTGACTCCCTGCTTGGCAGGCACCAAAGAAGCATCTGTCCGGTTCGCATTTCTGAAGCTCCCGTCGGACGCCGAGGTTATCGCATCACCAGAGGTGGATTCTCAGACTTCCCCGAGGCTACCCTGAGTCCCCAGCAAAGCTGAGGCCCGTGGCTATCGTGGGTGACTTGAGACCGTGACCCCTGGACACCGAGCACATTTGCAAGTGCATCCTCTTCTGGGTCTCCCAAGAAGTCGTGCTTTGGGCTCCGAGTAGCCCTAGCCTCCAGCACCACCTGCACCGAAGATCACTGGCCCTTACTCCACGAGTGTCCTGTAAGCCAGATCCACGTACGGCGTCACCAGGCTCCTTTGCAGTCGCTAGCCCGTTGGCTAGTAGCCCTTAACGAAGGCCAATCCTTTTCCAACTTGGCATCCTGGTTGCTCCAGGCCTGCCCTCACTTACCCTCGCTGGGTGAGTTCCACAGACCTTGCTGGTCTGCACCATCGACGATCTACATCTTCACCAAGACTTGCTGTTGCCAAGGCTTGTTAAGTCCAATCCGGTCGCCGACACCTCAGCACTCGACAGACGTTGTGTACCAGCCCGAATCCTGCTCCTGGTCACTGACAACGCCTCCTGGACCTCGTGGCTGAAGAGTCAAGACGACTGTCAACGCACCTGAAGCACTCGACATCGGTGGGCATCTGTCCATCGCCTTCCTGGTCACTGGCTAGTGACCCAGACTCTGTCCCCTCTGCTTTCAGGTTCTTCAGAACTCCGATCCACTCTTGGATCCACCCGGACACTTTTCTCTTGGTCGCCAGCAGCACTTTGCAGCAGATCGCCATTCGAATCGACGACGAAACCCGACCCCGAAAGGCACCTATGCACCCGGCTTCCCTGGGTGAGGTAACACGAGTACTCCGGTGCTCCCGTGGGTAGAGACTCTTCAAAGTCCTAGATCTCAAAGGGTTTTGTCCAAGTCCTCTTTAAGTGTCCCTTTCTCTAATTTCCCGATCCCGACTTTCTCCATAGAAGTCAACGGCGTATCGCGGTTGTGTAATTACACTGCACGCGTCTCCCGTGGGTCCCCTGTGTCACTACCTTGGGTGGTTCCTTGTGGTCCAAGCACTTCTAGAGGCTCTAGGCCTAGTGTCTAGTTCAGTCGTGGTTCGCATACCACTTTATTGGTATATGGTTTGGTACGCCCCTAGGGCCCAAACGTGTATTTGTGCTATTACTGTGTTTAAATAACTTCTAACTTATGTATTTCGAACTCTAGCCTCATAAAGAGACTAGAGGGGTGTGTTTAGCAATAAATACATATATTTTGAATATATACCTGGTGTGGTGCTCTTTCATTTGGTCACTCAAGAGATTATAGACTGGTAAAACAAGCTGCTTTACATTCCTTCAAGACTTAGCCTGAAGGCTGCTCTCCATAGCTACCACTAGGATAGCTTTCAATAAGGTTGTCTTTAACCTATCTCCAATAAGGGGTTGTTTGGACTGGTGCAAGGTGCCCACTATAATTAGTGGACAGCATATGCCAGGCCAACTTCTCACATTGGTGTGCAGCGTGTGGGATTCCAGCTTGCTATTGTTTTACCAGATAATCTCAATTGAATTGATCAACTGAAAACCACTAAAGGTACCTAAGGTACATATAATTTAAGCTTAGAATACAGTAAGTTCTACTGAACTTAGAGTTGTGTGTTAAGGGATAGCACAACCCTTTCTACAACTCAAGAGAGTTTAGTAGGCCACACTAGAGTAGGTAGTGCATACACCACACCACACTAGTAATGTCTTTAAGGGTAGGATCTAAAGAATCCTTGCAGGAAGCCATTGAGCTTCCACCCTCCAAGTATGATACACTCCCATTCTTGGAATTGAGAGCTTTATGCAACTTGAGAAAACTAAGGTCAGGCCAAAGCCTCACCACCCAACACCTCAAGGAGTTGTTGGTGGCTTATGACCTTAGTAAGCCCTTGGGGACTGAAGGGGTAGGAGCTGAGGGTGGGGCAGAGGAAGAGGAGGAGGCCAGGGGTACCAATACCCCAGCCCCCCTCTGAGACTGGCCAGGAGGGTGACAATGACCCTGACCTGGATAACCCAATCCCTCCTGTGGAAGATGATGAGGATGATCTGGATGATCCCCACTTTGTCCCCCCAGGAAGGATTAAGAGTGTGCCCAGAAAGTCTAGATCTCCTTCTCAGGAGTCTAACCACTCTGGCACCTCCATAGGGAGCTTCTATCTCCTCTCACAAGAGGGAATCCTCTCATGAGAGAAGAGACAGACTGGTCCAGTATGAGGAAACTCAGCTGGAAATCAGGAAAAAGCAATTGGCTTTAGATAGGGAATCCCTAGATCTCCTTAGAGAGAGAAGAAAGTTGGGACTAGAGTCCCATGGTGGCAGCCATGTCCCTAGAGACAGGGAAAGGTCCTATGACCATAGGAACCTGAGCAAGATTGTCCCTCCCTACCAGAGTGGGGATGACATCCACAAATGGATAACTGCATTAGAGAGGGCCTGTAAGGTACAGAAGGTCCCTCAGGAGCAGTGGGCAGCAATCGTGTGGCTCTCCTTTGCTGACAAAGGTAGAGATAAGCTCCTCACTGTTAGAGAGGAGGATGCTGATAATTACAAGGTCTTGAAGAGTGCTCTTATTGATGGGTTTGGCCTAACCACTGAACAGTACAGGTTGAAGTTCAGAGATACCCAAAAAGCACAGACTCAAGACTGGGTTGATTTTGTAGATTGTGCTACAAAGGCTCTGGAAGGTTGGATACATGGCAACAAAGTGCATGACTTTTTAGGATTGTACAATTTGATTATGAGGGAGCAGATCCTTAATAATTGTCAAAACCAGCTTTTGCACCAGTATCTGGTGGACTCTGATCTGACCTCTCCCCAAGAATTGGGAAAGAAGGCAGACAAATGGGTCAGAACCAGAGTAAAAACTAGAAATCAGGGTGGTGACCAGAAGAAGGATTCTACTAAGTCCCAAGAGAAAGGTGGGGATAAATCTAAGGATAAGTCCCCTACAGGGCCCCAAAATTCCTCTTCTGGGGGTGGGTCCCAAACTCCTTCCTCTCCTGAAAAGAAACCATATTGCCATGTCTGTAAAAGGCCTGGGCACTGGAAAACTGATCCCAGTTGCCCCAGGATTGGCAATAAAGAAAATGTTCCTCCCACAACTACTACCACCCCTCCTGGTACTACCAGTAGTAATCCTCCAGTTGGGAGTAGTGCACCCAAAAAGTTGGGTGCTTTTGCAAGAGGAACAGAGGTGAGCCCTAGTTTAGACAGGGACCCCTCAACAGACTCCTCTGACTCTGATGGTGGTATAGGATTTGCCACCTTTACCATGGGTCCCACAGCGTTGGGCAGGTACAGATTGGAGCCACTAATTAATGGTCAGAAAGCTGTGGCATTTAGGGACACAGGTGCTAGTGTCACCATGGTGGCAGGGAAACTAGTCCCCCCTCACCAGTTTTTACCTGAGTTTAAATACCAGGTGACCAACATTGATGGTGTCAGAACAGATCACCCCATGGCCATAGTCAATCTCAGCTGGGAGGGGGTCACAGGCCCAAAGAGAGTGGCAGTGTCCCCCACCTTACCTGTAGATTGCCTGATGGGCAATGATTTGGAAATTTCAGCCTGGGCTGAAGTTGAACACCAAACCCATTTTAGGATGTTGGGCATCCCTGTAAAGGTTAGTGGGGCTGTGATGGCCACAGCCCCAGCCCAAGAATTTGGAGAGATGGAGCCTGAAAGAATGGCCCACTCTCCCCCAAAAGAGAGCACAAGGGTTGAAGAAAAGTCTTCTTCCCTCCAGACAGTAGGTAAGGGTCAGCCTCCTCAAGGAACTGACCCTACCCCTAGTGAAGGAACTGCCCCAGAGGTTGTCAGGCCTGGCCTGGCCACACCCCTGATGGCAGAGGACCCTTCCAAGGTGGTACCCAGTCTGGAGCAGGTAACCTGCCCCTCTCTACCCTGCCTCAGTCAGCCCAGGGCTGCAGAGGTCAGGGAGGTCAGTGGACCCCCAGGGCCCCCTGTCCAGAGGAACCCCCCATCAGCAGATTAGGGGCACCCAGTCTAGTAGCCCTAGCCAGGTGAAAACTCCTCTACACACTGAGGGATCCCCCATGCCTTTATGTAGGGACCTCCCCCAGAAGGACTCTGGTAGGCAAGGGCAAACCTGGGACCTGAAGGTTCCAAACCTGCCCTGTCCCTCCAGTAGTCCATCCAAAGGGACCCAACCCCCAGCTGTAGGCAGCCAAAGGTTGACCCTTAGAGCAAAGTGCAACTCTGTCATGGAAAGACAGGCATACATGGTGACCAGTGATCTGAGGAAGCTGAGGCCAACATACCTAGGGCCTCACTTCCCTACTCAGACACTTCGCCAGCCTTGTACTTTACCTAAGCACACCACAGGTAGTGATTCCCCATGGTGGAGACCCTCTCATACCCTTAGGGTGAGGGATTGCTTAGTGGGCCATAAGACAGGGGGCAACCATGCTAGTGCAGGTGCTTCCTTATATGACCACTTAGTCAATGAAGGCTCAACTGGCCAAGATTAGCCTTATCTCCTTTCGTTTGGGGGGAGGTTATGTAGGAAGGTGGAATCTGACTATATGGTTGCCCCCACTTTTTTTATGGTGTTTTGCTGGTTTATGACTTAGTTGGATTGGGATCCTGCTATTCAGGGCCCCAGTCTATCTGCTTTCTCTGTAAAAGGTTTCCATGTGCCTTAGGCACATCTCTGATTGGAATCTGGAGTACCCTTATAAGTCCCTAGTATATGGTATACTATGTACCAAGGGCATAGGTACCTCAGAGGCCTGCCAGGGGCTGCAGCATGTATTATGCCACCCCTGGAAGGCCATCCAAACTGACACCACAGGTCTGCTACTGCAGCCTGGGTAAGGTGGTGCATGCACTCCTTACTGTGATATAGGTTACCTATATCACTAAATACATACACACATATAAACCTATAAGTCACTCCTAAGGCAGGCCTTATCAATCCTAAAGGCAGAGTGCATGGTTCCTATGTGAGAGGGTGCCCCTGCATGAGCAGGGCCCCTCTGCAGCGTTCGGAGACCATCTCTGATGCTGTTTGTAGTGCAGCCTGACCATATACTCTTAAGCGCATTATATCCTCACGGTAAAATGCTAACTTTGGAATGGCTGCACCTAAACATGTCGTGTTTGGTGTCAAACATCTTGGAATACTACCCCCCGCCAATCCTGGCGGCGGGGGTAGCATTCCACCCTTCTAGAGGGAAAGACATGTTAACTCTGACTAGTCCGGTAACTTCTTTCCAGAGCCCTGGCATCACAAAATGGATGCTGCTGCCACAGACACGAGTCTGGCCTCCTGCTGCTGGACGAAACTCCGGCAGGGGAGGCCTGGACAATAGGTTTCCTGTCCCAGGGAGGTGTGACCACCTCCCCAGACAGGATAATGTGTATTGGGGCTGGGCGGGAGCACTTTCGGGTGCTTTGAAGTCCTGCACTGGGGGCACATTTGGTGTCCCTAGTGCATACCCCAGTTCAAACCGGATCAGGGGCTTGCAGCCCCTGCTTTGGCGTGAACTGGACAAAGGGAAAGGGGTGTAGCCACCCTCTGCCCTGACCCACCCATAGGTGGGGCCACAGAGTAGTCCAACCCCTATCTTTAGTATAAAGGTAGGAACCCAGTCCTTAGGACTTTAGATTATCCCTGGACGAAACTCTGTAACTGAATCCTGGACCTTCGACGCTCTACTCACGATTAGAGGACAGAAGAATCTCCCTTGGGGTCAAGGAGTGACTCCCTGCTTGGCAGGCACCAAAGAAGCATCTGTCTGGTTCGCATTTCTGAAGCTCCCGTCGGACGCCGAAGTCATCGCATCACCAGAGGTGGATTCTCAGACTTCACCGAGGCTACTCTGAGTCCCCAGCAAAGCTGAGGCCCGTGGCTATCGTGGGTGACTTGAGACCGTGACCCCTGGACACCGAGCACATTTGCAAGTGCATCCTCTTTTGGGTCTCCCAAGAAGTCGTGCTTTGGGCTCCGAGTAGCCCTAGCCTCCAGCACCACCTGCACCGAAGATCACTGGCCCCCACTCCACGAGTGTCCTGTAAGCCAGATCCACGTGCGGCGTCATGAGGCTCCTTTGTGGTCGCTAGCCCATTGGCTAGTAGCCCTTAATGAAGGCCAATCCTTTTCTAACTTGGCATCCTGGTTGCTCCAGGCCTGCCCTCACTTACCCTTGCTGGGTGAGTTCCACAGACCTTGCTGGTCTGCACCATTGACGATCTACATCTTCACCGAGACTTGCCGTTGCCAAGGCTTGTTGGGTCCAATCCGGTCACCGACACCTCAGCACTCGACAGACATTGTGTACCAGCCCGAATCCTGCTCCTGGTCACCGACAACGCCTCCTGGACCTCGTGGCTGAAGAGTCAAGACGACCGTCAACGCACCTGAAGCACTCGACATCGGTGGGCATCTGTCCATCGCCTTCCTGGTCACTGGATAGTGACCCAGACTCTGTCCCCTCTGCTTTCAGGTTCTTCAGAACTCCGATCCACTCTTGGATCCACCCGGACACTTTTCTCTTGGTCGCCAGCAGCACTTTGCAGCAGATCGCCATTCGAATCGACGACGAAACCCGACCCCGAAAGGCACCTATGCACCCGGCTTCCTGGGTGAGGTAACACGAGTACTCCGGTGCTCCCATGGGTAGAGACTCTTCAAAGTCCTAGATCTCAAAGGGTTTTGTCCAAGTCCTCTTTTAAGTGTCCCTTTTCTCTAATTTCCCGATCCCGACTTTCTCCATAGAAGTCAACGGCGTATCGCGGTTGTGTATTTACACTGCACGCGTCTCCCGTGGGTCCCCTGTGTCACTACCTTGGGTGGTTCCTTGTGGTCCAAGCACTTCTAGAGGCTCTAGGCCTAGTGTCTAGTTCAGTCGTGGTTCGCATACCACTTTATTGGTATATGGTTTGGTACGCCCCTAGGGCCCAAACGTGTATTTGTGCTATTACTGTGTTTAAATAACTTCTAACTTATGTATTTCGAACTCTAGCCTCATAAAGAGACTAGAGGGGTGTGTTTAGCAATAAATACATATATTTTGAATATATACCTGGTGTGGTGCTCTTTCATTTGGTCACTCAAGAGATTATAGACTGGTAAAACAAGCTGCTTTACATTCCTTCAAGTCTTAGCCTGAAGGCTGCTCTCCATAGCTACCACTAGGATAGCTTTCAATAAGGTTGTCTTTAACCTATCTCCAATAAGGGGTTGTTTGGACTGGTGCAAGGTGCCCACTATAATTAGTGGACAGCATATGCCAGGCCAACTTCTCACAACTCCATGCAAAAAAGGCCGCCATGTCGAGTGATGTTTGCACCTAGTCCTGGCATTTTAGCCAGTAACACTTCACTTTGTGGGCTTGGTAGCTATGGTTTCCCCACTGAAAGTATGGGTTGGGTCCCAGGTCCCAGTGTGCTAAGTGATGCTGGCTAATAGTAGAATTCAAACAAAATGTTACTTGTCTGCATTACAACACAAAATTGTGATGAATCTTAAGTGATTAAACATATTTCCACTCATTTTAGTAGATCCTTCCCATAGGCGGGCGCTAACTCCGGGGCTCTTATGTTCTGATGGGAGCAAATTTGTGGCTAAATGTAATGATGTGAGGTACTTTCTTCAGCTGTTAATATTAGTGTTGACATTAATTTTGAAGGCTTACTGACAGCTGGCAATGTTTGGTTTTTACTGAGGTGCTGTTTTTTTTTCTAATTGGCTATGGCCCTGCCTGTACTTATTGTGTATATTAAGGAAGCATGCATCTCTGCTGATATTTCTACCCCGCCTCGGTGTGTGAGGTAAGCTTACATCGCTGATACCTGAGTCACACCTGCCATGTGTGTTAGATGAGCCTACATCCCTGTTGCCCATCTTGTACTTGTGCTGATATTTTTTTGTTATGATTGGTCCAATATTTTCACTCTTCAACAGTCAAAACGGTTGCCTTTGTGAGTACTTGCTTTTGGAAATGTAAATGACTTTTACAACATGACATATTTCCTATCCCTGCCAGTGCTTAATTTGTAAATGAAAACGTGCCGGTGTCCAAAGCTCTCTCCTCCGAAACACGCTGCAATTAAATGTGCCAGCACAGAATACTGAGGCAGCTATTCCTAAAGCCATCTCGGGCCTCTTTAATCCATTTACAGCCACTCCCTGCCCCCTCAGCTCCCTCTTGCAGCTTACTGCTGTCTCCCTTTGTGACGCTTTTCCGTCTTTCTCTTCCCCCGTCTTTCCCATATGTGTCTTTTGCTCACAGTAAGTGCCTGATGCAGAAAAATAAGTGCCGGCCCCAAAAAATACGTGCCGGAACACCCCACCGGCAATCACCGGCTCAAATTAAGCACTGAACCCTGCCAATTGTGTTCAAAGTGTCAGACAGCAGATACTTGCTGGCTCTCGTAGCATATCCATATTTGTTAGCAAGGAGAGCATAGCGTATTTTTCTGGAGAGGAATAGACTATGGCTGTTTTCTGACTGACAGGTCGGAACACTGAAATTCAGATATCTCAGTGGGCAGAATGATTAAATTGTCCAAGATCAAAAAGGGTACAATATCTAATCACTGTACGCAAATGGTGCCTCGTTATTCATGTTTTGCAATAAACCACTGCAACTTTTACCGTTTCCCCATTAACATTTGATTTTACACTGAATAAATCCGTATGAATCTTCAGAGAAGCGTGCCATAATTCAAATGCTGGAGTTAGACGATTCAATATCCAAATACATATGATAAAAAAAACAACAACTTTTGACAGGTGGGTTGTTTTAAAGGCCTTCATTGCCCTTGACCTCTGTCTAATCTCAGATCAGAATTTCTTTGGTGCTGGTATGGGATTATTGTTCTAGATTTCAGTTGGATAGTAATGAAAAATCATCCCAAATGAGGACGAAATCCTAAATACAGCAGAGAATCCACTGGGCATGAATTCCAACTGAGGATTCTTGTGAGGAAATTGGTAAAGCTCTCCGGACATACCCTTCAAGCAGCCATCATTCACTAAGCCAGCCACACATCACTATGCACCAAATCACAGTCCCGCCCACCTAGGAAACCTCAGACCCACCTGGCAAGTTTGCCCCTGATCTTCTGTAAAGTACTGCTATGTCATAGTAAAATCAAAGTGTGTGCCATACAAATGCCGAACAGCAATATCATCCTTGTGACACTGGAAATTCCACCATGGATTGCCAGGATCTTAGTGCCATATAAAAAGACTCACAATGAATGCACACTGCTTGTGCCCTGTTATTGATCATCATATTCAGATCAGATTTATTTTGCTTGCAAATATAGGTAGGCAGTGAGGAGGCATATCAGAGGATATCAGAAGCACATTCACACAGGATTGACTTTGTTACATTTTCATGGGAGAGGCAAACTCAGCTACCATTAGAATACCTGAATGGGGAATAACTGAACCAATGCAAATGTTACTGATGGCTGAACAACACGGGAGTTCCCTGCAGAGCGTAATTTGTTAAAAAATATAGGACCAGTATTGTTTATGGGTCTGCTGCCCAATGCCTGGTTAGCCAAATACAAAGAATGGCTAGTCCTGATTCCACCTCCTGCCTTCCTTCCACCACCCTACACTTACACTGATTTATGTTACTCTTGCAGGCTCTTTTTCATCCCTGCTTCCTCCCTTTCTCGTTTTTTATCTATAGCTCTCACTTGTTCTTTATCGATTATCTGCTATTCTCATTTTTGCTCTTGGTCAATGTTTGATAATTAAAAAATAAGTCCCTTTCAACAGAAATAAGTGTTTGTACGCACAACCTGCAGCCACATGCACAAATTAAGCACCACTTCACTGGTTCTCTTGACCAGACAATTGTGTGTTGGCGGTGCTATGTACTTAGAATACCTCCTAAATTGATACTGTCTTTGCATTATATTGTGTCTGTTTGTTTCACGTATGCATATTTATGGATATAAGCCTGATGACAAACAGTGCATAGAATTGGAACAGCTGCAGAGAATCCAGGTGTCACTCCAAGGAGTTGAGAAAAGAATGTTCTCACCTCTGTTGATGTGGTATTTATGAGGAGGCCACACTGTACTAACCAGTTGGCCTGGTTTTCTTCTATTAGTAGGCCTCCAAAAACACAGGTTGTTGAAATGACCTAAAAATGCAGCCCTATGATCCTTGGCGACCCGGAGGGGCCTTTTGCCCCTTGACCTCTAACGCATCCAGGCCTTAGGCGCAGCTGCAATAACTGTTAATCGATGCATTTTAGTCACTGAAATGAAAGGAACCGAGGTGCCGTAATTGTTGCTTGCGCGTGTATTGCAGGGCCTTCTTTCAAGACTACATAGATAATTTATTTATAGCACATTAGCTGGGTAAAGTGTTCGAGTTTGCAAATCAACATGAACGTTTTATGGGAGGCACTTTATTTTAATGTACTGTAAAGAAAATGCCTACAGGAAGCTAAAAATAAAAATGTCTTCACATTTTAAGATACAGATCGTTATCATGTTGCATATGTGCCTACATGTACATACGTGTTTCTATGCATTGTTTATGCTCGTGTGTAAAAGTATATATCTATATTCACTGAAAAAACCATAGGTTTTAGGGACAATTATAGTTAGTTGGACATTGCACTCGTACAAAACCCGTGAAATTCCCCCGTTATAGTTAGTTCAGCTAACTAAAACTCGCGCCCCCGCAATGCACTGCTGATGACGTCACATATTACATCACTCATGACATGGTCAGTGGCATCACTGATGACATCACTGATGACATCTCAAATGACATCACTGATGATATCATCCAGTGACTGTGTGTTTCTGTAAAGTTTAAATATGTTTAATATATATAGGGAAAGGCGTATTGAAGAATGAGTGGGTGTATAAGTGTCTGAATGGATGATTTAGTAGGTGCGTGACTGACTCTATAAGTGAGTGATTAAACGTATCTTACTGAATGCATGGGTTAGTGACTAAACTGTGTGAATCTCTGTATCCGTCTGTCTGTTGGTTTGTAAGCGGCTGCATGGGTTTGTGAATAGCTACATGAGTGTCTATATGAGTTATTGATTGGTTGTCTGAGTATCTGTATGGGTGCCTGAGTGTTTGTGTGGGTGGGGTGTGTGTGACTCTGTGCATAGATGTGTGAGTGGGTGATTCACTGGGTGCATGGTTTCAAGAGTGCATCTGTGATGGACTGTATGGGTGGGTGAGTGTGTGTATGGGTGTGTTAGTGAGTGAATGTATATCTCAGTGGTACATGTGTGAGTAACTACATATGTGAAAGGCAGTATATATGTGTGTTGGAGTATATAAATGGCTATAAGTGAGAGTGTGTGATTGTGAGAGTGGCTGTATGGATGAGTGTGTACTTGTATCAGTGATCGTATAAGAGCGTAAGAATGTGCTAGTATTTGTATGAGTAAGTGAGCTGGTGTGTGTATAACTGTATAGGTGAGTAAATGGCAGTGTGATTAATTATTTGCATGACTGACTAGGTGTGTGAGTACCTCTATGGATGAGTGGCGGTGTGTGAGTGTCTATGTCGGTGTATGAGTGCATATGATAGTCCTGTACTGAGTGACCGTAAGTATGAGTGACTGTACGGGTGAGTGAGTGGATGTGTGTGTAGACCTAAGAATCAGTGAGTGGGTATGTAGTTATTGGTGTTGGAGTGTCTATGGTTTTGCGAATGGCAGTCTGTAATTTAGAGTGGGTGTATCAAAGGTTATATTAGGGTGTGAGGAGGTGCATCAGATTATCACGTGGATGATGTCATCAGTGATGTCATTTGAGATGTCATCAGTGATGTCATCAGTGATGTCACTGACCATGTCATGAGTGATGTAATATGTGACGTCATCAGCAGTGCATTGCGGGGCGCGAGTTATAGTTAGCTGAACTAACTATAACGGGGGAATTTCACGGGTTTTGTACGAGTGCAATGTCCAACTAACTATAAATGACCCTAAAACCTATGGTTTTTTCAGTGAATTTCAAAGGTTTTTTAAATGCTAATTTCTAACTATAACGTGCCTGAAACCTATGGTTTTTTCAGTGAATTTCAAAGGTTTTTAAATGCTAATTCCTAACTATAACATGTCTGAAACCTATGGTTTTTTTCAGTGAATTTCAAAGGTTTTGTAAATGACAATTTTTAAATGTATTAATTGTTATATTTATTTTTTTGATACTGATTTACTACATTTTTTTAAATTATTTATTTTTAGATATTTTATTTTTTAAATTACATTGTAATTACATTATACATTACATTACAAAATATACTTTCTCAGAATGAATTACTTTAGTTTAAATACTTTGCAAATAGGCAATAGACTTTTAAGTACAGTAGTTACAGTTGTTGCAATGGGCAACACAATTTCAAACACAATGCAACATTGAGCTCAATGTGAATTTCTAGTTAAATGCAATTAGTTACTTTATTGATTACTTTTCTAACCACAGGACTGGATCCTAGATTCAGTCCTGGGACATCTCCTGTAAACAGTTGAGTAAAAGTGTTTTGGTTACAGTAGTGATTTTTAAGGAATATTATTGTATTTTAAAAGTTGACACTTAGAAACTTTTTCACATAGAATCACCAATGTTATCCTATGGGAGGAAATTCACTTAGCAGGTAAGTAGTGTTATCGTTACTTTTTCTTACTCAGTGGTGGATCCTGGATCCAGCACTGGTGCATCTCCTGTAAACAGTTGAAAGAATGCGTTTAAGTCATACAGGCGATTTTTAAGGAATATTTGTAGTTTGTGAAAATCGACACTGAAACTTTTCTGCTGAAAACCAGACAATGGATTCCTATGGAAGGAAATACAAGTTACTGGTAAGTACGGTTAGAATTACTTTTCAGGGTCAGTGCTGGGCTAAAAGATGCAGCACTGGGTTCTCTCCTGATAACAGGTGAGTAAATCGGAATTCGTAGTTCGGCTGATTTTAGAGGAATATTATAAAGTTCCAAAACTCCACACTTAGAAGAATTTCCAAGTGAAACCAGTCAATGTTAGCCTATGGAAGGAAATTCAAGTTACTGGTAAGTACGGTTAGAATTACTTTTCAGGATGAGTACTGGGCTCAAAGATGCAGCACTGAGGTCTCTCCTGATAACAGGTGAGTAAATCGGAATTCGTAGTTCGGCTGATTTTAGAGGAATATTTGCACAATGGTGAAGGAAGGGGGTGGGGCCTGAGGTGACATGTCTGCAAACACGCCCTGTGGCGCGTTTTAAGTTGGAGAATTAATTCCTCCTCAATCCCGAGGGTCCCTAGGGGCCAACTAGCCCCCAGATACCTCCAGTATGCGCCAGAGAGCTGCGTTGCAGAGAGGTGTTCAGAGGCCACGCCCCTTTTTGCACCTCTCTGCAATGCAGCTCTGTGGCGCTTTCTGGACGTACCTGGTGGGCTAGTTAACCCCCAGGGACCCTCAGGATTGAAGGGGATTTAATTCCCCATCTTAAAATGCGCCACGGGGCCTGTTTGCACACGTCACCTTTAGCCCCGCCCCCTCCCTTCACCACTGTGCAAACGCACCCCGTGGTGCATTTTAAGTTGGGGGATTAAGTCCCCTTGAATCCTGAGGGTCCCTGGGGTCCAACTATCCCACCAGGTACCTCCAGTAAGCGCCACAGAGCTGCGTTGCAGAGAGGTGTAAAAAGGTGCGTGGCCTGGACCACCTCTCTGCAACCCAGCCCTGTGGCGCTTACTGGAGGTACCTGGTGGGCTAGTTGGCCCCCAGGGACCCCCAGTATTGAATGGGAATTATTTCCCCAATTTAAAACGCGCCACAGGGCGCGTTTGCAGAGTGGTTAAGGGAGGGGGCGGGTCTGACGCTTGATCGCGTCTTTTACTTTCTTTTTTGTTTTTTTGAAGGGGGGGCTGTGTGGCCCCCCTTCTTTTTTACTTTTTGGGGCCCTGGGGACCCCATCCCCCAGGGCCTGATGCCTTTTTTTTTTTTTTTTTTTTAAATACTGTACGGGAAGGGGGCCACGTGGCCCCCCTCCTGTGGCCGATTCTGGCCCCGGGGACCCCATCCCCCGGGGCATGGCCACTTTTTTAAACTTATTTTTTGAGGAGGGGGGCTGCGTGGCCCCCCTCCTAAGGCCTCTATTGGCCTCGGGGACCCGATCCCCCGGGGCCGGCCTTTATTTATTTATTTTTTAATTATTTTAGGGGAGGGGGGCCGCGTGGCCCCCCCTCCCGGGCCACTACTTGCCCCGGGGACCCCATCCCCCGGGGCTGGCCCTATCCTTTGGGGTCCGTGGGGGGACCCCAACTCCCCCACGGACCATGCCGGCTCCCCGCCTCCTGCGGGAGCCGGCATTGCTTTTCCACATGGGGAGCTGCTAACATGCAGCTCCCCATGTGGAAAAGCAATTTGCTTCCAATATCCAAAGCAGTTTGCAATGACAGGGCGGGAGCCGCGAGGCGCGGCTCCCGCCCTGTCATTGCAAACAGCAGTGTCCCGGGGTGGGCACCCCGGGACACTGCAGGAGCCGGCCCTGGGGGTGGTGGTCCCCAGGGCCATGGAGGGCTCCAGGAGGGGAGCCGAGCGGCCCCCCTCCCAACCTTTGCAAAGCCCGGGGAGGTGGTGGTCCCCGGGGCTCGGGGGTCCGTAACGGACCCCCAATCTGCATATTTAGGGCCCGGGGTGGTGGCGGTCCCCGGGGCGTGTGGGGGGGCTCGAGCCCTCCCACACAGGTGTTCAAATTTTTTTTAAAAGAAGCCCCGGGGGTGGCGGTCCCCGGGGCTGCGGGGGGGCCGTGTGCCCCCGCCACCATTATTTAGTTGAAGCCCCAGGGGGTGGTGGTCCCCGGGGCTTGGGGGGGCCTTAGAGGCCCCCCTCATTTAATATTAACAAACCCCCGCATGCCCCGGGACTTGGCCCACCCGGGGGCCAATTAACTACGAAGCGCGGGAGCCCGCGCTTGTTTTTTTTTTTTTTATCGGCAGGATCCGCACGCCCAGCGCGTTTTTTGCCGAATTAAAAAAAATATATATATTTTTTTGCCCTTGTAGGACCCCCTGAGCAGGCCTAGGGCGTCAGGGTGTTTCTACCCTGCCCCCTTTTTGCGTTTTGCGCAATTGTTTTTACTGTTTTCTTGTGACTCGGTTCTACCGAGTCACAAGATGGCTGCCAACACTTCCTGGTTTGGAGTGTTGACAGCCAATTAGCATACAGCTGGTCATCGGGAGAGTGCGCGGACCCTCCGCGGCCATAGATATATATGTGTTTTTACTTTTGATTTTCTCAGCAACTACTGAACGGATTTACACCATTTAACAAAAGGGTTCTTTCTGAACCAAGAACTACCTCTTTGCCAAATTTGGTGTAATTCCGTTCAGCAGTTCGTGCTGTAGCCGTGGCTAAAGTTTCCTATGGGAAAATGAATGGGGAAAACACGTTTTGGGACCCCCCTTTTTTCTCGGCCCCCGCTTGACGAATTACCCCAAGACTTTCAGGATAGGAGCGGACCGGAGCGGGCCACAAAGTTTGAAAATTTCACAAAGATTCGTCAACCGACGCAAGAGTTATTTCAAATACAATGTTGCGGATTTCCTATGGAAAATAGGTCCTAACTATAACTATCTACTGGCGACTGCCAGTAGATAATGTATATAGATATATCCATATATACATTTCTCTTGAGGACAGTAAATAAATGCACCACTTGTCACCTTCATCCTCTACTTAAAAATGTTTTACTTTGTTTTACGTACGCCTGTAAACACGTTTGGTCTGTCTTAAGTTCACCTTTGACTTTAATGAGATATGAATAGGGATATTAAGCATGGAAGGAAAGAGAGTCTTCAAGGTCCAGGATAGCAAATGCATTGACCAAAGATGATCCTCAGTGAAAAAGCAACATACAAATATTTAGTCAATAGACAGTATACGGTTCAAGGTCAGATTGGCTGTCTTCAAATATTCAGACTGAGTATCCGCCAACTCTTTTTTTTCCAGTTTTGTATAGCGCAAACTCGACCCGATGGCATTGGAGCGCTTTACATGATCACCAGTTACATTACACATGGACACATTAATTTTTTATATTTAGGCATGAGGAGATTAAGTGATTTGCCCAGAATCACAGGATGTTGGGTCGACACTGAAACACGAACCTGGTTCCCCAGTTCCAAAGTCGGCATCTCTGGCCATTATGCCGTATATTTAGTCCTATACGCTCTAATGTACTTGCATATGCTGTACTGTCACAACATTGTTTTTGCTGGAAGCAAGCCTTCCCATTTCCACTCCAATGCTAGTAATGGCAGGTGATCCATACAGAACATTGTAATATTTTTAGGGCCGAGCCTGCGAGAGCATGCGCTAGCGCAAGCGTCTCGCTTGCCAAACAATGTTGTTAACAAAAAGGGCTTGGAACCCGCACATTGCTTACCATTTGTTGGTTTGCATGGCACTCTTCTTTATGGCCTTGTAATTCATCAAGGCATGCCTCACATATTATCCGTGCCTCTCTGTGGAGCAGGGACCAAGCACTGATTAATTCAACTTAATCAGTGCCCATCCATTGCTCCTAACGTGATTGAGGTACTATTTTGTTCTGTTTAAAATTAAGTGCTCTGCAAACAAATGGCGTGTGACTGGCAAAAACCTGCCCAGCAGGACAAACAAAATTGCAAACATTTATTTTCTATAGTTAACTTTCTTTAATTTTGCCAAGTCTTCTTTTCTCACTTTGAACTCATGTTTTCTTTTGTTTTTGCTCGTGGGTGCTGTTTGCAAAAGATGAAGATTAATTTATTGCATTCTTTCTTATGTGCAATCTCTAAAATTATGCTTTAATACATAATCATGCAGAACATCCCAATGCACCCCACTCTAATCCACCCCCTCCAAATCCATGCCAATCGACCCCACTCAATCCAGTGCATCCCAGACCTATCCAATCCATCCCACTCCAATCCAAACCACTCACCCCAATCCAATCCACTCCAATCTGCCCCACTTCAATTTGCCCCACTCAAATTTGCCCCACTCCATTCCACTCCAATCTGCCCCACTTCAACCCAAAACAATCGGCCCCACTCCAATCTGTCCCACTCCAATCCAAAACAACCTGCCGTACTCCAAAACAATCTATCTCACTCCAATTTGTCCCACCACCAGTCCAAAACAATCTGCCCCACTCCAACCCAAAACAACTTATCCCACTCTAAGCCAAAACAATCAGCCCCACTCCAACCTCCCCCACTCCAATCTAAAACAATCTGCTCCACTCCAATCCAAAACAGACTTCCCAATTCCAATCTGCTCTCTGCAATCCAAAACAATCTGACTCACTCCAATCTGCCACGCTCCAATCCAAAACAATCTGCTTCACTCCAATCTGCCCCATGCCAATTTATCTATCCCACACCAATCTTTTACACTCCAATCTGCCCCACTCCAATCCAAAACAATCTTCCCCACTCCAATGAGCTCCACTCTAATCTGCTCCTCTCCAATCTGCCCCACTCTAATCCAAAAAAATCCATCTCACTTCAATTTGCCCCACTCCAATGTTCCCACTCCTATCCACCACACTCCAATATGCCCAACTCTAATCCAATCCACCTCACCCCAATCCACCCATTCCATCCCAATTCACCCCACTCCAATCCACCACATTCCACCCCACTCCTGTTCAATCCACCCCACCCCACACCAGTCCAATCCACCCCAATCCATCCCAATCCAATCTACGCCACTCCAATCCATGCCCCCTCTCCTTGCCCCAATCCACTCCACTCCACCCCACTCACTCACCAATCCAATCCAATCCACCTCACTCAATCCAAAACAATCTGCCCCACTCCAATCTGCCCCACTCTAATCCAGTCCACCTCACCCCAATCTTTCCACTCCATCCCAATTCACTTCAATCCACTACAATTCACCCCACTCCAGTTCAATCCACCCACACCAATCCAATCCACCCCAATACATCCCAATCCAATCTAACCCACTCCAAACCAATCCACCTCTCCTTGCCCCATCCACTCTACTTCACTCACTCTCAAATCCAATCCAATCCACCTCACTCAATCCAAAACTATCTGCCCCCCCCAAATCTGCCCAACTCCAATCTGCCCCACACCAATGTGCCCCACTCCAATTCAAAACAATCTAGCCCACTCAATCCAAAACAATCTGCCGCAGTCAATCCAAAACAATCTGCCACACTCCAATCCAAAACAATCTGCGCCACTGTAAATCAAAACAATCTGCCTCACTCCGATTTGCCCCACTCCAATCCAAAACAATGTGCCCCACTCCAACCAGTCCCACTTCAATCCAAAACAATCTGCCCCACTCCAGCCCAAAACAATCTGCCCCACTCTAATCTGCCCCACTCCAATCCAAAACAATCCGCCCCATTCCAATCCACTCACTCCATCCACCCTACTCCATCCCACTTCAATTCACCCCAATCCACCTCAATCCAATCCACCCCACCCAATCCAGTTCACCCCACCCCAATCCAATCGACTCCACTGCAATCCACTCCAATCTACTCCACCCCATGCCAATCCAATTCACCCCATTCCATTCCACTCATTTCTCCCCACATCATTCCACCCCACTCCAGCCCACCCCACTCCAGGCCACCCTACCGCACTCCAATCCAATCCACACCAGTGCAATCCACTCCAATCTACTCCACCCCAAGACTATCCAATTCACCCCACTCCAATTCACCCCACTCCATTTAATTCCACTCCATTCCACCCCACTCCAGTTCACTCCAGTCTACCCCACTCCAATCCAACCCACTACAGTCCACCGCACCCCAATCCAATCCACCCCACCCCATTTCAATCCACCCCACTCCACTCAAATCCACCCCAACCAATCCACCCAACTCGAATCCACCCCACTCCACTGCAGTCCAATCCACCCCACTGTACCGCAATCCAATCCATCCCACCCCAGTGCAGCCCACCCCACTTAATCCATTCCATCCAGCCCACCATACTCCAATTCAATCTAATCCAATCCAATCCACCCCACTCCAATCCACGCCCTCTTGTCCAGTCCAATCCACTCCACTCTAATTCACCCACTCCAAGCCACCGTACTCTAATCCAATCCACCCCAAACCAATCAAATTCTCCCCACTCCAATCCACCCCAATAGAATCCACCTCACCCCATTTCAATCCACCCCAATCCAATCCAATCCACCCCATCCAGTGCACCCACTTCAATCCACCCGACTCCACTCAATTGAACCCATTCTACCCAATCCAATTCACCCTAATCTACTCTAATCCACCCCATTACCTCAATCTGCTACAACCCACTGCACCCTATTCCACTTCACTCCACCCCGCTCTACACCACTCCACTCTATGCCACTCCACTCTACGACACTGCACTCTATGAGACTTCACTCTACGACACTGTCTGCTACTAAACCACTGAACTCTACTTCCCTCTACTCAACTTTATGACATTCTACTCGCCCTACTCCACTCTAGAACACATTACTCCAATAAATCCAATCTACAACACTCTACTCCCCCACTCCACTCTAGGACACTCCACACCACCAACATTTAGCTTTTAGCCATGCTGAATAGCAGCCACACTGGTGTACCACATGGCAAAAAAACCTTGCCAAAGCCACCAGCTCTTGTATCGGGGAGACCTATTGGCTTTGCCAGTGCTTGTTTTCAGATATGACTGAATTGCTAGAAGGTAATATGATGTAAAACCTTAGGATACAAAACCATCAGCTATGTAGTATAGGAGGGCATATGCCTCAAATAGATCGTGTCAGCATGCAAGACCTTTGGCATATTGCCTTTTTGAGAGCTTGCTTAAATTGTTCTGTAGAGATCAAGATGTTATTCAGTATCTTGGTGCACCCCTAAAGGTCCAGTACACGTCCAGGGCCAGAGTCTCTTGTAAACACATGGGATTACTGTGAGACTAGCAACAAAAACCCAAAACTAGGTTACCGAAAACGTGCATTTAGTCACGCATGGCAGGGGACAACACTGTACACCATGTTATGCACATTCCTATCCCACCAGCATCAACTGCAATTAGAATTAAATGCCCAGAAATCATAAATTAAACAGGTTTGGTAAATGTATGGCATCTGCTCTGTGCAAAGTATTAACTACATTAACTGAGGATGGAGACCACGACAGGACCTTAATGTGCTAAAGTGCACTTAAAACTGTGTCTGAGGGTAGAGGTGGCTGGAGAAGTCATGAGGTAGTTGCACACGGAGACAGTAGTTTAGTAGATTAGAACCTCTTTATTCTGAAGGTTTACAATTAAGTGAAGGGCATATAAATGCAGAGCCCAGGAAAAGGCAGCCAGTCCCAATGACTCTCCAGTGCCATCTGCCGAGAATTCCAGTCAGACTCAGCCCATAGCCAGCTGAAATAAACTGTACACCATTGTCAGATAAAACTTCAGCTGGAACACCTTCTCTGTAAAATATTTCTTTGAAAAATTTCAAGAAACTTACAGTATTGGGCTCCGCCACTCCTTTCACCTCCACATATCTGGTTACTGATCGATCATTACAATAAAATATCCCATTTGCATAGGTAAAACATGAAAGGGACCCAAGAAATCAATAGATACGTTTTGCCAAACATTTCTCAGACGCAAAGAAATCCTAGGCTTTGAATCCAAAGTAATAAGATCTTTATTGCTACTGCAACATTGACCACACTCCCTTACCAACTTCTCTACTTCTCTATCCATGGGCAGCCATCAATTTCTTATTCTTACTAACCTCTTAGCATCCGTCATGCCTAAATGACCAGCATGAGCAGTTTCAATAAACCTTTTTCCTGTAACACACAGGTGGAATCAATTTCTCTCCTCTGGCCAGAACTCCACTTTCTATAGATAAATCATCTGCAATCTTCCAATAAGGTTGCAAGGATGGCTTCAAGCTTCTTTCCTTGGGCCAACCCTCCAACACAAATTTCACCACATTCTGTAAGTCAACATCCTTACTTACAGCATTACACCACTCACATACACTCTCACAAACTACATGATCTGCCCCCTGGTATATACATTACTTCAAAACTGAATTCCAATAACTTTACAGAAAATCTAGCAAGTCTAGCCAGAGATTTCTTTATCTTTCATCCTTTGAGAATGTTCACCAAAGGGCAGTGGTCGTTTGCAGACAGATCCTCCCACACAAATAAAGCTTATATTTTTCAACACCCCGTCTCTTTTTCAATCATGGAATACAGTGTTTCTACCTCAGCTAGTCTCTGAGAGGCAAATCCAATAGTTGTTGCCCTGACTCTATCATTCTGGGAAAGCACTGCTCCAATCCCATAAGCACTTGCATCCACCGTAATAAATGTTCTGCAGCCTGCCACATACGGTGGCAGTGCAGAAGCAGATACCATATACTTCTTGATGAGATCAAAAATCTTTTGACATATAGATGACCAAATGAAGTCTGTGTTTTTTTAGTAACTTTCTGAAGCATTCTGTCAAATCAGAGTAGTTTCATACAAATTTGGAATAAAACTTACACATCCCCAAGAAAAATCTCAGTTGATCTTTGTCTTTGGGGTGTGGAGCTTTTACAATTGCTTCCACCAAGCCTGGATTGGGTTCGACACCCTCAGATGAAAGCACATGTCCAAGATATTCCACCTCCTTCACTGTAAAAACATATTCATCTTTTCTCAAAGTTACACCATTTTCACACGAGGCTTTCAACACCGGTCTTACTGTACAATTGTGCTCTTCTAAAGTGTTGGAAAACACCAAAACATCATCTTGGAATGCCACAAAAAGTTTTTTACTTCAAAATCTTAGTCATAACCATCTGAAATACTGAAGCAGCAGGGGCCAGGGCAAATGGCATACTGCAAAATTGAAAAGTACCATCACGTGTAACTAAAGCAGTTAAATGATGTGACTCAAACACCACTTGATGGTACGCTGCTGTCAAATCCAATTTCGTATACCATTTGGCCTGACCCACTACTGTGATTAAATCTTCTATGCGTGGAAGAGGAAAGATTTCCACCCTTATTGCGTTGTTCACACTTCTCAAATTGATACACATTCATAACTCTCCAGAACTCTTCTTAGTTAAATCCAACGGAGGTAACCATAAAGGGGCATCCACTGGCTCAATTATGTCATCTTGCTGCATTTTGGACAAACCTTTTGTCAAATCACCTCTCACACTGAGAGGAACATTGCATAGTTTGTGCTTAATAGGCACACATTCATCCTTAACCTTGATGACATGCTTGAAATTCTTAATTTTTCCCACTTCATCAGTAAATACTTTAGGAAACTCAGAAATCCACTGGACATTTTCATTGGAAAGCACACCCCCAATGTCAAGACTAAGTCTGGGTGGTAAACTCCGCTCCACTCGCGGAGTTTGTGGAATTTTCCGCACTCCGTGTTACGCGGCGTTCCGAAAAACTCTGCTTCGCGCAGCAGAGTTTTTTTCCTCGCTCGCATTCGTCAACGTCAAGTTGGCAAGCAAGGAAAATCCACCTCCCGCCTAGATTTTTCCTCATTCGTGATCGTCAACATCAAGTTGGCGAGTGCGAGCGTGGAAAATTAACCTCCCGGTGAGATTTCTCAACGCGGGTGGTCAGATTACTCATTGCGAGTGGTCAGAATGCTTGCGACCACTTACGTTGAGAAACCATCTGTTCGCAGTGAGAAAGCTGCCGCTCGAGTACAAATCTACTCGAGCGGCAGAAAGGAAGCAGCGCCCGCTTCTGCTGTGCATGGTGCCATTCGCGATGATTGCACAGTACGGACAAGCACCTGGCACTGAAAATCACTGCGAACGGCATTTATCTAACGCACTCTACTGCTCGCGGAGCTCCGCGTAGCGCGTCAGAGTTTTTTTTGTATTTCTCCGCCCAGGCTTAGTCAAGACATTCCTCTAGAGTAACAGGTGTCTCTCTTCCAGGTCTTAGAACAATGCCGAAATCAGCCTCATGCCACCAACCAAGAACATTTATACATTTTTTTGTCACATAAACCTTTCCCTTGATTGTCTTGTTAGAAAATCCAATGGTTGTCCAAAAATAGATTCTGCTCCCTTCAAAAGCTCTAGTGACCACATCCAGAGGAAGCAAAACTTGATTAGACCACCTTTCATAACATTTTGTGATATCAATAATGGTTATGGTTATTCTGGCAGCAGAATCAACTAACAAAGGAATAGTGACACCATTAATGAAAAATTCCACCAATGGGCCACTGTAACATTTAGTGTCACTTTCACCTTTTGCCTCTACAACATTCACTGATAAGACTAAATCTTCCAACTGGTTTTGTACACCTTGCCAATCATCCCCTGGATTCTGACTTTGCACTGCTTGCATAGGCATTCCTCTCGAGCTACCTCTAGCAGTACCAGGACAGCTACCAGCCCTATAAGCCTTACCAAAAGGTCCTAATTTGTTACATCTTCAACACTCTTGTGAGGCTGCAGGAATTTTTAAAGGAAGACACATGAATCAATGAACCACACCTGAAGCATTGAGATGTAGTACTTCTTTGCTCTTTCATTGAAGATGTAGAAGAAGAATGCCCATGCCCTGAATATTGGCCTTTATTAGTTTGACTTTTATTGACATTCTGGTTTACGCTAGAAGCTTGCTGAGTATTAGATTCTAACCGTTTCAATCTTCCCTAGAAGACTCAATACTTTTCGCAATATCAATTGCCTCATCTAGTGTAGGATTCTTACACGCTAACAGCCTTTCTTGTATTTTTTGGGAGTTGCACCTTGCCACCAACGGATCCCTAATAAGCTGTGAAGTAAAATTGTCAAAATCACAGTAGGAAGCTAACACCTATAAAGACGTTATGTATGTGTCAATAGATTCAGATGGTGCTTGTCCTCTGGTGAAAAAATTATGCCTACAGGATTATCTCTACCCTCAAAATTAAGTTCTAGCTGCTTAACTGTACTTTGATACTCATCCAACTATTCAGCCTCAGCTGGATTTATATAAAGGTAAATGATCAAATATGTTTTACCCCTCAACCCCTAGATAATAATACAGCACATTTTGTTTCCTGTCAGGGCAAAGCTTTAGACCATCAAGGGCCCTTAAGTAGGCATTAAATGACCTGATCCAAAGCCTCCATTTTAATGGTGGTTCCCCAGGCTCCTGGAGAAAAGGTGCAGGTGGAGTAACAGTGAGCATCATGTTGAACTAAAATCAACTACGCACAATGAACAAAACTAAATTGAATTGTCCATCCATATCACACAATGCAACACAATCTGCAATAATAAGTAAAAGTAAAATAAATAAAACAAATAATGGATATAAACATTCAGGAGCAATAAGACTAGCACAAAGTTAATCATGTAATAAAAAGTGTGTATAACACATAGTATGCTAATAGCTGAAATGGAAGTACTAAATGCTGTGAGATTAGCAGAGTATTATTAGAAGAGAATGAAATGTGCCAATTGCTGCCATGAGATTGGCACAAGATTAAGCATGCCAGTCACTGAAAATCAAGGCTGCACCTTGCTGTCCTGTGTAGATTAAGTGTGCCAATCGCTGAAAAACAAGGCAGCACCTAGCTGTCCTGTGTAAAGCTTTGACAACAGATAATAAGCGTGCCAATCGCTTTTAGCCCTAAACAAGTTCAGTAGCTGGCACTGTTGTACATCCAATAAGTGTGCTATTCACTGCTAGTACTCAAACTCCCCAGAAACTGGCACTGTGTCAGCCTTGACACCAGAAAATGTCTGGGCCATAAAAACCAACAATATGAACAGACAAGACGAGCTATTTGATGACGGGAGACTACTGCAGTGCTATGCCAGTGAAAGACACTCTGACGAGTGAGTACTGCACAAATGAATTTTATTCTTCAGCCGGGCTCCCCCACTGTACGAGGCACAACATTCCAATAGTAACAGGGCAGAACAAAGCTCAAGCACCACAGCGCAGACAATGCAGTTGACTCAATCGTCCAGCCACGTGCGAATGCTGCCGAAACAATAGACCAATTATTTCAAGAGACAGTGGTCCCTGGGAGAAAAGATAATGTGGGAGAACAATGAATATAGACCCAATCAGTACTATATTTGAACCGCTATCCAGCCGGACACGGGTAATTTAATATGCAATATTTGAAATAAACATGAGAAAGGGCAACACAAAAAATATTTACAGTGGGACACAAGCCTGCGTCCTAGAGCTCACATAACATTAAAGGAAACAGAAAGGCTCAGGCTGCGTGAGGTTGTTTGTATAAAGCAATTATGATATAACAAACAAATTAAAGAAAAGCCACCTTTACACATACTTTCTTTTAAATAATAAAGTGTATAAGGTAGACAGCAAGTCGACGGCGTTTCAATCCTTTACAGAAAAATATAGGTTCATCATCAGGACATTATCAATGTGATGCCTGTAAACATTTGCCTGTGGTGACTATATAGCAAAGGGAGGAAAAATAACGGAAAGTAGGGAAAAAGGGGAGAAATAAATTACAGAGAATTAACGCGGGCAAAGGTCAGTACAAACACAATAGTTGTGCTAAGGATGACTTCAAACTGTGACAGTCAATAACTGTTGGTTCAAGTGCTCAGGAAGGACCGTTTATCGTTTACGCAAGGATTGGCACGCAATAGACACTGAATGCAGTACATTGATAGTTTTTATAGCGAAAGAGGTGGTGATGTTTAAATTGAAATTAAGTCCAAAATGTTTCAAGGAGTCATGGCGCATAATACGGGGAATGGTGCCAGAGTAACTTAGTACTATCAATAATGAGATAGTGATGGCAGAAGAGCTAGCATAAAGCGAATTGGAGATAGTGGTGAAGCAGAAAAGAAAGGTCAGAATACCTAGTGTCAGCCCGGTGAGGGCGGGCTGGCGCTCGAACCGGATGTGTGGGACGCGGGTGCGTGGTCCCCACAGAGCGGGCGGGACAAGGTAGACCTGGATGGAGGGGTAAACAGGTCAGTGGAGATCTGTGGGGGTATGGTATGTAAAAAATGGAGAGGGAAGCGGAGGCAAGCTTACCTACTGAAAATGCTGTGTCAGGCAACCGTTAGTAGCGGGCATCAATTACCGGGTTGGCGGGTAGGTAGGAGCCACCGGGCGGACTCTAGGTTGGACGAGTCATAATAGACGGAATTGTTGGTGGTGTGAGTAGTGAGCCGCGGGAGCAGTCTCAAGAGTCCTGGGACCGGAGTGGGGCAGTTCTAGATGGGAAAGTAAGGGAGCGGTTTAAATGCATGGAAGCGGTGCGCACGCTTTGTCGGAGGTCTCAAAGCTGTGTGGGGGCACTTACCGATAGTCTGCCGCTGACAACACACGGTGCTGGGTGTTGCTGGTGGGTAAAGTAAGCCACGGGAGCGGTCTGAAGGGTCCAGGGGCAGGGATAAGGCAGTTCTAAAAGGGAAGTAAGGGAGCGTTTTAGGGCATGGATGCGGTATGCATGCTTTGTAGGAGGTCTCAAAGCTGCGAGGGTGCACTTACCAATAATCTGCCGCTGACACAGCGCGGTGCTGATGGTCGCTCTCGGGAGGGAAGTGTGGGATGCGGGCAGGGCCGAGGGCTAAATAGTGGAAGGACTAATGATCGAGGGGGTCATGTGACCCACTGACGAGAGTGCAAAGGCGGCAGCCATCTTAAAGTGGTGAAAAGAGATAAAATAAGTGAGAGTTACGCTGAATATACGCTAGGCATTTTGTATAGGTGGTGAAGTGTATGGGATAACATTACAGATATAATATCAAAGTTGAGTGAATGAGACAGTGCAACAACATGTTTAAGAAATTATGAGACAAAAACAGATACTATATCAAAATTGAGTGACTCAGGCAATACATCAGCATGTTTGGAAATTAAGTGAGGAGAGAATGGCATCAGTGCATGATGCGATCAGTTCGATTAGATAAGTGTTGTCCAGTCCTCAAGGTGATTCAGGCCAGTGTGGATACTGCCAGTACGTAAGATCCATTAAATTTCCTCCACATTCAGGAGTTGTGAGAGATCTGCACCCCATGGTGGTAATTTGATCACGCTGATGATTGTCCAGCGTATGTCATCTTCAGTATGGCCACAGGCCTGGAAATGTTCAACCAGGGGGGCATTGGATGCTGCCATGATTGCTCGGACTCATGCGCTGACACAGACAAGAATTATTTAAACTGGTCACACCAACTGCCAGTGCAGGTACTTGCACACGGAGACAGTAGTTTAGTAGATGAGAACCTCTTTATTCTGAAGTGTGCAAATAAGTGAAGTGCATATAAATACAGAGCTCAGGAGAAGGCAGCTAGGCCCAAAGACTCTCAAGTGTCATCTGCTGAGCATGCCAGCCAGTCTAAGCCAGGTGTCTAGAGCACAGACATGTCATACCTCCTGTCACACAAACCAGACATTAGACTATACCACAGGTCATTTACAGTTCAGCACATCTAGAGCTCTGCCATAAAGTGGTGAAGCTCCTTTTGAACTCACAGTTCCCATGTCTCATTTATAGGTGGGGAACCACCCGACTCTTGGTCCAGCTGTTCATCTTCTACTGGCCCACCACTCTAAGCTGTGGCTCTTCCATTCTATGTGAGAAGGGGCAAGCGTCACTGATTTTATCTTGGCCAAAGATCACAATTTTCAGGGAGAAACACCCTGTGCATCAAGACCATTGTTACTTTGTTTCATTAGCAACAGCCACCATCTTTAGGAGGTAATTGCTGAAACTCAAAAGAGAATGCTGGCTGGCCAAAACAAATATGGAGGCTTACTGAACATTCAAGTTTAATGAAAGCATATACACCACACCTGCACATGCACTTCCATCAAGGAGTTCCCTACCAGGTAGATGGGCAGCCTCTGGTGGAATTATTGGCTAATGCCATCCTGGCAGGCTGGTGGGCTAGCGATCTACCCAGTGAACAATAAACGATACCCAAGGTCTCCCCTCACCTGTTCACTGTAGTAGTAGAGTGCAGCATGTCTCCTGTCTCGTTTAAAGCTTGCAATAATGTCAGAGAGAGACCACCACATGGCCTCTCTCTCCTAAAGCCTACTCAATATAGTGGCATTGGGGAAGTTATTTTATGGCCATTACTCTCTACACATATACACCATAAGGAGTGCAATACCAGAGACAAATCATATGTTGTGATTGTGTAGTCTCTTCCATATACATTGCAGCCACTAAATGTGTGTTCTACCCTCTAGCCTTAGAAGGCAAGTATTCCATGTAAGCATACATAATATGATCCTGATCCTTAGCTCAGCAATATAAAAACTGCATAATTTCGTGCCTCCTCCCCAGCCAAACACCACTGTTACATAGTTCAGAATTTCTTTAAAAATGCAACCACACAATACCTCAGCTCTCTGCTTTTGATGATTATCAGATGTCTTACTTTTCTACTACCAAGAGCTCCCTCTTTGTGGGTCTTTAATTTCATGGCTTGTTAGCTCTTCAGCACTTTTAACTCTAGAAAGGCAGGTCCACAGCTCCATGTTCGCTATTTTCCACTTTTTGTGTTCACCTGTATTACACATGCCCACCTCCTCAAACAACCAGCTCTTCTGAACCCCCATTTCCTCTCTTCCCCACACCACAAAGTTCAAGTCCCTTGCTTTGAAATTCCCATAGCTCCTAAGACATAAGCACCACAAATTCTCCACTACCAACCATGTTGTTTCCCCAGTTTCCCACTCCTTACAATCTATCTGTATTATTACCTTAATACTTAGTTCCTCATTTCTGAAGAGGTTTAGCTTTCAATGCATTTGCATATATATTACCACTGATACCTTCTTAAAGATGAAAACCTATTTCCCCATCTCTAGAGTAGAGAGGAATATTGTTTTGCTGTCCTAGACCACTTACTCTATGTCTACTGTCTCTAGATGATTAGGCAACAGACTGCAGCACAAGATATCCGAGGTCTGTAGGACACAGTTGACCAGAGGAGAACCATGTCATTTTATATCTGAGTTACTCCTGAACTGCATCAAGGGAAAGTGAGTAGATTTGTAAAATCTTACTGCTACATAACAGTGATACTGGTTACCAAAAGTCTCTGGATAAATTGGTAATAATATGACTGCTCTGCAGGGATTTTTGCATACAAACGAAGTGAACTTCAGAGTTTGACCCAATGTGTATATTTTCAAGAGTTTAAAAAATATATATATTCTTATTAGAGCAGGAATAAAAAACAACATTACAGAATAGATAAAAAGATGAAAAATAGAAGATACCAAATATCAAGTGACGAAAAATACATTATACCGCGTAGCGTAAAAAGACCAGAGTTATCATCCATTGTTGAGTAATTCATAAAAGCCAGTTCCAAAATGTATGAATAAAATAGCATATATAAAATATGTTAATCACTGGTCCACATTAAACCGTATTCACATAATCTACCAGACATTTCCTTCGCCCGGTAGTATTCAGGGAAAACCAATATATTGTACTTACTAGTAGCAAATAATGCCTAATTAGTATTCTGAAACCAATACGACTACTTCTCTCTGTCATATTGGTATCAAAATTATTTAAGGTGCCTACAGAACTAGCAGCAAATGTTTTAATAAAGTGCAAAAATGGAATCCCTTAAGACAGTGCTATTCAATTGGAATATGATCTTCTAAGTTATAAAATAAGAAGAGAAACTTGCCCATATAGCTCTAAATCTTACAGTGGCTCCTACATATTTTGCATAGGCCTCCTCAAATTTAGAAGTCCTGCACATTTTATTAACCCAATGTCCAATCATTGGTTGTTTATTTGTTCTCCAGTTTTGTAAAATAAGTGACCTTGCAACTGCTATAGATATTACTATAAAATACTGCTGGTATTTTTCAGACATTGTACCTCCCTGATGAACCAAATAAAACCAGCATACAGGATGGAACAATTGTTATAGACAAACAGCAAGTAATCAAGATGAAAACATCCTTCCAAAAGTGCTGTAAGTTAATACACTCAAAAAATATATGAACCCAACCCTCTTCATCCTGTTTTTCACATCTAAAACATTGGTTCTGATTTGTTGGAAACATCTTATGCATATTTTTGAGAGCTTGAGGCAGAGGATGTCCTATCCTCACACCAGCAAGCAAGCATCTGGGAGAACTCTTCATGGTTTGGTGAGCGAGCTCAGATTTTCAACAAGAAACCATGCAATAATCTTAAATGTATCATTCCCAAGAATAAAATTAGCACGTCTGAATTTTACCTCCCATCACTTTACATTATTACACTTAAATTGTTATATTTCGCATTACAAATACGGAAATAGATATACTGGAATGCAAAGTAACAGAAGCAAGAAAGCCAGAACTGGCCAATAATTTCTGAACTGGTTGATAAAATATTAAGAGTTTATAACACTGGCAGTGGTTCTTATGAGATGTGTTAATGAACTAGGCATATTTGGTACCAAAGCTCCAAGCACATTACATCCTATGTTTGACTGAAAACTGGAAACAAGCATGGGAGGGACAGAAGAAAGGAATGTACTGCCTGGGGCTATCTACTGGAACAGGAAACAGATCAACACACCTAAAATGATCTTAGCATAACGTCACAGAATGCCACGTCCTTCGGAGTCTGAACCTCGGGGCTCTGAGCCTAAAGTCATGCTTTTAGGTCTGAGTTATACAAGTGTTCTCAGGGTTCTATAATTGCTGCTCTGTGGCATTTCTACCTGATTCCGAGTTTTACCCCCAGAATGGGGCATGCATGAATTATTAATGTTTTTTTAACCTTTTACTGCTTGTTTCACCATTTTGATGACTGTTTTCATGGAGACAATTTCACCTGGTTTTTACTGGTGAAATGTGGCTGGGGGAAATTGTGGGTCTGTGTTAATTACCCCAAAACACGGATTCCTTATTTGTGCCCAAAATGAGAGCTTGCACACAAATATAAACTTCCTCACTACCAGTAGCAGCTGGCATCTATGGGAGAGGGAGGGCGGGCACGAGCGCAAAAAAAAAAAGAATTACCGGGCAAACACGATGCCCTCTGCTCTGGACCTGGAAGCTGGAGCCTGGAACTCCCTTGACCAATGAGGCCACTCTTCTCATGCTGTGGGAGCAGCGACCTGATTGGAAGGAGTGGCCTCACTCTGTGCTCCACAGCCCCCTGGAGACCTGCACTGACTCTACCCTAGCTGTCTTAAGACAGCTGGGTTAGAGATGTTAAGAGTGCGCATGTGTGGCTGGCCATCTCAAGACGACTGGTCAAAAAGACATGTGCACTCTAAACATAAGTGCATAGACAGCACACCCTCCTCCCTGCTGCTGTCACTCAGCTGCGACTCCGCTTCCGTCCTGACGCCTGGCTCAGGACGGGGATGGAAAATAAAATGGTAATAAATTACCATATATTTTTCATAGGGTTTCGGGGGGATTTTAAGTGGGGACGCTCCTCCGCTCCAACGGAGGAGCCGCCCGTGCTCTCTTCTAAGAATGAGTGCCCAAGTAGAGTTGGTATTGGCTTTACCGCTTCAAAAATAAGTAGAGAGCTCTGAAATTAACAAGTACAGAGCAGCACTGTTTGGAGAGAGTAGGCCTATGCAGAACATATTTTTTCTGAGATCTTTTTAAACAAAAACACTCTTTGATAAAATACCAGTGAAATAAAAGATAAATCGCAGTAAAACAAGCAGTCTATCTTGTAAATTCGATAGTGTTTCAGCAGGATTAAAAATTGCTAGATAGATTTGATGAGCCTCGTATTCACTCTCTCTTACTCTAATATCTGCCAATATCTGTATTATTTTGCTCCCCTTTAGATTTGTTCGATTTTTTACTCCAGCTCAACCATGCTCTGTGGGTTTTTCCAGGTTTGTGCCTGTTGTATGTTCTTTCAAGGATGTTTGTATTTAGCAGGGATCTTTCCTGCCTTCAACATATCCATTACAATCCTACAGTACCCAAGCAGCGCCGCTTGCATGCGAGGCTATTTACATAATAAATGCAAAACATCAAATTGTGTTGCCTTTGCGAATTTGAGATATATTTGTGTGTGTGTTTTTGGGGGTTCACAGTGCAGTGTTAATTTTTTTACATTTTGGCAGGCATTCAAGAGATGTCAACCAAAAACGTTGGGTGACTATGAGCCTCTGTATGAATTATTGTTGACATCAGACAAGATTCATTAGGCCGAGTCTGCATCAATCAACTCTCGGAGAGGCAAAACAGTCAACAGAACAGCCCCAGTCTGGCTCCATGCATTCCTGAGCTCCTCCTATATCATTAGGCCAAGCTCTTTTCTCTCTTGTGTTCGGCCTCCTGGATTTTTTTTTCTGACGTGGGGCCTTCCTCGCCTGGTTCCCTGCAGCCATGAAGCGTATGCAGCTACTACCGCTGGTTGTTGCAACATGAACTGCGTGACATCATGCGGCAAAGCTGCCGGATAATTTATACACTTGCCTGATAAGGCAACCGCCCATTAAAAAGCAACATGTTGGCAGAGTCTCCAAAGGACCATCAGTCAGTGGGCAAGGGGGCATTTTCACCTCTCGGACCCTTGAAATGTGGGCTGCTTCTCCGGATGGGGGTTTATAAGAAACGGGGAATCGTGCTGAATTGTTTTTCCTTCATCTCTTCGCCGAGGCCTAATCTACTTTTGCTTTCCCAACAGAAGCTCTTGCCGGTGCTACCTGCATACTTCAAACAAGCCCGTGCAAGCGGCGCGAGACATTTTGCTCGGCACAAAGTGCCGCGGGCCACAGATTCGCCTTCGTACTTACACAGCCGTTTTTTTCGTGAAGAATGTTCACGAAGCCGTTCTCTTCCTACTCCGGCATCTGCCAGGAGCTTGGGAACAAAGGGGCAGGCGTTTTGGTCTGCAGTGGCCAACCAGTAACCCAGACGGAGAGGCCTCTTCCACTCTTAAAACAGATAGTCTTAAGTGCCAGTGGTTCTTAACCTTTGGTCTGTGGGGCCATCCTAGATTGCTTAGAAAGTTAAATAATTTCAACAGATTAATAAGGTATATACAAATAAGGTAGCAAAATGTAAAATTGAACATTTTAAAAGATTCTGTAAATGTGAAGGACTTTGAAACTGCAGGCTAAAAATTAAGTTTGCATCCTAATGATTTGTGGCAGCAGTGTAAGTGCAAGTGCATCAAACCGCATGTAATATGGAGGATTGGTGGCCTCAATTGAATTTAGAAAAGCTCCAATTTTCCATTAAAATTTAAATGTTGATTTTTTTATACTATATATTTGTTTGTGAATTAAAAGAAATATTTCAGAATTTTGCATTTGTTTGATGAACGTTGTTTCTGTATTTTTGTGTATTGTTTTGTTGTTCAATTCATTGAAATTGCATAGGCCAGTGTTCCTCGTATTACAATAATACATCATTGAGGGTCTCAGCATTTCAATAATGATTTTTTCGGGGTCTCCGTATTCCAGTATTAATTAAGTGGGGGTCCCCGAAAGTCGAAAGGTTAACAACTACTCAGCATATGGGAGGGCACAAGCAGGTAAGACAGACAGGAAGACAATATCATTGACATCCTTTAAAGTTATTCATAAAAAGAGATTTCATATTTATGTTTCAAACACTGACATCTTGAAAATCAGTAGTTAGGATGGCCATCACCTAACTTATATTATGTAATCTTCCCGGAATGCATATGTGCATGGTTTGCTTTAGGTTTCGTTTCCCTAAAGAGTATTGTTATTTTAAAATTGTATGTGCTGTAGCAGAGCTGTAGCACCAGAGTACAGCAGAGTTGATACAGTGTTTGAGGTGGAGTGACAGTATTAATATCACCAGTAGTAGCAGCAGTACTAATAATTATAGTACATCAAGAATTTCTTGCCCTAATACTAACAATCATTGGCATCAACAGACCGTGGCTGCCAGCTGTTAGACCTGGCACCATTGGCGTGGGTCTCCCTTCCTTTTTTCGCTGTTGTCTCCTCTGTTTTTGCTGGTGTTAGATGCTCTGGGCGCTGTGCCACTGCCCTTCAGTGCCACAGCGCGAATGCTCCCTGTGTAAATATGACATGTGAATTGGTATATCCATGATTGGCTTATTTGGTTTACCTGTTAGTCCCTAGTAGCGTGGCCTGTGTGTGCCCAGGGCTGGTAAACCAAATGCTGCTGGTGGGCCTGCAGCGCTGGTCTGCGCCACCCACAGAAGCAGCTTGTAAGTGTGTCTCAGACCTGCCACTGCAGAGTCTGTGTGCAGTCCAGAACTGCCATCTTGGCTGTGAAGTGCACCCACTTCCCAGCCCCTGAACCTTCCCTTGGCATCATGTAAGTCACCCCTATGGTAGGGTGCATTGTATGTGTAAGGTAGGACATGCCTTGGTGTGTGAAGCATGTCCTGGTAGTGAATTACACCCAATTTCGTTTTTCACTACTGTAAGGCTACCTGTTCCCCATAGGCCAGAATGGGCAGTTTGACTATTACATTCTATAGTCCTAACTGACCCCAGGAACATGGTAGAAAAACGAATTTAGTATGCCTGAGCTCAGAATATTAAAATACATCTTTTAGTGAAGTTTATTTTTATATTCTGTGTTTGAAAATACCACTTTTAGAAAGTAGGTATTTTCTTGCCTAAGCCTTCCAGTGTGCTCTGCTGTTATGTGTATTGGCTGTCTGGTTTTGGAGGGACAGGGCAGGCTGAGTCAGACCTGGGTTGAATAGAGAGATCTGCATTTGGAGTATGGGGATGGGTAGCTCCTTGATCTGAATAGGGCTGTGCCTGGCAAGGTGAATGCTGGCTCCACCTCCTACTGTGCGTCTGATGGCAGACCCCCTCTTTCTGAAAGGAAGGATGCAGCCTGGTAAACAAAGTGCTCCAGGACTGAACAGAACTGGTTCTGGCTAGGCTCAGTGACTGGTAGCTTTTGAGAACAAAGACTTTTGGGGTATAAATATCTGTGCTGAAACCCCTACAAGGTGTGTTGCTCCTGGACGTCAAGACGAACCTCTGTCCGTGTAACTGAAGGAATCTGCTGGAGGTGACTATCATTGTGCTTGTGTGCTGTTCTTGGATTGGCCTGCAGTGGTTACCATTGGACTTGGAAGAAGAGGGAAAAGGACTTTGAGAGAACTTTTATTAATCTTGCTAAAGCAATCACCCAAGGGCTAGGAGAGAGCTAGCCTCCTGTTGAAGTCTCAGGCACATCAGACTTCACCACCAGCCTCCTGATTCCTCCCAGCGAGGATTTCTATCTGCAGGTGAGGCTCCTGTGAGTTCCAGGGCCTCTAGTTCTACTACAGAGAAGAGAGTGCTGAAATCGTCGCTAACGCACGTTTGCGAGCCGCCGCAGCCGAAAGCGCCCGGAAAATCATCGCGCTGCTGCCGCCGAGTGCTTGCAACCAAAGATCGACTCATCGCACCGAGATCATCGCTTCACGACATTGCGGCGCAGACGCCGGGCGTCCGCCATTTTCATCGCATCGCATCAGGATCGTCACTCCCTCGCGGAGCGCCACTTCTTCGCATCGCAACCCGATCGCACACGCAACAGGATCGTCGCCTCGCCTCCTCCCTCGCGGCAAGGAGTCATCGCATCAACGGTCTAGCGTGCAGAAGTTTGTCGCATCGTCTCCGCACGCATCAGCAGATCGGCGCATCATCCTCCCTCGCGGCAAGGATTTATCGCATCGCTGGCCTCTCGTGCAGAAAATCATTGCTACAGCTTCTTTGCGACAATTTGTTGGTTTGGCTACGAAATCCAGGTACTTTGTAAGTAAAAGGGTCGCAGAGACCACTGCTTTGAACTGAACTCCTCTTTGCACACTTTGAACTATTTTTGTAGCATTTCAAGAGTGATCCTATTTGACAGTATTGTGGCTTTTTATCGTTATTGGTCTTGTGTTACGTCTATATATAAAGATACTTTTTTTGATAACTACTTGTGTGGTGTCCCTTTGTAGTGTTCCTCACTGTGTTACTGTGTATGGTCATAAATGCTTCACACACTGCCTCTGAGATAAGCCTAGCTGCTCGTGCTACGTTACCACAGGGTTGAGCAGGGGTTATCAAAGGGTGTAGCCCTCTCACTCTGACTTATGAAGAAGGGTCCCTACTTGGACAGTGGCCAGCCATTGCCAACTAGAGACCCCCATTTCTAACACCAGCCTTTTGACTTTGGCAACTGCAAGTTTTGATTTGTCATGGTTTTTGTTTAACTTCATTTTTAAGCAGCTGCCTGGCCCTTGTCAATTCAAAACTATAAATAGAGGCTAAAAGCAAAAAGATTTTGTTGGACTCACAAAGCACACTTTGCCATATCAGTCCCTGGTAGTGAAGGAACTACTTTGTGTGGTTGTGCTCATTGTGACAGAGCATAATGCTATCCTCACGGTGAAGTTAGCCAATGGCTGAATTGGACCGACCTAGTGGTCCATGTTGTATGCTGTAAGGGCTGGAAGAAAATGTGAATGACACAAAAACAGACCGATGGATGAAGTGTGCTGGCAGAAAGCCTTTATAAGCACATATATTATACACATAATTTTAATAAATAAAAAGGTCTTTAATTACACCAGACTTGACAATTACCTTAGTAAAAGCAGTTCTAGTATCTGGAAGAAGCATCAGTATTATCAATAGAACCTGTTGTTGTAGTAGAACAGGAACACTATGAAATAATTCCAAAAGCACAAAATTAAAGATTGGGTAGATAAATTACCATATTGATTATATCGTTCACTCTAGGACTGTGTGATCTCTGGATGGGGATACATTAACGATTATGGTAAATGAGTCTGTGTTGTCAATGTGGCTTGGAAATGGACATTTTGGGTCCAAATGGAATACAGATGGACACATTAAAATTTCATCCTATATTTTGGAGTCGCCCATTGCACCTTTATTTAAAAGCACATTGCTTAACAGCTAGCTATCAGTCACATGCTAAGGATAAACCATATGCCCTCTCTTTCTCTCTCTGTGTATATATATATATATATATATATATATTCACTGAAAAAACCATAGGTTTTAGGGACAGTTATTGTTAGTTGGACATTTCACTCGTACAAAACCATAGAAATTCCCCCGTTATAGTTAGTTCAGCTAATTATAACTCGCGCCCCCGCAATGCACTGCTGATGACGTCACATATTACATCACTCATGACATGGTCAGTGACATCACTGATGACATCACTGATGACATCTCAGATGACATCACTGATGACATCATCCAGTGACTGTGTGTTTCTGAAAAGTTTAAATATGTTTAATATATATAGGGAAAGGCGTATTGAAAAATGAGTGGGTGTATAAGTGTCTGAATGGATGATTTAGTAGGTGCGTGACTCACTCTATAAGTGAGTGATTAAACGTATCTTACTGAATGCATGGGTTAGTGACTAAACTGTGTGAATGTCTGAATCCGTCTGTCTGTTGGTGTGTAAGCGGCTGCATGGGTTTGCGAATAGCTACATGAGTGTCTACATGGGTTATTGATTGGTTGTCTGAGTATCTGTATGGGTGCCTGAGTGTTTGTGTGGGTGGGGTGTGTGTGACTCTGTGCATAGATGTGTGAGTGGGTGATTCACTGGGAGCATGGTTTCAAGAGTGCATCTGTGATGGACTGTATGGGTGGGTGAGTGTGTGTATGGGTGTGTTAGTGAGCTGAATGTATATCTCAGTGGTACATGTGTGAGTAACTACATATGTGAAAGGCAGTATATATGTGTGTTGGAGTATATAAATGGGTATAAGTGAGAGTGTGTGATTGTGAGAGTGGCTGTATGGATGAGTGTGTACTTGTATCAGTGATTGTATAAGAGCGTAAGAATGTGCTAGTATTTGTATGAGTAAGTGAGCTGGTGTGTGTATAACTATATAGGTGACTAAATGGCAGTGAGATTAATTATTTGCATGACTGACTAGGTGTGTGAGTAGCTCTATGGATGAGTGACGGTGTGTGAGTGTCTATATAGGTGTATGAGTGCATATGATAGTCCTGTACTGAGTGACCGTAAGTATGAGTGACTGTACGGGTGAGTGAGTGGATGTGTGTGTAGACCTAAGAATCAGTGAGTGTGTATGTAGTTATTGGTGTTGGAGTGTCTATGGTTTTGACAATGGCAGTCTGTAATTTACAGTGGGTGTATCAAAAGTTATATTAGGGTGTGAGAAGATGCATCAAATTATCACATGGATGATGTCATCAGTGATGTCATTTGAGATGTCATCAGTGATGTCATCAGTGATGTCACTGACCATGTCATGAGTGATGTAATATGTGATGTCATCAGCAGTGCATTGTGAGGCGCGAGTTATAGTTAGCTGAACTAACTATAACGGGGGAATTTCTATGGTTTTGTACGAGTGAAATGTCCAACTAACTATAACTGTCCCTAAAACCTATGTTTTTTTCAGTGAATTTCTAAGGTTTTTTAAATGCTAATTTCTAACCATAAGGTGTCTGAAACCTATGGTTTTTTCAGTGAATTTCAAAGGTTTTTTAAATGCTAATTTCTAACTATAACGTGCCTGAAACCTACGGTTTTTTAAGTGAATTTCCAAGGTTTTTTAAATGCTAGTTTCTAACTATGCCTACAGAGGTAGGACATGTGAAGAAAGAAGAAAAAACGCACAGAAAGAAGCAAAAGAAATGCAGAAAGAAGCAACAGAAGTCCACAAAGACGAAGAAAAGAGCAGGAAGAAGCAAGACATGTGCAGAAAGAACCAACAGAGGAGCAGAAAGAGGCCTTGTTGCAAAATCATCCTGTGCCCACAACTTTTCCAGACGGGTACTGGTGGTAACTGACTCGGACTAACCAGGCCTAGAGCCAGTGCTATGCTAAAAGACACTTAGAAGACAGTGAAAACCCCAACATACACTAGGGAACACTATGCGTTGGGGTACCCCTGTCATTAGCATGACCTCCTCTGTAAGGCCCTAGTACATAATAGGGCAGGGGGATTAAAACTTCCTCTTAAAACGCGCCCCGGGGCGCGTTTGCACAGTGGTGAAGGGAGGGGGGGCATGAGGTGATGTGTGCAAACAAGCCCTGTGGCTGTTTTAAGTTGTGAGATTAAGTCCCCTTGAATCCTGAGGGTCCCTGGGGTCCAACTAGCCCACTAGGTACCTCCAGTAAGCGCCACAGAGCTGCGTTGCACAGAGGTGTAAAAAGGGGCGTGGCCTGGACCACCTCTTTGCAACGCAGCCCTGTGGCGCGCACTGGAGGTACCTGGTGGGCTAGTTGGCCCCCAGGGTCCCTCAGGATTCAAGGGGAATTAATTCCCCAACTTAAAATGCGCCACAGAGCGTGTTTGCACACATGTCACCTGAGGCCCCGCCCCCTCCCTTCACCACTGTGCAAACGCGCCCTGTGGCGCGATTTAAGTTGGGGTATTAGGTCACCTTGAATCCTGAGGGTCCCTGGGGCCCAACTAGCCCACCAGGTACTTCCAGTAAGCGCCACAGGCCTGGGTTGCAGAGAGGTGGTCAGAGGCCACGCCCCTTTTTACACCTCTCTGCAACGCAGCTCTGTGGTGCTTAATGGAGGTAGCTGGTGGGCTAGTTGCACCCCAGGGACCCTCAGGATTCAAGGGGAGTTAATCCCCCAACTTAAAACGCGCCACAGGGCGTGTTTGCACACATGTCACCTCAGGCCCCGCCCCCTCCCTTCACCACTGTGCAAACGCGCCCTGCGGCGCGTTTTAAGTTGGGGATAGCTCCCTTGAATCCTGAGGGTCCCTGGGGTGCAACTAGCCCACCAACTACCTCCATTAAGCGCCACAGAGCTGCGTTGCAGAGAGGTGTAAAAGGGCGTGGCCTCAGAACATCTCTCTGCAACGCAGCCCCTGGCGCATACTGAGGTTCCTGGTGGGCTAGTTGGCCCCCAAGGGATCCCCAGTATTCAAGGGGAATTCATTTCCCATCTGCAAACGCGCCAGGGGCGCGTTTGCAGAGTGCTGCAAGGAGGGGCGTGGACTCCGGCGCAATGCCGGTCTTTTATTTTATTTATTTTTTAAGAAGGGGGGCTGTGTGGCCCCCCCTCCCGAGGCCTTAATCGGCCCCGGGAACCCCATCTCCCGGGGCATGGCCTTTTTTTTCTTTTTTAAATGTTTTGGAGGGGGGCTGCGTTGCCCCCCTCCTCAGGCCACTTATGGTCCCGGGGACCCCATCCCCCGGGGCCGGCCTTTGTTTTTTTAATTATTTTTTTTTTTCTGTAAATTTTGGGGAAGGGGGCCGCGTGGCCCCCCTCCCGGGCCACTTGTGGCCCCGGGGACCCCATCCCCTGGGGCTGGCCCTCTCCGTTGGGGACCGTGGGGGGGTCCCCAATACCCCCACGGTCCCGCCGGCTCCCCGCGTCCCTCGGGAGCCGGCATTACTTTTCCACATGGGGAGCTGCTAAGATGCAGTTCCCCGTGTGGAAAGCAATCGTCTTTGGTTTTGGAAGAGAGAGCAGGTTTCCTGCTCTCTCTTCCAAAACACAGCAGTTTGCTATGGCAGGGCGGGAGCCGCGAGGCTCCCGCCCTGCCATAGCAAACTACAGTGTCCCGGGGTGGGCACCCCGGGACACTGCAGGAGCCGGCCCTGGGGGTGGCGGTCCCCAGGGCCATCAAGGGCTCCAGGAGGGAGCCGCGCGGCCCTCCCAACATTTTCAAAGCCCCGGGGGGTGGTGGTCCCCGAGGCATGTGGGGGGGCTCAAGCCCCCCCACACAGGTTTCATTATAAAAAAAAGCCCCGGGGAAGCGGGGGTCGTGTGCCCCCCGCAACACCATTATTTAGTTAAAGCCCCGGTGGGTGGCAGTCCCCGGGGCTTGGGGGCCCCTTTGGGCCCCCCATCCCAATACTGCAATTGCCCCCGGGATTTGGCCCACCCGGGGGCTGAATATTAATGAAGCGCGGGAGTCCGCGCTTCGTTTTTTTTTTCCTTGGCTGGATCCGCACACCCTGCGCGGAGTTTGCCGATTTAAAAAAAAAAAAAAAAAAAACATTTTTTTGGGGCCCTGCGGGTCCTTGTGGGACCCCCTAAGCAGGCCTAGGGGGTCAGGTTGTTTCTACCCTGCCCCCTTTTTGCGTTTTGCGCACTTTTTTTTCTGATTTCTTGTGCCTCGGTTCTACCGAGGCATAAGATGGCTGCCAACACTTCCTGGTTTGGAGTGTTGACAGCCAATTAGCATACAGCTCGTGATCGGGAGGGTGCGCGGATCCTCCGCGGCCATAGATATATATGTGTTTTTACTTTTGATTTTCTCAGCAACTACTGAACGGATTTACACCATTTAACAAAAAGGGTTCTTTCTGAACCAAGAACTACCTCTTTGCCAAATTTGGTGTAATTCCGTTCAGCAGTTCGGGCTGTAGCCGTGTCTAAAGTTTCCTATGGAAAATTGCATGGGAAAACACGATTTGGGACCCCCTTTTTTTCGGCCCCCGCTTGCCAAATCACCCCGAAACTTTCAGGATAGGAGCAGACCGGAGTGCCCCACGAGTTTTTTAAATTTCGCGAAGATTCGTCAACCGGCGCCAAAGTTATTGGAAATAGAATGTTGTGACTTTCCTATGGAAAATAGGTCCTAACTATAACTATCTACTGGCGACCGCCAGTAGATAATATATTTATATATATATATATATATATATATATATATATATATATATATATATATATATATATATATATATATATAAAGAATGGACAGATAATACCAATGAATGTTCAAAGAATATGCTCCAAATGCTCATAAAAAATGCCTGGGAAGAGCACAGTGAACTGATGCTGCAAATTCAGTCTTTAATAGACGACCTTGACAAAGAAACAGATCAGAGTGAGACCAAGAAGACCCTTGCAAACATCGATGAGAGAATAAAGAAATTTGAAAAGGAAGTTATGGAAAGGAAACAAAGAAAATTCGAACCCGACGAAAGGGATTACAACACAGGACGGATACTCACATTCGCCATGAAATTTGACAAAGTGAGAGCAGAGCTGGCAAGAGACAAAGCACTCGGCAGAGCTGATAAAACAATGTGCGAATCCACCACGGACCTCAGTTCCGATCAGGAAACCCTGAACAGCAATTCATCTAATCCAAGGGATATCACTTCTTTTTCCGAGGAACTACGCCTCATACAGAGGAATCTAGAACAGTCAAACAAGGGCAAACCAAAAGGAGGAGGCAGAGGAGGAAAAATCAAAGCCAAAGGAGACGACAACGCCGAAGAGAAGAACAGCATCACTGGTGTGGGAACAAGAGGCCAGACCACGAAGAGACTATGATGGATGCCAACACGCAAAAACTTTTGGTAATAAACTTTTCTGACAGGGTGATTACTGAAACTGAAGAACTAGTTCTGAAATTGGGTATATCCTTTTGTCCCAATATGTCGCTAGACTACGCACAGACACGAGTGGACCTATATAAATTTATACGCAAACTGAAACTGTTCAAAGTACATACCATGCGTAAGAGAGAGAACACACAGGCAGTGAGTAGGTCAGTAGAGGGGCAAACATCCACACTAAACATTGAAGACATTGAGACACTGAGACTATTACACGACCTATCCAACCAGTTGCCGACTGTAACTAGTGACTGTTTCTTCAATCCCTTAGACCACACACGGGATGAAGAAATACAACATACATTGGGGATTAATACGAGTATAGCAAGTACAACCGACTTCAGGGCAACATCCAGGTATATTCCTCAAATACCGAAAGACAACATTGACGTATTCCATGAGGCTGTTATCCTTGACATTCTAAAATTGACACATGAGACACCAGTGAGAAGGAATACACTGGGAGGCTATCACTACATTACAGAAAGATGAGAAAATTGTCACCAAACCATCTGATAAGGGGGGTAACATTGTGGTCTTGAAGAGAGAGAAATACATCCAGTAAGTGAACAGACAGCTTAATAACAAAACATGTTACGAAGGGGTTGATAAGTCTTACCTAGGAAACTTACAACAGAGATATTCTGACCTATTGAAGGGCTGGTTTGACAACCAACTCATAAGCTGGGATGAAAAACCATTCTTACAGAATGAGACGCCCACCACACCGACTTTTTATCTCCTACCTAAGGTACACAAGAACAGCGAAACCCGCCCCCCCCCCCGGATGCCCCATTGTGTCCTCTAAACACCGTTTATTTGAAAACACGTCCATTTATGTGAATCACTTTCTGTTTCCATATGTCAAAGACTTGAATTCATACGTTAGAGATACGAAGGATTTTTTACAAAAAATCCAGAATCTACACTTGGGGAAGGAACACTGGATGGTATGCCTTGACGTAGAGAGCCTATACACAAGCATACGACATACAGACGGTCTGAGGGCCTGTCAGGATTTCCTGAAGACTCAGAACATACACCTTTTGGGTCATACACGTATGCTTCTCCAGATGATTGAGATATGTCTTACCGAAAATGTATTTATGTTTAATGGTATGTGGTACAAACAAATACTGGGCACTTCCATGGGCACCTGCTTCGCCCCCAGCAATGCTAATTTGACGGTAGGCTGGTGGGAGAAGCAGGTGCTATGGAGCGATGACATGGAATTATGGGCCAAGAATGTCAATATTTGGTTGCGCTATGTTGATGATATTTTCTTTGTATGGGAGGGCAAAGAATGTGAACTGTTGACATTTGTAGCCAAGTTGAATAGTAACAACATGAATCTAAGGTTTACTATGCAGCACAGCCAAGAGACGAGTGACTTCCTTGACCTGAAATTGACAATTGACAGAGGGAACTTATCCACTGACCTTCATAGGAAAGAGACCGCAGGAAACTCCATACTGCATGCGGCCAGCTGCCACCCCCCCCAATTTTAGATGGAGCATCCCTTACGGGGAATTACTCAGAGCAAAATGTAATTGCAGCTCTGAGGCCTCTTACAAAAAGACGAAGAAAGACATGCTAGAGAGGTTCAAAGAGAGGGGGTACTCTACGAAGATGTTACGTAAGGGAACTACCAAAGTAGACAGCATTAAAAGAGATGAGGCCCTTTTCCAACCACCTAAAACTAAGAAAGGAGCAGACAACCAGAGTACCCCAATAAGATTCATAACCACCTTTAACACACAGTGGTTAGCCTCAAACAGATTCTGAGAAAGAGGTGGGACATCCTCACTCAAGACCCAATTTTGAGTACTAAGTTAGGGGGTACACCATCAGTGACATACAGGAGAAACCTGTCCCTCAAAGATCTCTTAGTCAACAGCCATCTCAAATCATGCAAAACTAACTGGCTAGATCGAGGTGGAGGATTCCACAAATGCAAGAAGTGCAAGGCTTGCAGTCACAGAGAAGATGTCAGAGAAGTGAGACTAGAAAGGACAGGGAAACGTTGGAAAATCCCAAGAGCTATTAATTGTGGAACGGACTGCGTAGTGTACGCAATTACCTGTCCATGTGACAAGTGGTATATCGGACCCACCACCTTCCCAGTGAAAAAGCGCGTTTTGGAGCACTGGAGAGCCATAACAAATCGAGATTTCAGCTATAGCACAGCAAAGCACTTCTCTGATGTCCACAACAGCGATTGGACACTAGTAAAGTACTTTGGGCTAGACATGGTACCCAAACACTCAAGAGGGGGTAACCGAGTGCAAGCATTACATAGACTCGAGTCACGATTCATTCTACAAGCAGGCAGCATGTTTCCCATGGGGATGAACAATGATGAGAAGTTACATTCACATCTTTAATTGTCTGATTATACCCGGCCCAACTCGAGAGAGTTAAGGATTTGGTCAGCAATCTTTGGTTTCTAACTGTTTTTTTGAGTTTAGAGTAGACTGTACGGGAATCACCTAGTTGCTTTTGTATTTGATTTTCAGTTTTTAGCTTTGCTACTATGAATGTGGAATGTATAATACAGGTTGACACAGGAAACAAGCTTCTTGCAATATTAGGAATTATCCAGAAAAATGGAGGGCATGCCAATGGAACACGTGTTGTATCTAGGCTCACTAATAGCTGATATATGAATCAACTTGTAATATGTGAATACTAGTGTGTTTCTTTTTATATGTTTCTCATGTTTTGACAGAATTCCGGGGATACAAACCGAACTGAAGAATAGCCACCTTTACTTTTAAGAGCACATGAAGTGGACGTCCGTTCTCTGAACGATTCACCACTCATTTTTCTCACTATTTAAATAATGGTTTGTGATGATTTGGTACTATACCAGCACTATTTGCATATGTATTGTGATCCTCCCTGAGTAACTGATCAAAACCTAAGGGTATTTTACCCCGCACTCTCACCATGTGAGAAAAGACACGAGTATTAAACACAAGTGAATTAGCATTGCATGCCCAGCCGTGCACGTCATAAGAATGACACAAATAATTAATATGAAACATTTTGCAACAATATGCTTTCTGTTAAACCAAGTCAATCCTAAGGAATTGAGGTAGTAACAAAGTATGTTAATAACAATGAATGAATTGTCTCAATGCACTTATTTTTGTGAATACTTGTTCATTTTGCACACTGAAACGCGTACAGTCTTTTCACTATTACCATGGTGCACGCTGCGTCGTGCACGACCTAACATCTATGTAAGATCCTGAACAATTAACCTTGTCATGGGACCAAGACCACGAGAGAGGTCGAAACGTGTCTGTTTTTGTGCCATTAAACCGTGTTATGGGCATATCACAACAATTGTAGTGGCTCGTTCTTCCCCGCCGAAGCTGTGTGAGGAAATTCTGATGCAGTATATATACAATGTGATCAAGGCCGAAGGAGGCCGAAATGCGTAATGGCGGACTGCTCAAGTCAATAAATCAACAAAAGCACTGATTCTGGGTTCCTGTCCGTTTTTTCCATAATTGGAGGTGTGGAGCGGATTTTGTGGATATATATATATTTTCCACCTTTTCCCTTGAAACAAGGATGACGACGCCGTGTGTGGATACTCCGTATTTTATTGTCTGGCTACCATTGTATGCGTTTCGGCTGTACACAGCCTTGCTCACCAATGCCGAGGCGGCAGTACAAACAGTCTTTTGTCTATTTCTCATACCACGTGCAATACTCTGTGATAAATAACAGTGAAGAAAGGCTGGTAGTTTTATACTTATCAACATTGAATTCAATGCACCAGGATGCACACAGACTGCTTTCCTGCAAAGTAGATGAAAAATTGATAATGTTATGGCTTTAATAACTTGGTAAGTGAGGCAGTGATGGAGAGTTGATTAGAGGCACAAATACATCAACTGCCCTGGATCCAAAGGGGATACTGAGTGCCTTAAACCTGTCTCCTGTTGACAACATTTATTTAAAGCTACCTTCCCTAACAACTAGATACTGGATGAATGATGAGAAACCACTCTTCATCCTTTATATGAGATAAAGATAGACTTAGTCATTCTAATAACAAACTGATTGTACTACTTGATTTTGAAGCTAGACTCCTGCTAAGACCATGCTATGTGAGCTTAAGCAATGGGTAGAAACTGCATGCTTGTTTTCATATACACAATGGGTTTCCAGGAGGGTCGACGAACAACTGATAATGTTAAGGCTTTAAAACCAATAGCATATACATACGTTCATGCAAAATTAGGAACCACAGTTGCATGTTTGTTCCATTTCACTTTCTCCTTCATTTGATCATATGAACTATGATAAAGTATGGACCAAATTAACATCGAAGATTTTCATCAATCAGAATTTAAAACAGGGGTGCATGTTGGCACCGATGCGGTTTAACTTACTATGTAGCTGACTTACTCAAAGTTGTGGAAAGTAAAAATAATTCATGTATGCAGATGACATCATTATATTGGACTATTCCACATTGTCGTGAGAGGTTTTTGGAAACAGTAAGTACATATGATGGAGACCATGATTATAGCGTAAACGTAGCCAAAACTAAAGTGATAACATTTGGAAAATGTTTGAAACCTGGTTACTGCTTTTGGGGAACAGGAAATTTGAGCCAGTGTCAAGTTATAAGTATTTGGAAATTTAGTTATCGTATGAACTGTACAACGCAATGGCTAAATTAAAGATTGGTTATAAAGCTTTTTAGTTGATATTTGGAATTGCTACATTATGTGGCAATCCTTTGAGCCCTACGTACAGATGTTCCCCGCTAAACGTTATCAATGTTATATTTTCTGAAAATGAGTGGTGGTTTGATTCCGTGTAATTGTTGAATAAAGAATTGGGCACAGTTCAATTAAAGTATTTCAATCAAAGTTTTCAATTTCAACAAGGCTAATCTGCAGATCTCGTTGCAACTGGAACCTGGTCTTATAAATATTGATGACATCATGGATTTGCAGTACTTGTTTAGAGTTACCCGAGCAGAGCACACACAATGCAGTAAGGATTTATTGACAGGTCAGCTGTGGGATGGACGTCCAATATATCGAAATCTGTGGCTTCAGACGATTAATAGATCGTTGAGAGATTTGAATAGGAAGCAGTATGGGACACCAAGGAGATTTCCTCAGTTCACTTCAAGGGGGTATTGGGGAAGTTTATAAGGATAAAATCCTTTAGCCGAGCTAACAGGCACAAATTGTGTGATACTGTCTTTTGTGTTGTGTTATATATAGACAAATTAGTAATGCCACAGTTGTCCAAAACAAGACATTCTTTTTAAGATATAAGTTACTGCCATCTGATATTAGTGACTTGAGGAATGGATGGAAGGGGGGAAGTTTTAACTGTACATTTTGCTGACTGTGCAGGACCAAAGAGGAGATGGAAAGATATGCTGTGCAAGTGCCTGGGGCAAACCTTTGATTGTTGTGAATGGCTGTCCCCAATATTCTTCAGTATGAAGTTTCTATTTCATTACAGGCTATGGTGATCTGTTTTCAAACCACTAATAATAACGACTTTATCAAGGAGGTTAAATTCATGGAGGTAACGTTACAACAACTTGGACTTATTTCCGATATAAGACTATGTTCTGCAGATATTTAGGATGCATTTTATTGGCTAGTAAGATGAGTTTTCAAATAAATAGTGCGATGAGCTGGAGTCTTGTGATTAACTATTCTCTTAAGGCTTCTGTATTTTTTCAGGGTCAGAGACCCCTTCATTTTAAACTTCTTAAAACAATATCTTTTTGTGGTAATTAACTTAGAACTGTGTTAGTTAATATTTCCCATTGTGGATAGTGTTTTAACTATATTTGCTCCACATTTTAATTAAGCTGCACAATTAATAAAATAAACAGAAACAGTAGTAGAACTTAGTAGTATTAGTAGTAGTAATAGTAGTAGTAGCAGTAGTAGTAGTAGCATTGTTGCTGGCATTAGAAATGGCAATACAAGTGCTTACGCTAGAAATTTCACTGCACACAGTAGTAGCACCATCAGTAGGATGAGAGGACTAGTGCAACTATTGCAAATAGTACAGCATAATGGAATTGGTATAAGTAGCAGCTTTAGTATCAGTAGATGAAGTAATAACAATGACAAAAGTGGGCAGTAGAAAAGCACGTAGAACGTGATTAGGCTGCGTCAAGTGAGGAAATTCTATTTAGTTTGGGTCTTTTCAGAAGAGTAGTGTGTTGTTGCCTTCTGTGGATAGTACTGTTAAGGAAGGAAACATTTTTTTTTTCCATCCGAGTCCTTTTCTTCCGAGCACACTTTGTAGTAAGCCATGGAAATCAACCTTCCCAAAACTTCCAGTCTGCTCCGGGAATATGATTAGATATATCCCTGTCTGCAGTGGATTTTCAATCCGTTCTCTCACTTCTACTTTTCTGATAAAATTTGGACTGCGTCCCCATAATTGATCTTTATTGCCACAGCCCTCGACCAAACCTGCTTACTGATGGAATTCCATATAATTTACTGAAGGAATTCCATATAATTTAAATTGGTTTAATGCTTACGTAGAAATCAAAACCAAGCTTTAATGACTTGTATTGCCCTTGACAGTGGGCTGTAGAACATTTGAATTTGAGAACGCTAATAAATACTATGAACTAGAAGAGGGCCGTTAATGGATGGTATATACTGGTTATTAAAGGCGCTATCCCTCTTTATAGTCTTTCAAATGCAGCTTGGGGTTTCAAGTCAAACAAGTGACAGTTACAAACTGATATATAACTCTTCTTCATGCTGTTAAGTTATATTAACAAGCCTTGTAAAAATAAATGATTTATTTTTATGTTTGACATTATGTTGGTGTTATATGGCTCACCAAAAATAGGCCTCACTATGTCACTGCTGTGTGAACGGAAGCAGACAAGCCAAAAGTGGACCAATGTTTGCAATTTTAGATTTAACTCTAACGGGAGCTACTTCTTGGGCTAGTCTCACGTCTTACGCAGTTTTTTTTTATATAGCGCGAACTTGACCCGTATTGGGTATCAGAGCGCTTTACATAGCACCAGTTGTGTTACATGAGGACACATTCATTTTTGTTAGGCACGGGGAGATTAAGTGATTTGCCCAGAATCACAGGATGTTCAGCGTCATTTCCGAGACTCGAACCCAGTTCCCCAGATTCGAGGTCGACCGCCCTAGCCGTTAGGCCAACTCCTCTCCTCTAATGCAACATGTCACTCCCTCCAATAAAAATACCTCCAAGATCATCCCTCTAATGAAGTTAACATCAATGGTTAAACTAACAAATGTCTTATTCAAAGCCTTCAGCTCCGTTTGTCATGTGGCTCAAGCCCAGTGGCAAGAATATAGGATATATAAGAATATAGAATATAAGAATATAAGAATATAAGAATATAGAATATAGTACGACCGTTTTTAGCAGTCGCAAATGGAAAATCGGGCTGTTTGAGACCGCTAAAAAGAGTTGTAGTTGTACAATACCTATTTTTTGAGTCAGTAACCTATTACCGACTCGCAAAATAGGGTTTGTGAGTTGCTATTAGGAAGGGGCATGCCAAGGCACGCCCCTTCCTAATAGTGAGTTGCACTAGTATATACGATTGTTTTGCCACTGCAAATGTGGTCGCAAAATAATCGCAGTTGCCATCTACTTCAAGTAGGTGGGAAGCCAGTCGCAAATGGGAAGGGGTCTCCCGGGGACCCCTTCTCCTTTGTGAATGTATGCGAAAATATTTTTTAATAGCAGGCAGTGGTCCCACAGACCACTGCCTGCCCTTAAAAATGAAAAGAAAACTCTTAATTTTTGTCTTTTAAATGCATTCCATTTTCCTTTAAGGAAAACATGCTGCATTTGGAAAAAAATGTTGCTTTATGTAAAAAGCAAACACAGACATGGTGGTCTGCTGTCCCCAGCAGGCCACCATCCCTGTGTTCTTGCCCATTCCCAATGGGTTGCAAATGGCGACCTACCTCATGAATATTGAAGAGGCAGGTCATTGCGACCCCATTGGGAATTGCTAAATGTGTCTAAGGCACATTAGTATATTCCGTTTTGCGAGTCTCAAATTGCTAGTCGCAAAAATTGTAATTGGCAACTCGCAAAATGGAATGGTCGTACATTTGCCCCTCAATCTCTAAAAATTCTAGCTGTTTATTGCTCCAATGCATAAATATGATGACATTTTTGTCTTTAGTTCAACTAGATTATTGATTGTGTTTCTAGTTACTAAGCCACAGCTCAGAAGCAATACACCTTTCTTATAGCTAGTCTGTCAGCTGCCAAATCTCTCTCTAAAACATGCCTCAGACTTGATGTCCTTTTGCTTTCTGATCGGTCCATGTATGTACAGGTGATTGACTTGACAGCCTCTGCTCTATAACTCATTTAATTTGTTTTGTTTTCAAGCAGCATCTATGAATGAATTTACTCTAATGTTTAAGTAATTACAGCCTATATAAACATATTTGAATATCAGAGATGGAATCTTGAAAATGGCTTTAACCTATTTGCACAGAATAATGCTTATTTTTGAAATTTCCGAATGATTTCATTAGGTTTAGGTTTTTTTCAATAGGTTAATTACTGAACTGACTAAAGAAACTGGCTGAGTCAGGCAGCAAGCCTACTTACTTATGTGTATATGTGTAATAATTACAAACCAAGGTCAAAAAATCAGTCTAGGATTTTGAAAAAACAAATGCAAATATGAATGCTGTTTTAATGTGTATTAGCAATAATAAGTAGTGTTTAATTTATTGTCTAGTTCAGCCTCTCAAACTAATTTCCTTGCAGGTTAGAAGGTACAGTTCCTGTCCACCTAAAATGGGCCTGTGGTTAACAAGCAGTTCAAGCCTCCCAAATCTCAAGGAGGTTAGTATGTTGCAGACAGCAGTCTCTGGGGATCAATTTCCATTAGAAAGAAACCTTATTACATATTTTCCATCTATCTATACCTGCTATATATTGTTTGCACTCATCAAACCCACAGTGTACTATTTAAAAATACATATACTAAAGGAATATTTTCCATCAGCACTCAATAATTATCGCTTTTGTGAATGTAAGACAATTCATCATTATGCCACTTAACTTATAGAAGAACATGTATGATACCCCAGAAGGCACATCATTATTTTTATACGTATCTCCAAAACTAGAGAAAGAGCTAGAATCCACCTACATTTCCCTTGCCTATACTTTAATAATAATAATGTGATTTTATATAACACTTAAGTTTGCACCTCTGTGTTTCTATTTTTTTTTTTATTAGCAGAAGCATTAAGAGCAAAACAACAATCGATAAAAACAGGGCATATTAAGACACAATTTGATCGGTATTCAGAAACGATTGGATAAAATAGATACTGTAACGTGCATAATGGCATATTCCAGCAAAAACCAGAATAAATATAAATTTTATAAAATTCAATAATTCCTACCCCAGCTTAGTACAAACGTGCAGTGCTAAAGTGCTTGAGTGCATCCAGTGCAAATTACCTTCAACAACCTTCAACCTCTGTGTTTCTAAGCACCTTAAATTACAGTGTTACCATTACCCAATTTAATGGTTTAATTCAAACTCCTACCCTGTCAACCACAGTCTATTTCAGCAATGAGGTTCGTCACACTCAGTAATCATTCTGAATCTAGGAAACCAAATTGATCTGTTCAAGGCTAACGTCTTAGGGGATGGTGTGAGCGGTAACATCCATGTAAATCTTATGAGCCTCAGCAGTTTGGAATATACAATTTAAATTCAATCGAGGTTGTTCAAATGCTTTCTGAATCAGATGCTCATCATGGGAAATTGTATAAACTGTTGTACCTTTCCCATCATGTCACCATGCATGAAGCTCTGCAGAGGACCAGAAATAACGAATGGTGGAAACTTTTCTATGAGTCTAACCTGTGATGTGGCATGGCACATGCATATTTACTGGCAAAATAAACTGTGATCTTCCGTGTCCATTTATTAATCTAGGAAAACAAATCATTTTGGTTGAAATTTGGTTTGATTTTAGAATTTGAAAAATGAGCAAAATAATATCTTGTGGTGGTTACATGGTGCTGTATGCATCACGAGGCAGCTTTGGTTGTTCTATGAACACTGTGTGACAGGGATTAAATGGCTGTGTGGATTGTAGGTGTTCTTAGATCAGTAGAAAAAAGTATAAAACATGCCAACAAAGAATGTAAACAGGCCTCCAGATATATGTAACATAAGTATTGTATTCCTCATTTCGACCCACTAATCTTATCCTAACAGTGCCGACCATGTTCAATTTGGTATGTGTAGGTAATAAATGCTCTCTTTAATGAGGCTGGTGGGCACGCCTTTCATCTTCTACACCTTGTAGTCATTTTGACTTATAAGCAATAGTTTGCCTTGCCAGGAATAATCCTGTGCTCACAAACTAACAGAAAACTGTGAATCAAGGCAATGAGTTAAATAATTCACAGAAGAAGCAGAAACTTGTGATTAGCCTTAGAACTAGAGCTAATGTAAGAATTAACTAAGGTACAAAACATTGTTTCACTCAGAATGCAGGTTAGCATGCATTGGCATTTTTGACTCATCCCTTGCTTGGATTTTATTAATAATAATGAAACCTGACTCCTTAGAAAGTAGCCATCAAAGATCAACTTGTAAAATGAAAACATACAGTACCTATTGGGAATTAATGTTATCCACGTTGGTAACTGTCTCCATTGTCATAAGGTTTCTGCACATACACAGAGCTATGCACAGGATAATAGGACCCCGGAATACAGTGGTTTGCCTACCATATCCCGTAGCACCCAAAACCCCAACCCAACTAGCTTAGCATCCCATTAGTATCAAAGCACCAATGATTGGACAACCCAGAACACGGTATCTTTATCTCAGGACTCGCAGAAGCAAGAACACTCTTTCGTCACTCACTCGTACTTGTCCACAATGCGCGTATGAAGAGACACAGGGTAGATTAAAATATTTATTTCAACTTACGTGCTCTAAGGTACAGTACACGTGTCAGCACTAATAGCATAATGCATATGACTAATAGAAGCAGCATGGTTACAATTCCATAGAATACAAACGGGAAAGCATTTCATAACTCAGTGGATAAATGTCTAAATAACATTACCACCCTCCCCGTGCAGTAAGATAGTTTATTATAAAAATAGAAGACCTCTGGGCTTTGACTAGCGAACCCTCATACCTCGGTCTCTAGATGCAGAACTACATCAGCAGACAATCACAGCTCTCCTCCCTGGAAAGGATTCCTCCAAGTGTATTAAGCGCCAGTAAAACCGCAGTATTAAAGGCACACAAAGTTTCATGTCATTTGCGCCTAATGTTATGTCTGGGTGCGCGAGACTGGCCATATCAGGAAGAACCGAAATACATTGTTATGCGACCTTGTACATGTTGTGCAGTCTGAGCCCAAATCGAACAAGAGAAAAGCTGAAAGACAGAAAGTGCAGACAGCGCAAAAGAACTTGGCAAGAGCAAAGGGCGAGGGAGCCCTGGCTCAGTGTAACGCGCGCAAAGAAAAGCAACATGGCAGCTAGGCCTAGGCCAACATAACAAGGCAGGCAACAAACCACAAGACACCCTCCCCTGGTCAGTCCGGCGGCCAAGACAGAGGTCCAATAGAGAAAAACACATCCAGTTGAGCACAGGGAGCGCCCACACGGCGAAGGACAGGTCAATCCATGAAAGTGTAAGTGCAGAAAAAAGCCATACCCTCCAAGAGGACATCATTGGAATCGTCAAAAAACATAGATGCCATCCAATCCATGAGATCAAAAGAGCAGGAATGCTCCTCAGCAGAGGGAGCATCCAAAAGCAATGCGGGACAACTTGCGTGATAAACAAAACAGCTTTGTTGTAGGAGACCCTGGGCAGCCGCCCAGATATCCCATTGCGCCAAAATCCCCAGTGCAGCCGCACGTGCCATACAGCCGGCAACGGAACAGTCCTGCTCATGGGCCTCTAAGGGACCCATCAACTGAACAAAATCCGGAACAGACAATGACGAATTGGAGAGGCAATAATCCAAAGTCCAGGTGAAAGGACAGCGGACACAAGTCATTACAGGTTGCACGCAAGTGAAATACGCAAAGCGAAAAGAAAGAGTATATGACACACTCAGTGTCGCCAATGGCAAGACACCAAAACCAGCCAAAAGGCGCTCACGGAGCAGCTGGAGGCGGTCCGGATCGAGCAGGTCCCATCGGGGAGCAGCCATTGCGCAGAAAACAAATTAATAGCAGGACACCAGCCGCCAAAGCGATGATCAACGGGAAATCGCCAAAGACGCTGGAAAAAATAGAATGAATAAATGCCGGGATGACACCAAAAATAGTTTGGAAGGAGGACACCAAACCAGACCCCACGACCTTAAAAAGTGTACCAGACCCTCAGTGTTAGATGCATTAAAAATACGATGAATTAACTCCCCAAAATGTTGGGGGAGATTAGTGTTCAAAAGGGCCTGTATTTCACTGTGGGTACTCGCCACCTGGAGAATGAATGTCTCCCGGGCGGACGTGAGCATAACTTCCTCGTTCAATAATAGTGCCTTTATTCTGCTCAGTCTATTGAAATCTGCCTCCATGGTAGGGATGGAAGGCCAAATAGAGATATCAACCTTGCCATGAGGGGGAGGAAAAAGCACATTTTTGCAGCAGACAACCCTGTGCGAAACTGTTACAATGTAAGGAATGCCAGCCTGCAGGCCACAACAGTTTTCGTTATTTAAAAGTAAATAACTACCATTGGAAAGGAGAGTGAAAGTAGGAGAAATAACAGGAGCAGGAATACCTTTCAGCACACAAGCAAGATTAGGAGCGGAAACGCTACATGAGCCATGCAATTTAATGTGTTTACAAATAAGCGAATGACCCACAGTCGAGTCGCAGGACTCCCCCGTGAGAAAGACTTCCTTGCCGTCCCGAAGGCATTTATACATGAACGGCAAGGACCAGAGTTCATGCAGGAAAGCACTGCCCAAGGGCTGGTAACGGCCCACAGGATAATGTTTCATGCATGAGTCAAATTCAAACAAGGAAAAAGGTAAAGCGATAACCCCATGAACTAGCCACACAGCAGAATCGAGTTCTGCAACAGAGAACGGCAAAGGATCCATCTTTTCGATATGTAATAGAGTGTAAGTTGCATCTTTCATGGACATAAATTGCTGTTTGTCAGTTAAATTAAAAGGTAGAAACAAGGCAGAGGTGTTCAAAAAATGCCAAGGAACTTTACCTAACTTGAGCGTTTGTAAAGTCCATGCAAACTGCATAACTGAACGCAATTGATTCTGACCATGATATAACACAGAAACATCATCTTGTACAATATCAACAACAGAGGACACAATATTCTCTAAAGTATAAATGCGAGAAGACAGGGTATTAATACTATTGTCAACAACAGCAAGCACCTTTTCCAAATTTGCTTGATCAATTTCCCGAAGACGGGAAGCAGCTTCAATTTGTGACAGCTTCCAGAGTTCATTATACGTTTCATAAATGAATCTCTTAGGTCGGGGACCACGAGGTCCCAAAACAAAGTCGGACAGATCAATAGTGCCTGAAAGGAGGGACAAATGTTGTTTAACAGAATCAAGGGACGAATGTTGTAGCCATTGTTTGCATAATTTACCAACAGAATATGTAGTGACAGTACGGGAAGCAGTAAATCTCGGATCAGGCCTATCCTGTGTGTAGCCAGTACCTGAGTCGTGAAAACGCATTTGACATGCATTAGATGATATAGGCCATACCAACCAGGGTGACAGATCGATTTCGGAAACATTAAACAAATTATTCTGTAACAGAGCCTGTAGGGTCGCCAGGGACAGGTTAAGACGTGAGCTATCATTGGGAAAACTCGACAGGGATGGAATCGAGGGCGTGTTTAATTGTTTAGTGGTAGCTAAGCCCCAACACGTAGTCTGATAAATAGAATCATTTAGGAACATAATTTGGGTAGGGATAAGGCAAGCACGGTGCAATGCCTCGGTTCCTTGTACCTGCCATGGCTTGGAGCCCCAAATAGATTTCAAATCTACTGTATCCTCCCAGTACTCATAACCACCCACTGCCAGGGCACTTAAAAAGGAACCCGAATAAAGCAATTTGGTGTGTGTTAACATAATTTTCTGAGTTGACGTGGTATTGAGTCTAAAATAATAGGATGCGGGGTTTGACCGATTAAAATCAGTAAAATAGGTAAACTTATTTCGAAGAGTTTGTGAGCTACCTGGCAAGGGGTTTGGACAATGTTCCCATTGGGTGTAGTTAACAGAACTACGCAGGGCACTTGGCTTATGGAGAAAATGATTACCCCAATGTTGGTAACAATACAAATCGGCATAATTCGCAGAATTCATATATAAATCTTCAGCATTAAAAGATGCATAATATTTTAAATCGGCAAACAATGCTTCAACGGCATGCACATCCCAATCATCAGAATGAATGTTATTTTTTACTACATCACCCATTGAAACACGAAGGACATTAGGTACATTAATAATTTCCGTCGGACCATGGATTTGATAGTTCACTGCATCCCATACGATGCCATCAGCAACTGGAAAAGCTGAAATGTTCACAAATGTGTGGTCACGCTTCATGATGTGAGACGAGGAATGAGGAGCCAAAGTTCCAGAAACATAGTCTACAGCAGAGCGTTCAGGTAAATAGTGACCATTGATTAGTAGAAAAAACACTGTGACAAAGCCAATGGACATGAACAAAAAAATCAAGAAAAGTACCAACCAGATGTATGTCCAGGGTGGAATCAAAAAATTGTCTCTAAACCAGGATACAAAAATACTGAACTTGGATGGGACTTTTGAAGAGGTGGAATCCGAATCAAAGGAATAACGAGTCGGGCCAAGTGGCGTTGTTGGTTGATGCGCCACCGATTCAGATGCAGGATAGGTATACTCGTCCTCGTCGATGTTGGTGGAGAGTTGGGGATCAATTATAGTTTCAGGCAAAGGAGAGGATTCAGGCAAATCAACCATCTCAATTACAGCATCAGCGACCGTTCGTGTAGATGGGCCACGAACATATGTCCGATAAATGGCAGGACAAGAGACCGCTGGTGTGACACTATTCAGGATCGGCCAGGCGCTGTAGCTTGACATTTTCCACTGAGATGTATCTGTTCTCCTTGCGACCAGGAAGCGGTGGTAAAATGACTGTACGTGTTCCCTTCAAGCCCAGAACTGGAACCGGTGCACGAAAAGAGGGGCCGAATTCTTTTTTGTTTTCAACCTTCTCTCGAACCAGTTCTCCAACCTTTGGAAGCCAGCCGGCTACCGGAATCTGCAACGCAGGATCTGTGGCTGAAGGCAAATGTGTAGTTGCAAGTTTGTCTCGGGCTTCTTGTAAGTCCTGTAACATAGCAGAATGATTATCTACATCAAACTTGGCGGATTGCGCCGCGATGTCTGGACCCTCAAGGTCAGGCACAAACATTCTTATGCCAAAGAGCATTTCGTATGGGGTCCGCCCACCCAGAGGTCTTCTAGGGAGATTATTAAGTGCACGCTGAACGGTATACAAGTGGGCCAGCCAGTACCTATAACTCTAGCTGTTAAGGATTGCTTTAAGTCACGGTTCATTCGTTCAACGATAGAGTTGCCCTCAGGCCTATACGGAGACGAAAATTTCACCCGCACCCCAAGCGAAGCCATTGCATCCTTGTAAGCCCTAGAGGCAAACGCCGGACCTTGGTCCGAATGGAAGGTGCCGCATGCGAAAATTCCCACAAAGACACGCAAATCCCTGATTACATTTCGAGCGTCAGCACTACGTTGTGGCCAGACCCAGAGGAACCGTGTGCACGAGTCCACTGCTACTAAGATGTATTTATAGGCAGTGTCTGATGAGAATGGACTGCAGTGATCCAAGTAAACACACCCAAAGGGTCTGTTAGCAATGCAGAGCGGGGTCTGTGGAGGGCGTGTTACCGTGGAAGGCTTAATCTGTTGACAAACGTCGCAGGAAAGCACAAAAGCACGGGTGTCTTTATACAATCCACGCCACCAATAACGCTGCTGCAAGATGGAAACTGTAGCTGACACACCTGCATGAGCAGAAGCCATGCCTTCGTGTGCAGCTGATATCAAGGCACTCCTGCGGTCCGCGTTGGGGATCAGCCGATCTCCAACGTCAGGTATTGTTACATAAGGAACCTGTTCGGGACTTAACTTGTAAGAATACTTGGAAGGAAAACCTGTAGGGTAATTAACACCTTCCTTTGTTGCAGCAATAGCTGCTAGAATAACAGAGTCAATTTTAGACATGGACCTGGTAACCGCTGCTACTGAACACGTGACTACTGCCGAACGGGCAGCTTCATCTGCCAGATCATTACCAATAGCGTGTGCGCCCACCCGCTGATGGCCTAAGGTGTGAACCACCTGTGTGAGGGGCAGACGTTGTTGCAATTCTGCCACTCGAACCCAAAGCATTTTATGCTTAATTGTGCTCCCTTTTGCGTCCTTGTAGTCATTTTTCGACCAGAAAAACAGATTGTCATTGTAAGATTGTACACAGTAGAAGGAATCACATACAATAAGAGTGGTCTCATCCTGAGAAGCGAACTCAAGCGCAAGTAGCAATGCATGCAGCTCGGCCAATTGTGCGGTACTATCTCCAAGTGTGCGAGTGTGCACTACAGAGGATTTGAACGTTCCATTTACAAAGGAACCCGCAACAATAGCACATGCAGCTGAATAAGCGTGCTTGGACCCAGTGGCCGGCTGCGCCGAACCATCTGTGTAGATCACACATTTGTAATCCTCAAGCGGCAATATAAACAGAGGAGGAGGATGAACGAATTCATACTGTAAGAACTCCTGAGTCTGAAGAGAAGAATCGAAAATAAAGGTGACGTCTGATGACGTCAAGGATGTAGCCCATTGTATCCAACGGGGATGCATTGCTTTTGAGTTCAGTACACTTGCCTTTGTTACTGCCTCTAGGGCAGGACAGTGTGTTACCACCAGAATTCGCTTTCCCTGTGCCAGTGCGCGTTCTTTTAGAATCGCCATTTGCACTGCAGTTAGAACTTTTTCGACAGATGTAAAGCGCAATTCAGCGGAAGTGTACAGATGCGACTTGTATGCGATGGGTACTGTATCACCTTCATTAAAGGTTAAGTACGTGAATCCCACCGCCCCCGGAATTATTCTAATCACCAGGTTTGTGTGGTTATCACGAGTCAAAAGATATTTAGACTCCAATAGGTCTGTCTGCAAAGACTGCAGAATTAAGGTATGCTCAGGCAGCCAGCAAGACCTTGAATAAGTAGGTTGTATCAAAGCATACAAAGGCTTGATACGCTGGGCATATTCGGGAATGTAAGTACGCCCGAAATTCAGGAAACCCAGCAAAGACTGAAGTTTCTTCAGAGTATTTGGAGGGCACAAATGTGCACATTTTTCCAAGAAATGGGGGCTAAGCCCTTACCTTCGTTATTGAGCTCATAGCCCAAGAACAGAACGGTAAATTCAGCAATGTGTGACTTAGCAAAGTTAAATTTGTAACCTTGCTCCGCAAATTCAAGAATAATGCGGTCCACACGGGACAGATGCGGAAATAATTCGTCGTCCGTCAGATAAATGTCATCAACGTACGAACATGCATCTTGGTCCATGCTGTCTAGCAAAGAGACAACACGGGCGGCGAATACACCCGGACTATTTTTGTAGCCCATGGGTAGACGCCGGAACTGGAATAATTTACCACCGGATGTGAATGCGGTCCATTGACCACTCTCCGGGGCCAGGTTGTGCGTGTAGAAACCGTTTGAAAGGTCAAGTGTCGTTTTGTATTTTTTACGAACAAGACTGTCTACAAGCGCAGAACTGTGTGTATTCTGCACCGCAAAGTTCCGACAATGAGAATTTAAATGCCGGTAATCCAAAACTAAGCGGTACGATCCATCGGGTTTAGAAACCACGAATAGGGGATTGTTCATAGGTGATACGCATGGTTCGATTACTCCCTGATATTCCAACTGTGTCAGAATTTCGGAGACGGGGCCTTTTGCCTGCCGTTTGATGGGATATTGGGGTTGTGGCTGCGGTAGTGACCGCAAAGGTATTGCATGGGGAGGTGATTCTACATCCCATCCCACATGGTTGCGGTATAACGCTGGAGCCAGGTACACAGCCCACTCAGCTGCAAGTGCTTCAGCTTTGTCTTTTGGGACATGCCGTGAAAAGCTTGGAAGGATTACCTCCTCTCCTTTATGTGCAGCGAGAACGAATGGGGGTGGCCAATCCACCTCTGCTAACAAAATGTCATATGAAGAGGTTAGATTTTCCCAAAAAATCCCTGTTATTTCACGCGGTATATCACCTTCAATTTGGATGACTATGTTGTAAAGTCTGTCAGGGGGTGCCACTCTGGTGTCAGCTGTCTCTACAGTAACGAATGTTTCAGTTGCTGTCGCCTCCATATGAGGACGTAGCGCCTCCCGCACTATGGTAACTTCCGCGGCGCTGTCTAGGAGGGTCACTGCCCACGTCCAATTCAGGAGTCTTGTTCTCACGGTCTGTGGCATGTCTCGCTGTTACAGCGGCAACTTTTTCTTCTGAAATTGCGGTCGAGAAAGGTGAAAGTCTTCTGCTTTCCCTCTGACTTGTTGTCGAGGTTGGTCTCGCTCCTGGGGAGCCTCTCGGCCCCTTCCTCTATCTTGCCGTCCTCCTCCACCAGCCTGTGACGACGTCTGGGCCTGTGAAGAACGAGGAGAACGCGTATCAGAGCTCTGAAACCTTTCTGGTGATTTAATTCTCGACCTATCACGTAAATCATAAGTACGTTCAGAAGAAACCGAAACTGGGGAAGCGCCTCTCGACCCCGGCTTCTTTTGTTGCTTACCCTGTTTTTTCTGTCTCCAACTCTTTTTAGTGAAGACTGGTCTATCATCTTTCTCAGATGTACTTTTTGTTTGTGTAATTTGTGGTTGCGATTGAGTTTGCATTTTTACAAAAGGCTTGTTGCCTAGGCTATTTCTTCCAATTGTTTTATAAGCCCGGGCTATAATTTTCGGTAATTCGCGAGGCCTGTCCAACTCTGGGACCAAAGCCAAAGCATTCGCTACTTGAAAGTTCATAACATCGCCCTTGACATTTCCAAGGATCAGTTCAGCTACTACATCAAACACTCCCACTAGTCTCATCCCTAATTCCACAGCCGCTTCAGGGCCATGTTCGTCCTGTACTTTTTTAATTACAGAGGGTAGAACCGTCATGGAAGGAGTACCAAAACATTTTGAATAAACTGCTGCAAACACCTTACCCCAGTTTTCACATGATGTCAAATCGGGGATTAAGTCTTTTGGCAAACTTATCGTAAGGATGCGGTGTTTATCCACCGGGGATGTATGTGGAAACACCGCTTCTATCTGATCGAACTTTTCTGCAAGCCAGTAAGGATAATCGTCCTTATTTTGTGGACGTTTGCCCATCACAGAATTTACCATGACAGGACTTATGGTCACTCCAGCTGCAACAGCTGGTTGGCCAGCGACTACAGGAGCAGCTCCATGGAGGCTACCTGTAACGTATGTCACTAAGGCTCGATGCACTCGCACCAGTTCGGTATGCATAGTGCGCAGATCCGCAATCGGTAATGCCAGATAATTTGGATGCGGGGTATACCCGGCCAATACAGGCCAAGTGGCCCCCTCAATGGATAAGGGGCCTAAACGAACTGCGGTAGTTGGTTGTGGGAGGGCGCCATTAAACCAAACACGGTGCTGCCAAGCCGTGAGAGGCACTTCAAGATTAGTATAGGGTCGATAGGCAGCAGGAATAGCGGTGGGTTTATATTCATGAAACAGCTTATCACCTGCATCCACCGCCTCAAAAGTGATCCAAGTGTAAAACACTTCAAAGTGATAAGCCGGATCGGCTTGAACCACAAAGACCAACTCGACCCCAGCATCGGGCACTCCGTATACACCTAGGTGTTCTCGGAGTGGTCCTCGGCTATGTGCAGCTATCGCCACACCAGCCATAACTAAACAATTGTATTCGACAACCTAACAGGGAGCACAAAATGGGTTATTTATGTAACCTTTTTTAATAACTTCAAGATTGAAAGAACCTATAAAACGTTCAATATAGGAGGTATCACCGTCACTTGCGCCTCCGGAAGCGTACGTGAGGGTTTTGTGGACAAGCACAAGTACTACTCAAGCATCTCGCAGATAAGCTGCCCCACGTTGGCCGCGCCATGTCATAAGGTTTCTGCACATACACAGAGCTATGCACAGGATAATAGGACCCCGGAATACAGTGGTTTGCCTACCATATCCCGTAGCACCCAAAACCCCAACCCAACTAGCTTAGCATCCCATTAGTATCAAAGCACCAATGATTGGACAACCCAGAACACGGTATCTTTATCTCAGGACTCGCAGAAGCAAGAACACTCTTTCGTCACTCACTCGTACTTGTCCACAATGCGCGTATGAAGAGACACAGGGTAGATTAAAATATTTATTTCAACTTACGTGCTCTAAGGTACAGTACACGTGTCAGCACTAATAGCATAATGCATATGACTAATAGAAGCAGCATGGTTACAATTCCATAGAATACAAACGGGGAAAGCATTTCATAACTCAGTGGATAAATGTCTAAATAACATTACCACCCTCCCCGTGCAGTAAGATAGTTTATTATAAAAATAGAAGACCTCTGGGCTTTGACTAGCGAACCCTCATACCTCGGTCTCTAGATGCAGAACTACATCAGCAGACAATCACAGCTCTCCTCCCTGGAAAGGATTCCTCCAAGTGTATTAAGCGCCAGTAAAACCGCAGTATTAAAGGCACACAAAGTTTCATGTCATTTGCGCCTAATGTTATGTCTGGGTGCGCGAGACTGGCCATATCAGGAAGAACCGAAATACATTGTTATGCGACCTTGTACATGTTGTGCAGTCTGAGCCCAAATCGAACAAGAGAAAAGGTGAAAGACAGAAAGTGCAGACAGCGCAAAAGAACTTGGCAAGAGCAAAGGGCGAGGGAGCCCTGGCTCAGTGTAACGCGCGCAAAGAAAAGCAACATGGCAGCTAGGCCTAGGCCAACATAACAAGGCAGGCAACAAACCACAAGACACCATAATCCTTTACTTATTATATTCTTAAAATTAAAATTGAAGTTTGTTACACACATCTTGTGGATTTTTTTGCAGTGTATTATGGGTACACAAAAAGAATACTGAGTTTTTGTCGGGAAATGAGTAGGAAGGGAGGGCTCAGAATCGAAGTGGGGCCACAAGAGCAGTGATTGGCAGTATGTGCTTGGTTTATAGGACATTGTGGCTGGATATTAGGCAGTGAATTCAAGGGTCTGTCTGTCTTTCAGTGATTGTGCCACCAAGGGGGAGAGGGAAGGGGGAAGTTGCTATGTGTTCAGGGTTTTGTTGGTTGTACCAAAATCGAATAAAAAGAATTATTAAAAAAATGAATACAAAGTTTTAAATATTGTGCTACCAAGGTATTGTTGCCAAAATATCGAAAACCTAAAATATTGTGAAAATAATTATATATGGGTTAGTATGTGGAGTTGAAAATGGTAAATCTATATTTGCCCATATATTACTTACCTTTGCTATGAATTGGTTATCTATATTTTGGCTTTGATATTTTGATGCCACAATATTGACTTGTGCTCGATATTCTAACACATAACGCATTGTGGGATTGTTTCGGCCCATTGTAAGTAAGGCCTTGAGTTGTACAATGAAGGAAGAGAATTGCTGGCTATTATGATAGCTCTTAAGCTTTGATTTGAGATCTGCAAACCTCCAGTCTAAAAGATGCTTTCTAGGTTGAGCCTGGGCAACGCGTGCGCTGCTCTGCAAGGCATGCTGTACTGAGGTATGGAATAGAAGCCCCGCCCATTTCCCACCCATCTTTTCAATTGGCTCATGTTACTGTCCTTTCGAAATCGTTGCTTTTGATTGATATATTGGCTTAGTAGTTCCTCCTTGGTACCGCCTTGTCTGCATTTGTTTCCTCCCATAAGGACTACATTTCTACTTGTGTTGTTACATGGTCTGCTTTATCTAGTCTGTGAGCACTATTTTCTTTAATGATCTTCCACCCACGATTTGCTTTCCTACAAGGCAGCATGCCACCCGCTTTTTGTATTTTTAATAGTAATGCCTGCGGGTACGCTTCAACTATAGCGGCCGCGCTTATTTATTTATTTTGCAGCGCGTTCCGCTTCAACGTCCGCGCTTATTTATTTATTTATTTAATTTGCAGTGCGGTCCGCTTTAACTACAGCAGACATGCTTATTTATTTATTTAATTTGCAGCGCGGTCCGCTTGAAGTATAGCGGACGCGTTTTTTTTCTTTATTTAATTTTCCAACACAGTCCGGTTTAACTTTAGCCGTCGTGCTACAGAACCTTTGTTTAATTTTTTTTTTTTTTGGGTGAAAGCGCCCCATACTGCGCTTCCTCTTTAATGTTGGCCACGCCCCTTTCTTTAGACACTGCTTACTGTAACCTGAATACAGCGAGCAGCGTCTAAAGAAAGGGACGTGGCCACCATTAAAGTGATCTCACATTTGCGAGAGTTTGACCTATTCCATTATACATACAATGCCTTTTATATGTGTGTTCGTTTTAAAAACACATAAATAAAAGGCATTGTCATTTACAATGCAAATAGCTTAAATTCCCCAAATGCGAGACCTATTGCATTGAAATGCTTGTTAATTGAGTCTACTGTCCTCTGAGGGCAAGCAGGACTCTTTTGTAAGGTAAATGTGAGCACATCAACAGACACAGTTTGCAGATTCCAATGAGGTCTCTGAGTCAACATGCACTGTACAATAAATTAAGGTCTATGACTGAAATCTTCAAAAGGATCCATTAATTGATTTATGGAACTATCTGAAAACATTATAAAGCAATTTCCAGATGCTATTAATTGACGTTTGTAGTGGCAACACGTCTCAGAATAATTTACTGTTCCCCAGGCCTGATTGGAAACTGTAAATCACTTTACACTCAACAGTGATACAAAATCAGACATGTTTTCTTTCTTTTTTTGTTCCTGTCATCTTTGCCTTTCATTAGAAAGAGAACATTAATGACAGAGTCAAGATGAAAAATCTAAACGGAAATTAGATTGTAAGGGACACAAAGCATTACTGTTGACATGAAAGCAATCTTACTTCAAAAGTGTCACCCTCTTCAAATTGTATTTCATAAACTCAAAGGTGAATATTCCATGGCCTCTTTATATGTTTTTTTGTGGCAAAAATTAATAGATCTGGACGCTGTTGATGAAGATGTGCTGTCGACTAATTAGAAGACAAAGGTATGCTTTGATTTTATGGATCTTCAAGCCCCTGGTGCATCATGTCTATGCTTTTTGTTCTGGGGAAGAGACACATTACCTACTTCATGTCTTAGATTCTTTACTTGGGAGAAGCTCAATGACTAACTGTACAATAGATGTTCTCTATATGTATATGTTTATAGAGTTGAAAAGGTAATATCTTTGGGTATATTGAACCTATGCCTACTGCAATACAAGTAAAATGGATATTTAAAAAATGTTTCTTGTCGGGTTGAATTTTCACTTTAACTCTGAACCACAGTGTCACACAGAACTTTATAGACTCTCTAAGAATCAGACTGTGTCCCTTAACCTCGATAAAATAGGGGACCCTGATGCGCATAGAAATATCACAATTTATCGTCCACATAAAATAATTGTGTATTGTCACACTTGCATTCTTTTAAAGCAGCTTTTTATTTACTTTGCAGTTCTGCTGGAGGGGAGGATAACCACAGCATCCTTAGAGAACATGGAGGCAAGCCACAAACTATACTCCCCACAAGCTTTCCATTTGTCATAGCTATTGCAGTGGCAGGTGTCTGGAATAACAAAGAAAAGGCATGTCTGGCATGTGAAATATGGGACACAGAAAAGTGTACTGGTGAGCATGTCATGTCAGATTAGGCAAGCACACTGTTGGTTTTGCTATCAATTGGTGCCATTCTCAAGTATTATTAATTCTCTCCTGTTGCCGTGCTTGTGGTAGGTTTGTGTGGTTTGCTGTTGTAATCTCGAGTTTTTAATATTGTCCTGCCAAATTATCGTAGCCAAAAGGTCATGAAGGCTAGAATGTATAGGCACATATAGATTTACTATACCCAATTCCAAATATATGCACCTTGGAAAAAAATTATCCACACACACTCACACACACACATATATCAATGTTGTAGCTGCTAGTTTATTCAGGGAAGCTGCATCAGTGCGTGACATTCTGCAAATCACTGATTGGTCTGAGAAACACCATTAAAAAATGCCCACCTGTTGTGAAGACAACAATAGGCTTAAGTGAATAAGTATTGCTGCATGGTTGGGTGTGGTGGGAAGCGTCTAGGTCAATGTTTGCAGTGTGTCCCATGGCCCTGTCACTTTAAGAAAATCTGGGTTTGTGAGCTTTGTTTTGATTGGTTAATTGATGACACTTGAAAAATGAATTACAAATGTAAACCTCTACATGTGCTGATAGACTATTAACTGCAAGTCACAGAAAAAAAGTAACTAAGAGAAAATATTATAAATAGTTTTCATAGAAGAGTTGAATTTACTTGGGGGTGGTGGGTTGTCCAGTCTGAGGTCTACCAGTAAACAACTCCATGACAGTGCTTCCTGGTTGAAAAAGCTTTGGTCCTTTCGAATGGTGGTAGGTGGCTTGGAGCTGAACGAAGAAGGCCTTTGTTTTCATACCTCAGGACTCAAGAGTGTACATCTTAGGGGGTACTAGAGCTTGAGACCTGAAATCATTGGCACTTGTTTTTACATATCACAGTAGTTACAGTAGAAGGGCAAACCATATACAAGAATTGCACTAGGATTTCTGCTAGAACTCCAAGTGTGTTCAACCATATGTTTCTTATGTCAAACACATCCCTGCTGTTGTTTGAAATATGCATTGAATTCAAGAGAGCTTCCACACCCAATTCACCTTGATCAGGTTTAGCAACAAACTTCAACACGGTAAAGGGCCAAAGTCTTTGTGGACCTGGACAACACTGTGAACAAATTCCTATTATTTTCTTTCATCTTCAGGACACCCGCATGAACGCTTTGCCACAAACATACCACATGACATTTGGCGTGCAGGCCGGCTTGAATGATGTAGCATTAGTCTAGAAATTTCTCCTGATCAAGGACAGATGCAGGTTTTTCCTCTTCTGGGTAAGCAAACTTTGCAGTCAGACTTTCCTACTATCTCGCTGGAATTTATTATGCTACATTTCAGGGAGTATTTTTTAATTATGTAATTTGCAATCTTAATCTCCTCCACCTGGCTGTGGGCATTTAGGAGTAGAATGCACTACCCATGAAAGTGGTGGCTGGAACAGGTAGGCCTCCACAGCACAGTAAGCTTCTTCTGCTGCTTATAGCGCCTCAACATTCATGGAAGTGTGTTTCCTTTAAATACCTATTGATCCTGGTTTGAGACAATCCACTGATTTTACAGCTCTACCAAATTTCCTGGGTTAATTCGAGATGTGCTGCTTCAGTCCAGATTTTTTCTTTGAGTTCTGGCCTTGTAGTCTTGTATATTCCATTATGAAACAGGCCTACAAGTTCCAGAATTCAAAGAAAAAAACTTGGTCTGAAGCAGCACATCACACATGCCCTGGGAAACTTGGCAGCTATGACTTTATATTGGCTACTGAGCAAGCTTCCACTTGCTAATACACTTAGATCAATCCCATCCTGGGTCGGGTGTAAATTTATTAGGTTCATTTAAAGCTTTCTTACCCAGAACCAGATGTTTTAGCCACCATACCCCTTCTCTATGGGTCGAAATAAGCCCGTACGCAAAGAAAATCTGTTGATAGCACAGTATGCAGCGCGTGCTTCCCGGGCAAGTAATTGGGTGCAGAAATTAATTTAGGTTATTCCAGTCGAACGCGAAGAATTTAAAAAAAAACATCCTCTTCACACACCCAGTAATGAAACATCAAAGAGGAACTAGAACATTTGCCTCAAATTAACAAAAGTGGCCGGGTCGTACTCAGGTAAACCGTTCATAAATCTCTTGAATTTGCATTTTCCTGGGCGCGCCAGCGAATTGTGTAATCCTTCTAAGGTGTTTGCATGCAAGAATCAGATTTGACAGTAGAGCTCTGATAACATTCCAGGCAAGAATTTCAAGAAGGAACAATAACATGGGTTAAACTGAGCATGACCTTTTCCTTTTGTCGGCCATGGAGCCATTCTAATAATGGAGAGCGCCCTCAACCACCCGCCAATAATATCTGATGGGAGATAATGGCCACTAGGCCTTCTTGTAACAATCAGGGCCGATGTACAGTGTGCTTGTCGGCACATCACAAAATGCTTCCGATTGGCCGGCAGTACACACCTCTAGACTGGGCATTCCTTAAACTCATGATGTGGAGGACTTTGAAACAAGTCTCGGGGATTTCAATGTGTAGTTTTGAGGAGTAATACAAGTTCGAGAAATTTTTGTCTTGTTTTTGAATTGCCGAAGTAGTGCAACTTCCCTGCAGCATGTTGACATTTTTATTTGTGCCAAGGCGAAGAAGGCAATTTACCTTTGAACTCATCCTGGATTCAGAGCTGTTCCTTGGAAGGATTTTTTCTGAAATGACTATGAGATTTACTGTAGTAAACTTTATGTTCACTCCCTCCCATTAGTCACTGTTATGTTAGCTCACATAGATGCCGGACACCGAATACACATGTCTAGACATGTAAATCCGGTATATTTTCGAGTGGAGAGTTCCCTAAGTATGTTTTTATAAGTAATGTCCGTTGTTACAGTATGAGAAAGATTTTTATTTTACACACCTATCGGAAATTAGTTTGCACTCATTAGCATCTATGTCCTGCATGGTAGTTCCAGATTGTGGCTCTTTGTTAAAGGGGAATAATAGCTGTGCAAAATTGATTTTGTGCTGAAACTGACAACAGGTCTAAAAACAGTATATCTATTTTGCAGGCAGAAATCCTTGCCCCTTGAAATGGCATCAAAGCGCCCTCTTTAGTTGAAACTGGCACCATGTACTTATAGTGCACTGGCAAGGAAGTGATGGCAGTGCCTCTCACCAGGCCCTCCCCACACTATTGGCCAGGGTGGGAGAAATTAGCCAACGACTCACTGTGTTCTTGGAGGCCCGATGTGTGCTCACCTCTGCAGTGGCACACTGGCCCCTCCACAGCCTCCTCAGTAATGAGGTTCAGTGGCATGGAACTGTGTGGGCAAAAAGGTGCGCCTACGTGACTCAATCAATCAATCAGTACTTGTATAGCGCTACTTGTCACCCCGGGGGGGTCTCCAGGCACTGGGGTTCTGTGAGCCTTGGTCAAACAGCCATGTCTTGAGCTTCTTCCTGAAGTCTTCCAGCGAGGGGGCAGTTCACGAGTGGTGGGGGAGATCGTTCCAGAACTTGGCGGTGAGGTAGGAGGAGGAACACCCTCCGCAGCGGCTTCAACAGTGACTAATGGGAAGGAGTGAACATGACTAATGATGCAGTAGGGGTTGGATAGGCATTTAATGCCCCTTATGTAATACCAGAGTGCCCCTATGTGCAAAAACCATGGGAGCAAATATCTGTGGTGCCCTAGTACACTTTCTGTTATCAGACCCCAATCCGGCTGGACAAAACCTTTTAGAAGAAACGAGAGGCATTTAATATTTTAAAGCAAAAGAACAAATAATGTTTTATTCTCATTGGGAGTATGGTACTATATCGTGGTTGAAATATTGACTTAAAAATAGTGCATCTACTATATCACCTGCAACTAGAACTGATTATTCAAAAGCTGCTCGATTGCTACAGTCCTGCGCAACAAGACTATCAAAATCAATTTAATATTACAGTTCTGAGATTTGGTTCCAGCTATGGTTGTGCTGTCAACAGACCCTGTTCTAGCTAGCCATCGTACATGGATTGCCTGCGCTGTGAAAACTTAAATAGATGAATAAGGGAGGTGAACTGAAAAAAGAGCCTATTGGGGTCTTCCTATTAATGCAGAGAAGCGTGCCCTACTATTTAGAGCTTCAAGCTGGGACAGCTTTCGGGCATTGTGATGGGTGCCCCGGTAAGGGCCAAGCTGAAGGAGCACCATTTGTGCTTTGACCCAAATGACCACCGTTGTCCACCTTTCATTTCCACGACATCAGTCATCATGGAAATAAAAGATGAACAACAGCTCACACGTGGTTGCGGATGGTGTATGGACTGGCAGTTTCCACAAGAGATATAGAGATAAGAGACCGTGACAGTGACATATCAAGCCAGGACAAGGGTCCTAAATACTGAGACACCACTCTACACCTTTTGCTCTGATTGTGGTAGGGTCCAAAGTCTTGCCTTGCACCCTCAAAACTGGGAGAGCTTCAGACAAGGTTTCTTCTGTGGAAGGAAAGTACCATGCTTGTCATGTGAGCCTGGTGTGTGTGTGTGCGCGAGGGTTCAGTGGATGGGCATAGTGATGGTGGTTAGTGAATGGTGGGGCAGCTCAACTCTCTTTTCATAGTAGAGGGATTCTTTGCTCCCTTCACTAAGTCTGGAGTGCATGACTGGAGGGATCGGCCCTACCCCTTCTCACTCCTGTGCAGCTCTCCAAGCTCCATCACAGTGAGCCCTGCATATTGTATGCAGAGGGCGGTGTGAATGCAACAGTGGTAGAGGGCGCAGTGAGCGAGGCTGGAGAAGGTGCTGTCTGCAGAAACCCGTGGGTTGGAGATCCTAAGCTGCCTCTACCCTGGCAATAGTTTGTAGTGCTACTGGGTACTTTATCCTTGGGTGACCTCCATGCACATAGGGGTTATCAGCCCACAGTGTGCACTATATAAAAAGTATTCATCGTCACTTGTTGCACTACTACTTTTTCATGCTATACTATTTTTAGTGTAGCCCAATTAGAATCCTAAACCGCTCTGACAAAAATGTGGAGACCAGTCCCACACTGCACGAGGCTGGGAGCAGAGCTGGACATGGATGGGTCATGGAAGCCCATCCTGCTCTGAAAGTATTCCCCTATTGTGCAATCCACTATGAAATGCCAGAGTGGCTCAATGGTCCTGTACCAGCACCACAAGTTGGTAAGGGTGGTACATAATAGGATAAAAAACAGTAAAGGCTGTGATTTTTTGGAAAAACCTGTAGTAAAGGCCAAGGATACCTCACCCCCCACCTGAGGAACCTGCACTGGCTCCCCGTCGACAGGAGAATCTCCTTCAAACTCCTCATCCACGCACACAAGGCACTCCACAAGAACGGCCCAGCCTACCTCAACAGACGACTCTTCTTCTACGTCCCCAACCGCCAGCTCCGCTCCGCCGACCTCTCCCTCGCCACCGTCCCTCGCATTCGAAGAACAACCACCGGCGGCAGATCCTTCTCCCACCTCGCCGCCAAGACCTGGAACACCCTTCCACTCAGCCTACGACAGACCCAAGACCTGCTGACCTTCAGGAGGCTACTCAAGACCTGGCTGTTCGACCAGTAGCGGCACCCCCCTTTTTTTTCCCCCGGCGCCTTGAGACCCTCGCGGGTAAGTAGTGCGCTCTACAAATTCTGTGATTGATTGATTGATTGATTGATAGTTGGTGCACTGTGAATCCGTGAAACATTAATAAAATATTACCGTTCTTCAACATTGACCAGAGATTCGCTTTTCCAAATGGGCTTATTATGAAAGCTTTTTTTTCTTTTCTTTTTTTTTACCAGAAGCCCTATTTTGAAGAAGTTGCTAGCAGGGATCTGCGCGTTTTAAAATAAGTTCATATTGTATATAGCAGAAAGCTGCACATTATGGGTATGTGGGAGATGATACAAGATCGGGTGCTTCAGTAAATCCCCACTGACATCTTTGAATGACACACTTTTATTGTATTTCACCTAGCTTGGAAGCGGGAGATTACATGATTTGTCCAGAATCACAAGATGTTAAATCTAGTTTCGACACCAGGCACAACTTGAGACCCCCAATTCCAAAGTTGTAAGTAACTAGACCACATTGTCATCTGTATTCTAAAGTGCATGAAGTGTTAAGGAAAGGAGAGAAGTGCGACGAAAAATCAGGAATCAAACTCCGCACAATGCTCTATGCCATTATGTAAGTGCCCTGGTTTTCAAATGTGCCCCACCTTACCCAGTACAGAACTTAATCATCTATAATTCCAACTCCATTCATCTGGAATCGATTGTCCTGTGTGATTGGTCAGAACACCACTTTATCACCTTCCACATCTTAGAACAATGGACCACATAAATATCCCAACCCAAGAAACGGAGACACTGGAAATGATCAGTGCAAAATGCAAACTTGAATGAACTCAGACACCCTAGCAACATGTCCTTGCCTCCTCCTATTTTCATGTATGACGTTCATGACCTAAGTGAGCACTACAACAATTCCATTTTGAAGGTTCTTGATGCAATTGCCCCCTCACAACTAAAAAGAAAGTCCAACAAAGACTCTAAACCATGGTCAATGATAGCTTAAACTCAGTCAGGCGCAACTTGAGACTAGCCGAACGTTCATGGAGAACCCCCCCCATCCATTGAACACCTTAAGCTTTTGAGATTGAGAAGGAGTCTGTACAATAAACACATAAGAACTGCGAAAGCGACTTTCTTCAGAAGCCAATTGGACAAAGCCAGAAATCGCCCAAAAAAACTGTTTGAATTGATTAAACTTCAATCCAATAACCTTCCCATTCTATCTCAAATGGTCCCCAATCCACAACCAAACTGTGAGGACTTTGCCTCCTTCATCCTTGAAAAGTCTAACAAGATCGAATCTGATCTAAGGACTGCCTTGAGCAATCTACCATTCCCTACCCGCGTCCCCCCTTCCCGCACAGCCCCATCTTGGAATGTCACTCACCCAAAATCAGTGCTTATTGGAATCAATTTTCAACCTTCAATAATAATTCCATATTCAACATTCTTTCAACCCTGAAACCCTCAAATCACTTCAATGATCCCCTTCCCTCCAATTTCTTTAACAAGTTGAACATGTCCTTAGTTCCACTCTGGACCAAGATTGTAAATGCCTCCCTACTTCAAGGTGAGATCCCAGACTGCTTAAAGTCTTAATAACTTCCAGCCAATCACAAACATCCCAACTCTGGTGAAGCTCCTTGAGAAATATGTACATGTCCAACTGTGTAACCACATTGATGAATACCAGCTTATTGATCAATTCCAATCGGGCATCCGTCAGGGTCACAGCACCGAAACAGCCATCACTCACATAGTTGATAATGCTCTTACAATGCTTGATCAGAACTAATCCTGCCTTCTAATCCTCCTCGACCTATCGTCAGCTTTTGATACTGTCAAACATGACAATCTCCTGGTCCTTCTGGAGCGTAGGATGGGGTTCTCCGACTCAGTGTTAAATCGGTTTGCGGAGTTTCTCCATAACAGAACACAGAGATTTAAAGTCAATCAAACCCTCTCCAATTCCAGTCCTTGCACTCTTGGGGTACACCAGGGGTCCTCTCTCTCACCCACACTCTTCAATTTATTCATGAAGCCTCTTACTGAAATCCTCAAAGCATCTAACACCCATTATCACATGTATGCGGATAACACCCAATTGTACATGAAAATCTCTTCACCTGAAGATATCAAGACACTCAACATAACCCTGCACAAAACCCAAAATTGGCTAACCTTCAGCCATCTCAAACTTAACCCCCTCAAGACTGAATTCCTCCTAATCTCCCCTCCCAAGCAAGCCCCAATTATGGAAAAATATCTGAAAAATGTAACAGCTCTCAATTGCACACCACATATTATAGACTCTGAGATCTCTGGGAATAGTACTGGATAAGAACTTGAACATGCAGGATTACATCAGCGCAACTACCAAAGGAGCGAACTTCCAACTGAGCATCCTCAGGAAAATAAAACCCTTTCTCCCCCCCAATGACTTCAAGTCAGCTGTGCAAGCATTAGTCATCTCAAGGTTGGAATGTGGCAGTGCAACCCTTTGCGGTCTACCTAGGTACAGATTGGCGCCTCTTAGGGCCTCTTTGAAAGCCGCTGCCAGGCTCACCACAGGTTCCAATAAAAGAAACCAAATCTCTCCGGATTTGAAATCTCTAACTTGGCTACCTTTTGAGGGAAGGATACAACTAAAACTTGCCTGCATGACCCATAAAGTCCTTCATTTCAACTCCCTTCTGTACCTCTCACAAAAGCTAGATCTTTCTGGCAGTGCTCAATCCTCCAGGAGCTCCAGTACCCTGCTGCTTAAACCAAGAGACTTTTTAAAAATGAAAACGTATAATCGGACCTTCTCGGGTATTAACCTGAGAATCTGGAACTCCCTGCCTATGGAAACCAGACTGAATCCTTCAACAGTGTCCTTCAAAAAGTAAGTGAAAGCCTTACTGATAAATACGTTTCTGAAATAGACTTTAGCCATGGCTTACGGTCTTGTCAGCCAGGCTCTGTCGGGACCTCTTAGCCCAATGGACTTCTTCACATCCTTTATTGTTCCAGATCACTTTGCTGTATTCAACACCCTTTCTGTTCTTTTGCCTACTTATTCATGCTCTTTTACGTACTTATGATATTTTGTATTTTCGTTATACTGATCCCCTCCATTATTACAGAGGTACTTACCTGTATATGTTATTTCCACTTTGCTGTTTTACCAAACTTGTCACCTTTTACTTGTTTTGCAAATCTCTGCAAACCACTCTTAATCCACTTCGGGTCATCTTCGCGCCCTATATAAAACTTTTTAAATAAATAAAATAATAATCAGTACACTCATGCAGCGCACTTTGCAATTTGTAACATCTGTTGGCAGTGATGAAAGGCATAAATAATTACCCTCTTTATGGTGCTACTTTAATCAATCTTAAGAAGAATGACAGGCTAATTCGACCTACGTATACATTAGTACACTAGAATCTTACCACTTTTTGTTCTGTTTTTATTCGAACATTTAGATTTTCCTGAGACAAGTGCAGCCCCACCTTTCTGCATTGAACCACCTTCTACCAATCACTTTTGAATGAAGAAGATGGATTAGACCATTACGGAGGTGGCACTTGACATGCCTGAGGCCTAACTCAATAGACTATTCCAACTCTGGACCATTACATTTATTCACTCTCTTAGTTGAATGTGCTTATGAACCAGATATAGTTGTTTTCCCCGAGATTCAATGGCCAGAGAGGAACCACAAACTTTGAATTCATTCTTCAGATATGTACACTTTACTAACAGTAATGCAATTTCCCAAGCAGTCAGACAAAGCCAGCCCATTAGCTCCCTTTGCTTAATCTGCTTAACCCAGACTTTAATTTGGCACACCGTAAAACTGAGGGTCTGTCTCTTAGACTTCATCATCCTACGCACTGCTACGCACTGTGTTCCATAACACGATAACCGCGCCTCGAGGGTCATCACACACAACATGGAAACACTTCCCACATAGGATCAAAACAAAAATAATATCCTTCCAACCACACACCCTACATGGTGTAGCATGCTACTCATGTAGGCAAGCGTTTCGGCACCTCACCTAGGGGTAGTAAGCACTATATAAATGCTGCAATTCAATAAAATACCAGCTGGAAGTGAAGCTAAAACTTGGTATATACTTGTTTTTCATCCCATCTTAGAAACTAGTGAGTTTGCTTCAAGGAAAAAATCATAAATATCAGTATCCAGTGACTAAAATAAATAAGTCATTTGTGTACACACCACAGAAATCTAGGTATAACCTGCACATCACAGGTTTCAATCCAGCAGTAGATTTTTTGGGGTCAGTTCAATGAGTATCATTTATTTGTGTAATAATAACGCAATGTTTACAGTGTGAACAAGCAATTCAGCTTGTGAAGTGTGCTACAGCCATGTGAAAAGCCAATGCACATTACTGAAGCATGAGAAAGCAGCGTAGGCAGATGAACATCAATTGTGAAGCATGGCCGCAGCAACATTCGTGAATACAAGTTGTATAAAAATTTGTGGTATTACACAATATGTAGTCGGTCACTTCTTGACAAGGGAACTCGAGGCCAGAGGGCACAACTGCAACACAGGAATCTGAAAAAATGTTAAACCAGGGATGTCAGATCAGAACGGTAAGGTCGCAGCTGTCTATCTGGAGATCTGATGTGGGTAAATCAAGTCTTCCGTTCTTGGACCTGTAGTCGACGGATATGGGCCCACTGCAGAAATACTGTTCAAAGTGTGGAAAATTCAGTCTACAGCAACCCATCCACAAGAGAGCTGTTTGTGGTAAACAAAAAACTGTCTAGTGTGTCTTTCATGGCTTCCAACAACTGAACGGCCTTCACCTCACATGGTGAGCCTTACACGTTTCCAGCACATCTCTGCCACTTTTGGTATGAGACCATATCTAACGTACAACTCCACATTTCTGTGCACCCCATCATCGTGGGCTGAATTCAACCTATCCAGTTGACATATGTAATTAAAACAACATGCAGGCAACTCCTGACCCACCAGCGTGGCATATATAAAACTCGAACTTCACAGATCTCTAGCACTCACGCACTTCTTGACACCTCCATGTGTAAATGCTGCAACAATCTAAATACTCAGAAAAGCATACAACAAAATATGTGATTAGTTACTCATAATGCAATCACACTCTCTTCCAACATTCCAACAATGAATGCAAGCTCTGGTTTGCAGCCTATCCTGGGCAAGGTCGACATGCTTTGGATTCAACCTATCAGACAAGGTATCCTCACTCCAGCTTCCAACTAATCAGATGAGGTTACAAAACTACAGTAAGAGTAGAGTAGGGTTCTGTGAAAATTATAAATCTCAGCAGTACGCAGAGGAGCATATACGCTAATGGATCATGCATGGTATACTGCTCATGGTAATGTACTGAAACCACTCATTGAGTTATAGGAGCAACAGTAATCACAAACGTATAAAGTATATAGATCTCATCAGCCTCTGAAGGTGTAGCACAAATGAGAGTGTAAGCAAGGTACATCTCTAATGGATATAGACATGATACAACACGTTTTTGCCCAAGGTCCAAAACAGAAATGCTTTCACATACACCTTAAGCAACTTAGGTAAAATTTGCGGCGCTGCGGAGTGAAGCAGTGAGCCGCCCAGCACAGCAGCCATGGACATGCTAAATTGACTGAGAGCTTTCTTTTGTTCCTACCCCAGCCATTCGGTATTATTGCTAATCAATATTGTCAAATAGTATGCTCTAATTGTTATGCAAGTGCTCTGGACGTTACATTGTTAAAATCAATAAAAATCAAAAAAAAGCAACTTAGGTAAAATTAAGCATTAAATACTGCACTGAAAGAACTTATAAACTTGTCTTGATAAAGTTCATTGGCCCACTGGCCTGGAGCGAAACGTGTTGGCTGTACCTAAAAACCTTTTCACATTGAAAGCGAGGCAAGATCATTGGTATAATTTATGCTTTTATCTTACAACAATAAAGTTTCAAGGATTCCATTATTACTTTCTGATTTCAAGACTCCACAATTAATTCCAAGCAGACTACTGCTTGTGGTAGCTCTAACAAACAATAGTATATTGTTGCATGTTAAATTTTGTGGACAGGTATAGGGCAGCATTTAATAAGACTAGATTGTGAGACAGAAATTGAGGACAATACTGAAAGATGGGAAGAGGGGAGTGCTCTGAAATCAGCTGGAGGGCATTCTTGTGTAAGAGGCCCAGTAGGTAGAATGTAAAGAAGTGGGCTGGGCACAATGAGATGAGGTGAGGGTGCATTGATCAAGAAGAGGAGTAGCAGGAGAGAACTTTATGGTGGAGTCAGGTCCTCAAGCCTCTTGACAAACCCAAGTGCAAAGTTTCAACTGGGCTTTGTGACTACCACCAGAAATGGATAGAGGGCGGTACTGTGAAGGGTTATTTCATGAGCACGATTCAAAGTTGACCCTTCTATAAAAGACTGAAAAAACTAACTTTGTGCAGCCCACAAGCAGTCTAATCCAATAATCCAATAATCATTGTGGAATGGGAGGTGGTAGTAAGGATGTTTAATAATGCACAGCTAGAATGTAGGAACTGTAGCTGCGGTAGACATGCATGATTCTAGAAGCATCTTTGAATCAAATAGTATTACAAGGTGAAAGTTATCAGGTAAGAAGCAATACCTACAGATAGTGGACAATAAGTGGACTAATATCCTTCCTCCATTCCTAGGAATTGCAGTCTTTGTTCTTGATGTCTTCAAAATTTGATACATTTTCTTTTTGTCTGCCCTGGTTAAACCCTTCAGGGTCGGCAATATATATAACCCATGTTGGTTAAATGAAGGATTATGGCTTGGTCAGACGCAAAGTCTTTGTTGTATTTATCAGATACAATCAATGTTTGTCATCAACTTTAGAATTTAATTTTTTTTTTTATATATATTTAAGATTGCATTGCATTCTGTTGGGTATACAATTGGTTTAATAAAATAAATGTATAGCAGCTTAAAGAAAAGGTGGACTGGAACAGATATATGGCAATTTGATGATTTAAGGACACAATACATGAGAAGCAGTGCAGGACATAATGTCAGTTTTAAGAAAAAGCTTAGCTTTTAGCACCAAGATATCTTTGGGTGTGATTGAGACTGTAACAGTATCTTATTAATTCAGTGATTCAAGATAGGAAAAAATTGGTGATGTAGGAGGGCAGCAGTGATGACATTGGCAGGATGAACAGATGGGGATGGAGGTGATTAGGAGAATGGAGGGGGACTTTTAGGTGTGGTGGGAGTGGGTTTCATGTTGCCTTCAAAATGAAACCTGGTAAAATAGAACTGACTCAACGGGCTGTTAGAATATTAAAAAGTTTGCTTGAGGTCGATTGTAAACCATGATCAAGCCATACTGAAATATAAACAAATACCCACTAAAGGCTTTTGACGTGATCTGTTTAGTGCTTCCTGACATAAGAATTATGTTTACCGTTATGTCCCATAAACCTGATTATCTTGTATTACATTCCATTATAAAAAAAGATTACTTTTTCTTCAAGACCTGAGGTCTGTACCTTATATCTTTTTAAATTGAGCCTAGCCCCATGTTGGGCTAAAAACCCACCAGTATCTCTGATAGTTTATTATTGTGTCATAGAACAGAAAGGATAACATTCAAAAGTATGATATTTCATTCTATATCCTGCTGTTTAGATCAGTGTAAGCCAGGCATGTCAGAAGCTTTTGCGAGGATGGGGGCTAAAAACTTTGTGAGGCCCCATTCTGGTTTCCGATTCAGAAAGAAGCTTAACATTAAGGAAACATGTAACTGGAGAAAGGGGAAAACATCATAGTTGTTGGCGCCACCTAGTTGTGTTGTTGCATTATCTGCATCACAAAGGAACTGGTCAGACATGCTTTCTATTTTGTAAATAACATGCTGCAATAGAAGGACTAGACTCCGAAAAATTGGGGGGACTGGGGCAAAGACCTTTTTCCTTGTGACCAGGGTCATAGCTATGAATAGTGTAGCAGGTGCGATGTCACTGAAGACAAAATGCCAAAAAATGGGACAGGGCACCCATTGCACAGCTGTTTTTTACTACCAAACCAGTAAAAGGAGCACACTTTCCGTGTTTAACTGCTTGAGAAGGTCCTGATGTTAACCATGCCAATATATTTCTATCCCAAGGACCGTTCAGGGACGGCTTTAGGGCAGTGCGACTGGTGCGGCTGCACTGGGCACTAACCTGTGGAGGGGGGCGCTGTGACCTCAGGGGGCGCTGTGTTAAGCAATATCTTATGATGTGAGAAATGAGGGGCACTTTTGCAGGTGGTAGTGAGAGAATCCGAGGAGGAGGTCATGGGACGTGGGGGCGCCAAAAGTGACTGTCGCACCGGTCGCCACCAGCGCTAAAGCCGGCCCTGTTCAGTGTTGTGCTTAAACCCTCGCATTCTCATTTACTTGGCTGAAGCACTTTTTGGTATAAGAACAAAACCAGCTGTGGCATTTCAATTCAGAGAACCTCCTGATGGCCCTACTGGCCAACGCCTGTATGTCTGGATAAAATGTCTCATCCGGTATAATGCTCTACTCTACAATTATGCTTGGTTAGGCATGATTAAAGTCAAAATTGTCCCAAATATGGAAGGGATACGCTGAAGATTTTGATTAAAAGATCCAAATTTTGGACTAGAAATAAAGAATTTTCTGTCTTTGTTAGATATTTTTGGGGAACAAATTATTTTACCTGCTTCATGAACACAGGGAAATATCTGTTGAGCAGGTGTTGAAAATTGTACTCTCATTATCATAATCTCTTTTTTGCTTTTATCAAAAAAAAAAAACCCAAAGGAACATATAAATCAAACATTTGTCCAAAAAACAGTTAAAACATCATCAGCGACCTAAGTGAGTCAATTTTACTCAAACCTGCCCTCAACTTTTAAGAATACCAATAATATTGGCTTTTAGTTAGACAAGCAAGGGGCTACTTCTGTTGAACTGAAAAACAGTGATAAGCACCCTTTCTCCGCAAGCTCTCCCTTCTTTGAATGGAGCAAGGTCAAAATGTAATGTTGAGGACTGCAGACTGGAAATTGAGATCATGCAACATTTAGGGTACGTGCTTCACAGTGGAAATAGCGATCTCTGTCATATTAATATTTTGGTAGATTCTAAGTACTTAGGGCCTCATTTATGAAACGTGTTGCATCGCTGCGGTAAAACAGCGATGCAACACTTTTCATTGCGCCCTCCTTGCGACATCCTTGTCGAAAGGATCGACAGATACGTCATTGCTGGAGTGTGTCTGAAAACAAACGCTTCAAACAGGCGTAAGGATTTGATTTAGTGACACCCTAGAAGTGGAGCAGTGAAATTTAATAGATTTCACTGCGTCACTTCTACGTGGCTTTCCTGCGTTGGAACACCCACCCTGCATACATTATACCTGGCGCAAGTATAATGTAGCGCTGGGGTTTACAAAGTGACACATCTGCCTATATGCATCACTTTGTAAATATGGCGCAGTGTGGCACATTTTTAACGCTGCCGCAGCATCACAATAAGTGACGCAACGGCGGCGTAAGGGCCTCAAAAATAAGTCCCTTACAGTCTTTACTGTCAAAATTTGTATTGTCCACATTTGCATTTCTGTTGCAGAAATATGATTGACTGTGTCATGAGAACACCAATGGATGGCCAAAAATATTGTGGGCAAAATACTGTCAGAAAAAATGGATTGAGAGCACTTGATCATCAGGTTAGTAATAGGTTTTAGGGATAGCGCTAACTTGAGGGATGATATTAGAATCAGGGCTAGGGTTAGGCTCAGGGCTAAGATTAAGCTCAGTGCTGGGGTTAGGCTTATGCCTAGGGTTAGCTTCAGGTCTATGGTTCGGTTCCGAGTTAGGGTTAGATTCATGCTAGGGTTCGGTTTATGGGTATTGTTAGATTTAGGGCTCAGGCTACGGTTAAGTTCTGGGCTAGGGTTCTCAGCGTGCGTTATGTATTTTAAGAGCATATTGTCTACATTTATTTCGTATGAAGATTAGCAAAAAATGATACATCAAACTATATAAATATAGATTGTATTACTAATAATCCACACAAACAATATTGCGGTATAAGAATATCGAGGGCAAAATATCACAAGGTAAGTGCATATAGGGAAGTATAAATTTACTATTCCTAGCTTCCCATCTAAGTACCTTGAAGATACATGTATCACATGGGTACTTACATGTAGAGTAGTATAGAAAATGTAGGTAGCAATATATATTTTTTTATGTGTTGTCCTCGATATTCTGGCCCACTGATTCTGTGGGTTCGATCTTCAGGGGTCCACCATAAATACATACATTATTCTTCTAAAACACATGCACCAAAATAAGATATTTTGAGATCGATGTTTTGCCTACAATTAAAATATAACATGATTATGGTATTGGATACTTATAAATAGAAGCATAGAGGCATTAGGGGCCAATTTAAGGTTTGGTTGACTGGTTGCCAAACTACTGATGTGTCTTGTTCACACATTCAGCTACCCAAATCGCACCCAAAAAATGTATATCCAGCACTCTGCCTCAAATAAAGTACTTTTGACACCCACTGATGGTTTGAAGAATGAGCTCTGGTTGTGAAAATTCTGAATTGCCCATTGATCGTGAATAAATAGAAACGTAACTTAAGTAGCGAGCCTTACACGGTGCGTACGGGTCTGTAGTACAATGGGTTACTTGGGAGAGACACCCTTGGAGCAAACCTTGCCAGTTCACAGAACGATACCTTTACAAGATGCATTATACAGAGCCTGTGTTATGCGTAATCCGGGTGTGTTTACAGTATCACCCACTGCCTGACATGAAGGCACTTTCAAAGCTTCTCCCAGTGCCTCAGCTGATGAATGTCTCTGTTGATGAAACGACACAACCGCTCTTTTCTTCTAAGCCCCGCTGAATCATGACAACTGGGACATTTAATGGATATGTATCAGAGCCCTCCAAATCCCAAAATTATCCCTTTGGCAGAAAACAGGGAACAGCAATCACAACAGAGCACGTATGTGGGGAGTGTTTGCCAAGTTCAAGTCAGTAGTGAGGGTTAAGTCGTGAGACACAGTGTGGTGCGGCGATGGACACAGATCCGCGGGGGTTGGTTGACTCGCACACATGCAGAGGGTAGCGGAAGTGACATCACATACCGTTTCACACCCAATGACAACACAGTTTGACCATTTATCCCATCCTTAGGATCTCAACACCCTTCTATTTGTTGCAGGAGGAGACTACGAGATGAAAGCAGTTCGGGTAAATAATTAGACACTGACAGCTCATGAAAACCTAGCCAACCTCTTTTGCTTTTTTCCTGACTACTGCAGCAGTATACACTCTTGATCCCAGCTCTCTCTTTCCTATTACGGTGTGATGACATCCTTCTTTTGTCACAGGCCTTTAGGCACTACTTTACTTATTTTGCCACAACAGCAAAAACTTAATGCAGTCTGTTTGTCCACAATCAATACTGTAAAAAAGAAATCCCTTATGTTATCCCTGCTGCCCAGCTGTAGCGCAAGGTATATTGGCATAGCGCAAGGTGATTTGCAGTCCTGCAAAACTTTCATGGGACACTCAAATTTTAAAGGAGCATTCAAATGTTCCTTTTATTGTCCATCTCACAGATGTAGAAGGGCCCTGGTCAGGCCTACTTCACCTGCCTCACTGGTGCTGCATTGCCTCACCTTAGACTATCCGACCACATACCATCCGCCCGCCATCAAAATTGGGCAGGCGGTGAGGCAGGGTCCGATGGCGGTGGGACTGCCACCGATGGGATGATGGTGGCGGTCCCACCGCCATCATAATGAGGCCAATTAACAAAAGCGTTCATGAGTGCCGAAAGTGGTACTAGAGAAGTACTCTTTTATGTATTCATACAGTCCTTGTGAATTGGCAACGAAATGTCCCACACCGTCTTAGTCTAAATGCAAACAGAGACTTGTCCTGTTTATTTGTACTAATTGCGTATCAATATTCCCTAATGTTTCCCTTTTTATTTCCATTTTAGATGCTTTGGGGCCAATTCACAAAGACATAAAAGAGGCCATGTAGAAGAACTACATTAAGTACTTTACAATGCCTTGGTGAATAGGCCTCTTTGCCTCAGATGAGCTCTTTTGGATGTTTTTAAGTTAGGAAAAAGGAAATAAAAACGTTAAAATTGTTAGCTCGCAAACAAAATTACCTGTAAACATCATTGTGTTCCAATTACAAGTTCCAGATAGGGACTCTCTAGCGAATTATTGAACTGGACGTTGCTCGCTGTTTTCCCTTATGGCATGGAAGCATTTTCAAGTTTAGAAACACCTCCAAATTCAATTGTTTAAGGGTTTTCACAAGCCTCTTTACAACTCGTTCCGTCCTTAGAAATTATTGGAGAATTCCTCTTCACAAAGGCAGAAACAAATGCATTTTGAATGGTAAATGGGCTCAGAACTCCTCCAAAATTGGTGGTTTGCAAGAGAGAGTTTCTTATTGGGGAAAATGTTTTCCTAGTGATAAAAAAAATGTGCAACTTTGCATTTTTATTTTGTTTTGGGATCTTTGTAAAATCGTAAGTCAAAATAAAGGAAGGAAAGCATCATCGCTCACTTGGACTACAGGGAAAAGCTTTTTGCTGCTGCACAGGGCATCTTAGGACCGTTCAGAAACTGGTGTCACTAGTCATCAGTCCATCCTATTCCCTGCTCTTAGACACCTGCCTCTGCTCAAAGTTGCCTGACTTGCCCATCCACTGCTTTCAATAGTAGTTTTTCTCCACCCCTCACACTGCATGGAATTTGCTGGCTTACCTCCTGCTCTTTGCTGCCACCCTTCCTAACACTTGTTACTGGTGATTGTGGAAGGGTGCAGCTTAAATTCCACCATTTGGTACTTGACAATGCATTACACATGGGGGACACTCATCAGAAAAATAGCCGGGGATAGGAGGGCCATTAGGTTTTTACAACACCTTGCGTACTTCAGTTAAATCAGTAAACATTAAACTTTGTTTGGTATCAATTTACCACCACTCAGTAGTTATAGTTAGACAGGAGTTCCTTGGATTTTTCCTCCTAATGACTTTGCACCCATTTTATGAATCTCCACGAAAATTTACAGACCTGTTCGTCCTTCTACATTGGCGAATGATGGAAAGTCTTGCTGCAATTGGTCAAAGAGGAGCAAAAAAAGAGGGGTTCCCAAAACGCATTTTACCCCAATGCATTTTCTATAGACTTTTCGTATTGGACGTAGCGGCTAAATGGCCAGTCATATTTGGATGAAATTTGGCAGAATTATAGACTATGGTGTGGCGAGGATCCTTTTTGGGGTTAGAGGTAAGTAGGCTAAATATTTTTTAAGTTATATGGCCATAAAACTTAGTGATATCTGTTGTCGCAGTAGTTATGTGGTAATTTCGCGAAACATGGAACAGGCCAATGACAAGGCATTATATCATTGGCAAATGACTGCCTTTACAAAACGCAAAGGCAGTCATGTTTTTTTAATGCAATTTGGCTGTGTTCTGGGTTAGAGCAACTCAAGGCCACCATGCATGGCCATGCAAAGGTTGGTAAATCTGGATAAATACAAGGCAGCACAAGTAACTGTCTTGTGTTACTTTTCACACATAATCTACATTCCTATCTAATCTACTTTACATCCACATACCAGTCCATTCCATTCCATGCCACTCCACTCTATGCCACGCCACTCTACGCTATTCCACTGTATGCTACTCTACTGTACACTACTGTACTCTGTGCCACTCCACTCTACGCCACAACACTATATGCTATTCCACTCTATACCACTTTAATATACGTCACTCCACTCTACGCCACTCCACTCTACGTTATTCCACTGTACACACCTACACTCTATGCCACTCCACTGTATGGTATTCCACTCTGCCCCACTCCAGTGTATGCCCTCCAGTGTACGCCACTCCAGTACACACCACTCCACTCTACGGTATTCCACTGTATGCCACTACAGTGTACACTACTCCACCCTACTCCACTCCACTCTACCCTACTTCACTGTAGACCACTCCACTCCACACAACTCCAGTCTACACTATTACACTGTACACAACTCCAGTCTACGCCACTCCAGTGTACACTACTCCGGTATACGCTATGCCACTCTACGTCACTTCATTGAATGGCCACTTCAATCCATGTTATTCCACTGTATGCCACTCCCTTGTAGCACAGTCCACTGTATGCTATTCCACTGTAAGCCACTCCACTGGACGCTACTCCACTGTACGCCCCTGCAGAGTACGCCACTATAGTATACAATACTCCACTCTATGCCACTCCATTGTACACTATTGCATTGGACTCCATTCCACTCTATGCCACTCCAATGTATGCTATTTCACTCTACCCTACTGTACTGTATGCCACTTCAGTCTAAGCTTCTCCACTCTATGGCATTTCACTGTACGCTACTCCACTCTACACTAGTCCATTAGGCAAGTCCACTGTGCTACACTCTAAGCTATTCCACTGTACCCCACTCCACTCTATGCTACTCCACTCTAAGCTTCTATGTTTACTTCAGGAAAGGATGGCAGGACATTCCTGCCATCCTTTCTGCCATCCTTTCCTGAATTAAACATAGAAGATAACATGTTTGAAAAACATATAAAATACATAATAGTAGAGTAATGAACATAAATTTCCATATAACTCTGCAAGTTACACACTCTAGCTCTAGTTATTCTCTTAACTCTCAAGCAGCCCCCAGCTTCACGTAGCTGAATACAAGTCTCAGTAACTTAGCAGAACATCACAAAAGTATCATTTGTTATGCTGTAAGTTTATATATAGTTGTAAAATCTACTTATTGCTTATTTGGTGGAATGCATGACATCCTAATCTGCAGAAGATGAAGAAAGCATATAGAGACATCTTTATGCCTTGATGAACTGGATGTCTCTTTTCAGAAAGACATGAATACAACACAGCTCAGGTAATGCAAATAAGAGCATAACATATACACAGGCGCATGACACATAGGGGCATATTTACAAGCCCCTATCGCCACCACAACGTCACTTAAAGTGACGTTGTGATGGCGATAGGGGCCTTGCCTTATTTACAAGGCAGGGTTAAGCCACTTAACATGGCTTAATGCTGCCTTGTAAATAAGGCACCATTTCACGCTGTGTTTAGCGTGAAAGGGGAGGGCAATGGGTGTTGGGGATGGGCATTCCACCACAGCACCCATTGATTTTGACGCTGCCCCCTATTTACAAGGGCAGCGTAAATAGAAGGCAGGGCCAAAATTAAGACCAGGCAAAACCTGGTCTTAAACAGGCGATACGAGGAGAAATACTTTATTTCGTCTCGTTTTTGCTGTTTCCATGTGTGCTGACTTGTGCAGCACACAAAGAAACAGCAAATTGCCTATGATTGTTTATGTGCAGGAAGGTCCCCCTTCCTGTACATAAACAATCATTTAAAAAAAATGCTGGTTTGCAAATTTTATGTGGGCTGCATTAATCAGCACACATAGAAGTTACAAAATGGCATTTAAAGATTGTTTATGTGCAGAAAGGGGGACCTTCCTGCACATAAACAATCTTCCCCTAAACACAGGCATCCTTGCACTATGGTGCAAGGGTGCCTGCATTGGCGATAGGCAGGTAAAGTTAGCGCCAGCGCAGGGGGAAATGCAGGGCTGCACCATATTCTAGTAAATATTGTGCAGCCCTGCATTTTTTAAAGTGACGAAGCATGTCGTTAGCCTTCATGGCTTAACGACACGCTTCGCCACTTTATAGTAAATATGCCCCGTAGATACAGAAAACATATAGGCAATGGCTACCAACTGTATGCATAACAAAAACTAATTTCTTTAGAGCGGCTAAACATTTCTACCATCTACAACTTGTGGACAATGGGCACTTATTGAGTTATAGCGTTTGACAGATAGAGTCGGTCTGGATAGAAGAGGACATTAAGTCTGCCACCCTGACAGTACTCAGTTGGTCAAATTTAGAGATGACTAACAGCCAGGCAGTCATCTATGTACCTTGAAAGGAACCCCTGTCACAGCAGTTCCCTTCAATGTACAAAAGGTTTGGTCGACATTCACCTTTGGTTTTGACGGCCTTCCACCAATCTTTTTGTGTTTTTTTCAAAAACAAACTCCCAAAGCAGGAGTTTGTTTCTAAGAATCAAAAGAAAAATGATTCCCACTCCCTGGGAGTTTTCTCCCAGTGTGTGAGTGTCTATTATATGTTCCTGACCCTCATCAACAGGCTTTTCCTGGCAGTGACAGACAGAAAAAAAAAACCACCAACCCTCATGCTCTAAATAGAGCGAGTGGTTCGATTACTTTACTCCCATGACCCCTTCTCAATCGGGCTATCAGAGTAAGCTGTCCATTGACAGTCAACGGGGCACCTGTGACCAGCATTCAAAATCATAAGCTGAAAATCGTGGCAAATATCAGCAGCAAGTGTTGAACTCACTAAGGCATCACTTTTATGGTTATGCTCTGGGCTCTGGCTCTTTGTGCATTTGTGTTAAGGGCACAAGCACTGTAAGTGGTGAGAAGAGGGTGGATTAGCATTTTTGTCAATTTATGTCACAACAATAGCTGTTTATCAAAATATTATTTAATTATTAATACTTAGGGTTTTTGTGCATAATACACATTCCTACATATATTATTTAAAATCTACTAAAGTACGAAAGATGATTGATGAGCTAAAACCATAAAAAGACTTTTAATTACAAGGAAACTAATCCAAAATAATGAATTACGTTTTCTGATTAGGATTCTCATCCTTCCCTTTGCTATCAAGAGAACATTTCAATGTTGTAACCAGTCTTTGGTTAATCAGTTCACTTTTTAGAACTTAAATGGCAATAAATAACCATAGTGAGAATGGATATTATGGTAATTGGATGTGGTGAAGGAGTTTTGGGCACCGTGTTTCTGTGTGCCTATTGCTTACTTATATTTGAAGGTGCCTTTTGTCTATCTGTCCCTTCTGTGCCAGAGCATCCTCCGTCACTTATTCGGCACATGGGCTTAGACTCCTGCAGAGGGTTAGGCATGCGCATTTTCATGACTCTTTGAAAGCAGTTACTTCCTTCCCAGTGCCTCTAACCTAACAAGAATCCTTTCAGCATGTCAAAGTCATCGAATCTCAGAATATTCTAAAGAACTTTAAAGATGGAAGGGGAACAAATGTTTTATATTTCATTCTCCATCATCTTGTGATAAAAGTGTTGTCATGTTTCATTTGTTCCACTGTTATTTGTTAATATGTCAGCAATAAAAGAACCTTTCAAGCTACAAACAAATTACAAATTATCTTAATCAGGCTCTTACAGTTGCTATGATAAGTCAAAGACAACCAATGCTTTACAAGCAGGGCAGATTTAGAATCACACATACCACAGAATGTGTCAGAGACTGCCTGCAACACTGAACCTCCTGTATCCTTCAACCAGTGTCTCAAAGAACAGCAAGAAGTAGACCAATCCAAAAACACAAGAGATGGCAGTTAAAAGAAGTTTAATTGAGCTACCATTAGAGGGAGACAGATTGGCTCCCTTTAAGGTTACCAAGATCTGATATTATTTTCATCTGCAAATTTGTCAAAGGACTACACCACTGCTGGCACTTTAAATGTTTTGTAGACCGTGTGTATAAGCATTGGTTGAAAAGGTGAAGAATGCTCTATTTGTGATTAACCAAATTCAGTATTTACAATAAATGTTCTCCGACATTTCTAGTCTGTGTATATGGCTTCTTCCATTGCTTGAGTGGGGTATTTTACCACCACTTGGCAGCTCATTTTTATGACTACTCTTCTGCCTACTGCTCCAGAATTGGCATTAAGGGCTCTGTTGCTTTTAGTCACTAAGCATGATCTCACTAGTGCATAAGAGTGGAACTGGTACTGGACTGACTCTACACACTCACCCCCTTTAATACTCACTTTAGCCTGCAATGCTATTTGTCCTTCACTTTTTGATTTTGATGGACAGGCTGCACAGGCGTGGGTTAAGCATATGAGGAAAAGTAGTGACAGTAGGGCAAATATGAGTTGATGTTCTATTTCTATTTTCATCACCTGTAGAGCGCAAGGTGACCCGGAGGCATGCCAGTGCTGGGTAACAGGATGCAACATAACAGAATGGGAAGAGCACCTTAAAAGACTAATTTATTTGAAGAGCCAAGTTTTGATCGCTTTCAGGAAGCGTACCTCACTTTCTGCCACTCCAATGGCCAAGGGAAAAGAGTTCCAATACTTTGCCACAACTGAAGGAACGACCACCTCTTCTAGCTTTTTTTAATAGCAGGGGTGGATGCCAGGTGTAAGTTCAAAGACCGAAGTAATGTGTTTGGAGTATAAGGAGTAACCAATTGGTGTAGGATAAGCCAGCCATGGCCTTGTAGAGCCTGGTGAGGAATGCACAGGGATTGATTTCAATTCTAGTCTTTGGGCAATAGGAAGCCAGTTAAGGGCTCTCAGTCCCTGCCTAACTGACTGTGATCTGGGAAGTCCAAGCAGTGTGTGTGCAGCCGCATTTTGCACAACCTGCAATTTACGGATAACTCCTAATATGTTGACCCAATCAACTCTCTCATTGCCTCTAATGTGCTCATAATTCGGGGAAAAAATTGATGTCCTCTCAAGAGCTGTACAAAGCATCCAGCATACTGAAAACCATAAAAGTGGGCGTCTATCTCTCACACTTCATCATCCAACACACTGTTACGTGCTCTGTCCCATACCATGATACCCAGTCCTTGTGGTCATCAGTCACAACATGGAAACACTTCCCGCTTATGATCAAAACTCCAACTACACACCCTACATGGTGTAGCCTGCTACTCATGCAGGCAAGTTCTTCAGCGTCCCACATAGGGGTAGTATCCACTGCATAACTGCTCCAATACAATACAATATACACTACAACAATTCACTATGTGGTGCAATATCAACGCATACAGATCACCATAATACAAAGAAGCAATTAATTTGATTTTATCATATTGCATTCTGTTAATAGTTCAGTGATTTTGACTTCCGTTCGATTTCTAGCCTCCTGCCAAACATCACACATGGCAGATAGTTATTTTGTTTCCCTCTGCATTAACTGTGGTGGGTAACTCTCAAAAGAACAGTGGCAAAGGGTAGGCACAGGACCCTGCCATTACGAAATATTTAATCTAATTATTTTTCTACGTAATGTTTTTATCTATGCCACCACAAACTCCGCAAACTCCGCACAGCCCACTCTCTCACTTGTCTTGTGGGTATTGGAGCTGTTACATCTAGGCAAGCAGGGTGGATCACCTATTCTATACTTTGCAAATAAATTGTGTAACTTTTCTACCCCAAGGCTGTAGTAGTTACAGCAGAGTTCTTTCACAAGTGTGAAAAATGATCTCTAACAAAAGTCACAAAACTATGCTCAAGGGGATCACGGTTAATGAAAAAGGCAGAAGAGAGTCCTTTGAAGTGATCACTTAACATTCATATTCACTTAACATTCATATTGAATGCGGGCTCTCTAAGTATCTCACCCACTGCAGACTGTTAATGTTGGTGAGGACAACAAATAATAAGGATCTGTCATCTTTTTGTATTTGCCATAACTCTATTGCAAGATATGAGCCTAAAAAGCAGCTATCCAATAACGTGAATTGTTTTACCACTAAAGAAGGAGGCAAAAGCAGACAGAGAGGGACAAAATCTTAGCATGCAAGTGAAAACGTACACTAATTCAATTAAAAATAGAAATTTACTTTCTGTTGAAAACAAATCTTTGGCCATGGCTGTTCCTCACCTCCACTTATATGTCACCTGTTGAACCAGCCCAACTCAATGGTTTTCCCTTCAAGTACATGTAACAGAGAGAGGCTGGGATTCACTGTGTATTTTAAAAGTATACATACATAGAGTATGTACACGTGTTTTCCAAACATATTACTTTAAAGAGGAGAAAAGGCTGACTAGGGGTTGAAATAGTCATGGCAGAAAAATGGGTAGGGAGTGGTCATGAGATTTGGGATCTACTTTCAAAAGGATAACCATTTATTTATTTGTATGATTTATAACGTGCAACAGGCCACCACATTCACCTCACAAAACTTTGGGGGGGGGTGGATATCTACTGATCTTGTGTTGGCAGGGGTTGGGGGAGAGTGGTACCGGTCTCAAACTGCAAGGTGGGGAGTCCCAAAAAATGATTTTATGGATCAAAGTCCTTCCTTCAGAGTTTGCATTTTTTAAGGATCCCCAAAGTGGGAGCCTAGAGCTCTAAAATTTAGACTCTAAAATGTTCAAAATACTTTCCTTAAAGAGTGCAGAAACTCAAAATTATCAGCGGCAAGCTCTATTGCCAGATCCTTGTGCGCAGTTGTAAACTGGTCCATAGGCGATGCATTTGTCTAGAAGCAGAGATACATTTATCAACCTATACATCAATACATCTGATTGCCATATCATTACATGGCACCAATCTAATTTATAACCAAGAATTTCGCAGATTAGGAACACACAGGCACATGCATCAACCATTTTTGCGAGCGCAAACGGTGCGATTCGCAAAAATCGGCCGTTTGCGCCCGCAAAAAGGGCATTTCCGATGCATCAAGGTTTAAGGCACTCGCAATTTGAGAATTCGCAATTAATTGCGATTTCTGAAATTGCGATTCCTTAAATGCAATGCAAGAACCACTTTAGAATAGCGATTTCGCTACTAGGAGGCGCAAATTACGATCAAGTTGGACTTGATGGTAATTTGCAAAAACTTTGAAAAATGCACTAAAGTGCATTTTTCAAAGTTGTAGGTTGCACACACACATGCCCTTTGGGCATGTGTGTGCGCAACATGTGTGCACAGATCAATTTCAGGGGTGCAACAGGGTGTCCTTTTGACACCCTTGCACCCTGAAGTGCATGCGCAATTTGCGAGTACCTGTTGGTACTCGCAAATTCTGCATGTCTATCTCCCATTCATTCCTATGGGCCTATAGGCCCATAGGAATGAATGGGAAGGCATTCCTTAATTGCGACTCTCAATTTGCGAGTCGCAAATAAGGAATGTTTGGGAATGGCTAATTTTATGGCGATTCCTTCATGCATAGGCTTTTGCAATTCCTTAATTGCGATTCCTTAATAATCGCAATTAAGGAATCGCAAAAGCCTACATTGATGCATGTGCCCGACAGTCCCGTGGTCACAGCGAACGTCTCTGAAAAACAATGCTTGCCCAGGCATTGCTAGGGCTGATTTATTCCTTCATTGTCATCCAAAATAGAGAAACTGTCTTAAACACTGCAAACAATCTTTAAAAGCAGGCTGGCAGAGGCCTCATTTGAATTTCTTCATACCCTAGAGTGTAGTGGAAGAAGAGGAGCGAAGACAGACAAATGTGATAAAGCCAGTGCAGATGATTAAGGGATGAAAGAAAAATAAGTTACATTGTGGACAGACAGATTCCTAAGGCTTGAAAATTCAATGCACGGGTGACCCATATAAAAAGATCAACGGGAAGATTGTTGAAGATGTTGCAATCCTATATCTATGTTAAAACAAGAATATCTTAATTTGAAGTTAAAACAAGGATATCTAAACTTAAGTAAATATTTGACTGTGTGTTACTGTGTGTCTTCAGATAAACTAGAACTAATAGAGTGGCTATGAAAAACATGACAAAATTCACCTCATTTTCTTCATTCATTTAGACCTGGGCTTTTCTGTCAGAATTTGAAGAACAAAGACATAAAAGTGTTTTTCAGTGTGTCTTGACTCCTCATATCCGTTTCTTTCTAGTAGTGCTGTGAGAGTAATGCATTGTTAACAAAATATTTGTTCTACTTTGAGGGGTCTTCTGCATACCTCCCCATCCCCTTTACCACCATTGTTGCCCAATGTCCATCTTGTTGCAATCCCTCGCTTGCTGTTTACCGCTGAGCAAATGTTGACCTCTTTTATTTGTTTTAGACTTTTATGTGATCGCAATATGTAATAGTTTCAATAGTCATACATCACAAACCTGTTAGGTACAGTCTAGAATGGATGCTATTTTTAGGTATTGGTGCCAAACCATTGGTATGGAAAGGGCGCCTTGGGACCTAATACAACAAGCAATTGCAATGCAATAGGTCTCGCAATTGCGAGATTTTGACCTATTGGCGTTGTAAATCATAATACCTTTTGTTTATGTGTTTAAAAAACCTGCAATAATAAAAGGCATTGCCATTTACAATACAAATAGGTCAAAGTTTCTAAAATGCGAGACCTATTGCATTGCAAATGCTTGCTTTATTTAGGCTCTGATCCCGAGTAAGTTTTGATTTGTGTTGTAACTCACAAAGTGCAGTCATTTCGTATCCAAAAATAAGCGATCGAGGTGGGGCCAATATTAACAGGTGCACAATCAGCGATGCAGTATCACTGCAACACTTGGGGTAACCCCCTACGTCTTTGCTCTCGGTACACACAGTGTAAGACGTCTTGCCTCCGTGGGCACGCCTGGCTATTGATTAGTGAGCGCACCAGCCCCCTCGTGCCTTTGTGGCTGACGCCTGCTGGCGTTGGGCCTTGCTTTCTAGCAGCTTCTGAGCCCGGGGAGCTTGTACAGCTAATTGTCGTCAAGCCCTTCGCATCCTGGGTGGTATTACAGCTGCGCTCCAGCAGACAGGCAGCGTGAGGCTGTGTGTGGCACCAGCAATCCCGAGGCCTTAGAAGCTGTGCCACGGATGAGTCTGTGTGTGACTGACAGCGTCGCTGTCGTCTATCCCGAGGCGGAGTTTTCTAGGTCCCACGCGGTGAGCCAAGGTGGACCTACAGTCCGATTGTATACAATTGACGCCAGCGTGCGGTGCTGCAGCCATGTTTGAGATGGCCCTCGGGGTCAGTGACCTAAAGCAGACAACAGAGCTGCCAAGGTCTTTCCTCCTCAACTTCATAAAGTTTCAAACTTCCTAATAATATTCATGCTCGTCAGAAAGCGTTCCGTTTTTTAAGAAACAAACAGCGAGTGAAAACGTTTTCTAAGGCTACCGCCTGCAGAATTAACAACATGTTTATCAAGACAGCTGTCTTGCAAAAACGTTTTCAATACACAAAACGTCTCTAGCAAGCGTACATGGGAAAAATTTGAAAAATGTGTATATCGGACCTTGCCAAACTCACCCAGCCGCCACTTGGATAGTTACGTTTAAAACTCCGCCCACTGACGCATGAAGGCGTGCGGGCACGCTGTGACGCCAGTACCGGATTACTAACAAGCCTCGATCTCTTGTCTTTATCGGGCCATGTGTTTCTAATTAGAAACACATGGCCCCATAAAGATAAGAAAGTGCTTTGCAACAGCAGCAAAGCAGGCCACCAAGTCCGGATCGGAGGCCAAAGTGCGTGAACCAAAAACCCTCATTTCCAATGGCAGGCCACCGTTTAGCATAAACGGTGACGCCAGCCATTGAAATGAGAGCGAGCTCAAAGCCCTCTTCTGAAAGTCCTTGTTAACAATAAATCTCGCCGAGCGAGCAGCGCATGCGCTGCAACACTAGGCGAGACCTAAAAAGGAAATTGGGCCACCACCCCTTGTTTTGTGCAAAACAACAGTCACTAATTGGGGAGAAGTGGGCCCCTCATACACCTGGGTTCTGGTGCCATTGCAGCCACGCCCCTGTGCCCAAGGACTTTTGTAGGTCACAAAAGTTAGTTTTGCATTTGTAAAATGATTTTTCTCACGTCAAGGTTTCTGTGTGAGTAAAGCTTCCATGGCTGTAATTATTGCGATTTTGTGGCTATTGACAAACCATTTTTAAACGCTTCTCACCATGGAAATGGGTAGCAATCTACTTTTGCCAAAGGCAGGGGTAATTACCTATCCATATTGGAAAGGGAAAGGGAACATGCCCCATTAATGTCAGGGGAGCAGGGGAAGGGGTTTCACTTTGAAGAAAAATAAATGTGTGTATATTCTTGCATGCAAAAATGGAATTCACAAAGAAAACGTGGGAAAAACTGAAAACCTAATAATGCCTTGAAATCTCTTACTGTTCCAGCCTCTCAGGCGTTATCTGGAAAACTTTAGTGAATTACAGTCAGAAAATGGCACCCATGAGAGGATGGAAACCTAAAGGTGAATACGTTTGACTGTTTTTGAGAAATCTAGCCCCACCAACCCACCCATACTGTCTGTCCTTCCCCTCCAAAGCAACTACACGTTGTGTTCTGGTACTCAATCTAACAATGCCTGCTGCCCCGCTACAGCTGTCAAATTATACCTCATGTTTTGACCTTCCTGCTCAACTATACCTCTTGTTCCAATGCTGCAGTTCAGCAACAGCAGGTGTACTGCCCCTCTTATCCATTAAAACCTCGTGCGAAGCCCCTACATCACAGCAAAACCTGTAACCACACCACCTGCACCTGATGCACTAGGGCCCTTCGGGAAAATGACCCCGGCCGTTATCTACTTGTGTTTTACCCTTACTGTGGTAAAGAAACAGTTTGCTTTAATTTGTGTTCGGATTGTTTGCACGTGCTATAATTTTGAATGAGCTCAATAGCATCATCTAAGCATTGCCATTCAAACGCAAATCATATGAACACTCTTCCTTTGCAAATTCTGAGCGGTTCTTCTGCGCATTCATAATACAAGCAAAGGAAAAAAAAGCAAATAGAAACAAAGGTCCTGATTTTCAGTTTGGTGGACGGGGTACTCCATCACAAACTCAGTGGATAGCCCGCCCACCTTATTACAAGTGCCATAGGATATAATAGACTTCTAATAAAAAGGTTGGGATATCTGTCACATTTTTGACAAAGTAACTCAACACAAATCTTTTAGCAAGAGTCATTGAAAAACGTATGCAATTCATTCTTTGAGGGGGTCTCTTGTGACGCAGATACTATGCTTGGTGATGTTTCCCACTTAGATTTATCTAAGGGCAACAAATTGCCACACTCCCTCGAAATAACAATTAACGAGTCCCTTTAGGCCTTGACAGCTATTGTCCCTGACAAAGCTCCAGGCCCTGACAATATTCCTTGTGATTTCTTTTCTGCTAAACCTCTAATTTGGGGTCCCTATTTAAATCTCCCCACCAATTCAATTCTAACGGGTGGGCCTATACCGAAGTCTTGGCACCATGCAGAAATTGTAACTATTTATAAAAATGGCAACCATGAAGATTCCCATTATTCTGCTTGATGGGATGCAAAAACGTTTACACCGCCAAATTTTGGGCAAACTGGCTAGGTGCGTCCAGGAGAACGATGTACTTTCTGACTTCCAATCTGGATTTCACCAGTAGATAAGTACTATGGATCATATTTTCTGCCTATGTATGATTTATTCAAAATCTGTCCTAGTAGAGAAGGGGCACTTATACGTGGTCTTTGTGGACCTGAAATCGGCTTTCAACTCTATCCCCAGACACAAGCTATGGGCTGTTATATGGAATATGGGAGTACCAGACGGGATTCTATCAATAATCATAAGAGTGCATGAATCAAACTATGCTCGGGTAAGTTGTGGACACACCATAAATTGGGGCAAATATGTCCTAACACCATTGTTCGCGGACGTCACCTTGCTAATTTCTAAAACTCCCTCAGGCCAACAAGTTCTGGTAGATCGTTTCTTATTATTCTGTGCTGAAAGGGGCCTGAACTGAATATTCAAAAGACAAAATTTATGTCCTTAAATCCCTACCCCTCTATGAAGTGCTGTATTTGGGCCCTCAACGATCTGCTCAAACAAGTCAATAACTTTGATGACTTGGGAGCTAGCTTGGTCCTTGCAGCTGAGAAGAGCACATTTAAGCTTCAGCAAGAGTCTAGGGTGATCCTTACGATGGTAAAAAAAGACCTAGACTCGAGCAGTTTCCCCTGCAGAGGAAATATACAATGCTCAGGCTAAGGTATCTGCTCTTTGCAGTGCCGAACTTTGGGGTTATGACAAGGTAAAGATCTTGACATTAGCAGAAAACAAATTTATAAGGGCATTGTTGAATCTACCCCAAAGTGCTCCATGCCTTCCTCAGTAGATAGACTTTGTCATCTTTCCAATTGCTTTAGTTTGTAAAATGCGTCCTCTGTTTTATTGGCATAGATTATGATCTAGGGAAGAGTTGGCCTCATACAGGATCCTTCTCGCCAAATTAATGCATCCAATTATTTATCTAAAAATCCCTTGGTTAAGGTTTATCAAGGAAACAACTTCTATGCTTGATCTAGCTGTCTTAGGGAATTCCCCTGATGATGCTGCCTCTGTTCCAAGATCCACGCTTAAATATAAACTAAAACTCTTCCTAAAGGATGAAGAAGAAAGAAAATGCTAACAGGGCATCTGCACAAACAGCTTTTTCAATATCAAAGTAGTTCCATCTTTTGAGCTTTTTTTAGACAAGATCACTTACCCTTTAGGCAAGTAGATGTTTATGCATTTTAGATATGGAATGCTACCCATCATTTCTGTATACCCTGCGGATCAAACTACTGCACTAGCACTTTATGTTCCTCCTGCAATTTAGAAGAGGAAACCTTATATCACTACTTCTTCCTCGTTTTTCCTCGCAGGAAGTGGATTAAACCAATGTGCATCTGGCTAGGGAAAATGAGAATGGAAAATGCAATGAAAATAATGAGATCGGACACTGACGAGAAGATCTATATCGGTGTCGCTAAATTCTTATTCTCTGCATGGATTATCAGCAGTAAGGTCTTTGCTTTAAGGCCAAATCATGTTATAGTCTGATCATAATGGAGACTTTTGAAAATGTGCTCTGAAATGTTGTTTTGCACTTATCATAACCTCGACTTTTTTGTTTTAAATGGTGCAGGCATGCTCAAGTTGCTGATGTTACTATTGGGCTGCTGCTAATGACTGTATCTTATTAGTTCCTCTCACTTGAATATGATTACTTGTATAATAATCATTCGATAATACATTTTAACCTATTGATAAACTTTTATATTGAGGTGCATATCACGTATTGTTTAATGCTGTTTTAATACTATTTATTTGTTTTAATGTTCACTCTATATGAGGATGTGTGTCTTTGTTCAATGTATGTGGTTTCAAGAATCTTTGAATCTGAAATAAACTTTTTTGAATGAATCTGTAATTCATATCATGCTCTTCTGGCCTTCTCAAACCCCTTATATCCTGCACAATGTTGTATTTGTATTGTAGCATTAATAGAGCACTTATTTCACCTAACGAGGCAAAGGAGCTCTCCCATTTGTTCTCATGGCTTTAATAGAACTTACTAAGGGGCCGATTACGATGTCGGTCGGAAAGCCTCCTCCTGACAGTCGGAATCTCCTCGACTGCGTTGGAGCCCTTCTGACCGACTCCGTCGGTTTACATTCCGACCTCCCGATTACTATGTTCGCGGTCGGAACGTAAACTGGTTGGTCATTCCGAATTGGTTCAAAGCGACTCACGGAGTATTCGTGTCGGTCAGAACCGCATCGTACACCCCTATGGACAGCATTTCCGCCCACGGGATTACGTTGTCATTTTCCAACAGCCTTTCCGTGTCAGCCTGTCTGACACAGAAAGGCTGTCAGAAAGTGACTTTGGGGGCCCCTGGCAGGGTCCCTTTGGCCCCGTAGCCTATGGTTGATGGCCAAGGCAGTACCTAAGGGACCCCTCTGTAAAACCCTGCACTGTGTGGCAGGCACTATGGGTGCCTGTCACAGGGTGCAGGGTTTACTGCAACGACCCCATTTCCCCAAAGGAGCCTGTGTTACGGCCGGTTCTCAGGCGTTACACTGGCTCCCATAGGAAACAATAGGAATCCGACCGAACACTGTTCGGTCGCAATGTAATCCGTCGCTCGGAACCGCCAACCGCAAGTCGGTCGGTCCCGAATCTGAGACGGTGTCGGGCGGAGGCTTTCCGACCAACATCGTAATAGGCCCTTAAGTGTGGAGTCAGATGTACTGTGCTGTTTGGGGATATCATACAACTCCCCCCCAACCTGCTCACAAGCACATTGAGGCAACTGAGCTGGTTATGAGTATTTTGGTGGTACAAATTGCATACTAAGGAGTAGCTATGTGCTAATTGATGCCTATCAATAAAACAATTCTGGCAAATTGAGAGATCAAGCTCCTAATTGGAGACAAATTGTAACACTATGCAATGATTGCATCGACTTATGTATTGTTGGCAGAATTTAATACATTACACCCACCATAATTTTTCATTTTTGATGACTTTCTTTGAAAACTTTACAGATGTAAATGATTTGAAACACACTTGTAGTGGAAGAAAACCAATTAAAGCCATCCATTTTTACTCGTTCTTCAAATAAATCCACCCACACATAACTACCCCTTTGTAAATGAATCTTTGACTGCAGGTAAGCATTCATTTGCTCTTTCTCTGTGTCTATGATATTACCTGTGCTATGTTGAAATAGTCAATAGTTATATTTTCCAATAAATTAATAAAGCATCAAATCCTAAATGTGCACAGTGTAGATTATGGCACCATATAAATCACATGTCTTTTAAAAGGTTTTATCAAACATGAGTAGGGACATAGAACTCTACAAATTATATGTAATACATCATAGGGAAATGATTTTCACAGACCTATCAAATTTACATTAGTTGAAATTTACAAACATAGAAACAGTAACTAAACTTTAGGAATAAAAGAGTTGTACATAATTTATATAGCACGGTTTTTATAGTGGAAGGGTAGATCATGCTCTATCTGAAAAAGACCCTCAAAATAGGTGCATGTTTTCGCATCTTTACCAGTGTATAACTGAGATCAGATGGCTTGCTAACTCCACACAGAAATTGAAAATTAATCCCAAAATAGTTTATACCTACAAGATAATCCAAGATCTCGTCAAAATCTTCCCTGAAATTTGTTTGCTATTTTTCAGCAATGTTTAATTTGTATAATTAACTGACACCACCCGGCTCATTTATTCTCTTTTATGGTGATTCTTTCTGCACAAAGAAAAACCAATATGTTTTGTTTCCCTTTCCTGGAAAAAAATCAGACTTTGCAATAACAATTTTAGTAAACGGACATCACAGCACTCTCCTTGAAGAAACCAGGTTGATATTTCAGAACAAAATAACATAGCCATTTAATCTGCAAATGACTCTAACTCTGTAAGCTTTTTGGAGCAATGTTTAAAGCCCATCTTTAAACTTTTAGGAACTGACCTCAAAGAACTGAACTGAATTATTTACTAAGCATTCCCTAACTCAGTGGCTAATTTGGTAGAATTAAGTTCCAGTTCCCATGGTATTTCACAGAAATCCACTGCTGTTGGCGTCATCCACAGCTCTGTTGCTTCTGTGGAATGCCAGTACCAGCATTACTTACTAATGTTGACACTCAAACTAGTGCCATTTTTTAGACTACTTCAGGGCCCTCAAACCAGAAGGATGGCCTGGAGCTTCTACTTTTTTAGTATATTAAACAGTTACACCCTTCACTGATGTGCTCTTCTAAAAATAAAAACACAAAGTGCCGCCTTGTGGTAGACTGTGAAAAGTACATGCCACTGTTCGGAAATAAATGCAGGTGCAGAGCACTGGAAACACCGGCACAAATTATACATCCCCTTGAATATGAAAAATGTGGTACAGTGCAGGAGTTCATAGTGTAATAGCATCCCATCTTGAATTCATCCTTAGTCCATACTCTCATTCCTTTAGGATATTGTCCAATGACATTTTTGTGATTACTGTCTTTGCCTGTGGTTGTTACAGTTTAAAATTGTAGTTTTAACCTGCCTGTGATTGCATATTTTATCACCTGTTTTGTGTGTTAAACTTGTGGTTTTCCTGCCCATGATTGCTTCCATTTGAATTGTGGGATTTGCAGTCCAAACTCTGTAGTTTTTCCCTCTCACTCCTGGTGACTATTCAGTTCTCCCTCCAAATTTCTCCTTTGCTCTGTGCTAAGACCTGTATGTTCAACAGTGCACCCCCAGCCACCATTTTGTGTTATCAAGCCAGTGAAACCAGCCCCCTGCCCCCCCAGCAACAGGGATATTCTACATCAGAGGGTGCTTCTGTGAGCTGTTTAAACTGTGTTTAATAGGGACTGTGCACTTCGTTTTTGGCCAGGAGAGGAGTAAAGTTTTATTCAAACAGTATTGTTAGATTTTAAGTTTGTGAGGCCTTTTACCTGCAGAAGTCCAAAGTGTGGATTGAGCCTGTCTGTCTCCTAGGAGATTCTGAACAGGAGAAGCAGCTTCCAACTCCTGGCCAGCAAACCTTGTCTGAGGTTGCTGGGACCTTATATAGTCTGCTAGTGGTTGGTACATGTATACACTGATTGGTGGTTGTATCTGATGTTTCTATTGGATATGGGTTAGTGTCCTCATTGGTTGGGTATTTGAGGGTTCTGATTGGTTTCTGGGTCTGTGATTCAATCAATGTAGGGTTTGGACTAGGGCTAGGGTTATGATTTCTATTGGAAGTAGGGACTAGGGCTTCCTGTGTTATTGGTTGTTGGGACTAAGGTGGAACTAGGGCTAGGGTTAGGCCTTTAATTGGAAGTAGCGATTAGGGCTTCTGGTGTTATTGGTTGCTGGACTAGGTGTGGGACTAAGAGTAGGGTTAGGCTTTCTATTGGAAGTAGGGACTAGGGCTTCCTGTCCCATTGGTTGCTTGGACTAGGGTTGGGACTACTGGTAGGGCTAGGGCCTCTATTGGACGTAGAGATCAGGGTTTTGAACTGATTGGGTGCTTGGACTAGGGCTAAGATTGGCTGTAAGGTCCTGGTCTCCTATTGGTTCTAGATTTTTAGGGCTAGTGTTGTGATAGGATAGTGTTAGGGCTAGGGTTCCCATTGGCTGACGGGGTCACCTGATTACTAGGGCTATAAAAGGCCAGGGTTAGGGCGTCTCAGCCTGGGCGTCGAGGCTAAGGGCAGAGAGGACAAGGGCAGTTGCCTGTTTGAGCCTGCTAAGGGCAGAGAGGACAAGGGCAGTTGCCTGTTTGAGCCTGTTCGAGACTGGCCAGGGCCAGAAATGCTGCCCATTTTCGCATTTAGCAACACCCAGCCCACACCATCCACATCCACAAACAGAGCAACACACTCACACCAAATGTACACCACGCACAACACTATGCACAGATTAATGTACCAGCATGCACTACTAACCCAACCAAACCACATCTATACACCCTACTATCCCAACTACCACACATATGCACCATCACCTACAAACAGTACACAACCCTATCCTATACCACTAACCAATACACTCGTCACTAACACAACGCCAATCGACACCATACATAACTACATCCCATCCAGACACACGCTCCCTGCTGTAATTACACCTAACATACCACCTTTTATCACTAACAAACATATAATCATCCTTCCATCATTTGTCCAACAAACACCCTCCTCTCCCTTCTACCATAATAACACTAACGTACAACACACACACTGCAGACCACCACACTTTTTAACTCTTGCAACAAACCAGTCTAAGACAAACACTCTTACCTCTACGTCATTCCCACCTACACACATCATACACTCTACTCATAAACACATCACCACCCCCTCTACCGTACAACCTCCTCTCACAAACAATACTATACAACCAAATCCATTGCATGAAACATATACATCAGCACCCCTTTTCACTACTCCTCAAAAACAAAACATATCACACACACCAGCACAAGATCTTCAAAGCACAACACCCCATAATACTTACCATCACAAAATACAAACATACACCCACCTTTCAAACAACACAAAGGAACCAACTCCAATGCCAAGCTTTCTCTCTTCCACCACACCTAACACAGATACAGCAACACAGCAACTCTCTTCTAACCGCCTCTCATCCATTGGACAATTTAGAACCTTACTACATGACCCACATGCTGCACCACCACCCCTGACTCATACACCTTCCGCATTAAACACACGCAAACAATATAATCAACATGCCATACCTCACAACTTCGCTTCCCCATGTCTACTTCACAACAATGTTACACCACGAAAACAACACAGCACTCCAACTTACTCTCAAACACCATCTCCACCACATACACACGCAGACCCATCAAAATGCCTTCTTAGCATGCTGGATGAGGAACATGATACAGAACAGCTACACGATTGCTATCCTAATACAGCTAATACCAGCTCTAAAAACACACCTGCTACAAACCCACACAATACTGACCACTCTTCTACAAAACAAAAGTCTCACTATCACCAAAAGCTACTCTCTAAACTGTCTACTAATAAATGCTCGATCCCTCTCTAAAAACAAGCATCACATCTACGACCTTCTCACAGATGCAAAACCAGACATACTATTCATAACCGAATCATGGTTGGGAGAGGATATGGCCCCAGTCCTGCATGAAGCCATTCCTCTAGGCTATCAAACAATCACCCAAAATCGTATAGCCAAAAAAGGAGGTGGTCTAGCTGTTGTATTCAGGCAAACAATACATATCACTAAAATTGACAACATCTCCATAAAGAATTGTGAGGCTCTTCTAACAAGATGCAATCCTACACCGTCTTCCTCCTGTAACTTCCTGCTCCTTTACAGACCTCCACCTAGCAAGGCGACATTCCCAGGCAGCACTTCTAGACACAGTTTCAAACCTGATAACAATACACTCCAACCTATGCGTTCTGGGTGACCTCAACATTTGGTTTGACAAACCCAATATGACCCATCCAAAAACAATAATCACTGGCCTAGACGCACTGAACCTCCATCAGATTGTCCACAAACCGACACACACCGCTGGACATATCCTAGATGTCATTTTTGCTAATACTGAACTAGTTACCTTTCAAACTATAACTCCAGTCACATGGTCAGACCACCACTTGCTTGCTTTCCAACATAAAACAACACTAAGCGACTCACCTAAAACTACCTTACATCCATCCACCTATCGGCCGTGGAACAAACTCAATTTGGAACATTTAGAAACACAACTAACATCAAGTACAAATCTGGAAACAATAAATTCTGTTCAAAAACTATATGAGTGGCTACAAGAAGCTTTTGACATCCTGATACCACTCAAAACCACACAACAGAACAAAAGAAAAAAAAGCACCTTGGAGAAACATAGAAATAAAAGACATAAAACAACAAATTAGAAAGCTGCAACGTACCTGGCTCAAAACAAACGCCAAACAAGACAAACTTCACATACAAAAAATTAACAGATTATACAAGTCGGCTATCAAAAAAGCTAAGAAAAGGTACTATTCAGACAGAATTCAAAACGCCAAATGTGCAAATAAAGAATTCTATTAAATAATCAATGAATTTCGCAAACCAAATTGCCTAGAAGGAACTCATCCTGTTACTCAAAATTTCACAGACAAACTGGCAAATCATTACACGGACAAATCAGACACGTTGGACTCGTACTTAAAACAGAAACAAAGCATCAGCACTAACCCTTGTACAAAACAACAATCCAAGAATACTCTAACCAAGCCTCTCCGTTCCTTCCAACACATCTCACATGATGAATTTATGGACCTGGTCAAAGCAAGCAGGCCTGCCGGCAGCCCTTCTGACCCCTGTCCACCACAAACTTTCAAGACAATTCTTTTAACAACCTCTGCTGCCACTCCAGTAAGAAGAATCATCAACGATTCCTTAACTACTGGAATATTTCCAGAAGAACTCAAAAAATCACACATACGCCCTTTACTGAAGAAAACAAACTCGGACCCGCTGAACCCTGACAACTACAGACCCATTACAAATGGACCTTTCCTGGGCAAACTGATAGAAAGAGCAGCGTTCGCCCAGATGTCACAATTCATTGAAGAGAATGACGTACTCTCAGACTTCCAAACAGGATTCCGTCCAGGAAGAGGCACTGAATCTGCCCTCCTTGCCATCTGGGATGACCTGAAAAATACAGTTGACCGCAACGGAGTTGCTGCACTACTCCTCTTGGACCTCTCGGCTGCCTTTGACACGGTTGACCATGACACTCTGAAACAAAGACTATATGAAGCCGGCATAGAGGGAACTGCTCAAGAATGGATCGCGTCCTACCTTCGAAACAGAACTAATGTCATCCATACCCCACCTTTCTCGTCCAAACCGTACTCCACAAAAGCAGGGGTCCCTCAAGGTTCTATCATCTCGCCCATGCTTGTCAACATTTACATGAAGTCATTACCAGTACTGATCAATCAATTTCACCTCACGTGCTATAACTATGCAGATGACACGCAAATACTCCTTCAACTGGAATGCCCCAAAGACATTGGAAAATTACCAATTTTCAGCTGTCTCAGAGCCGTGGATCAGTGGATGACTTGGAGCCATCTCAAATTGAATACTTCAAAAACGGAAATACTCACGTGTGGCAATTGGAAACATTACAACCCGCTTGCCACATGGCCTAATGAACTGGGATCACCACCTAAAGTATCGAAGGAAGTAAGAAACCTCGGAATGACCATGGACTCCAAGCTGTCGATGAATGCCCAAGTGGACAAACTAGCAAGATCAAGCTTTGTCACTATAAAAACGCTGCGACGAATTTTCCCTCATTTGGGATTTCCACACAAGGTCCAAGCTACCATCTCCCTTGTTCTGTCCAAACTCGATTACGCCAATAGCCTCTACCACGGATCACCTTTAACAACCATGAAAAGACTACAACGGATTCAGAACTCGGCTGCCAGACTACTCTTGCATATCAAACCGCGAGACCACATCTCCCCTGCCTTGAAAGCCCTGCATTGGTTACCGGTTGCCAGAAGATCCACGTTCAAGCTGCTTTGTATCACCCACAAAGCAATACATGGAATGGGACCGCTCTTCATCAGGAATAAAATCACCAAACACATTCAACAGAGGAACCTCCGCTCTAAAGGAGCATCTCGCCTCAAAATCCCAAGATACAAGAAAAAAACCTTGGGTGGCACATCCTTCTCTGTTCAAGCAGCCAAACTATGGAACTCTTTACCCCCGAACATAAGATCCACCGACAACCACCTTATCTTCAGAAAACTACTCAAGAATTGGCTCTTCCCCACATAAGCACCATACGCAAACAGAAATTTACAGCATATCCCTCTGTATATAAGCATTTGTTTTCACTATAGACATGTACCTATCTTTGTGTATTGCTTTGTATAAACATGTAGAATAATTATGTTGTTGAGAGGGAAAAAAAAAATAATAATAATAATAATAAATAAATAAATAAATAATAAATAAATAAAAATCATCCTTGGTCTACATGTACTTACTTCCATTGTGCATCTATGTACCTTCCATGTACTTGGATCTGTGTCTCTGTTACTTTTCTCCTGAAAAAGCATATCCAATGCACTACCCTATTTCTCATCCTGTGCCTCTATCAATATCTTTAATCTACATATACTTACCTCCTTTATGTATCTATATACTTTCAATGTACTTATGGATCTATATATTTATCACTTTCTTCTAATTTAGCATTTCCAAGGCACTACCCTATTTCTCAGCCTATATTTCTCTCAATATATCTTCTAGCCCAACCTTCTGACTCATCTCAAACTTCTCTCTACTACTCTACTCTACTCTCTCTACTACACTAATACTTATGGGTTCCAGAGTAGCGTGCTACTTGCGCTTCAAAACCCCATCAGGGGTAGCAAGCGCTATATAAATGCAAACCTCTTTCCCTCTTCTATCCCGCCACCTACCCTTCTCTACCCAAATAACTGAATAACATATCCACTACTCAAATTACTTCATATTTTACTATACTGATTTTCAACACTAATCCTAATGGGTTCCGGAGTGGCGTGCTACTCGCCAGAAAAGCGCTTCAACACCCATCAGGCGTAACAAGTGCTATATGAATGCAAACCTTTCTTCCCTTTTTATCCCTCCGCTATCCTTCTCACTCCAAATAACTGACTAATATCCACCACTGAAATTACTTTCATATTTCACCATATTAATTCACCACTAATCCTTTATGGGCTTCCGGAGTAGCGTGCTTCAACACCCCATCAGGGGTAACAAGCGCTATATAAATACAAACCTTTTTTCCTCCTCTATCCTTCTGCTATCATTCCAAATCCAAATAACTGACTAACCTATCCACCACTTAAAATGTACTTGCATGTTTCACTATACTAATTCAACACTAATCCTCTATGGGTCCCGGAGTAGCGTGCTACTCGCCGAAAAAGCGCTTTGACGCCTCGCCAGGGGTAGTAAGCGCTATATAAATGCAATTACAATACAATACAATACAATATAGATCATGAGAAACACCCATTTGGAATGTCAAATGCACATGTAGACTCGGGAAAGAAAATTGACTTTTATGGATAATGGCAGGTTAGTTTACCCATAAAGGTCCAATACAGCGCACTAGGCGAGAAGACTCGGAATCCAGTTCTGTGCAAGCAGTAAACTCTCGAAAATGTGAAAACAATCTGTTAGAATTGGGGGTCTCTAGTTGGCACAGTTAGGTACTTGTGACAAATAGGGACCCTCGCCTCTAGTCAGGGTAAAGGGGTACACTCCTAAAATAACCCCTGCTCACCCCCTTGGTAGCTTGGCACGAGCAGACCGGCTTATCTCAGAGGCAGTGTGTAAAGCATTTGTGAACACATACAGTAATCTAGTGACCCACTACAGATGGACACCACACAAGGTTTTATATCAAAAATAAGTATTCTTTATATAGTTTTAACACAAGACCATAACGACAAAAATCCACAATACTGTACTTAAAATGGTAGTTTTAGCTTAGTTCAGTTCAGTTCTTAAGATGCGACACTTTAAGTCAATGTACCTTACGATGCAGGACGCTTCCACAACAAGCAATGTTGCAGCGATGGAAATGCGACAAAGTTCTGGTGCAAAGAAATAAAGAAGTCAAGTTCTTCCTGATGCGGCACGCTTCTCCGATGTTGCGAGAAGTCTCGATTCGATGCGTCAACTGCAGCGGCGACACCCTTGTTCAGCGATGCGACGGCAGCAGCTTCGGCTGCAACACTCTTCTCCAACGTTGCGAGACGCTTCCGCTCGATGCGACAACTGCAGCGGCGACACCCTTGTTTTGTGATGCGACGGCAGCAGCTCCGACGGCGGCACGCTTCTCCGTGGATGCGAGGCGCTTCTCTCGATGCGGTGCAATGCGTCAGCTACAGCGGCGACATCTACGATGCGGCGGCAGCGGCTGCGGCGGCGACACGCTTCTTCCTCGATGCGAGACTCTTCTCTTGATGCGGTGCAATGCGACAGCTACAGCGGCGACATCTACGATGCGACGGCAGCGGCTGCGACGGCGACACGCTTCTTCGGGGTTGCGGGACGTTTCTCGAGATGCGGTGCAATGCGTCAGCTACAGCGGCGTCATCTCTGTGATGCGACTGGCAGCGGCTGCGACGGCGACACGCTTCTCCCTCTTGAGTCGCGCTTCCAGCTCCTTGCGACATGCAGTCCCTTCAGAAGGCCCAAAACAGCAGCAGGCACTTCCAAAGGATTCTTGGGGAGCTGGTGGTTGAAGTCTGTTGTCCCTGAGACTTCAGCAGGAGGCAAGCTCTTTTCTCAAGCCCTTGGAGATACTTTACAAGTTGAATAAAAGTGCACACAAAGTCCTTTCTCCTTCCTTTGGCAGTCAGGCAACCACTGCAGGCAGATCCCTCTAGCTTAGGGATAGTCTTCTCCTCAGTTTCTTCTTGGTTCCACTCCTCAGCAAAGGTTTCTTCTTGTTTTCCCAAAGTGATCTAATTTCCTAGGGGTCTGGGTCCCCTTTTTATACACAGTTTCTCTTTGTTCTCTGAAGGCAGAGAGGCCTCTGCCTAGCCCAAAACCAGTTCTGGTCAGTCCTGGAGCACTTTGTTTTTCTGACTCCTTCTTTCCTTTCAGAATGTGGGGCAGGGTGCTCAGCCGCCCGGCAGGAGGTGGAGCCAGCATTGTGGAAGGCAGGCACAGCCCTATTCAGACCCAGGTGCACCTCCTCCCTCCACTCTGGATGCAGATCTTTCTATTCAGCCCTGTGCTGACTCACCCTGTCTCCTGTAGCCACCCCCAGCCCCTGTCACTCAATCTCCAGACAAGGAATACACAACCTAGCAGAGGCAGGCTTGGAAGTTTAGGCAAGAAAATACCCACTTTCTAAAAGTGGTATTTTCAAACACAGAATGTTAAAACCAACTTCACTAAAAGATGTATTTTATCATTCTGAGTTCAGGCATACTAAATTCGTTTTTCTACCATGTTCCCTGGGTCAGTTCTGACTATAAGGTGTAATAGTCAGTCTGCCCATTCTGGCCTATGGGGAGCAGGTAGCCTTGCAATAGTGAAAAACGAAAATGGCTGTAATTCACTATTAGGACATGCCACACACACCAGGGCATGTCCTACCTTGTACTCTACAATGCACCCTGCCCTAGGGCCTACTTTAGGGGTGACCAACATGCAGTAAAGGGAAGGTTTAGGGACTGGTACGTGGGTGTACTCACCAAGTCGACATGGCAGCCCTAGGCTGCACACAGGCTCTGCAATGGCAGGCCTGAGGCACATTTTACAAGCCGCTTCTGTGGGTGGCACAACCAGTGCTGCAAGCCCACCAGCGGCATTGGATTTACAAGCCCTGGGCACACTCAGTGCACTGTACTAGGGACTGAGAAGTAAACCAATCATCCAATCATGGAGTCACTAATACATAACACAATTTATCATAGGGAGAGCATATGCACTTTAGCACTGATCAGCAGTGGTAAAGTGCCCAGAGTCATAAAACAGCCAACAACAGGTCAGAAAAAATATAGGAGGAAGGTAAAAAGTTTAGGGATGACCCTGCAAAAAGGGCCAAGTCCAACACAACCCCCTTCCAGCCAAAACGCAGGGGAGACCAATCACTACCCTGATGGGCGTCTCTGCTTTGGGCGATAGAACATGGACCCTGGCCCGCAACAGCAGGGGCATGCTCCAGTTCTACGCCAATCTGAACCTATTTGGATCCCTCTGTCCATACTCTCAGGGCCCACCAAGCTAACCCATGGGGAACCCTTCTCCTCACCTGTGGACACCACCTGTGGAGCACCTAACCTTAACTTGCTCACAGGTGTGTCCCAACAGACAGACAGCAAGCCACAGTGGCCACTGACAGTGGTCAGGGATGAGACCCAGGCCTTATGCCTCTCAGGGCTCTCAAACCTCTGTGGCGTCAGAGAGCGGGGGGCAGTAGCCCCAGGTGCTTGGCACCCTTTGTCCATTCTCCCTCCTGTCAGGTCAGGTATGACATCCTGGCGCTGACCCACCAGCCCCGGGCCTATACCCGGCGGCTGGACTGGAGACTGGGGTGGGCTTTCCCACACCCGGTCCTCCTCCTTGGGGCTCTGTACCCTCCCACCTGGAGCGGTACCCCCTTCCAGAATTGCCAGGGCACCTGTGGCAGGTGTGCTGCACAATCCACCCACCAGTTCAGGGGTTCTATCCTGCAACTGGGCGTCCAGGTCAGGGGGACACCCTGAACCTGGTCCTCCAATCTAGGGTCTAAACCCTCCAGTTGAACCGGGGTCAGAGGCGAGGACTCCTCCCTCTGCACCCCTTCCAGAGTACTGCCCCTCCCATCAGGAGCGGTACCCCCTTCCAGAATTGTCAGGGCACCTGTGGCAGGTGTCCTGCACACTCGCCCACCAGTTCAGGGGTTCTATCCTGCAACTGGGATCCCAGCATAGGGTCTGTACCCTTAGACTGGGCAGAGGCCAGGGGTGAGGCTGTCCTCTCCCCGCCCCCCTTACTGGGGTCCTGCACCCTCCCACCTGGAGCGGTGCCCCTAGAAGACAAACTGGTAGGGGCACTGTTAGCAGCTGCCCCTTCATCCAGGTCAGGGGGGACACCCTGAACCTGGCCCTCCAACCCAGGGTCTGTACCGATAGGCTGGACCTGTGCCTGGCAACCCAGGACTTCCGGGAGGGTACACCAACCCCCCCCCAAGGAAAACACACTCCTCTAGAGTTGTGTAAGAATCTGCCTGGCGCACCAGGACTTCCTGGGGAGCACGCATGCCCCCCCAGAGGATAACACATCTCTCAGGTGTTGTGTGACAGTCTGCCTGGCGCAGATCTCCCGACCCCTGTCCATCTGACAGCGCGTGAAGATCCCCCAGGACAGAAGTGGTGTCACCGTGGTCATTCACTTGTGACTCAGCCTTTCTGGCTGGTCCCTGACCCACTGGTTCTTCCACTGGGGACTCTCTCCCCCTCTCACCCCTCACTCTGGACTTCTGCACCCTCCCAAGTGGAGCGGCACTGCCAGATACCAGAAACACTGGAGCTCCATTTACAGACGCTCCAGGTTCTCTAGACACTAGGAGATCCTCCTCAATAGGCGGCCCATCAGGACAGCCTAGGCTCCCTACCTGGTGTTCCCTTAAAGAACCATCCAGGCTCTGAGACTGGGTTTCGGGCACCTGGGGACACGCAGCCCCACACTCACTCCTTCTCCACCGAGACAGGACGTGAGTCCCTACACCCCTCCCATTACCACGGGACCTAGCTGGGCTACACTGAACCTCTACCACCACTCTGGGTTGGAAGACACCTGAGCCACTCCTCTTAGGGTCACTCCCCGATGCCTCTTCAGACCCTCTGGAATCCACCAAAAGGTCTGCCTCCAATGTGAGCTCCCTGAGGTCAGAGAACTCACACTCCAACAGGTGTTGGCATAGCTCTGGAAAACAGGGACTTACAATATGCTCTCCCAAAATTGGATCACACAGTCCCCCACAGGGGTTAACCAAACTATCCTTCACCTCACCATCCAGTGCCTCGCACACGTACCCACACCACTCTTCTGAGATTGGCAAGACAGTATCTGACTGTCTCTGTCACTCAACCCACACTCTTCTGGGCGGTCTTCACACTCACATACCAGGACTTCAACTGTGGGGGAACCACTCTCCTGCACCTCCCATCTAGAGTCAGTAGAGTGTCCCTCCTGCTACTAGGACCATGAATCCCTGCGTCAGTTTCCCTATTCCTCTCAGGGACACTGCGCACTACTGGAGCTACCTCATGTCCTTGAACCTCCTGGTGTATGTTAACCCCTCCAAGTCAGGCGCCACATCTCTGGGTGTGTGTACTACTCCCTCAGCACTAGATAACATAATTTTGCTGCCACCATCTGAGCTGGACTCCCCTCCAACTCAGCAAAGCTCATGTCCTGAGCTGCCCAAATTTCTTCTTCTTGGGCTAAGGCACTCATGGCCTCCAGCCTCTCGAGCTCTAAATCAAGCTCCCTCATTCTCAACTCATGCTCCTGATCCATTCTTTTCTCTTCTAGGGCCAATTTCCTAATTTCCAATTGCCCATTCATTTTGGCCAGCTCCAACTCATGCATCCTATTTCTCTCCCTGTCCTCCAGCTCCTCTGGGGACAGGCCTTTGGCAGAAACACTGCTACCTGCTAGGGAAGGTGCTTTCCTTTCCCCTGGACCCAATGGCCCTTCCAGCTGCACATCAGCATTATTATCCCCTTCCTCATTCTCAGGGGTTTTCCTTGCTTCTACCCAGGCCCTCAGCGCCTTCTGGAACTCATCCCTCTTGGTGAGCCCGGTAATTGCAACATTAAATTTTTGCAGAAGTGCTTCAGCTGCTTCACTTTGTAGCATTCTAGTTTCTCCTCTTCCCACTCAAAATCAACAGATGCTATGGATGCTGGTTTCATGATGGCTGAACTTGGCAAAAATGGAACGTCCTAGAAAAACAATTCTACCAAAAGTATGTGGTCGCGTTTTGGTCTGCACTCACTAGTAGTGTTCACCAATCACTGTACATGAGTCACAAATGCAAGTCCAGAATCCTCACCGCTGACCACCAATGTTAGAATTGGGGGTCTCTAGTTGGCACAGGTAGGTACTTGTGACAAATAGGGACCCTCGCCTCTAGTCAGGGTAAGGGGTACACTCCTAAAATAACCCCTGCTCACCCCATTGGTAGCTTGGCACGAGCAGACCGGCTTATCTCAGAGGCAGTGTGTAAAGCATTTGTGAACACATACAGTAATCTAGTGACACACTACAGATGGACACCACACAAGGTTTTATATCAAAAATAAGTATTCTTTATATAGTTTTAACACAAGACCATAACGACAAAAATCCACAATACTGTACTTAAAATGGTAGTTTTAGCTTAGTTCAGTTCAGTTCTTAAGATGCGACACTTTAAGTCAATGTACCTTACGATGCAGGACGCTTCCACAACAAGCAATGTTGCAGCGATGGAAATGCGACAAAGTTCTGGTGCAAAGAAATAAAGAAGTCAAGTTCTTCCTGATGCGGCACGCTTCTCCGATGTTGCGAGAGTCTCGATTCGATGCGTCAACTGCAGCGGCGACACCCTTGTTCAGCGATGCGACGGCAACAGCTTCGGCTGCGACACTCTTCTCCAACGTTGCGAGACGCTTCCGCTCGATGCGACAACTGCAGCGGCGACTCCCTTGTTTCGTGATGCGACGGCAGCAGCTCCGACGGCGGCACGCTTCTCCGTGGATGCGAGGCGCTTCTCTCGATGCGGTACAATGCGTCAGCTACAGCGGCGACATCTACGATGCGACGGCAGCGGCTGCGACGGCGACACGCTTCTTCCTCGATGCGAGACTGTTCTCTTGATGCGGTGCAATGCGACAGCTACAGCGGCGACATCTACGATGCGACGGCAGCGGCTGCGACGGCGACACGCTTCTTCGGGGTTGCGGGACGTTTCTCGAGATGCGGTGCAATGCGTCAGCTACAGCGGCGTCATCTCCGTGATGCGACGGCAGCGGCTGCGATGGCGACACGCTTCTCCCTCTTGAGTCGCGCTTCCAGCTCCTTGCGACACGCAGTCCCTTCAGAAGGCCCAAAACAGCAGCAGGCACTTCCAAAGGATTCTTGGGGAGCTGGTGGTTGAAGTCTGTTGTCCCTGAGACTTCAGCAGGAGGCAAGCTCTTTCTCAAGCCCTTGGAGATACTTTACAAGTTGAATAAAAGTGCACACAAAGTCCTTTCTCCTTCCTTTGGCAGTCAGGCAACCACTGCAGGCAGATCCCTCTAGCTTAGGGATAGTCTTCTCCTCAGTTTCTTCTTGGTTCCACTCCTCAGCAAAGGTTTCTTCTTGTTTTCCCAAAGTGATCTAATTTCCTAGGGGTCTGGGTCCCCTTTTTATACACAGTTTCTCTTTGTTCTCTGAAGGCAGAGAGGCCTCTGCCTAGCCCAAAACCAGTTCTGGTCAGTCCTGGAGCACTTTGTTTTTCTGACTCCTTCTTTCCTTTCAGAATGTGGGGCAGGGTGCTCAGCCGCCCGGCAGGAGGTGGAGCCAGCATTGTGGAAGGCAGGCACAGCCCTATTCAGACCCAGGTGCACCTCCTCCCTCCACTCTGGATGCAGATCTTTCTATTCAGCCCTGTGCTGACTCACCCTGTCTCCTGTAGCCACCCCCAGCCCCTGTCACTCAATCTCCAGACAAGGAATACACAACCTAGCAGAGGCAGGCTTGGAAGTTTAGGCAAGAAAATACCCACTTTCTAAAAGTGGTATTTTCAAACACAGAATGTTAAAACCAACTTCACTAAAAGATGTATTTTATCATTCTGAGTTCAGGCATACTAAATTCGTTTTTCTACCATGTTCCCTGGGTCAGTTCTGACTATAAGGTGTAATAGTCAGTCTGCCCATTCTGGCCTATGGGGAGCAGGTAGCCTTGCAATAGTGAAAAACGAAAATGGCTGTAATTCACTATTAGGACATGCCACACACACCAGGGCATGTCCTACCTTGTACTTACAATGCACCCTGCCCTAGGGCCTACTTTAGGGGTGACCAACATGCAGTAAAGGGAAGGTTTAGGGACTGGTACGTGGGTGTACTCACCAAGTCGACATGGCAGCCCTAGGCTGCACACAGGCTCTGCAATGGCAGGCCTGAGGCACATTTTACAAGCCGCTTCTGTGGGTGGCACAACCAGTGCTGCAAGCCCACCAGCGGCATTGGATTTACAAGCCCTGGGCACACTCAGTGCACTGTACTAGGGACTGAGAAGTAAACCAATCATCCAATCATGGAGTCACTAATACATAACACAATTTATCATAGGGAGAGCATATGCACTTTAGCACTGATCAGCAGTGGTAAAGTGCCCAGAGTCATAAAACAGCCAACAACAGGTCAGAAAAAATATAGGAGGAAGGTAAAAAGTTTAGGGATGACCCTGCAAAAAGGGCCAAGTCCAACACAATCTAATTGAACATATCTAATAAGAAGAATAGTCAGACAGGGCTTCAGCCAAAATAAGAAACAGCCTTCTTTAGCAAACCTGATCTCAGCAAAATATGTCATGTTACACCTGAGGTCTTTGATAAAAACCACTGTTGTGAACTGAGTCTATTACATCAGCCTGTTTGGGATGCTGGTTAGCCCTGGAGAATGATGTCAGCCCTCATACTGTCGGCATAAAGACATGAATGCTTAGAATCATTCAATGGGACATTCTTCTAATATTTGTAAATCCAGAAGTGACACAACCCGTAACATCAGTCAGCACAATCTCTTCTAAGATTGACGGAAATAGAAGGATCCTAATCCTTGCATGATACTTGTATGTTTCGCTTTGAGTGTTTCCATTACTCAATGTAATACTATTGTTTACAGAAGGTAACATCAGTCGGTGCTCTCCTCCTTGATTTACGTGTTTTTAATATTCTGCTTGTACAACACATGATGCATTGGTGATGACAGGTCAGTTCCACAGTACAAGGTATCAGCCATTCTGGATCTCCTCACTCTGTGCTTTGTGGTGCTGTATTATGCTGCGTAATATTAACCCACCAGTGTGTCTTACATGCTTGGTATTACATAATCTTATTAGGTGCAGAATATCAGCCAATCTGTGTCATTTTGATGTCTAGCATTGAAAAATGTTTTTGAATCTGGAATGTAATATCAGTTAACCTGTGCTGCACTGATGCCTAATATGGAATATTGCAGTTGACAGGCACACAGTATATTTGATTCTGTGCCATATTAGTCTCTGGTATTCAATAATGTTGCTAATCAGCATATATTGCCTTCCTAGTCTACATGTCGATGATGTCTGATAATGAGCAATGTTGCGAACCAGAATAGGATATCAGTTATTTTAAGTCACCTTTTGCGCAATGTGTTATCCAGTACACACTGTCTCTCAGCCAACCTTGGCTGTGAAAGTTGTGATGACAGCAGACATCAGGTAACATCGTAGGATCATGGAGTCAATGAGGCGGCGCGTTAAGCCAATGCAATGCAGAGTTTGTATGTCATCAAAGTCTAAGTGGATCAGAAGATAGTCAGTGCAAATTGTGCATGAAGTATTTTATATTCTAGAGGTCAAAGTCAGCTTGTCTCATTCCACAGCAGCAGCTAAAACAGTGACACCAATTACAAAGGACTATGGAAGCCAAGCTCCTGCATGATTCCCTAAACATGTGGACAGCCGGCGCGGCCAGCACAGGTAAGAGCGGTGAGGCAGGGCAGGGGTGTTTAGAAGTCGACAGATGACAGGATAGATAAAATTAAATTAAAAAATAAGCAAAACCACTTACCTTTCGCTCGCGGCATCGCCGACTCAGCGATGCAGCAAGCGCAAGGTAAGTGGTTTTATGTATTTTTCAATTTAATTTTGCCTATTCCGTTGTCTGTCGACTAGCCCCACCCACCCCACCCCGCCCTGCCCCAATGCTCCACCGCTCTTACCCGTGCCGGCCGCCCTGGTGGACAATCTTGCATGGTAATGAGTTATTGTCCTTTTCTGAGGAGATGCATTACTCAATAAATCCAATAGATCCACACCTGAAGGTCCACTGCTCAGGCGTGAGTGTGGATTAACTTAAGGTACTCTTGCTAACATCCACCAGTATACTTATTACTGTTTCAAAAGAACCTGAAACAAAAACGGCCCTTTATTTATGAACCTCAGTGAAATGAAGTTCTTGCTGTAAAAGGTTAAGACATGTTGTGGAAGTCTTGCTTTCCAGCCCAGTAATTAATCCTTGTTATGAAAACTCTTAAAGTAAAAGAGTAACTCATGTTACTTCAGACGAGCAATGGTCACATATTCACCAAGGCGTCTAGCTGTTTTTACACTTCCCCTGCCCTTGCCTTCCTTTGCACTAGTTGGGCTTAGCCAATCATGGCATATTTGACACAGGTTACACAACAGTTATGTGACACATCACATTGCATATGTGCACATGGGCCATCAACAGGGCGGACTGGCCTATGGCGCAATCAGGCAGTGCCCGACGGGCTGGTCTGAAAGGTCAGTGTGTGGGCCATCTTTTTGGCTGTTTGTGGGCCTGTTTTATGGTTTGGTGGGCTGGTTTTTAGTATTGATTTTTCAAATATTTAAACAAACGTTGCCTGTAGCAAGGTAAAATCCATGCAGTCATTTATATCTTGAAAACACAGCGTGTCTTTACAACGTAATAACTGTCCCAATGTGCAAACATGGCCCAATATTTTAGCTATCTAATTGACTAATGAAGCCAAATTTGATTTTGGTGTCCTAGACCTATTTTCTGCCCCAGTCCGACGTTGTCCAATAATAGGGTACTATTTTATTTTGGTGCCTAGGACCTATTTGCTGTCCCTGTCCCCCTTCAAAGGAGACTTGCGCATCTACAATAGTGCATGCCCGTGTATAACAAATCAAAAGATATAGAGTTGGCTATAGGGCTACGTGAATTGTCTTCACCCATATGCTTAATCACCAAATTGGGCTTTTAGTATTGAAGAAGGAAAGACTTTTTGAATTTATTGAAAAAAGGATTTGTTTTTAGCACACATAAGTTAATTTTCTACACTAGAAGAGAAACATTTTAATATGCATATTGAAGGTAAAATGTTTCTATCTAATACAGTAACAGTGTGAATACATTTCAATGTGGAATATTCAGGCACAAATATTTGACAATGGATATTGATGAAAGTGGCACTTTATAAAGGAGAAAAATTCAAACATTTATTTTGAAAAAGTATCAGACCACTCGCCATTGTGAAAACACCAAATCAGTTTGAATCTCTCTGGGATATATGCATATTGTTTTACCAAATTGAATTACAAGGCAAAAAAGTACCAATCAAAGGGAATGTTCTAAAACAAATAGCAAGAAATGCGCTAAATTCGCCTAAATTAAAAAAAAAAGTAAGGTCATTTGTGTGAGTAACTGTGACTTCTGAGCCGTTTTTATCAAGGTTTTGGTTGCTAAAAGTTGCCAAGACTCTATCCAGACCTTTTTCTAGTCATTACACAAATTTGTAAAACAATTTGTGAAAGCTTAGGGATTTATTTTAACATACATTTTCCTGCTCTGATTTAAACCACGCAAGCCTGTTCATGTAGGTCTCCAAATATCCACCAAAATGTGTGAATTTATTTTCTCTATTGGCATTGACTGGTGTCAATTTCTTGACACAAAGCTGTGAATGATTTTTCTTTTTTTAATCTTTCGTTTTTATTGGTCTTTCCCATTTAATGGATAATGATGAAAAGCATTTGCATTCCGTCATTTCTTACTAGCTGTAAAGATATTTTTTTTAAATACTCTTGGATTCTGTAAAACTACACAAATATCAAATTAGCAGATCGGCAAATGTTTAATTGCATAGGGCATAACAGGTCTTTCTGTGAAATCTGGATCTCAGTTTGATAAAGATATCAATAGTTAACAAATGCCTTTAATTGGCGTAATGTAGTGTTTCAATATCATAAGGAAAAACGTTTAAATATGTGCTTATTTGCCTTTTCCATTCTTAATAGAGTATAGGGATATAGGGATATCCAATAGTGTGGCAATCATATTAACATAAAATCATTTTAAAGGGTTACTCATCGAAAGAACTTTATAACAAATAGAGGTTTTGTGGGATCGAGTGGCATTGTCACGTGCAATGACCTGTATAAGTAGATGTAAGCCTTTTGCCTGCATTATTTCAAAACTATTCTGGCAGCTTTTTTTTACATAGGACTAGAGATAAGAAAAACACAAAGTGGATAAGTGATCTACAAAAAAAACACATGGAAATCATGATCACCTAAAAGAAGAGAGCCACTGGTAGCCAATTTCAATATACACTGCATTAGATAATGTATTGTTCCTGGAAACGGTCCTGAGCAATGTTATGACTTGCACCACCAGCAGACACACAATACTGTCAGATGCAGCTGATGAGGTCGAGCTGCTAAAGGAATTACCCCCAGGTCCCTCCTGCCCTCGTCCCATTCCTTAACCAAGTGGAGATGACCATCTCCGCGACAGAAAAAAAGAACAGGAGCATGCTGGGATACCCAAACCACTCCCTCCCACTGGGAGTACATAAGCGGTACCAACCCAGCATGCAGCCTGTTCTTTTTTTCTGTCTTCCGACAGAATGGGACGTGTTGGACTTACCTGCTGGTTGCTTCACTGGATGTCTCGTCGGGGCTGCTGGGCTGTCCTCGCCGTCCTCTTTCCGCGTTCTCCTGGCCTGCCGGGCTTGCCAGAAGTCGCGTTGGATTCCGCCCGGCCCTTTGCGGCTGGGGCGCTGTTCCTCCCGGTCCCTTCCGGGTTGCAGTGCGCGTCTCCCTGTGGCTTGGCCGGTCTGGGGGACGCGCGGCTGTGGCTGTTTGGCGGGTCCTGGGACTCAGCTGGGCGATGTTCCTGGGCCCCCTGCCTGGCGTTTGGTTTCCTGCCGACCTCCTGGTGCCCCTGCTGCTCGGATGGGTCACTCCGGAGCTGGCCTTGCTGTGGCCTCGGCGGCCGTTTTGGCGGCATTCTCCTCCCGGCGCTGGTTCCCGGGTGCACGCCTGGGAGGGCTGATGGGGGGGCAGTGAGCTGGTGGTGCGCTCTTCCTGCCCCCCTTGGTGTGTACCGCATAGCGGTTTCAATTTTTTTCACTGTGGTATGCAGGCTACAGCAGCTTCCTCTGGCACTTTGTGTGTTCCGTCTTCTCACCTCAAGGGAGGATTTCGGACTTTGAGGCACATACCTTATGAAGCATTGGTGGCAGTTGGGTGGCGGCGTGGACCCGTGACTGTGCTGGCAGGAAGTTATGGGAGTCTTTGCTGCGCACCCCGCATCCTGCTCATACACTTTCGAGTCCTGCTTCTCATTACGTTCATGATGCAGGTCCATATGCCTCTTTTCTGCAGGTTCTTTGTTCGCCCTGCGACCATTCGGGCCTGTCCGCTCCTGTTCTCGTATGGTCTCCGGAGTTGTGGTGCATATGCCCTGGTTGGTGCCTTGATGGGGGACCTCCTTGGGGTTCCTGGTGCTGTTGGTGTCCGGGTGCTTCCTTGGTTGTCAGGCTTTTGTCTTGGCTTCCGGTGCCTCCCTGTGGGCCCTGGTCTTGTCTGTTTTCGATGGTGGACGGGGTCCGGTCTGGCTCTTTCCTGGATGGGAGTTCGCCTGGGTGTTCTTGGGTTGATGGGCTTTTGCTCTTTCCCTGGGGTTCGCTTGCGGCCCTGGCTGGTGTCTTCCCCCTTGCTTCTGGTTGCTACTGCCCTGTGCGCCTGGACCTATGGGGGTTGCCGGGGTTTGGTCCCGGGGCCTCCTTCTTGCGCTCCTTGCGCTCTGCCATTGCGTTGGGTTCGGCTGGTCTCCCTGTGGCCTTGCCCTTGTGGGTTCCTTGCTTTCTTCCGGTGCTGTTGGTTCCCGTCCTCCTCTGGTCTCTCCAGGTGCTGGTGGGTTCCTGTGGGGGCTTCTCTTTGCTGGCTCCTGCTCCTGCGTGCTGGCCCTCTGTGCTTTGCTGGTTGCGTGGGGTGTGGGTCGGTTTTGTCTCGGTCCGGGCCCTTGCTGTCTCCGGCCTGTTTCTCTGCCTCCGCTGACCCCTGCTCCTGGGTTCTTGGCAGTCCTTGGGTTCCCTGTCCTGGGCCGTAGTTTCCCCTGTGTCACTGCCCTCTTTTTGGGGTTTTTGACTGGGGGGGTCCTTCGGGGCTTCCTCCATGGGTTGTGTGTTCCCTGGCCTTTTGGCTTTTCGCTGGCTCGGCGCTTGTTGCTGGTTGGCGTCTGTGCTGGGGGTCGGTCCCTTTTGGGACTGCTGTTGGCCTGTCCCCTTGGGGCTTGCCGCCCGTCGGTTTCTGGCTTGCTGTGCTTTCTTGCTGTGCTGGTCTGCGGCCTTGGCTTCTGTTCTTCCTGCTGCCCGCCCTGTGGTTTGGCCGGGTCGGTCCTGGTTCCTCCCGGGGTGGTGTCTGCTTGCTGGGCCTTGGCTCGCTTTGGGCTGTGTCTCCCAGGGTTTGTTGGCTTCTTCTTGTGGCCTCTTTGCTCTGTCCTCTGGGCCTCCGGCCGTCCTGCCCTTCGGGCTTGTGTTGTCCCTGGTCAGCCCTGGTTGGTGCCTGTTTGGGGTGCGCCTGGGTTTGCCTGTTGCTCTGGCCTGTTCTGGTCGTCCCTGGCTGTTTTTTTCGGGTCCTGCTGCATTGCAGTTCTTCTGCTTCCTTCGGCTGCCTGCTGCCCATGCGCCCGTTGGTTCCTGCCCTTTGAGGGTTCGGGCCTGGTGCGTGTGTTTCTGCTGAGTCTCTGTGGCCTAGTGGTTCTGGTCTCTGGCTCTTCCTCTGATGGTTGTGTGTTCGCATCCTGGTGTTTCCTTGCTTGTGGGTCATCAGTCTTGCATTGCGGCATTGTTATTTGGCCGCCTGCGCTGTTGGTCGCTTGTTGCATCCTTCCGGGTGCTTTTGCTTGCCCCCTGCTTGGGGTTTTCTGCCTTCTGCGGGTTCGCTTGGTCCTCCCCCTGGTTTTTTTTTGGGAGTGGGGGGGGGCTGTTGTGTCCTGCCTCTGTTCTGGTGGGCCTTTAGCATGTTGGCTTGTTGGGCTTGCCTTCATGCCTGCCGCTCCTTTTTGCTCCTGTGGTGGCTGGGTGTCGTTGGTCTTCCTTGGCCTTTGCCTTGGGTGGCCCCTTGTTCTTCGGGTGCCCGGCTCCTCTGCCCTGCCCTGTCTGCTGTGCCCTTTCCCTACTTGTGGGTGTTGGGTGTCGGCCTCCCCTGGTGTGTGGGCCGCTTTGTTGCTTCCTGCTTGCAGTTGGCTTTGCCTCGGGTCTGGGGCTCTGGCCTTTTCCCTTTGGGGACCTGTTGTTGGGCCTGGCCTCCCTCGCAGGCTCTTTTCGGCCTGTGGTGTCTGTCACCCTTGCTCTCTTGTTGGCTCTGGGTGTTCCTTCTCCCCTGGTTTGGGTCTGTTCCCGCTCCCCTGTTGGGTGGTGCGTCTTTTGCTTCTCCGGGCTCCTCTCCTTTGGTTTCTGGTGCCTGGGTTGTTCGGGTGCACTCTTGGGGCCTGGGCTCTGCCTCTGTTGGGTTTGCCCTTGCGGTCCCTGTGGTTGGCCTCCCGTTCGCTTGTGCATGTGGGTCGCTGGTGCGCCTCTTGGCTGGTTGGGTCGGGCTTTGTGCTGTGGGGCCCTTGTTGGCTTGGGGTCCTCTTTTGGTCCCTGCTTGGGTCCTTGCCTGGCCTCTCGTTCTTTTGGATTTTGTCTCGGTCCTGGGCTGGTCTTCTGGCCTTTCCTGTGCTGCTCCTTTGCAGCTGGCTGGGGCTCTGGGTCCGATGTGTGGGCTGCTGGGCTCCCACCCTCTGCTGCTCCACTCTCTGGGTGGCCTGGCTGGGGTTGGCTTCTGTGCTTTCCCTGTGCCCCTTCTTGTTTGGGGGTTCTTTTTGCCTCTCCTTCCGGGTCCTGGTGGCGCTGTGTTGTGTGCCTCCTGGCTGACTGGCCTGCCGGTTTCTCCGGCTGGCTTCTTGGGCATTTGTGGGTCTCCTGCGTGATTGGGCTGCTGGCCTCCTTGTTGGTTTTTCCTGTTTTGCCCTTCTACGCCTCCTCCTGGGGTTCGCCTTCGGTGGTTCCTTGGTGTCTTCCTTTCTCCTCCTGGCGGTTGGACGGCTCTTGGTTGGTGGTGTTTCCTCCTTTCCGGTTCTGGGGTTTGGTTTCCCCGGTTCCGTGTTGGGCCTCTGTTGTTGTGTTTCTTGGTTCCTGCGGCTCTTCGGTGTCTCGGCTGGGGTTGGCCTTTGGTCGGTCCTGCCCTGTGGCCCGGTCCTTCTGTGGGTTTCTGGCCTCCCGGTTCCCTGTTGCTGCTGCTTTCGGCTAGGGGGTTGGGGCCTTGCTTTGGTTCCCTGCCCTCTTCTCTTCCTAGCTGTTCCTCTGGGTGGGTGCCTGTTTGCTTGTCCGGTTCTCCCCCTTTGCGGCTCTGCTGTTGGCTTCCCCTGGTGTCTTGGGGTGGTCCTGTGGTGGCTCGAGTCTTTCCTGGCTCTCTTGCTTGGCGTGCCTCTTCGGTTTCATCTTCCTTCCCCTCGCTTTTGGGTGTGGTCCTTTGTGGGTTCCTGCGCCTGTGGTTCACCCTCTTCCCTGTCTTGGGGGGAGGGGGTTCGCTCTCTGTCTTGCCTCTGCTGTGTTCCTTCCTGGGCCTTCGGCCCTGGCTCCTTGTGCGGCCTGTTCTCCTCTGCTCTTGGCCGTTGGGCTGGGTTGGCCTGTTTGGTTCCTGGTTGGGTGGCTGCCTGGTGGTGCCTGGGGCCGTGGGCTTCGCGCTTGGGGGTTTTCTCCATGGTCGGTTGCCCTTTCTGGCTCCGTTTCTCCATTTGGGGCGTGCCCGCTTCTCCTGGACTTCCTTTGGTCGTTCGGGGGGGGGGGCTTGGTTTGGCCCCTCTGGTTGTTCCCTTGGGGCTTGGCTTTGCGTGTGTGGCCCCCTTCTGGCTTGCCTGGGGGGGCGGGTTTCTTGTGTTTTTTTCTGGTCGTCCCCTGCTGGTTTTGGGGTCTCGGCTCTGTCCGCTTGGTTGGGGGCTTGGTTGGTTGTGTGCTCCTCCCTGCTTTTTTTCTCTTTTCTTGTGGGCTCTTTTGCCCTTGTGGGATGCCGTTTTCGGTCTGGTGCCCCTGGCATTGGTGGGGTTCCGGAAGGCCGGGTTTTCTGCTTTGGTATTCTCCACTTTGTTAAGGAATGGGACGAGGACAGGAGGGACCTGGGGGTAATGTCCTATTACTTACCGGTAATCTTCATTACTCCTGGTCCCATTGTCCTCGTCCCACTCCTTACATCCCTCCCTCCCTCCCTGGCGGCCGGCCTTCCGGTTGTTGGCTTGGTATTTTCAGGCTGCATGCTGGGTTGGTACCGCTTATGTACTCCCAGTGGGAGGGAGTGGTTTGGGTATCCCAGCATGCTCCTGTTCTTTTTTTCTGTCGCGGAGATGGTCATCTCCACTTTGTTAAGGAATGGGACGAGGACAACGGGACCAGGAGTAATGAAGATTACCGGTAAGTAATAGGACATTAGTCCACAGGGCAAAGAAATTGCATATGCCTTCTAGAACAAAGAGTGTAAGCAATGAATCAGAACAGAAGAGGAAATGCATATGACAATAATACCAACAACAACAATAATAACGATAATGATAATAATACTAATAATAATAGTAATCATGATAATAATACTAACACTAATACTACTACAACTAAAAATAATAATAAAAAAATAAAATAATAATAAAATAGAAATAAAAAGTATTTTTAGAACTACCAGTATTGGTATTTTTATTATTGTTATTGCTATTTGTTTTGCTTTCATTCTTGTATTATTATTATTTTTAGTAGTAGTAGCAGTTATAATATTAGTATTAGTAGTAGTAGTGGTAGTAGTATTTGGATTGGTATTAGTATGAGCATGAGCATGAGAAGAAGAAGAATTCTATTTCAATTATGAAAAACAATATTCAAATTGACCAGGTTATAGCTCGCTTACAAATGTCCGTATGAAAACAACAGTGCATATTGTGTGATTTAGAAAATAGGTTGAGGAAGAATAAGAAGGATTTATTTGGTTTCCCAGACAAGACAAAGACAGGTATGTAAGTTTAAGATTTCCAAATAGATCTCAAAGCTTCAAAGCTTACTCTATTAGTGCACAAAGTCCCTACCAGTGATCTTCTCACATTTTATGTAATGCATGTCCGTCATTACGGAGGTAGAGTTGAAGTTGTGAAATTAGTTATATTTCATCAATGCTTTCATGTTCTCTTAATTATTGTGTCTTGCTATGTTATGTTATGTTTTGTTATGTTATGCTGTGCTATCCTATGTTATGTTATGCCATGCTATGCTACGTTACGTTACATTAAGTTATGTTATGTTATGTAATTGTTAGACATAACATCCTTGGTGTGGTTTCCCCTAACTTTTTGCCTTCAGACCTCCTGTTTTGCTGACTTTCTTTTTGCTGGACTTAGGACTCTCAACATTTTACCACTGCTAACCAGTGTTAAAGTGTTGGGCTCTCTGCTCAAAACAAGGTAACATTAACTTATACCCAATTAGCATATTTAATTTACTTATAGGTCTCTAGTAAAGTGCACTACATGTGCTCAGGGCATGTAAATTAAATGCTACTAATGGCCTGCAGCACTGATTGTGCCACCGACTTAAGTACCCCTTTAAATATGTCTCCAGTTTGCCATTGCAGTGCCTTTGTGTGCAGCTTTAACCTGCTATATCGACCTGGCAAAATAAACCTTTTACTAGGCCCAAACTTCCATTTGTATTACAAATTAGCCACCCCTAGGGTAGGCCCTGGACAGCCCAGAGGGCAGGGTGCAATGTATTTAAAAAGTAGGACATGTACTTTTACGTTTTGCATATCCTGGTAACCAAAAAGTCTTACATTTGTTTTTCCCTACTGCGAGGCCTATCTCGCCCATAAAATAACATTGGCGTTTCATAATTACATTTTATAAGTGTAATTTCCAAATGGGAAGAGATAACTAGTTCATGTTTGGTGTCTCCGGATTCCTAATTTAAAATCCTTCCTTATGGTGAAGTTGGATTTTAAATTACACTTCTGAAAATGCCACTTTCTTGGCTTAGCCATTTGATGCCTGCAGCCTGTCTCTGGTCAAATGACTGGGTGTAGTTGACAGTTAGGCTTTGTGTATTCCTCCTAGAAAGACACACACAATGGGACCTTAGGTGTGACTGGATGGGCCATCACTGGCAGGTTGGGAGGGAGAAGCTGGGTCAGCCTCACTTACACCTGAATAGGTGACATTCTGTCCACACAAAGAGCTGAATACCCCCTGTAGTTAGTCTGGAGACAGGGCAGGGAAGTCTGGGCATCTGCGCACTTCAAAGGCATGCCTTCAGAAGCTTCTCCTCACTTCAAAGGCACAACTGTGTATAGAAGAAGTACCTCAGACACCACCACTTCAGTACACTTCTGAACCTGTGGATACTCTGCCAGGAAGAAGGACTGCAGTGCTGCTGAAGGACTGCCACTCTGCTAGACTGCACTTTGCTGGACTCCTGCTTTGCTGTGCTGACCTGCTGCCTTCCTGCCTGGGTGAGAAGGACTGGACCTGCATTTCTTGAACCCAGAACCCAGTGTGATTCCAAGGGTTAGTTGGCTGGCCTCCTCATCTGAAATGTCAGGGGCATAAAAGGCTTCCAACAACCTTGCATCTGCACTGTGACTCTGCCATCTGTGAATCCACCCTGCCAAGTGATGCCATCCCAGCCCTGGACCCTTGGATGTGGGCTTAAGGTACTTTACCAGCCTCTGTGGATCCAGTGGAACTGATGCATCTCCTCTTCTGCGTAGCACAACCACAAGCAGAACTGACGCATCTCTGCTGCTGTGTTGATTGGACACGTCGCAAGACCTGCAATGCCGCCGTGACCTGTAATGCCTTGAGAACCACAACTGTGCGACAAAACCTCAGTACAGGCCCTCACATCCCTCGTCGACGGCAGCATCGATGAGGAGCTCTGAATCTCAGCATTGCCCTGACTGCATGCCTCATCCTCGACGCCAGACTTCGCATCTCAACCCCGTCAACGTGATCCCCAACGACGAAGCAGGCCCTCGCATCGCAGCTTCTCCACATCTCGTAACTGACTCATCGCTTTGGCTGTGCACTGCATCTTTGACACAGATCCTCGCAATGCTCCACAAACCAGGATTTAAGGTACTTTGTTCAGTGGGCCTAACTGGGTCCCTGTAGCTGGCCCGCACTCCAATGCGGTTGATCTGAACTTGTGAGTTTGTGCCGGTCGGGCGCGACCAGATATCCACAGTTGTGGCTTTGTGCTTTTTGGTGCTCTTTTTACCTAAAGCGTTACAAGTCAATATATCCGGTTCTACTAATTGGATTTTTGTTGATTTGGTCTTGTTTTATTTATTAAATTAAGTTCTATTTGTTTTTACCTGGTGTGGGATTCTTTTTGTGTGGTGTTTTCACTGTTTTACTGTTTGAAGTGTTGCACAAATACTTTACACATTGCCTCTAAACTAAGCCTGACTTCTCTGTGCCAAGGTACCAGGGGGTTGAGCTCAGGTGAGTTTGGGGTTTGCTTGTGCCTTACCCAGGCTAGGATTGTGGTTGCTGCTTGACCAGGGCTTACACCTCAGTCAACCAATAACCCAATTTCTAACAGTTATGTTATGGTATGTTGTGGTAAGTATTCTTGTACTGAGTAGTCCCACCAGGCCTAGCTAAACCTAGGATATAGTGGGACTACTCGAAAAGCAAAGCCTTCAGCTTCTTGTGGATCAAGAAGTGAGGAGGAGGCTCTTATGTGTAGCAGGAGGTCGTTCTACACCTTACGAGTGATGTAGTAGAAGACTCGACCACCGGATCTGGTTTTCCATATGTGTGGGATGTATGTAAGTAGGGTCCAGACGAGTGGGGGTGTATGGAAGGTTTGTGAAAGCAGATGAGATTGTTGAGGTATGCTGGGCCAGTGTTATGTAGTGCCTTGCAACTGTGAGTGAGGAGTATAAATTGTGATGATTTTTGTATGGGGAGCTAGTGGAGCTCCTTACGGTGTGGCATGAATTTGAGGGTGATTCTGGCTTCCAAGGTCTGAATGGTCTAAAGTCTTCTGGTGAGTTTTGTATTGCATTACAGCATATAGTAAGCACTTTGACACAGATTATAAACGTTCCTTATATGTTGCACTTAATTTCATGAATATAAATGCATTTCAATAGCTATACTTTATGGCTTGGATTACAAAGGGGCAAAGGAAAGGGGGTGGGGTATTTGCTGCATCCAGTAAATACAGATAGAATGGGGTGCAGTTTTTACAGGGTGCTGTACACATCTCCTATTTCAATTTTTTGTCTGTAGAATGAGGAATTATATGAAAATGTCTTCTGCTATTAATTTTGCAGTTATCAGAATGTGCTGCATGATTTTCTTCAATTGCATTCGGCATGTTTGATCTACAGACCTACAGAACTTCATCAGAGAAATAATTGTAAATTTGCGGTGCAGATGGCAAACCTCGAAACTCCGACTGAAATTTATGCAACCCTCCCTTTTCCAGGTACTCATCATTGCCTAATCCAACACTATTTGGCATATATGTTGCATGTGCTATCGGTAGATAATTTAGAGAAAGCCTAGGGGGAGCTTTTTCGTGACTACACCCTCAGAGCATGGGATGGCTGGACCTCTGGCAACACAGAGCTGTGGAGGCTTGGATGCTGGATAGCTCCTTCCCATAAATCACTGTCCTTGTCTACAGAAGGTACTTGGGAGTACTGGTCCTATTAGAAAGATTAAGGTGTCCTACCACATAAAAAAATTGAAAGCTGGCCTTGTGAACTATATTAGAAGATCCAGATTTTGTTACAAAACATATACCGTCGACTAGACATTGGTAAATATTGCCTGGAAGATATTGATAAGTGGAGTGGGATGAGAAAGAAAAATCACCTTCTGCCGGCCTAAGTGAAAAATTAGTTGTTTGGCCTACCTGCACTCCATTCATGCTTTGGTAGACATGAACCATGGGGTAGAGAAGAAGTGTGGTGTTGGCCTCCCATGCCTCTTCTCCAGATGTCTGTAGGTTCCACAGAACCTACTGGTACCCCCTGCAGTTACCTCCGTAAGAAATCAAGAACACGAAACAAATAAGAGCCTAAATATGGGCAGTGTTTGCCTTGTCTTTTCCGGCACCATAATATCAAGATAGAGAAAAGCCACAGGACTGGCTCTTTTTCTTTGGGTACGCCCCCATACAAATGTGGTCTGCAGGCAGGGACGTAAACATGCTGAAATGATTCATGCGTCTAATTGCAAAGGCTGAACGTTTTCTCCGGTATAAATGACAGGTTTCCACCTGTGGTAACCAATATGTAAGTACACACTACATAAGGAACACAGAATTATTGTTATTTTAATTATTGTTAGAATCACTGTTCTGTTAAGGGGTTTCGAGGGCTGTGGAAATAAAATTATAACTCAAGTCATATCTACCTGCATTACCTCTGCATGATAAATCAGATATAGTGTGACATTAATGATGTTACCATACAGCAGACTATAAACAGGATACTTTTGATCAAAGTAAGTCAACACTGTGATAAACGAGAGCATGATTGCAACTAGAAGGCATATTACAATGGCAAGCCCCAAAATGTCCTTAAAGTACTTTGACCGGTATTTCTGAGTAGCTGCTAATACTTATGAAATGTATCTAAACAGAACGAACGACCAAGTCAGTGTCTGTGGGACAGTCAAGCTCCTATAACTGATTTCAAAAGGAAGCTCACTCACGGGCTTAAGCCAGCAGTGGTACTGATCAATCGTCTTTTTCATGGAAGAATCAGATTGAGGCTTGATGGGATATAAAAAAGTCCTGTTGCTGAAGGACACAACCCTACTCAGGGTCAGACTAGAAACCAAAATCAGCCCTGGAAAAAATGTTCACACCAGCTGAACATTGTAGAATACAATGCCTAGAATGGTGTAATTTGAGCTTGGATGGATTATGAGTCATTTCATACGCAGATGACACCCAGCTCATCCTCTCGCTATGAGAAGACCCCTAAACACCAGAGCCAACTCCCACAGATGTATGATGAACATCGCCGACTGGATCAAGGACAACTGTCTCAAGCTCAAAATGAACAAGATGAAAGTCCTCATCTTTGGGAACACCTCACCATGAAATGATGCATGGTGGTCTGCTGAACTCGGCCAATCCCCTCCCCCGATAGGCCATGCCCGCAACCTCTGCATCATCTTGGACAGCAAGCAATCTATGAAGAAACATGTAAATGATGTCTCATCCGCCTCCTTCCACATCCTACGCATGTTCTGCAATATCTTTAGGTGGCTCCCAGTCAACTCCAGAAGGACAGTCACACAGGCCCTCGTCACCAGCAGGCTGGACTACGGGAACACATTCTATGTGGGAATCACCGTGTGCCTCCTGAAGTGACTACAGACGATACAAAACTCTGCGGAAAAACTCATACTCGACTTCCCTAGATGGACCCACATCACACCCCACCTCAAGAGGCTACACTGGCTCCCGATCCAGAAGAGATACCAGTTCAAGATGTTGACCCGCGCACACAGGGCCCTGCACAACGAAGGACCAGCATACATCAACAAACGCATGAACTTCCACCAACTGACCAGACACCTATGACCCGCCTCCCTCTTCCTCGCAGACACCCCCCAAATCTGCCAAGGCAACAGCGGAGGACACTCCTTCTCACACCTGGCAGCCAATGCTTGGAACGTCCTTACCCTGCACCTCAGAAACACCTTATCAATTCAGCAATTCATGAAGGGACTTAAGACCTGGCTGTTCGGATGAACAAATCATCAAGAAGCAGTTAGCAACTCCAGCGTCTTGAGACTCTCACAGGTGATTTGCCAGGCTTTACAAACCCTTGATTGATTGATGGAAGGCCATCCAGCTTCAAAAGCACCCCTACAGCCTTCAGCCTACCAGAGAACTGCCAGGGTGGGAGAATTACATGCTCAGTCCTACCAACATTTCCTCTGAAATTCGCTTCCTTTATCCATTCGCTTCCAGGACAACGTTACTGCATTCCAGAATTCCTTGAAGATGCAACCATTTTGGCAACACAGTGCTTAATTTAAGAAGGCGGTTCCAGTTGCTGAGCACTGCCACTCAATTTTAGGGATTGAGACTTGTCATCATCAGACTTTGACCCACAGCATGAGAGAGAAAGTTAACAAATAGAAAGAGAAAAAGGAAGAGAAAGATATGAAAACAGTCACAGATGGAAAAAGCAGGGTGGAAAATGGGTCTGCAAAAATCAAGATAAAACTAGAAGAAGTGTATGGTGGTGAAGAAAAATGCTGCAGTGGAAACAGGAGTAGGTAGCCTTCTTACTCAGCAATCCTGGCAATTGGCATCATTGGTGGCAAGTTCTTAAGAAAAACTTTGGGCCCACGCTCTCCTTTTTGTACTGATAAGGTACTGATGGCAAGCAATTGGCTGCATCGCAATTCGCAATGCATTTTGACTGTATGAAGTGTCCCATTGCCTTTTTGTGCTATTCTTCATCAATAAATATTATCTTTGCAGATGTGCAATATGCCATTTATTACCAGTGTTGAGTGTAGGGAGAAGTCATGACGCACAAGAGGCTAAGCTTTCATTGAATCGTGAGGCCCCTGTCCTCCGTCCACAATGGTAATACATAGCATTGTATAATCTGTGTATCTGCATATATGGTTTATGCTGTGGAATATATTCATGTGCACTTGCATTTTAACAAAAGGTATTTAATACAAACCAGGATGCAAGTGTTTTCATTTGTGCAGTATGGTAAAATCCCACTGAAGAGACCTTGTGACTAATAGAAGAGTTGTTTCTCTGTGTAAAATAATTGTTCTGTGCAATCTGTGAGGAGGTAAAAGGTGTTTTCCAATGTTGATTGTGCATTACTGTGGTAATAAATCTCAGTTTGAACTTTGCACTGGAGTAATAAATGTGTGCTTGTGTGTTTATTAGTAGGTTTGCTCTAAATAACATTTTAATGTGCCACATTTATTTTTACTGCTGTGGCATATATTTTTTTATTCGTAATTGTGTAGTGCTGAACACCATGGTTATTGCGTCCTATCTCCTTCTCTATCTGAGCACCCTTTCCTGCAGATATGGGAAGCCCACCACTCGTACTGCAGGAATTATCTCTTGATGGTGTTTGTTGATTCTTGATATGTGGTTGTATTTGCATAGTCGGTTGTATGTACAACGTTATGTTTCAAAAAGGTTTGCGTCATTCATTTAGTGGAAATGCCATCGATCTGGAAACATATTTGTGGTGTTTTATGTTATGGTTGGGCATGACATAGGACTTTCCATTTGTATCTCGATTGGGGAGACCATCCATTAATTCGGCGCAGGGTAGCGCTCTCAAGCAACTTTTGATTACAAGTGGATGAAATCCTCTGCAGAAATGAGGTGACTTTTGCAAAACCATGGATAGCGAAAATCAACGAGGGGCGGAGGGGGTGGAGAGAGAGAGAGAGACTGACTATTGGATAATTTGGAAGGGTTTGTTTAAATGGCTAAAATATATAGAAAGCCAAGAGAACTCTCGGAGGTCAAAGTGTCAATATGATCTTATTTAATCTAGCGGGCTGCTATTACAGACTATTTAATGCCTGCACTGCGTGCAGGTGTGCGCTCTTGTACACGCATAAGTGCCAGTGTGCACACAACAAGGAAGGGCGTGCCAGCTGGGCGTACACACACTCAACATCTAATGGCACGGACGGTTGTGTTGCAACCTTAATGTCAGCCAGTCTAAAAATGGCATATGAAATTGCATTATTTACATATCGCTTACTCCCTCTGACAAGGCGTTTAAGTCTTGATAATATCCATCCTGTATGCATGCATTCGCTGCCGTATATATAAGAACGCTTGCGCACACAAAAAACACGCACTAGCCTTGCGCATCACATGCACAGTATCTAGGGGAATATTGTATAGCCCCTTTAGGACTCACATAGATTTAAATCGTCAGGTCAGTCTCAAATACCCAAGGAGCAAAATTCAGTGGGCAGTGCTTCCCTAAAGGGACTGAGAATTACCCAATTGTGAGCGCCTGACAGGTTTATAACCAGTGATCATTTGACATTCATGCTTGAAAAAAAGGCTTACAGGACTCTTCCAGGAGGTAGGAAATCGCTACTGTTTGAGAAATGTTGCACCAATTGTCTTCCTAGGGTCGTTTGGCATTTTACCATCACCAACAATGTTGACACTTAAATGAAATACAGGTGATAAAACTCACACTGTGGCATTGTTTAAGTTAAAACAAGATGTCTTTTTCAAGTCTGTAGCTGCCAAGTTTCCCAGGTCTATGTGTGATTAGCAGCTTGAGTCCAGCTTTTTTCTGGCATTCTGGGTCCTTTAGTCCTGGTTTTTATAATGAAATAAACAAAATTGCATGTCCAGGAATGCACAGAAAAGTAATCAATGGAATGGAGCAGTTAGTCATGCTTTGACCTAGGAATGTTGTACGTAATGTAAGGGGTGTAGTATCTTGTGTGGTATTGATGTTATGTTGCTAATTTCGAAACAGGGCAGTATATTATCCAATTCTAGCTTTATCTTTTTACCACAATTGTACAATTCTGAGCAGACCATCTCGGCTAGGCAAAATTTCGTACAGGAAACGGTTCCATTGTGTAATGCATTAAAGCTCCAAGAAGCATTTCAAGTCGCTGTGCTATATATGTTTAATGACAGAATGGGTGATTCAGATTATTCCCTTAAATTTGCCATACTCCCGAACATTCAGGAGCAGGTCACACTGCTGTCCAGATTTACAAAAATGTATGAAGCAAAGGGCTACATGAAAATCAGCAGTGCTGTGTTTACCTAAGGAAAGGGCCACTGGAATTATGCGGCAGAGGAGCAGCAAATTATGTGACAGGGTTGACTAAATTATGTGGCAAGAAAGGGCAAATTAGGCAGCATAATGTGGCACTTTTCTATTGTATTATGTCATTATTTTGCAATTTGTACTCATGGTAATACTGCCTGGGCAAAGATTTCACCACATTAGTACCAGTTAACGACCAGATACAGAAATAAGCAGCTGAAAGATAACCAGTTAACATTTGTGAAAAGCCTTGCACTAAGTTCCAACACATGTCGTGGCCTTTTTAGTAACTTGATACGTTTGTGTTAGGAACAATTTTTGGGGGGTTAAAATCTGCAGTTTATGCAGCAGATGATGGATTATGTGGCAAGTGCGGAAAATCCAAAATTAGACGAAAAAAATCCATTGCCACAGAATTGCATAATGCCAGTGGCCCTGCCTTAGGGTAAACAAATTTGCAGCACCATATTTACCAAGAGTTGCTCGCTAATGAAGAAATCATTCATGTTCACCCAGACAAAACGCTGTTTCTGGAGCGTGGTGCCCACTGCCAAGGCAAGCGAGTGGTGTCCTGCATACAATCTGAGCATGAGGAACACCCTCCAGTACAAATTTCTATGCGCAGACAAGCGCCTATGGTTAAACTGCATGGTATGTTATTTTTTTCACAGGCGTTAGGTGTAATAAATCGTGCAGATTTCTTTTTGCCTATTGTTCGACTCTGCTTTCAACTAGTGCTGCCATTTCATGCAAAGCCAGGTCATTCCACATAAATAGATCTAGCCTCGTGTGGAATCTTAGGGCGTTTGCAGAGTTTACGCAACTCTACATCCACTTTGCATTTATTAACAGGTGCTTGGTTCCAGGCGAGCCGAAGCAGTTTTGTGGAGTGTTTGTGTCGACTTTTCAGCACCACACAAAACTTTCATCTGCAAAAGTTGATCCACCCCGCCATTTGCACCACTTTGCACCACGTAGTGCCTCACCCCGCAAAGGTACCGAGCCTGGAGTAACGCAGAACTACTCACAGAATAGGCTGTGGGACTCAAACTGCAGGTAGGCCGAACAGCGGAAGGTAACCTCTTTTACTGAAATGTAGTGTGTTTTCAGAGCCCCCCCCCCTCTCCAAAAATGTTAACTCCATGAAAGTGTGTTGGGGCTGGAGACAGGGAACTGGGGCGACATTTAGAAGGAGCTGCGATCTGCTTCTGTCCCAGGTAAAGAATGCAGGCCCTGGTTTCTAATTATAAGATGCGTCATTCTTGCGAATAAAAAAACGCTCTTTAATTAGGTCGGGCCAGGTGTTCACCTGCTTGTCTTATCAAGACCGCATTTGCATTTTATTGCCTGCTCTTTTCTCACATGAAGTCGCAACCCAGCGACATTCCCGGCATATCTCTCGTGGCGACATCCCCCTCAGGGCGTGAGCCATTCCCCAAGACCCCGTAATTTCCCTTTTAAATGGCTCGTCGAAATCGGCGCATTTCTCCAACCAGGCCCTTGTTTCGCTATACTTGGTAAGAAAACATTGCTGGGGAGAAAGCGCTGTGGGTTGATGCGTCTGCTGCTGAAATTGGAACCGGATTTTCGCAAATTTGACGGACAGCAGCATTAGAACTATCGGAATGAATAAATATAGCATATGTTGTTTATAGTGCTACGAAGCAACAACACTGTGCTGACAAGTGCAACTGAACAGTGGATATTTTCATAAACTCCTGGATTAGGAGGGAATAATGACTAGACCCCATAGTGCAAGATGAAACGAAGCAAAAGTGATAAGTGCCCGCCAAAATAAATGACGTTTACAGGAATTATATGTACTTTAAAGATTCTGCTTTGTTTTGTCTATAATATGGTACATGTTGCAGCTAAACACTGCAAAACCGTAAATAATCTTGAAAAATTATATATCGGATATCGAATCACCGCGTTTAATTGTCTTCCGGAAATATACATTCTGGTTTTAGAACCTCTCTGAGCTCCATTGCAGTGCCCGCTCAACGCAAGGAGCCCTCTGTTGGAAAGGACTTGTTCCTAGTTCCTAGTTTGTTACTCCAGTTAAGAACACGAATGTCTCTCACATAGAGACGGTCGATTCTACTAAAGGCACCACTCACGCGGGTCCAACTCTGATATCTTTTCTTTCACTCCATGAGTGGGCAGCTCTCTATACCCTGCCCTGGTGACTGCAGAGTGGTTCTGTCGCACGCCCTCGCTGACAATATTCCTTACTGAAATGGTGTACGAAGGGGAAACCCTCTGAGGGCATCCTTGTCCAACGAGGCATCACAGTGGCCTGGTGCAAACATGATATGTCTGTGAGCTGTGGAATTTCTGTGTCCAAAGACAACTGCTGCTGCATCCACCGCACAGTTCCTGGAAACGACTTTCCACGACAAATTGCTGTAGGCGCCCTCTCCCACTAATGTTCATCTTACTATTTGCTTTTCCTGGCATTAGTGGTTGACTCTCTGGAGTAGCCATGACAATACTCAATAAACAAATATGATGTTGTTGCTTCATAGTGCTTCGAGGTTGTTGTGAGGGGTGTAGTAGCGCTATGCTGAGAGTCTCGTGCAATGTATCGGTTTTACAGCTGCTTCGCAGCGAAATAGTATTTCTTGCGGTGGGGCCCCTTCGTGGCCTTCCTCACTGCCTGGTGGGAGACCCCGGTTGCAGCAAACTCACAGCGATGTCTTTAGTAATGTTGTGATCTAGATAGCGCTTTGAGTACCTGCCCAAGAAGGCGAGCAAGTGTAAATGCACCTATTTTGCTAGTTTACAGACTGTAACATCTGTCGGTGCAACCAACGCGTCGAAAGCGGCCTTCTGTGGCTTCAACAGCTACAATACGCAAATAACACACCCGTACCCTCAAATATTATAGAACAGGAGTTGGCAAATGTAAATGGTTGTTAAGTTTAATATTTTTGCGAGTAGTTTACGTGTCAACCGATATGAAGTATACCGGCTCTGTGCACTTATTTCAATAAGCTGCTTCAATGAGAGATATTATCGTCGGGGTGCAGCAGCCCTGCTGTGTCACGCCACATGCTCTATCCTAAACTCTGGGGGTCAGTTACCGGCCACATATATGTTCGATTTAATATCAGCACTGTATAGCATTTTACTTCGATGCGTGGCAGCCAAAACTGCATTGACAATTCAACAACCTGAAGTATCGAAAGTGACATGTAGCGCTTTAGAAAACTCCGTAATTCCTACATATACAAATAAATAAATACATAATCAAACAAATAAATAAAGTTACATGGGAAGTGGACACCAACAGCATCTTGCTCTGCATTAATACCTTGAGTAAACGGACAGCTGTGTAATTGGGGGGGGAGGTCGGGGCTACGCAATGAGATTCTGGAACATTCGTGAGTATATGACATTGCAAGGCTGCACGTTTCCTTGCTGGCGCACGCTCAACCACGCACACGGGGCACGTTCTCAGCAATTTAAGGCTCTCCCTGAGCAGGTGCGAGCAGCTCGCGCAGGGCTGTGATTTCCTTGGTATTCTCAGGCCCGGAGTCGTGGCTGGGACACGACACTACGTGCTCTAGAATGAACAGCGGGATTGGTTGAACTGCGCACTCCTTGTGAGGAACAGGATGGGGTGCATTGGTGTACATTATACACGTAGAATTTCGGCTGTGAGGGGGCGCGAGCTTCGGCAGACTCCGTGTGAGAAACATAGACACAAAGCTCGCGCCGGGGACCTTCTGGGATCTCCTCCCGGTGGCGCGGCCCTCGTTAGAGACAGACACTGCTCCCTCTGCGCTGGGGGCTCCTGCCACCCACTTACCAGCCCCAGCAATTATCTCTGTATCTACTCGCGCAGCCCAGCACCGCTGGCTTCCCGGCTCTGTGGGGAAGGCTGCATACCTGACTCTTAAAGGGGCCGTACACCCCAGAGCGAGCGAGCGAGCGAGCGAGCGCAGGCTCACACAACCTGCTCCAGAGGAGGCGGCGGTCTGTGCGAACACTGGTGAGACGGGGTCAGGCTGTGTGTGACGCGACATCACATGGACAGATCAACCTTGTCTGACTGTCGATCATAGGCAGCCGCATCCATCCACCTACCTACCTACCTACCTACCTACCTACCTACTTACCTACCTACCTATCTATCTACCTACCTATCTACCTACCTATCTATCTATCTATCTATCTCATTGGAGGAAATGTAACCGGAGTGACGAACAAATATTAAACGTTATACATTGGCTAGATACATGTTAGGATAGATGAAGGAACAGGCACATGCAGATGGAGCAGCAGGCAGTTACAAGTCAGAAATACAAGCCAAACGACAGATATACAAACCGATAGACGAAAGTTAGATAGCTAGATCGATGGATAGAGAGGTGACAGACTGATAGATTGTAAAACGGGAAGAATATCAGGCAGCGGAAGAGATTCCTAGATGATCCTCTAGACCAGTAACCTCGCACACACTTTACTTTTCACGTCCCTCCTAAACACGACAGCAACTGCACTCTTGCATCTAATAAACAACACCATCCTTCAATTGCTAAACCAGCCACTTGCAGGTGAACCCCCCATAACAATTTATGGGAATATAACCACCTGACACATCTAGAGCAAAACAAACGAGTTATAATCCATGCAGAGATAGCGCCTTCTAAATATGTTGCACGGAGCGCTGGACGGTACCCCACAATAAAACCAGGGGTATCTGCCAAGGTATAGTTGCTTCTTGCACGGGTATGTGCACTGGGAAGCCTTGGATGGCCTAAATATCTCGGGAAGACAATGTCTCGGGCAGTATCGTCATTGTGAAGGAGCAACAGCGCAGTTGAATATTATACTTAATGTGAGTGCATATAAATGTAATATATAAACATTCCCGAAATTAATTTCACTGCTAGCCGGGTCCACTGTCTGGAGTGTGGCCAGCCTCCTCTATACTGCCTTCAAACATTATTGGGAACGACATGCTTTGGAGCCAGTTCACGTTTGCCTCTGTGAGTACCAATAACAAACAAGCAAACAGGAAATCAGCAACACGCAAACGAGCACACAATGGATCGATGCAGGCAGTTCAGGCAAAACCAATACTTTAAAAAAAATGCAGCTGGACCTTCAGATGTGCGCGAAGGAATGTTAGGGATTTAGGCTCGAGGTACTCGAGGCGGAAAGGGCTGTTCCGTGAGTTCTTGTCTGTTTTTGTTTTTTAAACCATGCGCGTAAGTAAACGCAAAACAACGAGAAGCAAACCTCATGGCAAATCCATTGAGCTCCCCTCGAAACAATCATGTAGCAACAATTGCAAAATAAAGGGAGGAAGGAGAAAAAAAAGAAATTGCAAGAAGGAAGGAAAATAAAAGAGAGTAACGAAAGAAAAGTCGAAAAAAAGAAATAATTCATAAAGTGTGGAGTGTGAGGACAGACAAATTGTACTTCGCTTTGAGCACCCTGAAATAGCCGTCGTTTGTTTTCTTGTTCATTTTAAACAAATTATCTGTTCTGGCGGAAAAAGTGACCAGGGTTCTTCCCAACATACCCCTGAACGTCTATTCCCGTGCAGCTACTAGAAGCGGATTATAGCCACTACATCTGCATCGGGTGCACAACTGCGCCATCCTTTCTTTTATTTTTAAACACGGGCGTTTTCTTACAATCTCAAAAGAAAGTCCCGATAAATCTCTCCACGACCCTGGTGAGCGGTATTTATTTGTGTGGGGGGTGCTCGGAGGCACCCAGCGGCAGCGGCCCTT